>CM027083.1:17912548-18652548 GCA_015343265.1 Pao palembangensis | reverse complement strand
CAGAGATCAGACGTTCGTGTGCAGCCACCGACACAGTGTTAAACCAAGCGCACACTGCACGTGGGCGTGCAGTGATCATTAACTCCTGTGGAAACACGCGCGCGCCCACACACGCACGCACACACACACACACACACACACACAAATGTACACGCTAAACAGGCCTCTTCTTAACAGATTTCAAATGTTTGGGATCAACAATTAGTCTAAAATTGATGAAGTACATAAAATACCAACAATAAGAAATGTTCAGGCTGTCAAAAGAATAATGATAAAAATAACAATAATAATAAAAAAAAAATAAATAAAGTGCTGATTGGAGCAGCGAAAGAGCTTACCTAGACGTGAATGGAAACTGAATGCCAGCTTTAAGACAGCGCGCAGGGTTAATGAAATATCTCCAAATGGGAGTCAGGAGTGCGTGCAGAGATAAGCCTGATGCGGTTTATATACCCAGAAAGCAAGTGCTCCTCTTCTCATATTGTCAAAGAGCGTTTGCATAGCTGGCCAAGTGGGTCTGCTCTTGCTGAGTCGCTCACATTGCATAGTGTTTGTTTTCCCTCGCAGTGACGTGTGGCAAAATATTGGCCATATGTTCATCGGCAATAAATTGGCGTGGAGCGCAAACACAAGCTCGCCGGGAACGCTGCTTTTAACCAGCACCGCTGCTCCTCTCTTCGGGATGCTTTCGGGACGCGAAACTCTGTGCTGTATAATACAGGCGAATAAATGTTACAACAGCCCGTTTAGGAGATAATTGTGCGCCCAGGAGAGAGCCGCAGGTTGATCTTTAGTCTGACCTATTATTCCTCACACGGGGATCTCTAATAAATCGCTTGGTAACCAAGAAGCGGCGCTGTCTAAAGAGCAGATGTAGCATGTTATCCACGCCACAGTTGCGTTTACATTAGATATCCTGATGCAATGATTGATAACCAAGGTCACAGTTATTCACGCTGATTCAGGACCCGGGCAGCTCCCATGAGGTGAACGACTAACACACAATGTTTGCCACATCGATTCAAACGCGTCGACACCGAAAATCACGTGTTTGAAACAAGGAGACATAGTCATGCTGCGGACAGCACAATACATGAAAAGAAATGTGATTAATGGTTAATTTCAAATCTCCTTGCGCAAAAGAATAATAGGAATAAATTATATATACTAAGATTAATTGAGCTTTACACGTGGAAAATATACATTTTAAATATCCACCGTGTGCGTAAATCATTGGTCGGCCTGTAACCACGGCGCTGAAACATTTTCAATATCTGAAACAGCACACCATTTAGAAGCCACATGGACAATAATAAGTTATTAATTGCCTTCTAATCGAATATAACTCCTCCACCCGTGTGTATTTAGATCAGATTTCATTCGAGTAACACGACGGTCTTTGTCTTATTAACACCTGTTACGCGTAAACCGGCAACCTCTCCCCGCCATGAAGCAATCATCTCTCCGCTGGATCGGATCAGATCTTTGTGTGACATTAAAACGCCACTCTAATGGCGGAGGAAGAAACAAAACGAGCCAAACACCAATAGTTGCTATTATGATACCTCAGCGAGGGGGACGAATGACCTAAATCAGGACAATGATTTTATTATGGCCAGTGTGGGCTCTGTGCGTGGTAATGATGGAGGAGCGAGCATCAATCAATGGGGAATACATTACTGATAGGTTTTGTGCGCGGCCACTCTGCTGATGAAAGACTGAGATTATCCTCCCTGTCATCACCGCGTTCGAGAGCCGCTAAGACGCAGAAGAACACAAATAAATAAATCGTCCTCGTCTCGTTTGAAATTCCGCATTAAGGGAAAGTAGTTAGTTGGAGTTGGGACGTATTCGTGAGCTCCAGACGAATGAGAGAAAGCTTTCCACTCAAAATACTCTTGTGCAGGTTGAGATTCGCCACAAGTGCTCTGGGTGCCATATACAAGACCTCCTGAATGGGGATGGGTAAGATAGGCCGAGTCGGTCAAGCTATTATCAATCCCAGGCTTAAAGCCTGATGACTAAGATACTTCAGAGGTAGTTAGCTGCTGCGCAAGGACACTGATGGCGCGGCATTCTGAAATCAATCAGTTTAGGTTTCTATGTATCGACCACTCGAGAGGAGCGAAAAGATGGAGAGCTTCTCGACACACAAATGCAGAGAGACTGGGTTTGATTTTAATGGAGGATACTCTTGGAAAAAAGTTTAAGTAAACGTGAGGGCGCACTTGTGCGCACTGAGACTCATACACCATGGCCAGTTCTGGCAAGCCTGAAAGACTCAGTCATTTTTCTGCACAAATACGCGCACTTAGGGAGGTTTAGCCTCACATCACCGAGGCCCTCGGTGTTAAAGCTAGTGAATAGACGATTTGGCACCCACAGGGGGTTTAGGTGAGTTGGTTTCTATCACACTGTCTAATTGTGCAGATGTCTTTACTGACAATGATGCACTGAGAATGTGGTGTGATCAGTCTCACTGCTGTTCCCCATGGGGGGGGGGGGGGGTTCAAACAGAGGTGGGAAAGTGGAGGGCTGTGTCATTCCACGAGTGGAAATAAAAGTTAACTTATCAGACTACTTGTGAAATCTCCATTATTTCCATCAAAATATCGGATGTAAGGAATAGCTGGCGTAAATGGTTTTGGAGCCATTACTTGACATGAATAACTTCAGGCGTGAATGGCTCCTTTTCTGCACCAAGCAAGCGGAGAAGGCCGGTGCTTGGCCTTGGACAGCCATCTTACTGATTGTGAGTCCTGCTGCTGAGAATAAGGGCCAAGAATGCAGCAACCTACTTACATTCTCTAAGTATTTTAACCCCCTGTGGCATATCAGCGGAAAACAAAACGCTCCAGTCAAGGTCAGATGTTTGAAAAGCTCCAAGCTTCACATTGTAATGAAAACTGGTTCAATAAAAATTGCACTTAATACATCCGACTGGATCAGGTAGCCATGCAATCATGAAGTGTGGCGATGAATGAAAAGCAAGGGTCTAGTATATAGAGCTGTAGAGGTGTACAATAAGCAGGTATCTAAAATACCCATTCAGACATGGGAAAGTTAAAAAGAAAAAGAGGAAGAAATTATAATGGGAAATTCACAGAAATAGAAGCACCAATTTTTAAAAAGAGCATGCTATCTCATTCAGTATGGATCAGATAATGTGGATTGGGCGTAGCCATGCTGGAGCACTTTTAAGGCTTTGGGAGACATGCTCTGATTGATCCATTCAAGCAAACGATGAGCAACTGCATTCAAAAAGCAACTGCTTTCTTTGACAAAACCTTAGTTACAGCACTGGCCACTATTATAGAGATTATATTATAGCCGAACAATGTTCTTCAGCCATAGTAAAAAAAAAAAAATAAATAAATAAATAAATCAAACATAAAGTCTGATGAGGTTAATGCACCAACCTGGAACTCTGCAAAAGCTCCAAATAACTCTGAGGAAATGTCATAAACCACATGTGCTGTGATGATAAAACATGAAAAAACATAGCTATAGTTTATAAAGCATAGAAACCACGAGCTTGACCTCATTTAAGATTAAGTGGTGAACAACTTTTTAAAGCTGAACAAGCCCTGCTATAGAAAGTCAAGGGTCTTACAGATTTACCTCTAGATTTGTGCAGAACGCAGATGATGTCGCCTTGCTTTGAGACATCACCAAGACTAATTTTCACGTGTTTGGTGAACTTTTCTCGAATTTAAAAGTGCATCTTTTAAGGACAAAAGGCTACAATTTTAATTAAAAGTTGTGTTTAACTTATTAGGATGCTGGCATTTGGTCCACATCTACTATACTCCACTATCTACTATAGTATAGTATATCAGTTAAGTAGGTAATAATGAATAATGAAGAGATTTTTTATAACTAAAAGATAGAAAGTGTACTGATAACTTTTGTATAAACGTGAATTTTACATACAGATTAATGCATGAGAAGGTCACTTGTCTTGGATAACAACACGTGGACTCAGAAAACCTGTAGACAAATGAAGTCACAGCGAGGACAGTTTCAGGAAGACAATGCCAAGAAGGATACATTTCAGTTGAGAGATAATTAAATCAGGTAGTAAATAGAACCATTATCTGAGGAGCAACGTGGGGTTACATGGACAGGCTGCACTTCTTCCAAGGTAACCAGCCTGTGTTAGTCCACAGGACTGAACAGCTAATGGATTTCATTTAGAAAGACTACTGAACACATGCAGAGTGCAAGTGAGCTGCCTTTATTCTTTCAATACAGCTTCCTTTTCACATATTGCAGCAAGTGTCAAGTACACATGAAGATTAGTGTGATTGTTTTTGTCATCCCTCAATCCTTAATGCAAAAATTCAAAGAGTTTACAAGAGTATCGTCCATGAAGTCTGCTACATGTTTAGTGAAGTGAGGAAGAATGGAACCTATTTCATTATTACTTCAGGGGGCATCAGAAGACGGGTGTCTCAAGGCCACTTATTTTCTTACTTTCCTGAACAAGCCAAAGAATAATGGCACTGAAAAGAATGTTAAAACTTAAAAAATAGTAGAAAAATAACCAATTAACAAAATACTGCCTATTAACTGATGATTATTATTTAGAGTGGGTACAGAAAGTATTGACACCTTAAATGTTTCACTATCTCATGGTAAAGCCTCATATCAAAATTAAAAAAAAAAAAAAAAAAAAAAATCCTATTTTTTTTCCTCATCAATCTACACTGATCTCTGAGCCTGATTACCTCTCTGACCAAGACTCTTGTTTGCCTGGACATGCAGCTGTAGGAAGAGTCGTGGTTGTCTTTCACATTAGAATGGAGACAACTAAGCTCTGAGAAACAATAAATGAAGCAGAATTTATTTCTAGCCTAGTCCAGATCTACATCACTCTACAGCTCCATCTGTGAGTTCTTGAGCCAGTTCCTTTGACTTCATGGATTTCATTTTTGCCCTGACATGCACTACGGCCTTATTAAGGTCTTATTTAGACAGGTGTGTTCCTTCCAAATCAGGTCCAATCCAATCCATGTAAATCACCACGTATGGCCTCTGATGAAGATGTAGAACCATCTCAAAGGTGAACTAAAGAAACCTACAGCACCTGAATGACCTTCATACATGTGACAGTAAAGGGTCTGAATACTCGCTCATGTGATATTTCAGTTTTAACTCTTTTATTAATTTGCAGAAATTTCTAAAATTCTGGGTTTGGGCTGTTCTCCTTAGGTAGTCAGTGTAGACTGATGATTATGATACGAGATTCCACCATAGGAAATAGTGAAAAATTGAAGAGCGTATGAATACTTTCTATGCCCACTACACTTTGCAGCTTTCAATCCGTTTGAGCATGTTTTAACCACCTTTTAATGATTCTCAAAACTTTTCACTCCAACAAAAGTTTATTCTCCTCTATAAATCTGGCAAACATGGCTGGTTATTTCATATCACGGTCATAATTTGCTGTGTGAGTGGGTGTGCATTCAGTTTCAGGTTTGCAGCGCGTTTCAGGCTGCATGAGCTCCACTGCGGATTGTGCGTGTTCCTGTGTGCGTGCGTGCGTGCACACATGTAAAGAAAGTACCTATTCCCATCCCATCAGGATATGTAACCTAACAAACACAATAGAGGGAGACAGAAGGGCTTAGGGGCATGAAAAACTCACCTTGAACCAGGACACTTCTCGCAGACACAAGGATTACCCATCTGCACAATTTTGAAGCCTTTTGATTAACAATGTGTCCAAAATGAAAGATGAAAAGGAGAAAACACAATTTAGTAAATTCAATGGCTGTGTGCAGATGGGTTGCCAACATATTTGGATAATTAACATTTAGATATTTTCTTTATGCTGGGCCCATGATGGCAATTAACATGTTTTGTGGAAAGCTGAACACTTTTTAGAGGCAGTGAAGATGGATGGAAATGCATTAGAGAAGGTCATGAAAATGGGCTCCCAATATTTTTTGCTAAAAGGACGCTTTTATAAGCAATTGAGGAATAAAACCCCAAGGGCAAATAAATGAGAAAGAACTTGTCTTTAATTGGCAATCTTATTGGTTCATATGAATACCACTCCAAATTTCCAGTCCACATTTCCATTGACAGTGTCTCTCTTCAACCAAAATCATAAAAGGCAAAAGGAACCACAATGGTGACCGAAAAGGACAACTCTATCTTTTAGCAAGCCAAAGGTGCACAATTTGCCCACTCTCTGCTCAACATGATACCGCTGCAATTCAGACAGTACCATCACTGCTTGCAAATAGCTTGAAAGATGCGTGCTGTAGTTTTGGAGAGGCATTCATTCCAAATATTAATACATTTCAACTGATCCTCATCATGTACTCTTCTTAAAGTGGTAGCATAAGAAGGACAACTGTTTTAAAATGCATGATTTCAAGATTTCAAGACATCAAGTCATTTGACTGCATTAATACTGTTTATAGGCTCCTCCAGTTCTGATATCAGCGTGAGGCCTTCACACTGTAAGGCTCTCTCTGCTGCCATCTAATGGCCGGAGGAGTGTTTGTTAAAGCTGATCCCTGCAGCCCAGCTGTGGAAAAAGTCTGCACCAACACGTCCTCCCTCTCTCAGGTAATTATGTCTTTTATCTAGGGGACACATACAGGTACTTTAACATTGGATATCCAGCCATCCTAATGGGCCATTATTCAAGTAAATGGGGGGAAAACACTGTGGGGTTGGTGACCCCCTTCGTGCGGCAGGGCCCTCCATCCAGGCACACCTGCTGAGACAAGGTAACGTTTATCACTGACACCTTCACAGGACAGGAACAAAATGGCAGATGGGGTCAGCGGTAAGGAGCACACCGGGCCTGTCATATTGCAAATATATCCATTTGGTACGGCTGTACTCTTGTGGTTGCCAGGCTACTGCCTAATATATGGCGACTGAGTGTGCGTCAGGAAAACAGAAGTAAGATGTTGACTTTGAGATAAGTACCTCTTCAAATTAAACAACACCATCACATTGCATTCAAAATAACATTTCCAAAGGTCAACTTTAAATGGTCCCCATTTGGAGGAAAAAAAACTCTCTGTTCTTCAACTCAGTAAATCGTCAAATTTGCATACCAGTTATGTTAGTTAGAGGCATTTAATTATTTATGTTTTAATTACACAGAATGAAGGGGATAATATCATTGTAAGGTAGTTTTATGTGTGTAAGTGTGTGCGCTCCTGTCAAACACTCGGATGTCTCCTTATTAACGTACACAAAAAGATAATTACGTTCGCTTCTGTCTAAACAGAGAGAATCATTGGTGAATTGGACACAGGAGAGGGTTAGACCTCTTATGATTAATGCGCTTGGCCTCACAAACACACACACACACACACACACACACACACACACACACACACACACACACACACGATTGGTAAAGGCATGTCAAATCCCTCTCTTTCCTGCTCGTCTCCAGTGTCAAGGTTCAGGAAAATATAGTTCTGATGGCAGTGATTGTTGAATCCTTTACATTTATTGTGCAGCAAGCTGACCTTTGGCCTTTAAAGCCCTCAACCTGCTGCCAACACTCCGTAAACAGGTCACTGAAAAACATGTAAGGATAGATAGATAGATAGATAGATAGATAGATAGATAGATAGATAGATAGATAGATAGTTAGAGATTGTTCCCAACAACTGACAAAACACCCATCACCTGGTAAGGCCTTGAAAGGAGGTGCTGATGTCATTGGAGAGAGAGAGTATTGACTGACCGAGGGGCAGCAAAGGCCAATGCAATTAAGAGACAAGAAAACATACAGCGTTAAAGACTGTGTAAATAAAAGAGACACTGCAACAAGACTAACAAAGACTGGTCCAGGGCCCATTCAGGTGCCTCTTGTTCACTATTGGCCTGGGGTCTTCTCCACAGATTGAAGGTCTGGGTGGGAGGCCTGGGGGAGGTGGCTGAGAAGACAGAGGCAGTGTGTGGGTGTCCAAAGGATAAGGCCAGAGAGTGTTGCCAGTTGCTAGGCTCTCTTTGAGAGAGCCTATCCATCCCAGTGTCCGGAACTATCAGGTGATCACGGATGATCTGCATCTCAAGGAGGGGCTGTTGAGAGGAAGGATCTGTATTTTTATGAGCCTCTCTCTGGTTTGCTTTGCAGTCCTTATTACTCATTTCCGTTTTTGGTTTCCTTCTCTCCCACGGCTGCAGAGTCAGTGGTTTTCTTGCACAATGGATACTTCCACTTTTCCTTTTATTCTTAGCCAATACAACATTTCAACAGCCAGGGTGTTATTGTGTTTTCAAATTAGCATAAACATCATGTTTACATTCAGATGTGCATGACTCACAGCACATGACAAAGTAAGAACGTGTGCGTTTCTGTTTTCAACACAAATATGCCGATGTTTTGTGATGCAATATGAAGTCGATTTTAATAAAAGCAAAATCAAAGTTATTACAAAGATCACTTGATCATACGCATCAAACTTTGCAGGCACCTTCAAATGAACATGATGGCTGACATGGTGTTGCTAACTTCACTATCTCAGAGAAGCCGAGTGTTTGTCTGCTCGCCTCATTTATCTGCACTGCACAAAATGTTCAAGTAACTTAATCATCAGTGTTTTGCTACCACCATCTGCTGGCTAACAGTAAACTGAGAGAGGCTGTTAATTATTAACACCAGCCACAGGCAGCTTACAGATTTATTTTTCACTATGTGACATTACAGGCTTATTAAGGCTCTTAACTGGATGTGCTTCTTTCATCATTAGTTCAAGATCCAGTGCAACACTTTGTGAGGGAAATATTGTTGGAGTTATTATCTGACGGCTAATTCTGCTAGAAATGTTTCCTCTTCACTCCAAGTCAGCCTGGAACTATGCAGAATTCTGCCTTCCTGGCCGGGGAAAAAAGCTGCTTTGCAGCATCAGAACCGCAGTATCTGTGGGAAACCTTCCTGCTATCAGAATCAGCATCAAAAGCCCTTTGGTTTTATATAATATCCCTCTAATGCCATAACGTATTACTGAACATACATCACACCGACCTTTCTAATGGAATGGCTGGGACTGATCGCCCTTGGTGAGGTATCTGATATGAGAAGACGGCGATAATGAAGCTACAGAAAGGCGTGATTCCTCAGAACAAGCTGAGCTTATCCTGTAACAGACTACAAGAAAGTTGAAACCGTCTGAATTCTTCTTTTTTAGCAGCTGTAGATACATGCCTCTGATGCATGTCTGATTAATAAAGCAGCATTATGCTGTAAATGTAAAGGCAGTTAATGGTGAATATGTGTAAGCTAATCTAAAGTGTTACCAGCAAAGTGTATAGAGTTCATAATTCATGTAAAACTTCCTTATGTTCAATGCATGAGCAATACTCATGAGCTTATAGCTGGTGAACGCTTATTTAATAGTGTAAGAAATTGAGAATGTGGTCATGCAGAGTAAAGTCACAACAAGTGCTTTATAATGAATAATAAAGTATCAGTATGATGCCCATATACATGATATTCAGCAGGTTCCACAAGTCAGAAGAGATGATATAAGGCCTCTGCTGGACTCTACGAAACAAAAGTCAGGGCTTTAGCTCCAGTTTGTTTTTGTCATAAACTCAAGATGTAACACATCCTCGTGAAATAAGATTAGACCTTTAATGATGCAATATCATCATGCAATATCTCAATTTGTGTGCCCCCCCCCCCCCCCCCCAATGATCCTGCCATTCCTCTTGCAACAAACAGAGCTTAAGATGAGTGGGTCACCTTTCCTGCTTTCTCTGCCCATCCTTCCATATCTGCATTCAGATTAAAACAGTGGCTTCCACTTCATCTGTCCCCCAGGTGTCAGCGCAAACATGATCCTGAGATAATTTAGCCCGCTCCTCATTTCTTCTCCATCAAATGAGAGCCGGCGTGCGCCTGTCTTTAGTCTCATTTACATTTTCTCACACGCTTTGCACTTTTATTATTCAAATCCGCGTGTTGTCTAGGAAAAACACAGCCAAATAGGCTAGGTGATGTCTACTGCTCTCACTCTACGCGTGCGTCACCCTGAGCAACAGAGATAACTGTGTGTGTAAAGAGGCCGTGTACTCTAAGCCATCTGAAGATGGAGGCGGCCATTTAAAAAAACTTCCACTGTAGGTGAGAAATTCAGAATGCTTTATATGGGTGAACTGCCTGATTCAGCTGCCTTTAAACCATCTTGATGTCACATGTTCAGTGCATCACTTGACAACTAAACAGCACTGCTCTGACCTTCTTTTCATTCCTACTTTTTCATAAAAGCTGTTGTTGAACCCCTCTCTGGTAAAGACCTCATTAAATCAGAACTGTGTTCTGATCTATAGAAAGTATGGCATATTCTATCAAGTGAAATTAACGAATTGTATTGAAAATAGATATGCTCTGTTACCAGCATTTACTCTTTTGTCCTTGATTGTGATTTTTAAAGGGTTCTCCACTTGACCATGCTTGCTTTTCCCACTGCATTCAGCCACGGATACCTTGCGCGTTTTCATAGTTGCAGTTCAAGTATGCCACAGAAGTAAAGAATCCATAAGAACCAGCAGCATTCATTTGGAGAATCCTTTAAATCTACCACAATAAGTCGTCCTGTAGCGGCCCATGTCGTACTTCTGCTGGGGCTGACACAAACTGAGAATATACACTGTGGCAGAGCTTTTGCGTGTGTGTATATCCGTGTGTGTGTGTGTGTGTGTGTGTGTAGGTGTGTGTCAGCAGTGATGGAGGGAGAAAGGGAAGATCTGACAGGTTCAATCCAAAACGATAGGGAGCGATTAGATCCAGTGAGGGTGGGTGTCTGGTGACATGAGGGCAATATTCGCAGACGTCTTTCTACAATAAATATATTTTTAATTTGTGCTCTTTTATTAACCAGAAAAAAATCACTTCAAAATGAACAGCACATTATTAAGTCTTCTAGTGGCTCTTACTGTTCTTTATCATGAGTTTGTATCACTGTGCAATTCATCTCCAGCCAGTCTTCACCCTAAATACGTTTTATATGAGCCTTCATTTATTACGGCCTGTCAGCTCTTAACTGTATCATTATTCAGTCTAGAGTTATAAATTGGAATCATTAAATGGTTTTTCATATAATCTGATGCAATAACTGCTCCCCCTTTATTGGCCCGCAAAAAGAAAATAGTAAATACAATTGTCTGTCAAGATTTTTGGAGATAGCCGTCTCTCTCTGGCTGAAATAAAATTGGGCTAGCCGGGGCGACAGGATCAATGTCAGCAGATTTGTTCGACTTTCATCGTGGAGGGGACGGGGTTGAGCGGTTGACTGATGGAGAGAAAAGGAAGCTGACACTGCTGAACCCGATGAGGAATGTGAGCTTCTTAGTCAGTATTTTTTTCATACGGTGTCACATCATTCAGTGGTGTCTTTTCAGCTTCTCCCTTCAGCTCCGCGCAGGCGTTAGTCATGGAGATATTACAGGGCCTGAACTCAGCCCAATGTGTGGTCACTCCCCCACCCCAGATGATGAGATGCTGTCATGGAGGAGCAGGAGATCGAAGACAGTGATGAATGATGACAATGTGGGAGTAGTTTTGTTTTTGGTTTTGTTACTTGGATGAGATTCTAAGCAGAGGCCTCTATGATCCATCTTCAGCAGACAAAATGGTCAAAAATAAACCATATCGGTGGGGTACAAACATGGACAAGTGGAAACGTGGAGCCTGTCAGGTGTTTTGCAAATGAAAAAAGAAAAACGGATATAAAAGTATAATTTAAGAGATGGGAGCTGCTGTTTTGGGCCATTCTTCTCTCCTGTCTCATCTCATGTGAGGATGTGATGAAAATTGCAGAATCATCTCTAAAACAAACAAACAAAAAAAAAAAAACACGGATAACGACTGCCACCTGGTGGCTTTTTTGTTTTTGAAAAATTTTCATTTTCAAAAATTTTAAGACGTTTCAGCACATTTTGCAAACTTAAACAGTCTTGTTAGTCTGTGTTAAAGGTTATTTTGCATTTATAAATTATAAGTGCCGCTGAGAGTTAGATATTGACGTTATTAAGAGCAAACAAAGACGAAAAACGTCGAGGCTCTTCCTCAAGAACGTATTTCTTTCATGGGTCTATGCTGCCATCTACTGGACAATATACAGAATTAAGAGTAAGTTGAGATCAGATGATTAATTTTCAAATACGTGCAATGAAAATATTTCAGTTTTACAATAGCCAAATTAAGTTTCAAACCAGGTTACTTGTTGTTAAACTCCGGAACATACATCTGAACTTGAAAGAGTGCTCTAATCGATCTTAATCATGACGTTTTGTATAATTAAATTGCAGAATCTGAGAAACTCAAGTGAGCAACATCAGCTTGAGGGCAGCTGATGGCATGACAGTGCCATAAATACTCAGAGATCAATCAATAGACATTCTATCAAGGTTCTGCATCAATGTGTATGGAAAAATACCCAAACATAACGTACTAACTTTCTAAACAATACTTTCCTGAATAATTCTTCATTGGCACGAATGTTCAAGGAGTTCTCAAGTTTATCTGAACATTCTGAGAGCAGATTTCCCACTGGCCCATATTTCCACCTGCATGTTGGAGGTGTTTACATGTAAACTCTATATGAAGAGGGCCAGTTCACTCAAAGGTCTCTGCGTGACTCAACTCATGTTCTAGCTCATTCCTTGTTGCCCCCATTATTCTCTCTCTCTCTGTCTCTGTCTCTCTCTCTCTCTCTCTCTTTCTCTCTCTCTCTCTCTCTGGAAAGATACTGGAAGGTTTGGGAAAATTACAACAGTCTGTTGTGGGATACACATGTGGCATCTGTTTTCAGTTAGCCTTCATGTAGCAACAAGAAATACAAAAATAAAACAAACACAACATTTCAAACATTGGCTGTAACTAGAATAAAATAGGTGAAATCTTATTGACCATTAGAACTTGGTTTGACTATTGATAACCTTAGAATTCAAATGTGCCGTTGAACTGGTGCGTTACCAACAGGATTTAGGGACTAAAATGGTCCAAAAGGCCAGATTAGCATAGTTAGCATCAAACCATTGTGGTATATAATCATTCAGTTTATGGCTCCTCTGAAGTGCATAGATGCTAACTTATCTTATATGATAGAGCCTAACTGTATTTAATTAAATTAGTAAACTAGAAAGCAACGGAAGCGCAGACCTCAGCCAAGCTCATTTCCTCAATGATTTACACCCAAAACACCCTTGTGTGTTTTCATGTGGGGGGAGTAGGTGTTCCAGCATCTTGTCTTCTTTTGATGGAGGTTGTTGAAGTTAAAAATAACTGTACAAGTTAACCAGCGTAGCATAGCATAGCATAGCATAGCATAGCATAGCATAGCATAGCATAGCATAGCATAGCATAGCATAATATATAGAGACAGTAGTAATACAAGGTTACATAACACAGGTTGCTTTATGATTAGAAAAAGGTCCAAACATCTCACAATTATATCACATAGTTCACCATATGAATAAAAACATATGCATGGAATATATCAGGATACTAAGTAAAAAAAAAAAATAATAATAATTTTGGAGCAGGGCAGTCTAAAGGATTTTGCATGTTTTTCAGTATTTATAACTATTTAGTCATTTCAGGGCTGTCAGCCTATCATTGGTTTGTAATGACTAAAATTTTATTTAGTTAATGATAAATGTTCTTGTACAAACGTCCATAGACTTCTGGTGTAGCTTCAGTTTTAAGTCTGTATATGTAGAAAGCGTAGGTGTTCAAGACATAAAACTGAGACATTATCTCACAAGATGGTGACTTGTTGGACTGTCTACGTGTTGTCAGTCACCCATGACCCTTACCTCTGGAGACAGGCTGAATCTGCAAACGTGTCATCACTTTGCACCGTCCTGTTGATGCTATCGCTGCTATCTGCATTCTCCTGGAGAACTTGATCTGACCCAGAATGCCTCGGCGTTATGAAACAAGGGGAGGGAGTATGTGGAGGTTTGGCAAGTTTTGGAAAATGAAAGACACAGTTCTGAGGGATCAGCACCCCTCAAGGTTTTATGTTTGAAAACTGAGTGCTAAAAAACTATATATTAGTGAAACCTCAGTATGATAGCATTGTTCTACAGCACACATTGGCAAATACAGCTCTGTGTTAGATGCAACAAAACATCAAACAATAAAAAAGTATTAAAAAAACAAAATCATTCTAAACACAAACAACAAGAATATACTGATGGAAATTGTAACAAATCAAATTGTATTTTAATTTTAAAATGTAAGCATTTTCTTGTCTATTACAAGGGCAATATTACTGTATATGTGATCTAAGACTAGATGTAGTCTTGGATGTTAACAGTGATAATGGTATAATGTTGGTAAGTCTTGCTATGATTTATTAAATTAGAGAAGTTTACTGTTGTCCTCCAAAGTAAACTAGCTTTAGCTAGTAGTCAGTTTCTGCTCCAATTAAGCTAGCTAGCAATCTAACAACAAAGCTTTTCATATTGATTTTCACCTACCTTTGTGTTTTTCTTGTTTTGCCTCCTCCTCTTCTTCTTGTCGTCTCTTTCTTCCCTGTGCACCAAGAACTTTGGCCTTTTTGACATCCATCCATCCATTTTCTGTACCTGCTTTATTCACACTTGGGTTGCAGGGGTCTGCTGGAGCCTATCCCAGCTGTCAAGGGGCGAGAGACGGGGATAGGTCGCCAGCCTAATGCAGGGACAGATAACCATTCACACCTATCGTCAATTTAGAGTAGACTGATCAGTTCACCTAACAAGCATGTTTTTGGACAGTGGGAGGAAACCGGAGTGCACAGAGAAAACCCACACATGCACAGGGAGAACATGCAAACTCCGCACAGAAAGGCCTGAGCCGAGATTCAAACCCTGAACTTTCTTGCTGTGAGGCGACAGTGTCAACCACTGCACCACCGTGACCCAGAAACCGTGGCCGAACCACCTTTTTTACATGATGTCTTTAATTAACTTTACTCTGGCTGTTGAGGGCTCCACAACTGTCAAATCAAATTTTGCTATCAACCAGATTGCTACTGTGTGGTACTGCACATGCGTGGTACTTTAGCGAGAGTAAAATTCGACAAGGAGAGGTCATTACTTTCCCAGCCATGTATTTTTGCATTTCAAATGGTTATTAAGCGCATGAGATAATATATACATTAAATAAAGCAACAGATATAGACAGATGAAACTATCGATAAAAGCAGAAGGCGCAACGAATGACAAGGCAGCAAAAATCCATAGGGGCACACATTAGGCCCGATCTGCAATGTGTTCACTAAACTGCAATATGACACAAGAGAATATGTGTACCTGAAACACTTTTATGCTTTCTGACATGTTTAAAGACAAAAGAAAACTACTAAAAGGAGCCCATCAAACATGCCCCTCTGGACTTGCTGGCACTTGTCTGGGCTGGAGTTTTGGGTAAGAGGGCAGAGATGGGCCCGTAGGGAATCACCTGAGGATGATGAGACAGTGACAAATCCATTTTGAGCTTAAACTTAAACACTTTGGCTCCAGAATGCTAATAAAGTCTCGCTTGGTTTCATCAAACTGTCCTGGTAAGTGAGGCTCAGTTTCAGGGGTTGCTGACAGCTCTCAGCAGCGTACCACCACCAGCACAGACCAACCTTCTCCGGTTTAACATTTTACATTCTGGGGTGATCACCTGACAAAGACTAAATTTGCTTCCCTGAAACTCATTTTCACTTCTATCAAGATATTAAATTATAATCATCCAGTCATACACATTCATATTAGAATTTTAAGTAAAATGCATATAACTATTCCAGCAGAAAGATCTGGAAAAAAGACAACACTTGAATCATTTTATTGATAATTTATTCAGTCTTCATTTATGACTTCAGGCCACAATAGAAACTCAGGCAACCAGCAGATTGTCAGCATTTAGATTCAGAAAGAACCACCTTTTAACCTTTGGTGCAAGAGCAGATTTATATAAACCAACCAGACTGTACAGGTGACATTAAATTGATGTTTAACTCTTGATTCTTTCTTTAGTAAAGTGAATTTTTAAGTTTACAGAATATAAAGCTACTGGTCACCAGCAGAACCAGTGCAACTCCTCAGCAATGTTGGCTTGTTTGCCCATTTTTGTGTCATTGTAACAGTAAAAACAGACATTTCTTTACTGTTTGAAATGAAAATTTAAATAAAGTTATGATGGAAAATATCTTGAAAAACACATGCACAGTCAATTTCAGGTGGAACATTTCGTAAACTTTCTTTACTGTGCATCAAATGAAATAACCAGAGAATAACCTGGCAGCATTTCCTGATAAAACGGGAAGACCAAAGTGTGACCAAGCCAAACAAAAATATATACATTTATATCAATTTGTTTCATCTTTAATTCCAAGGACGACAGAATGGATGCATTATCATCATTACAGCAATCATGGTGATTACACAGACAAGGACCAGGGACATCTCCCTGTTCCCACAGTGATGATAGTGCTCAGCTCAGATGGAATCCTGTGCCATGGTTTTAAGGGAAAGGGGCTCTCAGCCAGCGTCACTGCTCACTGTCAAGGAATCCAGAGGTTTTCTTCTGCCACAGTTCTGTCTGCGTCTCGGGTGCAAGTTGCTTTCTGTTGAAGAAAACAGCGCAGGGTTCAGTCTTCACGGATGTTCTGGAGATGTGGCAGCAGGTTGCTGTCTGCAGCATCTGGGCTCAATTACACAAAACTTCCACGAGAGCTTTACCTTGGAGATAATTGCATGAATTAAGCCATGAATAATATAATCGCCGACAAACATTCATGTGGTGAAAAGATATGAAATGGCGCTTTTTCCAGATGAACGTAAAGATCTCTCTGACTAGGACTTCAGTTAGACCTGAATTAGCTGTATTAGGTTTCTGCCCATATCAGATATGGATACACTTGACGTTTCACTTGATGTTTTATATTCACCACGTTCCATTTTTTTGATCAACATATGGAAACATTTCACATCTTCATCTGGCTAAAATATTTGTGAGGGGTTTTGGCATGCAGCACTTATTTATGACTGTAGGTGGCACTGTATGTGCTGCATCCAGTAGGTCAGGGAAACCGCAACAGCCAGAACCAGATAAAAAGGTGGTCCATGTTAATGTTCTTCATGTGTAGCATCCTCGATAACCATGCTGACACAGTCAAACATATCTACTAATCAAACAAAGGAAGGAGGGGACAGTGAAGCTGAATCACATTTCAGCGGTCACACTGAAAAAATTCAAAAAACTTCAGTGTTTGTGAATATGTTTCAGTACATCCACTCATGAATGGGCATGCTAAGGAAAATAAGGACGCTATAAGGGCCTTTTTCTTGGCCAGCATGTCCAGGCTTGATGTCTCTCAGCTCTGTCTGTCCCAAACATGTCAGATATTTCACCACCAGTGTGAGGGAGCTAAGGTATACCCCATTCCGACGCTGTGGTTTGAACTGATCTCTGGCTCACACTCTGAGCGCGGTTTGTGCTCCGTTTGGGTAATTTGTCCATGCTACATAATTAGCTTTTCAAGGGCAATGCTTATTCTTACTAAATATGGAAAGTTGATGAGAGACAGGAAGGATTCCTGAAGCACACGTGCGCATGTTAAAAGCTGAAAGGCCTCGTGTGTGTGTGTTTGTGTGTGTGTGTGTGTGTGTGTGTGTGTGTGTGTGTGAGTGGCCGAAAACTAATCATGTGGCTTGATTATTTTGACATCCCTCCATGTTGGTTTGACTGATTTCTCAGGAAATCTGGAGCCAGCTTTCAGGTTCCCAGTACTGAATTCAGAACTGAAACACATCGACAACACAATTCACTCAGGAGAGACAGCCCAAGAGATTAATTCACAGGTGTCAGGACAAACAAGACGCCATTATGCAGACAGCGCACTGGAGCTGTGTGTCTTTCAACAGATCCCCACCGTGACAGACGACCAGAGGGAGGAATATATTATGCGTTTCAAGAAATCAGTAAAGCTCTCTCACGTCTCAATGTGACCCACTGAATGAAATATTGTGAGAACACCCAAAACAAACCTACTTCCCCACCCAACTGGCATGAACACAAGGGTAGAAATAAGGGAACGTATTTATGAGCATCTGGCTGTGTTTCACTGAGGTCAGGGTACTGATAGAGTGCAAGGATAGTTGTGAGCACATCTGCATGTTTGAGAAGAAGAGCTCAAATTTCTCAAAGCATGTGCGTGTTTTTTTTTGTTTTTTTTTGCCTTGCCAGTTAGTCCATAAACACACATAGATTTGAGTTACAAAAGATGCAGATGTGTTGCACAGTTTGCACCGGATTACAGCTTTTACGTAAAAGCAGCTTCACAGTTTGTTACCATGTGCTTTGTTCCAGAAGAGAGGAATCACATCCACTATGGCCCCTTTATGGAAGCGCGGGGACACACACACACACACGCATATGCACACATATATACATACATACGTACATACATACACAGAAATCCTTATACTTCCATCTTTGTGAACTTTTAGCAACATAAAACCTTTCCCAGCCCTTCACCCTAAACCTAATTATCCCAAGTAACCAACCTTCTAAGAACCAAGTCTTCACCCTCAAACAGTCCGGTGTGAGGACCGGCCTAAATGTCTTCACTTTGCTAGTAGAATGCATATTTTGGTAATCAATATGTAGCAAGTAAAAGAAAACACACACACACACACATACTGCCCCATTTTGGATTCGGCTGTGATTTCAGGATTTCTTTGTCAGTGCAGCAGGATAATGCTGGTAACACTGACTGATATTGAGCTTGGCTTTCTGTGCAGACACAAGGTTTTCATAAGCCCATTAATCTTAAAAGCAGCAACTGTCAGAAAGCATACTGTACCCCTATCCTTGACGTAAAAAAGGCCTGCCCAGGACCTTGATTTCTGGTTTAGCGGAAAACGATATCACACTGCCTAAGATAGAAGGCCTTGAATGTCCCTTTGCAGATTTTTCCATTATGGATCTGTGGATCTGGCATTCTTGTGCATAGTTATAACACAACTTCATAACATACAATTTTTTCTCAAATGAAAAACGCTTTGTGATGCTTAAGTTCAGGTATTTTAATGTAGTTAGAACTAGAGTAAAAAGACAAACTTTTTGGGAAAAATCACAGATGAAAGGGGAGTTTATCAGTATGTGGCCTGATGTAATTCACTGTTTAGTCTGCTTTAAAAATAGGTTTGAGGTGCTCAAAAATAATTAAAGTTCCTCTTCTTAATTAACAACAGACCCAGTGCAGTGACGCTGCACTACCAAACAACAACCAAGCGAGGGGATATAAAGAGGCCCACATAATACTGCCCAGAGAAGTTCTGTGGCTCAAATGTAAGCATCTTTTAATGACATGAGTAGTTCCACTGTCTTTGCAATGAAGTTAATGTGATTCATTCCACTGTGCAGGTGTTTACTGGCTGTTTTTTACGCTTCAGTGCGCAAACATATTAATGGATAATTCTTTGGGCTGATTGTGTATAGCCACAATTTATCCTTGTTTCCTAAAGACTTCCTTTGCACAGAGCTATCCCGCTCAAGGCCACTGATGGACGTACAATGATTAGCACGCAGCACTGGTGTTCTTTTCAGTCTCAGGGCTCTAATGAATTATGATTGATAAATCCATATAGATACATCAGTAAATATATGCAATATATATGCTGTATCATATTGTTTGTATGCGCATGCAAATAGGCCTAAAGTTTGTGTTAAGTTCATGGAAAGGGTTAGTTTCAATGGTATTTATTTAAGATGGTTCGGTGTCAACCCTAACCTCATGCATGTGAGACACAAAATATTTTAACATAATGACATCTAGACCACAACCGGAGACTTTCAACACATAGATTCTACACAAAGTGAGGGTGGGCAACTACACTCCTCACCAGCAGGGGGCAGTAGTGAATGAAATCAGCCAATGAGGGAAACCAGAAGACAGAAGTGTATTTTTTTGTGACTTGTCGCTGCTCATAAAATGCACTGCACAGTATAATGGCATGCTAAAATATCTCCATATGTCAGATATTATTTTGTAAATTTGTAATACAGTAAAAATATGTGTAACAATGTATTTCTACTCCAATCATTCCAGTGTGCCAGCGTTACCCGTCTTACCAGTAGCCAGTATCTTTATGGCATCTGTCTACGTATACTTATAGCTAAAGGGGTCTTGTTTTAAAATAATTTTTATTTAATAATGATCACATTTCATCTAAACTGAGATTTGGACGTGAATTGAAGCCATTCACTGAGTCTTGCTGCTGTCAGTAGGTGACATCTTCGAAAACAGATCATCATTTTCCCCACTTCTGTCAGAAGTCCCTCCTTCTTAAATGGGTGCAGCTTCTTTTTCTCTTATCTAATATTCAGATTGTTTTTCTATCAACTGCTAAAAATGTATAAAAAAAAAAAAGAAGAAGAAGACATTGTAGGCTGTTTTCTCAAGTGAAACCCATAATTCCAGATATGGTCACTTAACGCTGCTTAAATTTTTTTATGCTAGTTCTCTTGAATTGCAGTTATAAAGAGAACAGTTGGCTGTGTTTTCCTCATATCGTTCTGCTTTAAATGAAAACCAGATCTTTTCTAAACACACAACAGTTCTCCTGGATTCCAGCAGGAACACAATCTGCAACTGCCCGTGATGGACAGACACTGCGGCGCATTGTTGCTGTGGCTAAATATCCCACTGAATTACCTGAAACATTTCAGAAGCATTAGCGCATTTGATACGTATGGTAGCTTCAGAATGAACATCCCCCTCACCTCCAGACAGATTCTGTCTGCTTCTCTGTACACACAGCTAAGACACAGGAATAATCCTCAGAAATCTCCCTTCATGGAACAATTAGAAGCACCCTCAGAACACTGAGACACATGAGACATGTTTAGTGAAGGTCACAAGCAATTACCCAGCCTGGTAAAAGCTGGCATGTCTCACATGGCACCGCGGCATGCCCTCATTAGGCGTGTTCTGCAGCTCAGAGTAGGTCCTGTGGCTATAAAAAAACTGTGTGTGTTGCCTTCCAAAACTCATTTTTAGCAGAACTTCGGCAGCAGCAGCACAAAGAAACTACACATCACCACCTCATATCAGATAGGAGTGGATAAATCTTTTCTTGCCTGGCCTGGGTGGATTACCTCTCAGGAATAGGTGTGGAGGTTAAGATAAACACACTGTCGGTTGCTGCTATTTCTTTCATAGAAACAGGCAACAGGGAGTGACTGGAAAGCTTTGGAGTCTGGAGATCCAAAATAGTGTAAACGTTCTTTTATTTGCTTAAGTGCACATCAGCAGACCCAGAAGCAAATATGAAGTTTATTCTTGTCTGCTCTGGTTGCATCTGCAATGAAATATGGAGCCAATTCTCTACCAACAAAGATGGCCCCTTAAAACTGAGCTCTGCAGCTAGCAATGACTGATTCTGACCCAGTCCATCATTTCAACCAGTTTAGGAGGCGGTTATAACCAGCCTATAACCTTATTCAACACTAACGCCATGGGTCCTTTTCAGAGGATGAGAAATTGAACTTTTAAAAACAATTCCAGATAAGGCACACTTGAGGAAGTGAATCCTTTGATGACACTTAAAACCAACATCAACATTTACCGTCAGGGGTCGGTGCTCCTGTGGGTGTCAGGTGTCCATCAGAAGACGTCACTTGTCCTAATCTGAAGGCGAAATTTTACTGGCTCATCTGCGGCCAGGTGATGCCTTTTAAAGATCCCACACGCGCCTAAGAACATTCATATTATATTTTAAAGAGAATTGGGTGTTTGACGAGAGAAACAGTATCTGTAAGAGAGCACAAAATGTCAACAAAAGTACGAAATAGTAATAAATCCAATAATATAAATTGTAATTGATTGAAAATTCTTGACATGAAAGAATGAAACACTCTTATCTATAAATATGACGCTCATGCTTTAAAACACAAGTCGCCTAAAAGACAGCCAATTATAGAATATTTATTTCGGGGCCTATTTAAAAAAATAAATAAATAAATAAAAAAAACAGAACAAGAAGCTTACTGGTAATAGCGTGCAAAGCGTTATTCATTATTTTGGCAGTCAACCTTTTAATACATTTGAAAGCTCCTTACTTTATTTTTATTTATCAGCCTCTCTCTCTCTCTCTCTCTCTCTCACACACACACACACACACACACACACACACACACACACACACACACACACACACACACACAATATTTTATTTCTCCAAATCACGGGGTTTTAGGAGCACCGACTTGGTTTAGACGGCACAGACGGTGCCGCGCATCAGGGTCAGAGATGAGTCGGTTACCTGTCCCAGGTTACCTGTGACAACAGACTTTAGACTTACTGCACTGAATTAAACAACCTATACATTCATTTGTTGTAATGACAGCCAAACATTGGTGCAAACCTTTATTCAAACTAGCTGACATTGTTCACCGAGGATACAAATCCGGCCTATGGCATCAGCGCGACAGTTTGATTTTACTTTTAGAACCTTGATTAAACTATTAAGTTAAAGCTCTTTTTAAACGACGGAATATTTGGGAATAATTGTTTGATTCCCTTTTCATATACATTTACCAGACTTTGCGACTAAATTAAAACGCCATTTATAAACGGTATAAAATTTTGTAACGTGTGTAGTTTGCAATGGCACTTTAGAATGTCCATCGCCCTCCGCAAAAAAGTGCCTTTGATATTATAACATTTACCTGAATTTCAGAAATAAAATTTGCAGACTTTGGAGGGGAGATGACAAATTGTACTGGATTGTCCAAATACAAATTATCCATGCATCCATCTATTTTCTATACCTGCTTTATTCACACTAATAGAAATTCATGATTTTTAAAAAATATTTTTTCAACAAGAGTAAAGGAAAGGAAATATAGAAGTGTTAGTAAAGGAAAATGTACGAAATCACTCAAAGAAATTTAACTGCACTCACATTTTTCTGTCAACGACTTATGATTCGTTAAATATATTTAATAATTATTTAAAATGTAATTGTGTAAGATATTTTTTCTTATGTTATTTTACAGAAAAATAAGTTTGAATAAAACATTCGTTACGTTGTAGATGCGTGCGTAAATTTATCAAGCAGTATAGTTAGACGCACAACACATTATAACTGTAAATATAGAGAACAAATGATAATCTATAAAACATACACAGTGATATGTTAACATTATGAAGTATGGACGTTAAAATATATTTAAAAATTTGACCTACCGTGTAAACCGCACACAAGCGAGAGAACCGAAGATAAAGAGATGCAATTCCAAAGTCCTCCAGGTGAGGGGAGTGATGAGAGACAGAAGGAGAGAGACAGAGAGACAGACAGCGAGAGAAAGATAGGGAGAGAGGGAGAGAGAGATAGAGAGAGAGGAGTATGTGTGTATGTGTGTGTGTGTGTGTGTGTGTGTGTGTGTGTGTGTGTGTGAGAGAGAGAGAGAGAGAGAGAGAGAGCCCAGTGCAGAAATAATGCAAAAGAAAAATACAAATTCAAAAGAGAAAAACGTTCCGGTGACGATCCTCCTCAGTAGCCAGACTCTGCTCCTCTGACCCACCCTGATGTGTCGTGGTCTGATCAGATCTCACTGCAGACAGAGATGCGAGGAGGCGCAGAGCAGTGAGGGGTGGGGGGTAGACACTGGACCTGGTTACCGTTGGGTCCACTGTTAACTTTTACAAGTCACGTTTTGCGAGCACATAAACGATATCTTCTGAAGGAAGGTCGGAAACTCAGAATGCATGCTGCGATAATGTACGTCTCTGGCATCCAGCTGATATCTCATAACTGTGATCTGCAGGCGTATCGATTACACGAGCCTCCTCCCACGTCTGATGCTCCAACACCGGCTTATAAAAAGACTCGGGCGAATCTGAGACTTGTGCCCCAAAGTGTCCGCACGTTATGACCACCTTGAACAATCCAGAGCAGCGGGGATCAATCCAAGGGGGTGAAAGGAGAAAATGGCATTTAAAAATGAGAATAACGATTTTCTCACATTATAATAATTCTTATCTATAGATAATCTAATTAAAAAAAAATAAATATAATAATAATGCGCAATTCATCTGGAACTGCATATATTATCAAATTAAATGATATGCAATAGGCCTAACCCTTCATATTGCCATTATATGTTTTTTAAAAAATCCATGTCACTTGCATTTTCACGTTTGCTTTTCCTAGTGAACAATGGTATGTAAATTTGGAGCTGTAAACATAATCCTGGTGAAGTGTAGTCTCCCTGTCCATCCCGCTGCGTTTATTCCCTGTCAGGAGTCCATAGCAGAAAGCTGTGTGTTGGCTCCGGCTCGTCCCGTTCTACTTCCCCTATGCAAAATATTGAAGGAGGCTGCGCGGCTCCGACCGGATGAGGTTTGCATTGGCTGACAGCGTTTCCAGCGCAGGACAACCAATGAAAACAGAGCAGAGGCGAAGCGAAGATTGACGTGGAGGACGCGTCAAATTAATTCCAGCAAACTCCGAAGCCGCCGGGTTAACGTCAAATTGCTTTTATCGGATGAGGATCACTTTAGTGCCATTGTACCTTGCAGTCACTCTCTTTCAGAAAATAAGGGGGCGCGCTGCAGTCTGTGGAAATTTAAGAGATCTCTTTTCCCTCCTGTGGGGCTCAGTCCTCCCGCTCCCCTTCCTTCTCCGCTCTCGCTCGGACGCTTTCAGCCATTCGAAGCGGTACCTATATATCTCAGCATCTCGGAACATACAGACAAATGGGTAAGCCTGCGTTACCGTCTGCATGCTTCAGTGGCGCGGTGCTTATGGACGCGTATCGAGATCAGCACGCTTGCGTAAAAATTTAGAATAAGCGAATTTTTTTGGACCGTGTTTTTCGACTCCAACTTGGGAAGAGTGACACTCGAGGAGGCTGCAGCTTTTTTTGGTTTATTACAGTGTGTTTTGAAGCCCCACATTTGTTTCTTCCAAGCTTCAGATCTTGCATAAAAATGCCATCATTCATCCTATAGAACGTTTGTCTTTTTTGGAGAGCTGTCGTTTGTAGCTCGCCATTTTTGGAAAATAGTTTTTCTGGTTTGCCAATGGATTTCTGGGGTACAACCAACTATTTTACACACGTTTCTTGAGTTGTAAATGAGAGATTATTATCCAGATGTGGAAGCTGTTTTTCGTTTTACGCAACACACACCGTTTGCTGTAACTTTTAAAAATCCAAAATGACAATTCGGTTTGTGATTGCTTGAAAAGTTTTATTCAAAAAGTTAGTGAAATAATAATTTAATATTTGCAGAAGTGGGCGCAAATCAACAGTCTTAATGCAATACATAATCCTGTGTGATTTTATGTTTTTACAGAGCAAACCTATGGAGAGGTGAACCAGTTAGGCGGCGTGTTCGTCAATGGGCGACCCCTGCCCAATGCCATCCGTCTGAGAATAGTGGAGCTGGCTCAGCTCGGAATCAGACCCTGCGATATAAGCAGACAGCTCAGAGTCTCCCACGGCTGCGTGAGCAAAATTCTGGCGCGGTACAACGAGACGGGCTCCATCTTACCCGGCGCCATCGGTGGAAGTAAACCACGGGTCACGACACCTAACGTGGTGAAAAACATTAGGGAATACAAACAAAATGATCCGGGGATCTTTGCCTGGGAGATCCGGGACAGGCTTTTAGCAGACGGAGTTTGTGACAAGTACAACGTCCCGTCCGTTAGCTCGATCAGCCGGATTTTACGCAACAAGATTGGAAATCTGTCCCAACCCAACCAGTACGAGAGCGCCAAGCAGTGCTCCACGCAGGCCGGGCTCTCCTACAACCACATATACCCGTATTCCTACCCCAACACCATGTCGCCTACTGGAACTAAAATGGGCAGCCCTCCTGGAGTACCGGTGACGGCTGGACATATGAGTTTATCGAGGCCCTGGCCTTCTGCGCATACCGTCAGCAACATCCTCGGCATACGAGCGTTCATGGATCCTACAGGTGAGGGAAACAACCTAAATCTAGGCCACCGTGTCTTCGCGCTAAATACGGTCAGAGAGAACAGCGGAGCCGGTTATTATTGTGCGTGATGGATGGCTAGAGAACCAGTTCTGGCTGCCCGCAGGACAATAATACAGGACTGCGTTTCACCATTCAGCTGAAAGTCCACTCTCAATGAACCTTTTCATGGGATGATGCCTTTGCAAACACTTTGCTCACCTGTTATATCCCCTTTAATCCCTCAGCTACTATACACATATGTCACTGTTTCTCCAGACCATCACTCATGTTTCCAAACAGTGTAGCGTTGCCAGGGGAGGCGTTTATTTTTAATTATGCAAGAACACAATTTTTCCAGCATGCAAATATTCCAAAACTGTAAAGCCTTAGTTTGTTTCAGTATTATTATTGTTTTAATCTACGAGTGTTTTGTCTCAGTGACATATGCCTGAACTCAAACAGGCCTGTAATACATAAAACGGTCCTGAATATAATGAACATAGAATAAATATTTAACTGTATATTTAAAAAAAAAATATTTTAAAATATGCGTCTTATTTATTATTAATTTAATTTAATAAAAATGCATGACAGAAACACGCTGTTGCGCATAAAAATTTAAAATAATTTCAGCATTAAATAAAACATCGGTCTAACTAACTAAAATCATTCCAGATAAAGTTACCGGTTTAAAAACGAAAGATTTGTTCTATGTTTCTGCATGCATTAATCTTTCAGTGGGCCGCTCATGTGTCCGCCCTGTATCTCATTAACGCAGTAAAAGGGACTATGTGAATATTGTGCTAAATAATATGCTGAATATTTGACGTGCGTGTTTTTGTTTTTGTTTTTGTTTTTGTTTTTACGTTAAAATCGCTGCTTCTCAATTAGCCATTGCTGGGGCCGATGGATATGCAACAAAAATGGAGGACTGGACCAGCGTCAACAGAGCAGCTTTCCCCGCAGCTCACGCAGTCAACGGGATCGACAAATCAGCCATCGACGCCGACATTAAATATGCTCAGGTATAAAAAGGACAAGAAAGTCCCGTTTACTTTTAAATGTGGGGAATCAGCCCTAATATAAAATCCCAAAATGAACAGCTGTTTTCAAGCCTGGCGGGTTTAAAGGCCTGAAAATATTGGAGCTGTAGAAAGTGACCCTCGGAGTGGGGGGAAAAAACGTTCACTGTTGACTGTAAATTACTTACTTGACAAATATCCAATCTCAAATTAGAGCTTGTTATTGTAAACTCAATTAGAATGAATCCCCAGTTTTTTTAGCTCCAGATACCCGCTTCTGTATGACTGTTATGTGTTTTCAACACGTTTCGTTTTTATTTTTGCTTATTTTCATGTGTCCAATTGTTCTGTCTTCAGCCCTCCTCGACACTGTCCGGTTATGTCTCAGCGTGCGCATACTCACCCTCCAACCAGTACGGGGTGTACAGCGGGCCACCAGGCGGCTATGTGGCCCCGGGCCACCACCACTGGCAGCCGCAGAGCCCGGCCCTGTCTCACGCAGGCGGCGGGATGAGCATGCATGCAGGGGAGATCCATTCACCCATGACCTTTAAGCACCAGGCCCGAGAAGGTATTTATTATTGTTATTATTATTATTATTATTATTATTATTATTATTATTATTATTATTATTATTATTATTATTACTGAACTGTCCTTTCTCACGCACTTTCTCGCAATAACCACTGACCGTAACGACTGCAAACACAACCAAATCCCACACCTAATTATAAGGAAGTTGTTAAATGCTGACCGTGCAGATCTTGTGCTCACGGACCGACTGTCTTTTTTCTTGCTGTGCAGGAGACAGAAAACCACCCAGTCCCCTGAGCAAACAGCAGCAGCAGCAGCAGCACGAAGACTTGACCGGGGTGCATGCAACCAGCCTCCTTACCTCATCATCATAACCAGGACTTGGACCGCTTTGATTACATCCAATCCGATTAACGAACCCATTTCACCCCAATTCGAGCACCCGACAGTAAGTCCGAAACCAGCTTGTTTTTAAGTGTTTTAGAGTTATTTTTCACACCTGTATTCATACACATTATGAATACAGTAGAACTCTGGAGGCCTTGTGGCTGCGTGAATGTAGGCTTACATTAATGTTTCGCTGCCCCAGCAACTAGTTGATGATCTTTTACTTTATTTTTATTTTCCCATTATTTCATGTTATCATTATTAAAAAATAAAAATAAAATTCTTGTTATAATTCCAGTGGGGTTAAACTTTTATTTTGAAGCCAAAGATCCTTTCAGCAATTCAGCAAAACATGGATGATGAGGGTTTGTTTGTTTGTTTGTTTGTTTTGTTTTGTGGCCACGATTCCGGAGTCCGCGGTGTCTCAATGTGAACAAAGAGATTGTCTAAATGTAAAATAATTGCTAAAGTGATTATTCTATATTTTTTATAATGTCATTGTAAATATTCAAAATAAAGGCTTTTCAAAACGCCGCCGTGTCGCAACATATTCTTCCAGGAGGCCCATTCAATTTAGCCCCAATAGAAATCTGAATTTTGGTGTTGATGGACTTTTTTGTATTTTGAGGACTAAATGTGGGAACATGAAGTACATATTCATTCAGTGACCTTGGAAAATCTTTTGTTCTGTATGGAGGTGATAGAAAAGTCCACAGAGCCAGTGAGAGTTTGATGCAAAGGTCAGTCATCTCGGTGTGCGGCTATAAATTGCAAAATGCGCAATAATTAACGGGGGCTGCACGGGAGCCTGTGTCGTTTCAGCTGATTTCGCTGGAATCAGAAATCTGATTGTGCACCTTAATAAACGAGGTGAAGGACAAATCCAGGCACAAGCAGTCGCAGGGATACATTTTCAGCCCATGTTGTTTATCGTTGTGCATCTGAATACAATTATTTTAATCACTTTTAGGGTCATTTCTAAGATTAGGATTTAAGTTTAGTGACTCATGCAGCATAATGCCTTCCATATTCTCACCATATGAAGTGTTGTTGATATTTGCAACAACAGCTCATCCACCAGCGGCCTCTTTGTTGGTCTTCTCTTTTGTCACTTCTGGTGAAATTGAGAATAAAAATGGGAGCAATGAAATACAGAAGTGAAATGATACATGGCAATGAACAAAAGAAGTCACTCCTCATGGTTAACCTACAAAAATACTGATGTATTTCAAACAGTTTCAGTCTGTGCTCTGACGGCAAGGTCACCAAGAAATGTACGACGCAGGCTGATGGGTGACAGCTCTGTGGTTTGTTATAGAAGACTGAGCATCTGTGTGTTTTTACAGCGCCGTCTTTGTAGAGGAGCCTATGAGAAGTAAATATGTCTGATGATGGCAGCCTGTTTTCAGGCATTGCAGACACAGAGCATGCACAGTGGAGCCTTCCTTCGGAGGTTGTCTGCATGCTGTAATGAATTAGTTCATTCTAAATGAAACTCTGTTTTTGATTCAAGCCTCTAAACACATGGCTCGACTTCCCTTGATCTGAGGCCCAGCCGGTGAGCTTATAGGTTACCTTTTGATTCAGATATTTTATTGAAAAATCAGAATATTTGATGGCTTTACAGATATGGCTGACCTGTTTAAAAAGATGTTTTTCTGTGGCATTCGCAAGACTATTTGTTTACTCTTGAATATATGATATGATATATGATTGAATATAATATATGATATCGATGGAGCTTAGTTTTATTTATTCTGCACCAAACATTAACATGAAATAAACTTTATGTCAGAATATTTATGTTTATTGTGGCTAATTCAGTCAGTTTGAGGTTTGTGAAACAAGAAAGTGACTTGGAAAAATGAGGCCCTGACAGCTAAACACTGAGGCTGATCGCTCTCTGTAGGATCCAGTCTGGAATTCAAGCGTCCTCTGAGCTCTGTCTCGCAGTTGATAATCTCATTCCATTTTTGCACAGTGAAATCCCAAGCGGCTCAGTATATCTAAACATTAAGATGGCTTATGAGTACACCCGCTCCCTGACTAGAGTCATTTTGTTTTCCCGGATACCACTTGGGGTTCAGAAAACACTCCTTCATGGTGGCGGGGTTGCTTCCTGCGGGACCTATGGTCATCAATCAGGGCCAAAAGCGATGCCGCCCACAGAGTCTTCAGCAGACCCTCTGTGCTGCGGCAGCAGGTGGGTTAGATGGCTGTTTTCAAGGAATCAAGGATTTTTTTTTTTTGTTTTGTTGTTTGTTTTGTTTTGTTTTTATTTTGACGGCAACCTACACTTGCATATGAGATGATAAAAATTATGCAATAAGAACCAAAAAAATAAATAAATAAATAAATTTAAAACAATCTAAAAACTAAGCTGTCAGTGTCCCAAAACAGGTAGAGTGAACAATAAAAGGTAGTTAATGAGCATAAACTGCCTGTATTAGACATGTGGGGAGCAAAGTTTCAAGTCTCTGGCAGCTGAGAGAATGTTGTTTCTGTCAGACAGTCAGTCAGAGTTAGAGTCACCTCTCAGTTTAAAATTAATTTACACTAGTTAGTGTTAGTGTGAACAAGAAGAAGAAACACCTGAGCTTGTGTATTAGGCACTTTGTTGGTTATGGTTTAAGACTTTTACAGCATTTCTGCTCATGGACCATTATTTAACTTTGTGTGACTCAAAAGTAGTGAGAAAGCGTCACAAGACAAATGAAAACACTCCAGCAGGCCAGACGGCTCGGAAACAAGCAAAGAAGCAAGCGTGAGTTGCAAGTTGGCAAATTCTCAGGCGTTGAAAATGAGGCCAGCGTCGGCAGCTGAAATGTTCAGATTAATCGCCTCAACTCAGAGATGAGCGTACGTAATGTTGAAACAGGCTCATTCCAGTTATTGGAAAGCATATTGGTTTTTGTCAGGCATGTCAGATTCAAAGTCACGAATTTACATACACCACTGTCAGAGTGCTGTTTACACTGTGTGAATTTAGTACAACGAGGGATCCATATTTGGCAAACAGAGGTGAGCAAACAAGAAAATGAGAAAATGATTCTGTCCCAAACCCATTCAGCATTGTTCGATATTCTTTGGAAGCTTTAGGTTCTGCATTCATGTTTTTACCATCCTTAACTGAAAGTATGTCATCCCTGTGTTGTAGTCGGCATTAATTCTTCCCCCCTCACCCCCCCGCCCCCCCACAGGATTTCCAAGCAGGTTAGAGTTACAGCTCTTTAGTCTGGAGGATGATAAATGCCTCTCCCATGTTCATACTTGCTCTGCCAGCTCACCACATCAACCAGATGCTTCTAAAGAAACAGGGACAGAGACACGGAGATGACATCGAAATGAAAGCGTATCATTTCACATTTGCTCCCAGGAGCCTTTGCCATGCCACTGGATAAAACAATACAAAGAGAAAGAATAACCATAGGACTGGACTGAGGCCCAGCTTTGAGGATTGTATTTATAGATGTATAAAAGGACATGAAATTAGGTTAGCAATTAAAAGGAGTTGTTATTTGTGTGAATCCAAGAATGCTGGTAATTTGAGTGTATTGTCAGTAATAAGTATGTAAATGTCAGCATCTCAAGGACTTGGCAGTTCACTGTTGGAATGTCAGAATACAGATGTCCGTTATGGAAATTTGTCAGCAGTTTTGTAGCAGAAGCACTATTTTAGTGAAGCTCTGTGCCCAGACACCGAGACGGTCCACAGCGCAGGAGGATACTCTCTAATTTGTGGAGCCGATAGAATTAATGTTCTGCCCTGCTGCCCATCTGTGACTTATTTAGACTCTTCTGAAATATATACCATGCTAAAGTTACACATGCACGCACACACACACACACACTCACACACACACACAAGCAGGCACACACAAACCAGCAGAAAAGTTATGTGGTGCTGCATTCAAGACTAACCGTCAGATATTCTTTGGATAGTTTTATTAAGTGAAAATAATGAAGCTCCTTTAAAGAACCTGAGTCTGGAACAACTGTACTATCTGCTTTAACTAAAATGCAGTTAGTAGAAATTAAAATGTCTATGGCATGTATGGCACACGTTTTTGTCTTAGGAAAACTGTTACAAAGAGCACTGAGATTACTTTATCATATAGTTGAAAAGAAACAGCAAATAATAACTAGCGTATAAGTTGGGGCCTATTAACAGTTGTAGACTGATAAACACTGAAGATGTGACCCTCTATTGAATTTAAAATGTATATTTCTGTAGCATTTCTGGAGTAACTTACGTTCTACTTCTATATGTTTTCTCAAGGGCTTTGATAGCTTTGATAAGCATAGCTACGCGATGCTTAAAATCACACCAAAACATTTAATGGAACACTTCCCTGACATATTTTGAATAGCACTATTTAATATGTAATACATTTTAGCTTAACTTCTAGTCAAATTCCACAAAAAAGGGTTACTGTGTGCCTCTGCCTTCATTACAATTACAAATAGAAAAACACCTTTGCCTTTTGGAGGATCAAAGGTCAAATCCCCCCCTGGAATCCAGAAAAAAAAAGGTTTCTTCCTCGGCCATACCTGGACCATCAGCATAGTGAGGGAATAGGGTTCAGGTTCGGGATTACGGGACCTGAGTGCTCTGCCAGGTGTTTCTTGCAGACCACCATATTCCATTACCATACCTAATTTCTGTATCTTATCTGCCATTCCGGTTGATGTTACTCATCAAAGTGTACTACTATAAGTCATGGTGACTTCTATTATCCTTTAGAAATAATGTGAATAATACATATATACATCATCTGTTTTTAATATTGTTCAGCTATTTACGCCACATTTGTCAAAGTCTCTCATGATAATGTTGATCTCCAGCTCCACAGTTCCCATAGCTTCGGTGCTCAGTCTATATCTATCTGTCCCATTATATACGATAAGCATTTGCATCAGCCGCTCTTGCCAAGAACCAAGCGGTTCTCCAGGCTGCACAGCTGATGCAGTGATGTCCGGGACTGGAGGGGACATGGCAATACCCGTAACCATGTATTTGGACTTGTAAATGGCATTTGGGCCAGCCGTGCAGGTCCTTGGTTGCATAGTGCAGATCAATCAGGTGACTCCAGTACACCATCTCGCCACTCTGGGGGACATCCACTTGGGTCTGACCCTCTCTAAGCCCCGACAGAAGGTGCCATGCTGCTCCTGTGTGAACACTCCACTTGCAGAAAAGGCTGCTCTCTGCGAAACCGCTGCCTCCCACAATCTGGCCGATAATATGCAGCTCCGTCATATTATAAATATCCATTCATGCATAACCCTCCAGGTAGGGGAAGGGAGGGACAAAAAGTGAGCAAAAAATACCTTGAATATATTTCAAAGCAAAAAAGAGGTTTGTTAATTTTTTTTTTTCATTGAAATGAGTCAACATTGATAACTTAAATGCATAAATGCAGTTTTCAAAATAAAAGCATAGTTTCCAAAATTAATGAAATAATGCACTTTTTAAAAATATATATTAATTTTGTTATTCTAAAATTGAACTGACTGAATTTGCAATATTTATTGTTGCCTTTAGAGGCCTAAAGTTGGGCTAAAATAGTCTGACCTTGCACTTACTGTCCCAGACTTACCCGATCATCGCGTCAGACAGATAACACCATAATGTCAGCTGCTGTCAGGCCAAAACATGCGGAACTCATTGCTTTGCTTGATACTGCATCTGCCCTGCAGAACCGGGAGTGAATGGCGTTGTCATGCAATGACTTGAAGAGATAATGCAACACAGGGTGAAAGGCAAACAATGCTGACTACCATTAATCAACCTTTTTAGCATGCCCTTCTACTGCCACTCCCTACAGGCGTCTGTGACAACAGCACCAGTCAGACCTGCCAACCACAAGCAGTTGTCTGATTTAAAGAAAGCCGTTGGTCGATAACCAAAGACAAGCTCTAAATCAACATCAAGTTACCCGACCTATTGACTTTGGCAACATCCTGGATTAAATAAAACATCACATACTACCTGACCTTTCCCATATTGACAGTATTGTCATCTTTAAACAGAAAATATTTCTGTTTGGTCGGGTTGTCAGTGCGAGGCCCAGTAGAGCCTCAGAGCAGGACGGATGTCGCACGTTCTCGTTGGTGGTGCCTCTGTCAGACACGCCTCTCTTGTCTCAACACTCTCAGCACGCAGCATTGACCCAAAGGGTGGCTGTTAATTTGGCATGGCAAAAACAAGGGTTTAAAGGAAGCGGAGGGTCCCATAGCCTGCCTCCCCTTCTACAGACAAAAATCAATCGAGAACAGGAAAAAACACTCAAAAGACTCAAAAGACCATCTGAGTTGATGTTAAAATGGAATAAAACAGAAAAACAGAGCAGAAGAAGTCACAGTAGAAGAGGTGTGTTGTTCACACTGAGGTTTAATATTTTCATAAAAGGAATTCAGTGGCTGACCAGACTGCTGCTGTGGGCTTTGTGTTTGAACATTACCAACGGAAAAGCAGCCGACGCTCACAAATAATAAGCAAATAACTCTGAGCCGTACATTAAAATATTCACCTCAAAAGATCCCAGGTGAAAGGAATCTGTGTTCTTTGTTTCTGCAGAAATGCAAACAACAAATATCACCGTGTGGTGACTATAAAGATGTCGGTCTCACTGCAATGATTTTGGAGAAATAATGAAATTTATTTTTAGAACATATTTGAGATATATAATTAAAAATTGTGGAAGAATATAAAAAAAAAAATGTGAAAAGTAGAGTACTGCAATGAATGTAAAGTATCAACCTTCCGTTTGTGTTGCTCAGAAGGAGGAGATAATAATGGTTAGCTTTTCCCAACAAATCAGGAACACTAATAACACTAATAACAGCAATTGTTATCTTGTAAAGATCTTTGCGGCAAATAAACTGCGTAAAGAGCAAGGAGCTACAGAGCAAACTGCTCTGTAGCAAAGAGCAGAGAGGTTGTCCAGCCCTCACCACGGCGACAGCAACAAGTATTCTAAACCAAAGCCCTCCAAAGTGTAACCAGACTGGTTTTGTGCAATGTCCAGTTCAATCAAAGTCAGACAGACATTCAAGTGGAAAGAAAAGTCCTTTTATTTAAAAAAAAAAAAAAAAAAAGAAAAAAGAAATGTGCAGCATCAACATTTATTCTGGAAATTGTCCTTCTTGCAGACAAGATACAAATCTATGTGGGTGGCATCTCTGGTCAGTCATCACCCTCGGCTGCAGACTGTCGGCCACCAGTTACACTTCCAAGCCACAATGGCAAGGTATGGCTGCTCTAACTGCTCTCAGCTGTCTGCTGAGTCTCTTTGTGTTTCACCCTCAAACCTCCGTCTGTCACTCTATGAAACCCTGATTAGAAATTATTTTTTAGTCCTCTGGAGGTGGAACAATGCAGCAAATCAGGTCCAAAATCACCTGAAATTGCATGAGTAATTGTTTTACTCACATTTTTGTGCATGTCTACCGTATATCACATCAGTGATCGTGACCTTTTACATATTTAAATTCAGATGTGAAGGTGAAATTTATTTTTTTTCTGAACCCTGTCAGATGTACTCGAGAACAGGTTTATTTATCTGCAAAGAAAATATGCCATGTATCTGCTTCTTCATGGGAAATGACTAAGAAATGCCAAGACCCATCTCTGCGGCACAGAAAGTGTCTCTTTGTGTCCGGCTAGCAGAGGCAGACAAAAGACGAGTGTCAGAGTGATGGAGGAAGTGCTGGTTGTCTCTTCCTGCTCTCACAGACCTGAGACCTGAGAAGGACGTGTCTGTATGCACCAGCCTACCCAGGGTTAACAAGGGCTTTGGGTACAGGTGGAATCCAAGGCTGCCTGTGTGTCAGAGAAGAAAACACAAATAAAGGCATGAATTTGATGAGCTTGGTGATTTGTGAGGAAGAAAGCTGTTTGTCCATTACAAACAAGACGCACCATTATGCTGTGCTGGGTCTCCTGGCATATGCAAACAGGCAAAAAAGAGGAAGGTTCCTATTCCCCCGATAGAGAACTCTGTTGTGGTCAAACCGGTGAAAGTGCAGTTGACAGAGAGGTGAGCTGGTTCTGTACTGCAGAGTTAACTTTTATTATTACTGATGGACAAAATTAACCAGCCAGTGGCAAAGCACTGAGCACATTTTAACTGCATGAAATGTCACACTCAACTGGTATTATACAACATCTCCACTGAAACAGCTTCAATATATTTTGATGAGTTATGTGCACACAGACATTAATGATGTTTACCCTCAGATGTCATGTTAGCAGTACTAGAATTTAAGACACACAGTTATACACTTTCTATCAAGAGTATATATAACTCTACTGATACATACTTTAATGTGATTTTATAGCAAACCTCTATAATGACACACATTTTTAATGATATTACACATGTATTTACCAGCTTGATGCATTTGTTGATTTTATCAATTATAAGGAAAAACATGTAACCTGAATAGACTCTACTTATAGCAATAAGAAACAGTCCAGATTGGGGTCCTGTGGTAGCTTTTGCATGTATTTTGTCCTGTGGTCACTCTGGGAGCTTTGAGAGGTTTTCTCAAAGTGTCTGCCTCTTGACTTTCATCACATGAAGCCACTGTTGGGTCAGGAGGGTCCAGTTTCTTTTCTCACTGCTGATGTGGGGGATAAAGGAAGATTGATTCCCGTGGTTTCATCATTGCAGGTGTCGGCTTTTGGAGACGGTGTGCTCTACAGGCAGGTTCTTGTTACACTCTGGTGAGAAAGTAGGACCTCGTGCTTTCTGGTAGAGAGTTTACTTTTGGAGACTACATTTGTGGAGGTGGGTGGAGCTGGGGGGGAATTAGTTTTTATTTAAAGCAGACCTGACTCACAGATGGAGACTGACCACACTGTGGTCAGACTTTAGAACAACTCGTTATTTGGCTTTTTCATGTTCAGAATGCTGCAAATCTGCGACCCCTCTGAACGCAGCTGATAAAAAGAAACAGACCTTGGTGGATTTTGTTTCCTTTGCTGTGTGAGACTGTCTGTCACCTCAGTAATGCTCACAAGGATGGCTAAGCAGCTGATCGGCGGTTGCCCCCTCATATATGGAAGCTTTGATTTGAACTAGTGGAACCAGTGCCGTCAACCCACCTTGAGTTTAACAGGTTTGGGTGAATTCCCTTGTGATTGATGCACATCCTTCTCAGAAGTGAAGCCTTTAGATCAAGCTGAGGAGATAGGATAGATTTCATCATTAGGGTTAATCCATCAACAATGCCAGGGCACTGAATAAAGCTAGAGTCAAGTCATGTGTTTGCTCTGCTGCGGAGTAAATATTAGTTTGTCCAGATAATGCTACAGGGCTGCTGAGGGTTTCCACAATGCTTAAATTACACCAATGTCTGCTCTTTTCCTGCAGCAGAATTGTTTCCCCACTCTTTCTTCTTTTAGGAAGCCAAACATCAGTAGCAGTCTCAAACGGCTGAAAGTTTTAGTTGATAATCCAGCCTGTCAGTCAGACCCACGGCAAGATTAATGAGAGGGGAACTCCTATCCTGTAAACATCCCCTTCGATTAAGACTCATAAGTCAGCTCAAGAAACAGTTCTCACATGGACGCATAAAAAGGCATCAGTTTAATTTAAAAAGTTGCTGGTCAATAAAAAAATAAATCCTATGAATCCTTATTAATTAATAAACATAACATTTGTATTTAATGTCACTCGAAGCTGACATTAAAATATATGCAAATTCCTAAAAACCAAAAACTGTTCTGTAATTTCACCAGGAGCTGGTGTGATAAGTCAGACCAGGGAAAGGGAGCCCTCTGCTGCTGATCCAAGACAACAAATACCGTGGGTTTTTTTTAATCTGTAGATCCCTGTTAGGGCATGAGGTGCTCAAAGGTGTGATTTTATCCAGCGGTTTCGATTAAATTTTTAGATTTGAAGAAAGCGCTGCGGCAGAACTCTGCCTTTGAATCATGTCTGAAATAATTCCAATTTAGCTTTGCACTCTCCAAGGCGAGATCCAGTTCAGACACGGTGATTCGTGAGCGACTGCATGAAGAAATCTTGCTGATTTCCAGCTGTGAGATAGGCAGACCACTTAGACAAGCGTGTAAGGTCTGAATATGACATTGACAGAGATAATAGCAGCTTCATGGTACGCTGAGTCCAAAGGGAGCCTGTTCACGGCCCGGCCTTCATCTTTTGTTGCATCGAGGCATTTTGTTTGTTTGTTGTGGAAGAGTGGGAGATTTCTTATCCCACTTTATATGACTACAAGCCCACGATTCTGCTTCTTACCCAGACTGACATCGAGGAGGGAACATAATACCCCGACACCGAGTAGTTTTAAGCTGTTTGCAAAGGAACAGAGATTGACGCTGAGTCAGTCCGTGATGATGGCCAATGAGTTTGCCTCAGACCTGCTGATAACCATCTTTAATGAATAGCTGTGTGCTCCAAAGATCGCAGGCTGATAGGAATCGTTTCAGGAACAGTGTGGCGCAGGTCTCAATAACAATCGCGGAATTCCATCTTAACCATTTGGATGTCCTCCACAATACCACACACTCAGAGGTTGCTCTTGCAATGGACCTACAACAAAATGAAACTTGGCACTAGTGAAACATTCTTGCCCAGCTCAACAATCTCCAAGTCTGAACACTCCAGGCCCCCTCAGTTCCAGGGGCTATCTGCCGACGGGAACGCTGACTGTTTGTTGGGGCTTTCTGATCTCAGGTGGAGATACAGAACAGCTAACTGCAGTATAAAAGACGGATTGGCGAGCCTGGCGACTGAACAAGCACAAGCACGGCTCCCTGTGAGTGCGTCTGAAAGGCCCAAATTGAGCCATTTTCCCCATCTCCAGGGAGAGCCCTTATCTTCAGCAAGATCCAGGGTAGACTGTGTATAATTTGCAAAATACTATGCTGATACTGCAAATGAGGTTTAATAGTTGCTGAGGTCCCGTTTAGATTTATAATGCAGGTCTGTGGTCTTTGATAACCAGTAGCAGAGATATTTTCAGTGAAATGCAAGGTCATTGTCAGTATTTGTTGTCACACTTGACTGATATTTTTGCAACTGTTTATCATGTTCTAACAAAGTAATGACACACATAGGAGGCAAACTAATTGTTCTGTGCTGCTGTCTCTGCCCCAGGCTGGATAACAGCACTAATTCTCCATGTCTCATCTCGACGAGCTGTCAATCCTAAAGCCATGTCTTATAACACCCCATACTTATGTTTGCTAATATCCAACTTCAGCCAGCCCCCACAGACTGTAATGAAACGACTTAGCAGTGGAACGTTGGCAGACGACGCTGTCATCACTGCCATCAATCATGTCAAACAAATCTACTTTAAGTTGCTACAATTTTACAAGAACATGTAGCCGATCTACCTGCTGCTGCGGCAACCAAAGAAATCAAAGGATTAAATGTAGTATTTTCATTTTGTATTGTCTTTGTTCCTGGGAATCATTTTTGGGAATTACCAAACTCATTGTGGTGTGTTGTCCAATCACAAAGATGTTAGCAGAGTAATTACCCAGTTTCAAAACATTAAAGGTTTTTGGTTGCTGCTGATGACTTGGTGGTAATAGTTGATGGCTCTGTTTTTAGTAAACCAATTAGAAAATCAAATGTTAAGAAATTGTGAAAATATGAAGTTATGATGATATGTTATACTATATTTACCAAATACACTGTCCTTAATGACAGCATGTTTGACACAGCTTACAATGATTCAATTTTAGGGTTAGCCATATTTTATTTTTATTTACTCAAAAGTCTTATATATTATTTATTTTCTTCTTCTATGTATGCTGCTGGGACACTGCAATTTCCCCATTGATAATAAACAGAATTCATTCAATTCATTCGTTCATTTTAACAAAAAAATTAAAATACATATTTTAGTTGTTTTATTTTTAGGCAGGTTGACAAAATATTAAATGTTTACATGTGGTATTAAACTAATTAACTGGATTTTTACTTGAAACCATGTAGCCAAACAGCATGCATGGTATTATTCATTACTATTCAGGCGTAAATTTTCCATTCCTTCCCTTGCTGCAAGGTATGCTGGAGGAATTTTGTATGCAGGGCGTGTGTGTGTGTGTGTGTGTGTGTTTCACAGTCACACAAGTTGTTAGTGCAGTTATTACCAATTGCGACTAACCTGCAGAGAAGATTCAGCATTGGCCGTATGGTTATAATGCTGTATTTATCTTATTTCACCAGGTTTTCCTGTAAGTGACACAATAGTATGTTTCTAAAAATAAAATGAGAAAAAAATGTTACATTTGTGCTAATTTTCCAGCATTCATCCTCGTGGGGACCATGAATGTCTGGAGTAATTTATCATGGAAATACCCTGGAGCCTCTGAGAGTCAAAGTGGGACTTTTTTTCCATGTGCTACATGTCCAGTTGTAAAATCCAGTATTTGTACATCTGACAGTGCACCCATATAGTCACACCAAATGCAGTTACAATCATACACAATAAAATTGAAGAAATAATTTCAACGTGCATCAAATTTAAAACACAAAACACTTCAAACGCCTTATTTTAGTCCGGTGGTGCAACAATATTAAATTCTCTATTGACTAAATATTTTTTTCTCTCTTATGTTAATGAAAGTTGAGAACAGGAAGAAGAGCTTTATTTTCTGTAACAGGCACTGACCTGCCCAGAACAGGCACGGAATCTTTTCTCTAAGACCTTCAGCTAATAAATCAGCATAGGAAGACCTATGATCATCTAATGGCTCTATTTTGGGTTTTTTTTTCTCCACTTCGTTCAAAGCAGGTGACAGAGACATGTCATTAAACTGGACCTAATTTAAGATCTGGCGGGGCCCTGTTTTCGAATTATCAAAGTGAGAAAGAGTTGGAAGATCCTATCAACGACAGATTATCCGTTCAGGAAGAGAAGCCTTCCATCAGACCGGAGATAGGCCTGAGCAAACACATTCCCATCCGCCAGTGAAAATGGATACGTTGTTGTCCAGCCACACAAAGGCCGATCCCCACGCTCAGAAGAGGATCCCCCCGAATCTCCTGACTAAATACTGTGAGTGCGTCCATCTAGCTGAGAGTGCGACTGTTTACCTTCAGATCTGAGGGATTAGAGGATCAACACATGCAGGTGAGGGGTCTCCCTCTTCTCAGGTAGCCTGAGAAATATTCAAGAGAATTACACACAATTAATGTGTGTTCCACAGCTTCTGTCTTTCCTTTTGGTGATGCAATACATCTTTCTTTGAAATATCTATTTTAACTTCAAGGTCTATTTCCTTTTTTTTTTATGTTTCCCGTATTAAAATATCTAATGTGGTCTTGGGAGACATGTGATACTAAATCACAGTTATAGATTCCAAATGAGTCCCGTGAATCAAGCTCAGGGCTCTAAAGCATGTTGGTTCATCTCTTAAGGCTAATTACGTAATGTTGGCCTGGACTTCAGTGCATGCAGATTAAGCCAGATGGATTTAATAATTTAATCCTGCTTTGTGGTCTGAGCAATGAGGCCAAAATGAGAGTTAGAGTAAACTTCGACATGTCAGCACGTCTTCATATCATTCATTTTCCACTGGGCCGGGTGGATGTGGCTTGGCTGATTGCTTCTGATTTTCGTGAGGCCGTACGCTCATCCCCAACAACTCGTAGAACATGATCTCTCATGTGCCCAGCTCATTTTCTTCCCTCCTATTTCTTCCTGCAGGGTTAAACCTTCGTGCCTCCCCTTCATGAAACTGCAAAACCCCTATCACTCTCTGGAATTCCTGCTGCACCAATTATACCTTTATTGCTAATCTTTTCAAGGGCCATCGACATTTTCTTTTTCAGCACTTCTATTGGTTATCGCGCTTCCACATGCTTCCAGAATGCTTCCAGAATGCCACCCATGATACGTGCATCTAATTCTGCAGGCGTAAGTCGCATGTTCAGCCGCTGACAAACTGCCAAATGTGCTTTCTCCAATCTGGGAATCTCTGAATGGGCTGCGGTCCAACTGATTGTGCAGGTTTTGTCCTACATGAGGGCACATTGACTTTGTGCAGTGAAGGGAGGTATCTCAACCACGGAGACGTCTACATGGGTGGTAAAGGAGGGAGATGAAAATGGTATCCATGCTTGCTTTTTTTTCCTTTTTCACTTAAAAGGAGAAGTCTATACAGTAACTGTCAACGTGAAGGGAAAAAGGAAAAAAGGGATGACCAAACCTGGTCACTTGTATCTGTACAAACACACCAAGTGGTCAGTTCAGTGCTGAGCTTTTTTTTCCCTCCGCTCTAATAGTGACGTTTTTTTTCCAACAGCATTTAGGCTAATCCGCTTCAGCTGCCTCCATTCAGAGCTGGTCAAAGATGCCCCATGACTGAAGCTGTTTGTGGAACTGCGAGGCTGGTTTTCATAAAATACCAGATCTGTTAAGAATCTGGCCGTGATCCATTTTGTAGCAAATGATGAGTAATATTTCCTTTAATCGTTTAATCATCTCACAGGGCCACATGGCCGGAGCTGGATGCCACAGGTATGACCTTCACAATCTGTCAGCAAAGGCCAGTTTATGACTCACCGGCCGGAATGTCACAAAAGCAAGTTTCCCCATCAACCGCACAGCATAATTACATTTATTCCTCTTCTTGAAGCATCATTGTTAATACTATAGGTTAAAACCAGGGCTGTCAAAATTACCAAGTTAATGTGAGATCATTCGTTTTTTGAATCAATAAGTTAATTTCTGTTATTGTATGCACATCCTGTCAAAGAAACTCCCCAAGACCAAGAAGAATAGAATGGAACCTATAACAGCCTGGGGTTGCAGATATGTTCATCTTGCGGTGCTTCCATTAAACAAGCTAAAACGTCTAACTAACCGTTCTGAATGTTTAACCCTGAGGTATGGATGTTAACGGGTCTGACTACTGTTGGAGAGGCATCAGCTCAGAGTTGTGTATGCAACTGGAGAAATGTATTCCCAACATTAATGTGGAAAGCCGGTCCTTGTATTTTAGGTGGAAATGTTCCAGCTTTTACACTTTGCCATCATTTTTCAGTCTGAAAATGTTAAATATACACATTTATTGGAGCGAGCCCTTCCTTCTGAAAATAAGCAAATTAAATGTGGCATCTTCATCATCTGGGATTTGGACAGCTTTATTCTCTTGTGCATCCCTCTGCTGCTGGATGGGAACTCCGCAGAGTTGGTACAACACTGCTGGGTATTCTACCAGATGGATACTCGGTATGAATTAGGTCTAAGTTTCAGCCAAGGCCTCAATGTATGTGTTGGACTGCACGTTGCATATCTGGAGACCACACAGGTTCCATAAGCATGTTTAAATCTCTCTGCTGCCCTCTATCTCTGTCTGAACTCGTCCCTCTGGGATCCAGGTCAGAAGTTCAACAGCAGCGGGGAACCTGCGCTGAGAAGAACACATGCTGTTGAGCTGCTAATTATCTTTCAACATCTCGGGAGCCTCCGATATGATTAATTGCAAACTCGGGAAAAACACACAAAGCAAGAAAAAAACTCGACTGAAGGAAACATTCGTTGCATTCAAAATCATCATCTGATGTATTAAGAGATGTGGAGCAAACAAATCTTTTAAATAAACACACGCCTACATTTGAAATATATCATATCCTGCTATTTTAGCTTTGTTTGACATTTTACAGATTAATATGTCAAATTGAGATTGAGATCAGGTTATGATCTATGTCCCACAAGACAATGCAGATGTTTAGTCAGCTGAGTTAAATAATTAACCAGATCCCACCATCTTAATCTTTTAATATTTATTTTCCACAATATGAGAGAAAAGTATAATCTTCAATATTGTTATAATTTGGCTATAGTAACTACAAAAATTCAGTGCTCATCCCGTGCCTGCCCATAAAGACACATGGATTCTTATGGATCTTGGTTCCAGGGTGGGAGTGACGGAGAGGAGGCGAACACCGTAAGTGATCCCATGCAACGTGCTGAAGCCTCGCCATTATAAATGAGTTTGTCATACCACCGTGGTTGGTCATAAATGACCTCACCAGAAGTTCTGCTGTAATAAACTAAAGTAATAAGAATGTGCAGGAAGGAAAACACCACCTGCAGTGAGCTGGGCTACGACGGAGCGAGAGCTAGCTGCTAAAAACATCAATTTCAGCTCTGATGAATCTCAATGGGCGGTTGTCACTTTGACGTCTGAGGAGGTGACGTGTACGGCAGGAGCAGGTATGTGAGCGGGCACACACTCTGGACATGTAGCCACACTCGTGTAGGAAAAGCCCCCTGTGCTCTGGGAAGAGACTTCCATATGTACTTGTACTTTCTGCGGCCCTTTAACCTACAACAGATGTCATCAATAAATCCCTCTGACCCATGAAGGCATTCCAGCGTGTGATCAAGGCCTTTTTTTTTCCTCTGGTAGCGTGCTAGACTAGCTTGTCTAGCTGGTGAACACCTGACTAAACTGCAAGGTTTACAATGTAGTCGTGCGAAGCATCTTTTTTCTTTCTGCGTATCCGCAGATGGAGGTGCTTGACAGCAGCGCTTTCAAACCTCATTGTGTTTAGTAACAGCTTAGCTAACACACACTGGCAGCTCCCGGGGGAGCTGTGTGAGCCCTGCCACAATCTGCCTCTTGTTACAAGGTCTGCTACTAAATTATGACCTATCACCTCACCATGCTAATCTTTCCACCAACACATGTAAGGAGAGATTTACATATCCTCTTGTGCTTTATTGCATGTTTTCCAATGGGCTTTGTTTGCTGGTACACATACTTATGAGTCCACTTGCACATTTTGGTGCATTTTTGCATGGTTGTGTTCCGGACCTTTGCCACAAGGGCGACAGAAACACATTGAAGTCCTTGGTGAAGGTCAGACTGCAATGCTCTTTGTGTTGTATCTGATAATCATCAGTAATGGTGCATTTCAAAGGACACAAACTTCCACATGACTTCCATCCCTTGTCTTTGGAAGGGTGGTCTGTCCTTGCTGGTCATGCGTGGAGGTTAAAGACGTGTTCGCATGCTATCATACAGTATCCAGGACAGGCAAGTATGGTCAGTTCAATACTGAAAATGTTTGTTTTTTAATGAGACCTCAGAGAAATTGAACTAATATTTATGGAAGCCAGATATTCTTCAATATGTGTGAATGATGTGTGTCCACACGCAAACCTCTTTGACTCTGATCTAAGAGTAAAAATAGTTGTTGAGCTACTTCTAGAAAAGACATAGAATACCTATGAATGACAGTGCCAGAAATGCATCTGCCATACCTTCGAGAGCTGCACAGTGTTGCCCCTTTACAGTATAATAAATTGGCTGCAGCTACAGTTGCCATAACCTAATCTAAATGTCATGAACCATGACTTCATAAGAAGACTGATGTCCTGTGAAGACACTTGACATATGTGGTGACTCAGAACATTGCATGCTAGGAGAGGAAACCTTGGTGGTCCATTGTTGGTCACTGTTAAAGCTGCATTATTATTCTTCCTCCTGACCCTTGGAAATGTCTACAACACCAAGATGCCCTCTCTTAGAAATAGCAGCTGTGTGCAGTTACATAACAGGAAACAGCTGTCAGAGGCTATGCTAGTATATAGCTCTTCTGGTCTGGGTCTGGACTCCTGTACAGGTTGTTCTGTTTGTTTTGAGAACATGCTTGGTTCTTGAAGAGGCGTCCTGGAGTCAATGGACTGGAGGAAGTTCAGGGTTCATGAAGAAATACATCCCTCTCTCACTGTTGGATTAACCCAGCAAACTTTAGCTAGCATCTGACATAAGGAAGTACATAATTAAAAGTTTGCTGCCAGGTTAACTGTCTAACATAGTGTCTAACAACACTATGTTAGACAGTTAACAGTTATAATGTATATATACATGCCCTATGCATCTATATGCACCAGCATGTCTAACATGCTTACAGGCTTTTACTAGATATGCTCAAAATGTCTTTATTGTCATAGTACAAGTACAACAGCATTATTTTTGTTTTTGACTTTTTATTTGAAAAGTACTTGTTGGGCGTTTAATAAAGTCTTGCTGTAGCCAGCAGGCATGTAATCCATGCAATGGAGGATTCCTAATGAGAGCTGAAAATCAAACCGTTGTGTAATCGGATACTGTACTCCAGACAGTAAAGATTCTCTGACTGAACAGCTTCAGCACCTGATCAAAAGTTTGCAGAAGGTCATAAAAATTCCTCACCTTCAGTTAAATTTATGGCACTACTCATTAGTTGAAATAAAACTTATTAATGCAAGTGCAATTAAAAGTGACCTATAGGTTTAATAAAGACGTGTAGTCTACCCCAACATGACTTTTCCATTCTACCCAGCCGCCCTGGAGTCCACATAAAACTCTTTCAGAGAAGGTGTACAAAGGAAACACTGGCAAAGAAGAATGAAAGAAAAGTTTAACTGCTCTGGGATCAGGTCACCGTTCTAAAAAGAAATCGTAATTGTAAAATATATATCCTTGAAATATCAAAGTTTTGTCTATTACATGCATTTAAATTATAGTTCCCTCCTCATCAGAAGCACGGCAAAAGGAATTCTTCCTCGTCTGCTCTAAACGTTCCGTCCTTGGGCTGTAAGTGTCAGTGTGAGATTTTTTCTGTTGATCCTGAGTGTTAGTCCACATCGTCTCGTCCCGCTGGGACGGCATATTAGTTCAGCGAAAAGGAAGCCACTACATCATTATGCTGCTAATTTTAGGCACCAGGAAAAGATGTTTGGAAAGTTTTGGCCCGGATTCCAAGCGCTGGAGTGGTACTCGCCGCTCGCTGCTCCCCTGGGTTCAGCAGGGGTGATTTTGGTACTTGAGCAAAGCTCAAAGAAACAGTTTAGAACATATACAGCAGAACTTCAAAAGTGTTTTATCAGACTCAGTCATCGCCCATGAATGATTCCATATGAAATAGCAACTTTGTGTTTACAGTAATTAGGGAAATATTTTTTTCCATTAGAGAAGTGAAAATAAATGAACATGAATTCGGTTGAGAGTTATTCTCTCTCTCTCTCTCCTCTCTCTCTGTCTTTAACCTGTAAAGGTAGAGATTAAGACAAATAATATACAGCGTAAACCAGGTCAATGTTTTTATTATTTTTACTCATATTATAAATGACAGAGGTGATAATACTCCTCAAACAGCCCAGATGTCGTGGAAGCAAAAATGTTTCTCCCAGTGATGTTGATTTCTGGTGTCTTTGGTTGCAGATATCTGCTGAAATTTTCCGGTTTGAGAATCACATGTTGCTTTGCTGCCTCGTCTATTTATAGAGTGTTACAGGAGAATAAAAACTTGAAAAGCCTGTTGAGTGGCAGAACGCACTTAAATCCTGGCGTCAGACCTGTGTTGACCATAAACCTGGCGGGAGTTGTGGGGAGGGACAGCAACGCGAGCGCAGCTAACTCATACGAGGGTTAATCAATTACAGATTAAACAGGTCACGTTTGAGTTAAAAAAAAAAATGCTCACGCCACACTTTTAGGAGAGATGTGGAATCCAAATTAAATCTGCTTTTGGTATTAAAAAATGATTTACAGAATCATCAGACGGAAAAAAAAAAGACTCTTTTTAAGTATTTACAAGTACTTCCAGTATTTCTGGATTTTCCAGGTTAAGATTAGTGAATATGTGAAAGAAGCATGTCTGAATTACTGTTAAAAAAAAAAATAAATCCTTAACTACCACAAAATTGCACATACACAAATGATAAACTGTGGGAAATTTCTACACTAACCTCTTTCCCTTTGCAAACCATTTAAAACCATTGTGTAAATATACAGCATGGCCTAATCTGATACTTTCCTGGACTGGTATTCAGGAAAGTGTTTGTTGTTTTGCAGAAACATCCATTTGAAGCAACGTACATCTGAGTGCCGTCCCTGCCCTGTTGCATTAGACCACCCACCCACAGAGTGTTGAAACACACTCAAGAAACAGCCATTAAACCGTTTCCCCAGGTCACTCATATCGGACTTGTTAAAGCTCTGTACTGCAGGGCTGAGACTGTGTAGCTGTCTGGTATCGGTGCACTGGCCCTGATTGATCCTATTTATTTGCTCTCCTCACAAGCAAAGATGTGTCACTCGCCACCTTTGTCATTTGCCTCGGGTTTTTCCCGCATGTGTGCAACATACTCTGCGAACAATAAAACACCCCAATAATCTGCAACATTTGCAACAATTAGCATTTTTAAAAGGGTCTTTACAAAGTGGAAAACCCTTCTGATTTCGCTGAAGCTGCAGCCTCTCGTTACTCTCTCCTGGACGCATGTTTGTCTGCCGTCTGTGGTCCCTGAAAAAGTCAGGCTCAGAAGAGCAATGCCGGGAGGACGTGCTGCGCCCACCCGAGCCAGACGTTTCATGAGGGCATGCATCTTGTCTGCACCACCATATGCAGCACCCTGGGGATGCAGAGCTAACAGTGTGGTCAGCATCAAAGTCCATAGTCACCCACGGTGAACAGCAGCTTACTGTAGCAGCGAGAAGGATGTAAAACCTGAAAATAGGTCAGACGCCCCTTCAGAAACACATTAGAATATATATATATTTATATATATATTTAATTATTACTCAGCTTTAAACAGTGGACGTGACAGACGACTTGTAAATCAGAGTCAGGCTGTGTTCTACACTCATCCAGAAAAACAGGTCTTCTCATCCAGCTTATTTTGGTTTTGAGAAGACGGCACAGAGGCCATTTTGACTTTTGAGCAGATTTTCACACAGATAATGCACCGGTGTTTGCATACTTGAAGAAATCTTTAAGTAGATTAGTTAATGCACTCATCAAAGCAGTCATGACGGGGGCCGCCGCCTCTTTCTTTGTGTGAGCAGCTGCCAGTGCAGGTGATGTGGAGTTCATGACGTCAGCCCTGCAGCCCGTCAGCCCCACACGACACAGGAGCAGGCTCAGCGTGCTTGGATGCCATTTCAAGGTCATCAACTGAGCCACCAAATAAGCTGGCTGAAATTTAAAAATGACGCTTATGGTGTGAATGTAAAGAAAAAGGATTTATTCTCAGGGGTAAAAAAAAGGCAATGACACATAGGGAGCCAATAAAAGTAAAGTCTGTTACCAAATCAAGGCCTCACTGCTTCTGTTTTAAAGCCAACGGCTTTAGAATGATGGATGAGCTACGTATTCAATGGGCTTTTTTTTAATATAGAGGAATTTTTGTCTGGCAGCAGCAGAATCCATAAATAGGTGCCAGTTTGAGACTGGTTTCCCCCTGCGTGGTAAAGCGTGGGTGGCTTTTTGGAACTGCACTGCTGTACGCACACAAGAAAGCAACAAGGAAAATCTCAGGAAAAACGCCACATTTTTGGCCTTCTCCGTCCTCGCTTTCTTTCCCTCGCCCTCTCATTTTGCAAATTATGTGTGATAATATTCAATTTGATGTATAACTAACATGTGTATCCTTTGTAAAGTAGTGCCCTTTCATGTTCTTTAACCAAAATAGGCAGGCTGAGAAAAAAAAAAAATGGCTAGAACATTGTTGGATGGTTCCTCTGGTGGCGCCTCTGTCTTTCATTTTCCTATATTAACATGGATTCAAGGATCACACTGGACGGAGCAGCAATACTCTGTGGTGAACAGAGCTGGATTGCAATAGATGTCACACAAATGTTTGCATTTTAAAATAATCTATTGAGCTTTTGAAGAAAATCAAACCAAAAGACCTTTTTAATACAATAAATGTTAACATTTTTTGTCTTGTTGTTCTTTACTAAATACAAGGAGAAGAAAAGACACATGTACAATGTCAGGTTTCTGTAAAACGGTGTTGTGGATGTTTCGGTATATAATAAATATATTTTAGTTGTAATAAAACAACTAGAGAGGTGTACGCTTGCGCAAGAAAGTTTTCATATCTCAGTCTGGATTTATCACTTTAAACACCAAAGCTCATTTATTATGACAAGAATAAGCTTGTTATAGCATGAAGTGTTTAATTCGTCATATTTATTTTGAGCCTTTAATTTGCACTCTTCTGTGCATGTCAGGATCATATCACCTAAAGAAAAATAATGATCGATAAAGACCATCAGGAAAGGTGTGAGATTTGTGATTGATTTGTGATCGCAACTCCAGAGTTGTGAGGACTGAGTTTCCGGACTCTTTGTGCCGTCCATTGAAGCTGCATGTGGAGAGTTTATGTTAACCTAACCAAGATGATTTATGGAGACTCCTGGATAAATTCCTTGGCTTTTGCATCACTATGCAGGTGATTTTTCTGCCAAGGCTTCTGTGCAAGTGTCAGCCTGCAATATGGGCCAGAGATAATGCCTTGTTTGAATGTTTGGGGTTTCGTTCCCCCTCCTGCTGGAGCAGAAGGTGAGAAATCAAGCTACCAGCATGGCTTTCGTATGTGTAAGCACAGTTCTTTAGCTAAGATATGAGGTCTGTGGACGCTGGGGGTTGTTATAAATTACCAGGTGATGAATGTGATAATACTTGTCAAAACACGGCTCCCATACTGGCATGGGCAGAGTCCAGATCGCTGCCCATCTTTCCCTGCTCTGCTTTGTCACATTTGATTAGATCCTGATCTGGATGTGGTTGAGTGAGGACCAGTACATGATGAATATTAATCATCTTGTGCGCAGAGATGTGCCTTTACTGTCGTACCGTTGATTCTGAAAAGTAGCTTTGGGAAGAAAATCCAATCACGAAGTCACGTTCACACTGTTGAGTAACGGTTAGGAACGAACTGATATGACCTTGCAAATGAAAATCTGCCGACTTTGCAGCTTTTCAGACTCCACTTACAATTTCCCTGGTCAAACCAAGGCCTGTTTACACACCTTTAGTCAATATAAGCTTGTCACACCAAATGATTCGAGTAAGCAAGAGGCTTCATTTAAAGATTAATTACTTTGTTTAATAGCCATGCAACCTGAACGAGCTTGTCAACCGCCATAGCCAAACAAATTAAAGGCCCAAAAGTTCCCAAATTCAAAGTTTTTTCACTCTCCAGACATTTAGTTGCATAATGACGGCAATAAGTCCCCTTTATCGGGCCACAGAAAATGCTTTGAGGATAAGGCTCTGCAGATAATAATTAAGATGATGCAGTCAGTAGGAGTTTGCAGTGGTCAACTTCATGTTTAATTGCTTAAATCAGCACGATAAGATGCCCTTTAAATGCCTGTGTTGCTCTGACAAAGCGTGCAGACATCGGTGAACGGACATTTGCTGTTTATTTATTTAAGCCCATCATTACATAGATCCAATCAGCCTACAACATCAAACCCAGGAACAATGTGAGCGCACGGAAGGACAGGGTTGAGAAACACAGAGAAACATGCTTAAAGGAGTAGAAAATACAAAAGAGGAAAAGAAAACGGTTGAAATCAGTAAAGTAGTTTTATCATTGCACTCTTACTCATCAGACAAGACTTTTCATTATAAATACAATCTCCTAATCATGACCATTACAGATGAAAGGCAGGGCCCATTTAGAGTGGCTCCAATTGCTGCAATTAAATAAGTGTGGTTGGATGATAATATCTTTTCCCCCCAGAAATAAAAGAAAAAGACGGCAACGTCGAATAATCACGCTATCAAAAACAATCAAGTCAGACTTTGAAGTCGCTGCACCACCAAATCTCAGCAATACATCTGCAGCAGAAATGGCATTCTGGGCTCAACCGACAGGCGCCGTTGGACCTCTGCGTCTTGGGCCACGGGGTCGGGCCCCGCTGGCTCATTCCTGTGTAGCGCAATGCTGCCAGGTTGCTGAGTGTGTTCCCACCCAGGGAGCACTGCAGCACAGTGCCTGAGTCCGCAGCCAGCCAAGAGGCGTCCCATGATCCCCTCCCTGCATCAAAACCAGCTGAGCGCGGGTGCGAAGCAGGAGCACTCGCGCTCGCACATCATTTGTAACTGAGCATTGTGTAAACAAACATACCAAAGTGGCGGGATGTCACCGCCTCAGTCTCCATGTTGTCCTGCTTAACGCACATCTACCTTCTCGTATCGTCCGTGCTCAGACGGTTTGCTGTATCACAGGCGGACTGTCCATTTCACAGCTGAAGAACTGCTCACAGGACAGTTTTCCAGCTGGGCTGAGATCCAGTGTAGTTCCCCTTCACCCAGAGGAGCTCAGGAGCACTCATGCATGCCAAACAGAATACACCCTGATTGCTCCAGACTGGGAGCAGCAGATATTTCTTGAGTTGTTAGATATTACTGAAGCAAACAAACACTGCAAACCCATTTTACTATCTCCAATCAACAGAAAATGCTGAGATGGACCCTTGTCAGCAGCACTAATTATATTTTGCAGCTGCAGGAAATGATAGAGTGGCCATTTGTTGTCCACTTATTTATCATTGTGACTCTCCGTGTATTATTCTGTGAATTCATTTCTATGGAGGCACTTTCTCCCAAACTCCAGTCACACATCATAAATAACTGGGAAACTGGTAGCACGTGAAACCCTACGCAACTACGGCACTTAAAGCTCATTAAAGGACTCAGGACCTCTTGAACTCAGTCTCATCTGAAAAGTGAGATTAAACGTTTGATTACGGATAAGCTGAAGTCAAAGTTTATTGTCTGAATGCCTAAAGCGGCAGCACTTGGGGATTTACTGCTGCTGCCGGCCAAGCAGCCATTTTCACATTGTTTACATGAACTACCCAGATCTTAGAATAGTTTACTTTAGTGCCAACATGTGGGTCGCAAAGGTTTAATATCACAGTGGGCCTAATCGCCTGTGCTATTTAAAAAATTTATTTTATCCACATCCTCATCAAAAGCTGCTGAAATTAGAGCATTTTAAATGATAGAATGCCAGGTTTGAGTGGGCATGTTTGTGCAGTTATAAACCAGGAAATTAATTTTAATTAATTTCGTTTGGGCTGCCTCCATTCATTCTCCAAATGGTCTGATCTTTTATTATTATGATCGCAACGATAACTATTCACTGCAGTTTTTGATTCCGTGTCTACAGCAGAATGATTTTTGCATCGGTGGTGTATTATATATGCCTGCTATTTTCACAGGCAAAGCCCGGATGTGCTGTACATTTTACACAAAATTTGTTGTAAGGTTCCACCTCTGGATGTTGGATGTCTGTACCATATTATGAATGAGTGTGAAGAAAATGCATGAAAGTGCCTCAGGGGTGTCCATGGCCGGTGTAACTACAAACAGACCGTACCAAACCTCTCAGAAAATCTATTTTTCTGAACCAATAGAGGGAGTGAGAGGTGAATGTTTAGCTTAAGTTACTCCGAAATGAGAAAATGCTGTTGTTGGCCTTTCATGTGCTCCACCGGCGTGCTCCGTGTCACGCGGCGCTGTGATGGGCGCTAAACGCCATTTTGATGGTGGTGTCGCTGTACATCCTAATCTGATTGCTGTTGTTTTAACCCGCTTTAGGGCACGTCAACTTCCTGCCTGGAATGCAACAGCATGTAAAACACACGGTTGCACAAAGGAGGGTGCATACAGGTAAATTAGTGCAGGTGATGCGGCTTATCCAGCACTGAATAAAGGGAGCAGTATGGAGGGCATTTTCAGCGGCGGTTTGCTAAGCTAAACAATGATGTTAAAGACACATTTCCATATGAACAACTGCTCATGGCTAGGAAGTTGTTGATGAATTCCTTTAGACCTTAGACATTTTTCAACCCTGAAAGCAGTATTTTGTTTGTAAAATAACTTTTTTTCTGAAATAAGATCTAAAATTGCAGTAGTGTACAGTATTCTATGCTTTTACCTCAGTTAATATTTCCCTGCCAGCTCTGGTCTGCCATGTGCTACTGAGCTTTACCCCCCTTGCCAGGTTCACCTACCAGTGTTTTTCTAGCACGTTTCAAGGCTCCAACACTTTCTTGCTGTGAATTGTAGTCATATTTGATGCTTTCCATCTTTCTCTCCAGGTTCAGAGCTCCACAGGCATTGGTTAGTGCAGCCGCTCTAACTCTATGTCTCACATATTTCCTGTCATGCCATCATTTTAAACACTTGAGCTCTCTTGAGACTGTCAAGTTGTGTACAAAAACAACAATTTATTCCTGCAAGTGTACTTTGCATTATTATTTACTTTCTTTCAGCTGGAAGATATTTATTTCCTCTCTGACCCAGAGGTAAGGACAATATTTCCTTGCATCTTTTTTGCATGTCTCCAGGCTCATTTCTCAGTATGACCCTCTTCAATGCTCAAAATTACATTATAGTCCTTGCAGGAAAACAGTGGAAAGCCGCCGTTTTCTCCACTCAGTTTACGGGTTTTGCTGCCAAAAGGTAACCTAATCATTCTATTTCATGGCAAATGTAAGATCACTTAAACAGCTTACCTCTCCTTATTCAAATCACATTTCTCCTCGTTGGGACAGGCGCACATATTTGAAATGCACGAAAATATTTGAAGGCCAAAGGCTTAACATGATACATGGTGTAGGAAGACATAATAAGAGTGTGGTGTAACTGACATACTGAGAGCATTTTCATTTCAAAGGTTAGCTTCAGAGCGAGCTGGCCAGGCCTGGAACTGGATTGAGACAGTCAGGGAACTTTCTTTTTGGCTGTGTTCCACTTCCCCCATGCTAACAAGGTGCAGCGTTTGCAGCATTTGGCCTAACTGTATACACCCTAGAGTAACTGCGCCATGAACTGGTGTTCATTTGGTTGCTCTGAACACGGACAGACCACCTGGTTTTAATTTGGAGGCTTGCATGCTGGTCAGAGTTGCCTCTTTTTATTGGAAATCTTGTTCATATATTCCTTTCCCAGTCCTCGCTGACCTCTGACAGCTCCCACGGGGCTCATGGATACATCCAGGGAGCACTCAGCGAACATGGATGCTGTTTGCCAAGACGACAGCGGTCTGACAGTTTAGGTCTTGTTTGCGTGTAGCTCACAGAACTTTTCTGCAACTTGCTTACAGACCGTTAAAAAGTTTGGTCACTGAACTGTGACTGGCTGTTTGACTGTGGCGCTGGAGGCGTATGCCAGCATGGCTGCATGATGTGCAGCTTAGAGGCAGAATATCATTAACATAAAGTGGCTGCAAAGGACAATATGTGCTTGCTTGAAGGGGTAAATTATGTTGAAGTGACAAAGTGGTTTAGAGCTGCTGATAAAAAGAAAACAAGCAAAAATTAAGTTTAATGGGGAGATTGCAGCTTAGACATTTTACAGTATGTACTTTGGAGGCCTGTGACCTACAAAGATAAAGACTTTGGGATTTATTATAGATTTTATTATAGATTTTTAAATAAAACTTTAAAGACAGCGAAAACCAAAATCTCCCAATGGTGCTTTCCTTGAACAGGAGAGCCGAAGCAGTAAAGGGTTATTGCAACTGACACAGTTCTTTAGTGCCATTATGAGGCCAGATAGAGCTCAAACTATGGGCGGCCATGGCAACATTACAAATGCAGATGCAGTTTTTGTGTTATATTTCTTTGTTACTCCTCGTAGATGTAATGTCAAAGCTTTTTGTTAAGTCACATGGGTATGCAATTTCTTTTCATTTTCCTAAACAGTCTTTTGTTTTTGTTTTTTTCCCCCTGCACGTACAGTTTAACCTGCAATAGTGTACAATTCAGCAGCAGTTCTGTTCAACACAGAGCAGGGTATTATGTTGTGCCAGTTGGGTGTTTTTGTTGAAGACGATCCAAACAAAAGCATTCGGATACCCACAAAACTCATGTATAACACACTGTTACAGGAAGAACCTAAATCTGTGTGACATGAAGAACTGAGTAATAACCATGGACTTGGACTTGGGGAAGACTCTGACACTGAGCTGTTACTTTGCTTCAAACATAATGGCTCTCTTCCTCGACATGGATCAGCGTCATGATGTTAAGCTGACATTCTGTTCTGATTTAGTCTAATAATTTATTGCCTGTGACATCAGCACAACAAGACCAAAGGCACAGCACAAACCTGATATTTCTGCACCCTAATCAGTTAAAGATGACCCTCTGCTTTGTGAAAAACCCATATTTGCAAGATCTAGCGCACTAAACATCTTTCTAGACTTACAGGGCCATTAATATAGATATAATCATAGGTCTGTTTCAGCAGATTCTGCCCTCAAAAGGGAATTCCTCTCTGTGTAGTGCCCAACTCCCTTCAAAGCCAAAGTGTGAGTTACAAATGGTTCAGTGTGAATGAGTGATGGAGGACATGCGAAAGAGTCGGCGTTTTTACTTTGTGGAATATTAATTTTCTCTAAGGGTTTGTGAGCATACAAGCATATGCATTGAGTGCTTTGCAATAATAATAACAGATTTTGCAATAGATTTAATAACATGAGAGGGTTTGGATCACAATCTGTCCTGACTAAATAAAAGTTATTCTTTCTGTTCAGCTGCAGCAGACCAACCTCATGCTGCGCTAGTTTGACTTCCGTTGCAACAGAAGGTGCAAGACTCGGCAGATCGTGATTAGCAGAGCCCCATCAGGCTGACAAATCGATATGTGGGCCTGCAGGTTCCCCACCATGAAAGCAAGTTTGGAGCTGCCTGTGTGAAAAAACAGTGGCGCAACAGCTAATGTGGCTCATTGAAACGCTTGGATGGCTGTGAATGGGCACATTTCTCTGCGTTTAAAGGGCAGCCTGGGTTTAGTGGAGGTGAGGCTGTCACTTCCACTGGCGCCTGCACTCACCTGGCTAACATCACCCCACCGAGCACCATTATGATGAATCACCATCATGAATGGCTTCTCACTAAACAGTGGCCATTTTTTTAATTAGTATTGTTTGTATCTGAAGTGTGTTTTTTTGTTCCTGTACCTCTAGTCCCTTCTGTACTTCTCTATACCTTCCAGTTTGAGTAAGATGACCATGCCATTGCCATCAGAAACAGAAGTTATTTCTAATCAGATGTGTGTATTTACATGCATGTACTACATGTGTGCATTTTGCGTGTGTGGTGTGAAAGGGAGTGAGCGCCCCTGTGGCAAACTGCAAAAAGAGAAAGCAGTGAGTCGTGGGCCTCAGGTTTGGGGCTTCTCTTGACTGAGTAAAGCCACTTGATGAGCTTCACTGAGAGTGACCCCACTTGCTGAAAGCAAACACAAAAGGAAAGATCTGGTTTCTGTGTGCAGGGACTACAGGAAGCAGTGAAACAAATTAAAATGTCATCCATTCTTACATTGAGAGTCTTTTTAGTTCTATGTGGACATCAGAAATTAAATGAATAACTTTCTTACATTGTAAAACCTTGCAGAACTGTAAATTTAATACCGCATTCAGCTTGTGTGTGTTACTGTACCTTCTGTTTTCCAGTCGTTGCTGCCCCAGAAGTCTTAAATCAGCATCAACATCTCCACCTTCTGGCTGGTGCTTGTAATTGAGCCACTTTCTTCGCGACTCTCCAAACCTCCCACCATGAGGCTTCTCTTCCTGCTGGAGGAATGGTAAAGTGATCTCTAGCTCCATAAGTGCTTTTTGCTGTCAGTGGTGATGACATGGGATGCAATAGAGACCCAGCAGAGGCCACCTTGATGAAGACAGCAGCAATACACACAGTTTGCATGTTTGCTCAAACATACCTAGGTTTTTTCTTTCTCTTTCTTTTTGATGTCCCCGTCTATTCCTGCAGAATAACAATAAATAGTAATACATTTATTACCTACAGTGGATGAAAGAAAAATGTAATTTAGGCTACTATTTATGCTATCTGTCCATGACTGTTGCTAGTAAAACAATGAATGGAAACAATTATGCTGCTAAACACTTAAACAGTGTAGTTTTTCCCCCAGTCCTGGACAACAGACATATTTCAGATCCTTTTTTAATGCAATGACCTGTTTGGAAAAACATCGTCATGTGTTGAAGGACAATTGGAGACTACCTGCTGTTAAAAGAGATGGCAGGATCCGTGTATAGCTATGGTCACAAAGCCATCTGAATTTATATGTTTCGGAGTCCCAGTGAGAGTTCTGCTGAGAACCGCCTTTTTGGATCCCAGGGTGGACCGCCAGCAGTGATGCAGAACCCCTTGTGCTGATTGTCTAGCAGACATGCCAAACATCCTCCAGGGAGCTGATGCTTGGGTGGTTCAGGAGATTGCAAGGCAGCCGCGCAATTAGCTCAAATAAGCTCGTTCTTAATGCACGTCAGGCCCTTGCTGAGTACGGAGGATCTTCTGTTGCAGAGGTTCGCAATAGAACTAATATAAACGACCACCAAGAAGAAAAAACTAGTTCCACTTTAGCCATGCAAAACATCTGTGTTGTGGCTTATATATTATAAGACACTGTGCAATGTATTTTTATAGCAACCTACCATGCTGTATTATCCTGTGGTTGTTATATTTGTATGTTTGTTTCTCTCTCTCTTTCATTCTCTCTGTCCTGTCTCCTTCCTCTCTCTCTCTTTCATTCTCTCTGTCCTGTCTCCTTCTTATTCTCCCCCCTTACGCAGCCGGCTTACAGCAGGATGGTTCCTCCTTGTAAGCCTGGTCCTGCTCAAGGTTTCTTCCTGTTAAAAGGGAGCTTTTCCTTGCCACTGTGCTTACCTGGGGGTTCAGCCTCTGGGTTTCTGCCTTTGTAAAGCACCTAGAGACAATTCTATTTTTTTAAATGCGCTATACAAATAAAATTGAACTTAACTGAATGTTGACAAATATACCTAAAATTCATATTGAAGCCAAAGATCAGCCACTGAAAAATACAGAAAATGTTATATTAAATGCATTATTCTAAAGAAATTAGAAAACAACAACAATAATAATAAAATAATTAAAAAAAATAAATAAAAACATATGTGTAATAAAAGTAATGTTGTCAGGACTATCAAAGCACCTGCAGTGAGCACTTTCTAGATCCTTTGTGTGTGTGTGTGTGTGTTTGTGCGCGCATGCGCGTGTGTGCATGTGTGTATGTGTGTGTGTGTGTGTGTATGTGTGTATGTGAGACCCTGAGGAATAATAGTAAAAATATAGGAAGAATGTATGAGGACATAAATCTCAAAGAACCCCAGCACAAAAGAGAAACAGCGGGAAATAAAGTGATAATCAGGTAGATAATTTAAAAAAAATCCTACAGAATAATTTGTTTATACTGTAAGACTGATAAATTATGTATGTTTGATTGTGACCTGTCAGGATTTAAAGGCAAGCGTTTTATTATAAACCTCGCCTCATTGAGAGGGACAGAAACACAGCATGTTGATATGTGGCCCTCTCATGACCAGCTAAAGTCATTCCAGCGCACATGTTTCAGGCTCACAGGAAATCTGTTAATAAGCAAAAGTATTAACAGCAGCCGCCCAAACCTGACCCTCAAGGGCACTCAGATGTTAAAACCTGTGACATATTCTGTTTCAGGCATTAGCACTGAGCTAATCCTAATACTGTTCATAAAGGAGGCCGTGACCCGATGTTCATCTTTTAAAGGCCATTTAAGGTAACGGAATTATTCTTTAATACTAGTCCATCTGTGTCCACACTGTCCACAGCTGCTTCTCAGCCCAAATGTCCACCTTTAAAAGAAACAATTTCATAGACACTGTGACATCATTTACACAAATACATGGGTTGGACATCCAAGATGGTCCTGTTGTATATTTGATTTGGCTGTGGCAGCCCCGGCCGACCAATACATCAAATGTCCCGGGCTGCAACTATTTAATGTACAATCTCCAAAACTCACAAATCCAGCGTGACCAAATGTTCCAGGGATGTACCAGGATACTAAACAGGTCATATATCTCGCTCTGCTTTCCAAACAGGAATAGATTTCATTGAATTGTTTGATAAATTTGGTCTAGGTTTTCCAGCCGTCCATATTGGAGCTCCTACTGTTTTTCTGGCTGTTGGTGGCCTAAGCCCTAATCACCCTGTGCTCCCTCAGAGGCCATAAATTATTCCGATGAGACGGTGCCTTGTGTTCCTTCTGCTGGGGAGCGGGGTGAATTCACAGCACCGTGTTTTGACAACCCGTACTTTAAATCATTGTTTTATGACAGATGGGAAAACTTGTGCACTTTCACCGATCTGATTTATGTTCATTTGGGTCTGGAGGACGCTATAATTTGCAAGTAATGTGAAAACAGATGGATAGAGAGATACCAGAGGGTAACACTGACCTATACATTCTCTGCTCAGCTAACAAATGGCATCCATATGCTGTGAGAACTCTTCCAATTACATCTCCATTAACACGTATTTGGGTCCGCATTACGTGCCAGACTCATATGTGCGTATTCTGTAACAGAACTTCTCTTACGGTTTTTTGTTTTGTTTTGTTTTTTTTATGAACCCAAAATAACATTTATCTACAGGAAGTACCACTTTTATCTGGTAATGATGATCTATTATATCAATGCCACTTTCAGTGACATGTTTAGCATGTGAGTACACAATGCAATTATTTGACCTTGGTTTAAAGTGCAGCTTCCCATCTCCGGTGAGGCATGAAAAATGGGAAACGGAATAATTCAAGCCAGACTGGGCCGAATTTCCTCTCTGGTCAGATGTCAATTCAGAGAAATTACAAAGTTGGTCTGCTTCATTTCCACCGCCTCAGGTTAGCATGGTCATACATAGATCGTGAAACAAAGCCGGTTTTCTGATTATACGTGCACATCAGAATCATATTGGACACACTCAGAGAGGCAGGTTTGGGTATCACTGCCAGCCCCACGGTGGTTCAGGAGGAAATACTGGAAAAACTACTGCCTAAAAGTTGCATTTATGGAGTTATAGTTCCTTAAATGACGAGGCAGAGCATGATTATTGATAGACACAAAAAGAGCAAATGTAAGGTAACCTGTGAGAAACCTGAAAAGTCAGAACACATCATCCACAGTCCCGGACGACTCGTGTTTTATGGCTTTTCCAATGAGGCAGGACAGTATGTGAGTGAGCAGTGTCTGGTGCAGCTATTGTATTCCAGCGAGGGAGGACCACCCACATGAAGTCAATTACTGTTCCGTGGCCACGTCCCACTTCCCTGCTCACAGGGTAAACTGTGGCTGGACGGCAGAGCAATGCTATCTCAGCTTGCACCCAGATCACAGACACTCGCTTGAGGCTGAGAGTGCAGCCATCCTGCTGTGCATCTCTGACTCCGTGCTGCCTTCGCTGTCCTGGCTGCGAAAGCGTTAAACAGGAGTTCATGTCTCTGGATCCCTGCAGACATGTTTTAATGCCGACAGCAGCCCCTCTGGAGAAGCTACTGATGGCTTTGTCACAGGATGACACCTTCAACTTCCTGTTCTTTATCACAGGACATCTGACAGAGAGCATTATGGGAGAGAGGACAAAGAAAACTAATGCTAACCATCATGTAGTACAATAACATCAGTGCAGACCATTACTGTGTGAAAGACTGAGATCAAACAACCAAATCCTCAGGGTCCCTTCTAATCATCTGCCTTCTCTTTGTTTATTTGAGCTGTTTAGAGTTCAAGCTATTCAAAGGGGAATTGTGTTTTAGCAGAAAACAGCCAGTAAGTAAGCTTCTAACAGGAAGCCTTCAATGATACATACATTCTTTTTCCATTTCAAGTTAACAGATTGGAGAGTGAAGGTTGTAGCTCATATTATCCGCAAACAATTTGTCACTTTTTTGTCTCGAAGAGGAGTGGAAAAGATCTGTTTAAAGGAATGCCTTATGGGGTTTTCCAATTTCTCAGGAAATCCTCCCTCGTTTGCTGCAATGTCTCATCATGTGGAAAGCCACGGGGACAAATGTCGACTGGCATGACCATCAGTGTCAGTCACAAATGAGCAAATTCCTCCACACGATCAGCCACGACTTGTTTCGCTGTCCTGCAGATTCGCTGCCGCTCAGAGGGATGATCCCAGTGAAGACCAGTGCTGCCAGTTGGGCTTTTTTCTGTTTCTTTTTTGTTTTTGTGGGGCCACAGAGGTTTCTTCACAGTTCTACAGTAAAGACTGGTTTGGAGGCAAGGCATCACTGTGCCAAAAATAAGATTATATTGTGTGTGTGTGTGTGTGTATGTGTGTGTGTGTGTGTGTGTGTGTGTGCTGACAGATCTTTCCTGGCAAAAACACTGATCTTGTGGGGACCTGTTGCTTTAATGCTAAAAAACATAATTTTAATTTTACGGTTTGGGTTTATGGGTAAGGTATGATTTTAGATTTTGTTAGAGTTAGGCTACGGATATGGTTTGGGGTTTGGCAACACACACTGAACACTAGGCAGTACAGTTTCCTATAAGCATAGCTGCACTAAACGTTTTGTAATATTTGTCTCTACGTTAGTACCTAAAATTACAAATGGTTGTTTTATAGTAAAACCAACTTCCTGAACATGCAGATTCAAGTCAAACAGGAACGTCCTTTCAATGGGCTATTTCATTAACCATTTAATGTATTCGGACATTAACAGAGAAGCTGTGATTATTTTACAAATGTCTGAGAAGATTGGCGTTCCTGTAGCAGCTCTGGTTAGTCTTCTACCTGCAGCTGCTCCCGCTGGCAGCCATGTTGCTGAGATGTGGGTAAAAGCAGAGCCTTGACCCTGACAGCTCTATTGTTTGAAATGAAGGTGAAGACCTTCTTCCTGTGGGACCAGTGGCCTGACCCGAGGACCAGCAGTCAGGCCCTGTGAGCCACAAAGTGCAGGCCTGGGACAGCGTCGTTGTAGGGGGCTGCGTGTAGGGGGGTACATGTGGCTGCAGGTGAAAGCGTATGTGTGTGTATGTGTGTGTGTGTGTGTATGGGTGGGTGCGTGTGTGTAAAGAATATACCATAATGGACATGCTTATACATCATCTGTAAATGTGTCTGAGACCCTCCACTGGTCTCTCTGTTTACTCCACATTATTCTGCCATATGGAACTGGTTTAAATCAGCAGTTAAATGCGCCGCAGCACCACACAAGATTGGCAGATCCCACCCACAAATCATGTCGTCTAAAGATTTGTTGTGCAAAGCCAACTACGCTCTGCCAACCTACAGCAGGGAATCATGATAATGGTGCATCGAGGGTCATTTTCAGGAGGAGCGGAGCCAGGTCTGAACACCATATTCAAGCTGCTCAGCATTTTCCTGGCGCTGGTCGTCCTGCGTAAATTAGGATGTCGATTGTTCTCATTTGCTCAAAGCGTCTGAGCGACCTTACAGTAGTGCCTAGTGGATGCGTTTCATATTCGTCCCTCGGCAGTTCCTTTGACTTGACAGACATCTGCTCCCCCGACACAGGCTGAACCGTTCACTCGGTGAGCCGTCAAAAAAGCCGCAAACCCACTTCTGTGTTTCGCCTCGTGCTAAATTTCATGGCTGACTTTCTGAATACAGTGAGGGCTACCCAGGCTGCGACTGCCTGGCTGGGCGGCAGACAAACAGAGCCCTGTTCATCGCTGTTTTCCCTGGCCACCCTCACGCACCCGTTACATCATCCACGAGTTCTCTTTCAACAGGAAAGTGCCATTTATGCTGCGTTCGCCCTCCCTCGCAGCGCATCAGATAGTGATCACATCATGTAAAGCCATTTGTTTGGAGATCTGGTGTTGGTGGCCACCCGTGTTCCAGCGAGGCCTTGGCCTGAGCTTCTGCTGATGACTTTTCCAAACCTCCCTTGCAGGCTGGCAGACAGAGTGGAGCAACGCAGTCAGCTGCAGTCCCACAGACACAGGCCCAGGCCTCTGGCAGGAGCTGGGCTCCGCGATTCCAGCGTTCATATTTGCTCTTCGGCACCTTGATTCCTTTAAGGCTCCACCATGTGATGTGCAGGTCAAAGGAAAAGGAAATGGCAATCCCAGCTGAGGGCGAGGATATAACCTATTAACTTTCTCAACTGTGGGAGGGAAAATGCATCACTCAGTGAGTCCTCTCTCCTAACTGGTGGCCGGTTTCCTGTCCCAGAGGACGTTAGCAGCTCCAGTAGATCTGGAAGGTGTGGGACCGTGCGTGTTTCAGCCGCACACACAGATTTAATCAAGTCAAGCAACATTCTGACGCCGTGTGATGGCTGCAGTCTATATAAGTTTGGTTGTCCCAGGGTCTTTTTGTTGGAGGAGAAATAATAGTAGTCCACATTTTCCGGTCTGGCTGCAGGTTTCCTGCAGCAGCTTTGGAAGCGATTGCCTTCCAAATAAAAGCAGGACGGTGATGATTTATGACTATTTAGACAAGTGGCTAACAGAGAGATGTAGGGTTATGGAAACACCGCTTTCATATGAAATACACAGAACACACCATGTGAACTTCAGTGGCCATTTGAATCTGTCAGCAGGTCCCCCACCCCCCTCCCCACCCATCACCTGCTCAGACAGGCTAATTTGATTTCTTATGGATTTATCAGTTATTGATCATGGCAGGACTTGACCTGAATGCTGTGTACCTCCACGCTACATTGATGTTCTGTGCAGAATTAGAGGGTTAAAAATATTTACTCAATTACATTTTGGAGAATTGTACTGTATATAAGCGTGCTTGAATATATTTAGGTTAATGGTTTAATTCACTCTTTATTGATACAGCCAAGAAACTCCTTTAAAGAGGAAGAAACCTTGAGCAGGACCAGGCTGATATGGGAGATCCTAATGTCCAGATAAGGGAGGAGGAGAAGAAGGGGAGAGGTGGGCAGGGGAAGGAGAGAAAGAGGAAAAGAACAGACACATCATATGGGCAAATACAGAAATTATACAGAACAAAAACTGAGCAGGTCAGCAGCAGGTAGGTCAGCAGCAACTATGAGGTCGACGATTCCTCCATATAGGTGAAGAAAGAGAGCGAGATAGACAGGAGGGAGAAAAGCTCAAAAACTACAGAATAAAAAAGGGTGTTCAGTGACCGTTTCAGAAGCCAATTGTCAGCGGCTGTCCTCGCATCTGATGCGGCGAGAGGTCTGCAGAAAAACATACCCCCCCCCCCCACACACACACACACACACACACACACACACACACACACACAATCATTCAACAGCGCTGAGGGACTTCTCGTATCCAGGAGATGGGAAGAGCTAAAGGGTCAGACTGACATGCAGCCATGAATTTTTCACCACTATATTTCCTTTGGGTAAATAATCCATCTGAGCGTTGCCCAGATGGTAGCTTATAAATCTTGGATCAAAAAATAAATACTTTCCAAAAACAAAATATGGCCTGCGTGGGTTTTTTGCCAAGAGAGGAAGATCTTAGCAGCAAAAGCTGAAAAACGAATGCTCAATCGTAATTTTATTTCATTCAATTTATCGTGTGTATTCAGTGTGTTCACAGCTTCTTTCTAAAGTCAGGCCTCTTGACTCTAATATGTTGGTTCATTTTGGAGTAATAACATCCAAAATCTTATGTGAAATAGATAAATTATATGTAAGGAAATGTGGCTTTGTACATAATTTTCTGTATGCTGTTTTTCTAATAGTTGCATGTACATTTGCTGTTACACTTCACAAAACATCTGACACATCATTAACTCAGTACTTTTAGCATTAGCTTAGCCACTATCTCCCTGGAGATGGCCTCACCACAACCACCAGCCCACGGGAGCAACGTCATCACGGTGGAGGTGAGGCCCACACTGGGAACCAAGAACCCGGGGAAAGCTGTGGGCTCTGACCACATCCCTGGACTGTAGCTGACTGTGGTCTTCACCGAGCTCTTCAAACAAACTCAAATGAGACAGAGATGCCTCACCAGTTCAGAAACAGGGCTAAAATGTCCGCAGAGGACACCATTGTCAAGGTCCTCCGTGCTGCTCAGTTCCATCTGGAGCAGCAGGGCAACTTCCTGCCTCTTGATTAGAGACTTCTTCAACAATCGTGCCCCGGTACTGCTAGCTTGTGAGGTTAACTATCTACTTTATCCAGGACAGACGGTGCAAATAGTCTCATGAAACTGAACATTTAATAAATCCAAAGCAACAAACCCCAGAAGCGGAGCTCTATGAAGTCCTGCAGCAATTTGGACCTCATGAGGTCTTTTACACATGGTTTCCTTTGATGCTGCATCTGCAGCATGTCCTGTTACCATGGCATTGTGCCAGTGGGTCTGTTTCAGAAGATTTTAATGAGTTCCAATGGCAGGACTAGAGAACATCCCAGCTGTAGACAGAGGTTCTGCTGAGTTCCTCCTCAAAAAACTTGTTGACTAACTGTGCCTTTAACAACCTGAATATCACCTCAGATGAATCCTCTCTTTATTAGCGAGCTCAGTTGTTATTCTGAAAATAGCTTTCCTCCAAAATCCTCATTTCTTTTTCCTTTCATTTCATGAGCAAACACGGGGGAGGGGGGGTTCAAGATGACCAGCTTTCTATTTTAGAAAGTCTGCAACATCCTTTGTTTGCTTGAAGAGGATAATCACCTCAGCCATGAAATGTTGATGAGCAAAATGAAGGCGGCCATATTTACCGTATGGAGCGGCTCTTCAGAGCGTCAATCGCAGCAACGAGCTGTGTGGGATGACGAGCACCTGCCTTCAGTCTGAGCACCACTCTTTTATTGCACTGGCTTTTATTTACTCCGTCTTAAATTATTTTTGGCTCTTAGTTGACAAAGATAAATGGGGGGATTAATATATATTGGACTAATCTGGGGACTTGCAGTGGGGGGAGCACACAGCCTGGATAGTATTTCCCTCAGGTAACCAAATGCAGGCCCACTGGATTAAGAACCATTTAAGGTAAGGCTTAGCCATGATCCGAGGCTATTAGCAGAACATGACTGCTGCAGAAAAACGAGAGGGGAGGCAAGATAAAGAGATTTTAATTACCTCAGGTTGATTATAATACAAGGACGCCTTCAATCATTGCATAAGCAGATTAACGACATTTTTGAAAGAGGGCTGAGTCTGAGGTGCAATTTTCAACAAAAAGAGAATTATGAATGAAGTTATGGGTTTTTAATTACTTAAGAAACGTACCTGAAAACTGAATAGAAATGCTAATGAAATGGCTAACAGTACCAAAAAGAAACAGCAGGGGGAGACGATGCGTTTCATCTTCGTGAGAGTGAGATCCACAAATCATCGCCAACGACAGAAGGGCTGATTTATTTTAAATACAAAAGAAATGGGAAGTATATATTGTAGGTGATTAATCAAAATTCACTGTTTATTTGTTTTTTAAGATAAAATAGTGTGTATTTCTGCGCAATATGTAAACTTCTTGTTGCTTCATTGAAAAAATCAGATGATGATGATCTGAATGGTTGAAGTTATTTCTTATGTTTGCTCTGCATTTCCATAAACCAGCGGCGGTAACAAGTAAAAAAAAAAAAGAAAAAAACTCTTTGAATCGATTTTTAGATATGTTATTAATATAAATGCTTTCACAAGCATTTTTAAATAGAGTAAAATCAGAGACTTCTGCCGAAATAGACGGCAGATCACAACATGTTTGCAAAGGATTTCTATTTTAACAACCAAATAGATAAGGTTAGATTTATACATCCTTTATCTGTGACAGTGAGTTACGACCACTGACACACCTGACACTAAACTGTAATCATTTCCTCAAATACAAAACTGAGGCCAGTTAAAAAAAAAAGACGAAGACCATGGGAACGGGGAACCTCTGCAAGACGACAGAGTAACCACACGGTGGCGCCACAGAACAATTCAGCTGAAAATGGGTCGACTTTTTAAGGGGTAAGTGCTGAAAAATACAAGAACTGACACACGCAAACCAAAGCACGATCAACACGACGTGAGTGTTCTAACTGATGGGAACTCTATCACACATTAGTATCTTGACAGCTTCTCCATTTGCCTGTTGACCTTTTCTGCTAATCATCGCCACTGTAAAAAGAAGTGCTATAAAACACTGGCCAGCTGGTGATAAACATCCCTCACATCTAGCAGGTGGTGCTCCGTATGTAAAGTCCCCTCCGTACAGCCAGCCAGTTATGGCTTTATTGCCCTCCACATCCTCTTCATATCTGTCTGCTTCCCAGCCACAGTCAGGTAAGACCACCTGTCGGAACAATGATAAGACAATAGCAGTATTGTATGTAATTGTGACAGCACTGGATATGGCTGCAGCAATAACCGTGTGTGTGTGTGTGTGTGTGTGTGTGTGAGAGAGAGAGAGAGAGAGAGAGAGAGAGGCGGGGTAATCGTTTTAAACAGACATTTTGAAGACTCCTGATAGAAATAAAATTCTTTTAATTTAGACAGCTTTAATGTCATTGTATGAGTATAAGTAGATGTATATAACTGATAACATAATATATAATATACAAAACCTCAAATTCCTAGAAATAAACACTGGATACAGTTCTGATATACCTTTTTAGGACAAGTTAACTGGGATTATCTGTGTACTGCAGGTAAACATCCCCACTAGAGGGCAGTGTTGTTTACTCCAGGAAATTCCTCTCTATCTCTTTTCACTGTGTATGACTTTTTTTTTAATTCATTATACTTTAATGTGTTTTAATTCTCAAAGCACCATAAATTCCAATATTCTTTGATCAAATGGTTCAACAATTTTACACTTTTGAAAAATGCTTCAAAGACTTAAAACTCTCTATTTCACTGGCATTGTTTCGATGGGTTGACACTCTTTAAATGCTACATAGTGGAGGTAAGTCCATTGTGATATTGCTAATGCCTATGGAGAAACATTTGACAAGGGCATCCTGTCGTATTTTATTGTGGAAAAGAAGACCTAAACTGTCATTACAGTGCTAGTACACTGATTTTAGAGGACTGTATAATGGAAACATGCACACTAGTCAATCAAAAAGGAGAGGAAGTGTCACTGTGGGATACCCAAAGGTTAAGTGAGATGTTTTCTAACCTCTCAGAAAGAAAATGTATAGTCTGGGTTCTCTGCAACCTCTCAGATATGTCCAGAGCACCACTCCACCGGGCAGACTGTTTTGGTTGTTTTATTGATGGTCCTCACAGGTCTGGCTGATTATTTTTGCTCAGATTTACCGACATTCCACAGAGATCAACAGATCAGCGGCCAGCTTCTTGAGTGTTCTCCTTTTGGACGTGAGGCGCAGTAAGTCTGAGGATTTCTGTGCAAACAGGCGCTTTATGAGAGAGAGGTGATCGGCATCAGGCACTACAAGCAAGTCAACTCATCAAACAAACAAAGTAAAAGTGCACTCATTCAGTGCAGTCTGATGCCTGTTATTGCAGCACTTGTTGACATTAGGACACTATTAGAGCCTGCTTTCAATGACTATATTAATACTGTGATTAATTATCCTATTTATTTTTTATTTGAGTGTGTTTTTAATCTGTTTTCCACTTGTCATAACCCTTTAGCATACCACAGTCTCCCAGCCCCAGATTCTTCTTCACACTTTAGAAACATTTGTGTTTATTCAGCACAGAAGGAGGTGCCAGCCTTTCTGCTTTAGCTGTAATGCCTTTCAGCACTTTGCTAGCTGGCTCAGCTCACCACCTGAACCTCACCTGGTAGATCTGCGTTATGTGCTAGTTGCACAGAAATGAATCGTCAAACCTGGCCCCAGCTTTAGTTATAATATCTCTCTCTCTCGCTTTCTCTATCACACACACACACACACACACACACACACACACACTTTCTCTCTGTTGATTTCTCTCTCGCTCATTTTGCTTTATTGCTTTTTTGCATGCAAAAGCCGATGACTGATTATTTCAGTGCCACCTTCCAGATCTCTCAGCGCCCCTTATCTGAAGATGAAACACCTTGCCTGTTAATGGCTAAAGTGGATGCAGGTGCATGTTAAGTGCAGCAACCAGAAATACAGCATGTTTGCTAAATCCTAACAACCTGAGAATTATCAATCTAAAGCACGCTGACTATACCCCAAAGAAGTTTGCCTCAAATGCGGCTTAACATAAATAAACAAGCTTAACATTGAAATTAAACAGAATTCAGACTAAAGTAGTCTTAGCTGTTAATGTGTCTTTGAAAACCTGTGGAATTTTGCAGCATTAGCATAAAATTAATAAAATCCTGATAATGCAGCAAGTGCTTCAGCGTCAGCATCCCTGCTGTCTCCCAGCTGCCAATCACGTCTCCCCAGTGATGCCACCCTCTCACAAAAGCAACAACATTTCCCTGATGTTCATAAAGGCATGATTCTAAGGTGTATTTAAAGCACTTATCCAAATAAGCAGTCAAATGAGCAACAACATCTGCTTAATGTTAACGCCATCAGACTTTTCCAGTAGCGAGGCAAGAAAAGATGTGACCGCAGATGTAAATGCTCCTTTTCTTCTTATTTCCGGGATTGAAAATCTAGCGAGGAAGAAGAGGAGGAATAGGAAAATATGCTTCATCTATTTCCATATGACATAAGAATGATAATAGCCGACAAGTGTGTACAGATGCTCCAACAACCAACGGCGGTTAAGATGTGTGTCGCAACTGCCAGTCTGGCGCCTTTAGGTCAGGCGTGATCAGCTTTGCTAACATTGGCCTTATTCACGTTCTTTGCTGCTTGATGGTCTGACTGATGAATGCAGCTCAATTCCCTCTTTTAACAGAACGCTCGGTTGTTCGGTGCGGCGTTTCCCTTCAGCCTCACACGCTGGGAAGCAAACCTCACTGGCATCTGTGCTGAATAAGCCCTGAATGCCTTGATGGACGTCTCAGGCAACACTTGGTGAAAACACTGAGATGGCCTTTTCTTCTGCTGCTTTGTTTAGGGTCTCTCCACTGTGCCAAAGTGGGCCTGCTTTGCAGCCATGTGTGACTGGGGCACTTACTGGCTCACACTAATGACCCTAATTGGGAAAGTGGGCTCCATTTCAGGGTCACTGACAGACTGACTGGCATGTGAGGAATGTGACCACTTGGCACCTGTCTATTGTCTGGGCCGCACTGTCGTTTAGCTGTTAACTGCACTGGAGTCTTCCACTTCCTGCTTTTCTCCTAAAACCCGTTTGGGGGGGTTGTCTGAAGTTTCCAGGCAGTTCTGTGCTGGATAATTTCACAAAATCTGACCACCATTAACCAGGTTCTGTGTGGTGGGAGTTTGCTTTGACCTGAGGCGGAGACCTTCATCTTAGATGTCCCAGAACCTCATGGATATTTTAGAGTTTTCAACCACCACCACCACCACCACCCATTGGCATTACACCAACAATTAATCAAATGTTTGATGCAGCTGACCTCACATTGTGCTCCACACCCTCTCAGGCTGCATGAATGAGCTCCTTGTAGCAACCTCTTAATGCAGCTCTCAGTCAGGAATCCTCAGGTATTTCTTTTGTTGCCCATGCAGGACGAATGTGTTTGCAGATGTGTCGCGATGGTCTACTTGAAATATGGATGAGCGGACGTGTTTTGGACTCGGTCGTCGGGATCTTTAAACCTGGAAATACTGGAATTACAGTTTACATTGGGAGCTCTGAGGGACTTTTTAGAACATGCAATCTCTCCTGACTGGTAAAATGTTTCATTTCCATCCCAGGTGATATTACTAGCTGTAGTGAAGGAGAAGTTGCAAACAGATGTGTGTGTGTGTGTGTGTGTCAACACTGTTGGCCCAAAGGTGAACCCTTGGATACACCTTGTGTGAAGAAGGAAGAAGAAAAGGGAAAGGCAGAGCGAGATGGAGAGAAGCGGGTGTGGTCTGCTAACTGACTCAGCCAGTCTGCTGAGTGACAATTCAAATGTCAAATGACAGGGCACACTCCAACCTCACTCAGTCCCTGCGCCACACAGGTGGTCTTTGTCTCAAACACACACAAACACATGTATTTCTATGTCTGTGAGGACCCTCCAGCTCCGAACCCAAGCCATCACCATCTAAATTCCTCATTCTTACCCTCAACAACCCTCAAACAGCCCCCTGAGCTGCCAAAATGTCCTCACTTTACTAGTGAATATGTGAATTCTGGTTCTCCCTACATAGCATCACTACACACACACACACACACACACACACACACACACACACACACACACACTACAGTGCAATCTCAGTGGGTGATTGCTCCCTGCATTAAACAGGTTAATCTCTGCAGGAAAAACACCACTATTTGAGTTTGACAAACATTCCTGATCACACATGGTGAATCAATATTCAGCTGCAACAAAAAAATGCACTTTATTTATTCTTTCCCTCGTTTTATTTCATTATTAAGATGTTATGGACCCTTTCCAGTGCCCCGTATCTGACCCGGCAGTTGCAACACAACATGCCAAAGCCGTGCGCAGCTACACTTGATTAATGGGCTCTGAGGTGAACGCTGAGCGTCTGTCCCAGGTCAGACGTTTTGTCTTGATCCTTGAAGGGAGTGGTTGGGTTGTCCCTGGTAAATTGATGGTGTCTCCAGGAAGGCTGGAGGTAAAATATGTGACACACAGAGATGAGCCTTTGTGTCTTTTCTAACTGACTCTCTCACTCACACACACACACACTCACACACACACACACACACACACACACACACACACACACACACACAGGAACAAAGAAAGACCAGTTGTCAGTCACATTTCTAGTTTACCTTGATAACTTTGGCATGGCGTCAAACTATAAACCATAATAGGTATGTTTGCAAAGCAAAGAATCCCAAAGAATGATCTATTTGCTCATTTCTTAGGTCGTGTTTAAATGAATGCATTACATAAACTCTTCCTGTATTTGTTTGTAAACAGCAGGAGATGACGTCCTGTGCAAATTTACTCGAACGCGCGGTCACCAGAGGCGCTGAGGAAGCACACGGCGCTATTTAATGGCACCCAGCTGAGCCTGAACATTAAATATGACAAGTATTATTATTGTATTAAGTATAAGTTATTGTAGACTGGATGTAAAGTCAACTTTGGAAGCAGCCCTGAAGAGCCTGAGGCCACCTTCGCTGGAAGGGCTAATCCGGAATATGTGGTTTTTTGCACGTTTGAACTCACGCATTTGCGCAATATTGTACGTGCTGGGTTTTCCGCTTGCAGGTGGAGCCCTTTGTTTCGCAGCCTCATGCTGATAACATTGCTGCAAATGTTGTAAATGTGAAATGCTCCGTCATGCTCAGCGTGTTAAACATCTCCTGAACAGACTTGCAGCCCACCCTCCTGTCTGCTTCGCTGTCTGTCCGCCACCTCGGGAGACGGGGATTAGAGGCCTTGGAGGAGCGACTGTATGGATGGCGTATGAATAACTTGAGAGAGGTTGACAGACGGGACAGATCACGTCTCATCACCAGTAAAGCCTCGGGGCTCCCAAAGGAGACTGCTGCGACACACAGACAGCGACATAAAGGGCCACCGCAGACGAAGGCCTGGTCAAGGCCTAAGCTATAGAAGCCCTGACATCTGGCTTTCCCCGATGCTTCAACGCCAAACCTGCTAGCCCAGTCTGGCAGCTATATGCACTTCATTATTGTGCCTTAATGCACTCTTGAATCCCAGTCAAAATTTAGTCCCAATATCTGGTTTTATTGCCAATATAAATTTATCTGGTATCAAGAATTTATCATGAAATATACAGTAAGTTAGACCAGCATACATTATATGCTGCTGCCATGTCAATTATGCCCCATTTAATTACAAAATGTGCACTGTGTGTTGCGTTTTGGTCAACAAACTGTAATGATAAAATTATGATGAAACAATAAAGGCAGGCTCAATCATTTTGAGGGGAAGATACACAGCAGGTGGTGCGGAAAGCTCTGACAGAACCCCTGATTTGTGCAGAATTGTGTTGCTTAAAGGATATGGCCACCAGATGCCCATTTGGATGAAAATCTAGGTTTCAGTCTAATCTGTCAATTATGGAAGCCAAAAACGTGTCAGCTCCGTGTGCAACACAAGAAACTTTGGGGCCATCACTGCTCCGAGTCACTTCTACTGCACTTGATTGGGAATCGAGGGTGTTTTTTGTTTGCAATTTTGTCATTACAATTATATTTTATTAATCTTATTTACAAATATCAAGCCATACATTTTTCTCCTTGGGAGAACTTGTCTTTGTGCTATGTGCACAGGACCAGAGCAGTCCTATTAACATAGCCATAGATGGCAGTGTTTTGCCTTATTTTCCACCAGCCTGCTCACTCTCTCTCTCTGAATTGTTCTCTGCTAAATTTTTTTCTTCTTTTTGAACCTTAAAAAGCTAGCTTACGATCTATTTTTAAAATCAAGCAAATGTTGCAATATAAGCTTGAAAAAAAAAGAATTACGTTATATTCATAACTCTTGTTATACTCGGTTCTAATAACAGAAAATAATGCCTTTTTTTTTACTTTTGCCACTTTTTATTTTTATTTTTTGCTTTTATTAATCTTTTTTCCTTATTTATTTAGCTCAGTTATTTCAAATTATTTCCTTTGGAAATGCCATTTTAGTAGACATAATCTTTTCTTTAAGTTTTAATTGAATATTTACCCGGACTTGTGCGAGTTTACTAACTGACAAAATTTTAGTGTGTTGCTTTCTCTTCCATGATGACATCATTGTTTTATAAAAAAAAAAAAAAAAAAAAAAAGCAGTTGAGGATTACTAAATGGAGGTGCAATTAAAAAGGCATCTGATGTCATTGCGCTTAAAACCTGATCCCCTTCACTTCTTTTATTTGCCATCTTATAGAAGATTTGTTGACATGTTCTCCTCAATAGATTGTGTTTAGACAACGGTAAATTTCCTTGCTCTTTTACTCCGATTGGGCCAAGGTCGGTTTTATATTCGACTGAAATCATAAAATGACACTTGAGATAAACAGAATGTTTACCCTACCCATGTGAGCTGGGGCTGATATGTAAATGCAGCCTTATTCTTTCATCAAATTTGCATTTACCCTCTTAACCAAACACTACAGGCTTCCAATCCAAACAGCACTAATGATGGCTGGCCCTTTATGACCGATTGCCGTATCAGCAAAAAAAAAAAAAAAAAAAGGAAGAGCAATTTAGCCTGGAATGAAAGGAGCAAAGCATAGTGACTATCTGTGAGCGACTGACAATAATTGGATCAACTTTGAAGGGAAATGGATGTGTTTTGATGCTCTAGTGGCTGACTGGCAATCGGCTGGCTTCTTGCCTATTTATCATTCCCCTTTTATCTTCCACTGCCAGACCTTTCCACAGCCTCCATTCCAGCGCCGACTAATCAAACAACTTTTTAATAAGACTTAAACGGCATCTCCACAGCCGGAGAACAGAGCAGGGCTTCAGCAGCGCAACGGGGAGAGTCCTGGGATGAATATCAATGAACACCCTGAGAAGTTTGACACAGTATCAGGAAGACGGCGCCGCTCTGTCAGCCGAGCTGGGGCTCATAAGGCCACATTCTACTGGACCTTAATTGTAATGCGCATGTCCTAGCTTTTAGACTTTCCATCAAGTTTAGTTTGAGGTGTCCTTGAAAGCATTTTCTACCATATCCCCACTGAGAGTCAGCCACTTGCACAACTCTCGCGCTGGCTAATCTCATTTGAACCCAGGCAGAAACATGGCTGCTTGGCAACATTTGAGTGAAAGGGTTCAAGGTGCTGTCAAAAGCGAGCACGTTTCACCTTCTTGTCGCCAGATAAAATTGATGCCTTCAGCCTACCACCAGCTCACCAGCTGCTGCTCGTCCGTACCGCTATAGAGAAGTTAACAAGCTCCAAACAAAACAAGTGACAAAACGCAACAAAGGGCGCAGAGTGAACGAGACCTAACGGGGTTGTCTTTGAGGAGGATCTCCCTGTTGGTCCCCTACCACCAAAGCAGGGCAAGGCAGAAAAGGGGACCTTGATATGGGTCCTTGCTAGGTAACTGAGGGTCTTATGTTTGGAATGTGTCTCTCTGCGCCTATGTGGTATCCCACCCTGCAAGCCCTCCGGCCATAGGTCACACAATTTGTCTTTGTTCACAATGCCTCAATTATGTATTTCCTTTTGATAAAGAAAGAAAAAAGATGTGATGCCCTTGGAGCAGAACAACAAGCTCACATTTTGAGTGTGTCTGTCAAATTGCTATCTAATTGTTGCAGGGCTGCAGGGGGAGCTGATATCTGCTTTTCTCCCGTCGCCGGCTGCCGGAGACGGACGTTCACAAAGCCCGGGGATGCCACACACATTCTGTTTGTTCTACATGAGCAAACAGATTGTAAACTGGCTGATAATTTTTGTACTGACAATGTCATTTACGGCTGTCAGCCTTTTGTCTGCTCTGTTTGCTTTATTCAAATATGAACCAAGTGGACCTCCCCTCCGCCGCTCACTTCTGCATTAAAATCACATCAATTCACTTCCATTTTGTCTTATCTGAAATTCATTGGAGGCAATCACTTGGTTGAATGCCCTGCTGTTGCTATGGAGACCAAAGGTCCCGCGTGGACTTCAGAAGGATTAGGAACTTGTAAGATTTAAGTCTTGAAGTACACAGTTGCTTTGTTGTGATTCCCTTTGATTTGATGAAGAGGAATTTGCCTTTTTTTAACTTTGGACTGAGGTGAAATAAATCTGTATATGTATTAGCGTCCTCTGATGGGGTTGATAAATATTCATCGTGTGCCCCTTGCACTGATTTATCTCTACGTTTATACAGACACTATAGTAATTTCCCTGACCCTGATCTGCATTCATGTGGCACCGGTGATCCCTCCATCGCGCCTCTCGGAAAATGACATTTTATTCCCTCCCTGCTCACATTCATCTGTCAAGCAGCCATCTTTGTGCTGAAACTATGACAGTCCGAGTGGCATGCGACGCCCAGTGCCCCGGCGGCTCCAACTCGAAACGTGAAACGAGCAGGGGCGCTCTCCGGGCACTTGCCTCCCAGGGTGTCTCATGCTGTTTCGCAAGCATCCCCCCCACCCTCCCTCCACCTACGTTTTTGTTCGTCAAGGTCAGGGCACAAAGTGCTGAGTTATTCCCATCAAACTGTCTGGCTGGAAGCGGCTGCAGATGTTACTGTTTTGTGTTTGGTTTTGTCTCCTCGCTCTGTCCTTTTTTTCCCCCCCTTGGATCTTGTCAGCGCTGGCTGCCAGGGCGCTTGGTGTGTGCGTTTTTAAGAAGCTGAAAAAACGTGGCCTGTGAAAGAGAAGTTGAGGCCTTGGCTTCTGCAACTTGTGAATTACTGTTTTTTTAAACTGCCTTTGACTCAACAGCCAAAAGTACAAAGTAAACAGACTGAAGCAAATGGATTCATTTTTAGTAGCGCCAGGCAGTTTGCTCACAACAGAGACGCTTCTTTTTGTCCTTTTTACAATCAATTCTAACATCTATTAGCTTAGCCTGTATTGTCCGATGTGACAGGCGGTTTTCAGAAGTTAATGCATTCCAAATATTTTCTCCACTTTCTTTCAAAGGATTAGAACAAAAGAAATCCTTTGAATAGTTTGTACATTGTTACTTTCAGAAGGCTAGTTTAAATCAGAACACTGAATACCTTCTTTAAACATAATGTTGTAGATGTATGGAGTCTTTTGTTTTTTTCCCTGTACAAATCCAATCAAAGCAACTTGTGCCATAATCATGTTCTCATACAGCATCTCTCTTACAGCTCAAACAAGTTTTAGACCTTTTTAGCCATAAGTCGATGCATTTTTTTTTTTTTAGTGCCACTTCAACATTCTGTGAAATTGAAGAGGTAAACAAAAGTTCCCTCAGCTGGCGTGCTGTCACCTGGCGCATCTAAACAATCAATGCACATTTGCAAGTTGGTATTTACCTGATGTTGACATCAATGGCAGCCCTTTAAATTAAGGTCATTTCATCCGATATTGCATGACATTACGCTTGGCATTTTGGAAAGATAACTAGACATGGAATATAAAGTAAATGCTTCATTTTTTGCCTGTTATTTTGGATCAAACTTAAATCAACAAAACTGAGGTAAACACATCACTTGCACTGAGATAAGAGTGAATTTCATTTCCCCTACAGATTAAGTTCAGGGCAACAACAAACAAAACAACGTCACTTCTTGCCTTTAACGATCAGCTACGTTTCCTGCAGTCAAAGCCAGATGGCAAATTTACATCACATATTTCCTTATTACCGCCACTTTTTAAAGACTTGAATGTTGCAGATCTCACAGAGATTCGCCTTTGCAACGCTTTGACAGAGTCTTGCCGCTGCCTGTCGAGGTACTATTTCATCTGTGGAAGGAGGATTATTCTCAAATACCAGCCCCGGTTTGAACAAAAGAAGCTGATGATGGCAAATTAGGCTCTGGCTTTTTCTGTTGGGAAAAAGAAGATGAACCTCTAAAGTCTAACTTGGTGGTCTCCGTTTATTCATAATGATATATTCACCTGCAGTTTACATGATCACAGGATGGCGAGATCAAAGTGGGAGTAATGGACAGTTAAATCTGCATTTTATTCAGCGGATCTGTGCACCGCCTGCAAGCCTTTGACTGAGTTAGAAGCTTTGAAGCAGACATGATGAAGCAGCGTGCGTTACACTCTGGTCAAGGACACATCTCACTGGTTCGTTGACAGTCTTTATTGTGCCAAGGGAGAATGGAAAATCAATGGAACTGACCTGTCCAATCCAGTGTACCTATCATCTGACCGAGGTCACAGGCAGAAAAGATCTGGCTCAGCAGAGTAAACAGAAAACTTTCAAAGGTCCCCTGGGACATTTTCAGCGAAACTATGGCGCATCAATATCGCATCTCAAATGAGGCCTTTGCTTTCCTGCAAAGTTTGATATTATAGCAAAGTGCACACAAGTAGATCAAAGATAAAGATCTGACAATGTCGAGTCTGATCAGCTTTATCTTCTGTCTGGCATCTCTGCGTGGTGGCTGCCGCTGCTGCCGCGAGCCGCTGCCGCGAGCCGCTGCACAGTTGGCCGCGCTATTGATCTGGCTGAGGCTAAAGACACTTCATGTACCCTGAAAGACCACAGCACAAAGCAGTGACATTGATAGGGCCACTCCGAGGTGGGTCTTTTTGTTCCTGCCTGTGTGTGGGAGTTGGACTAAGGATGGGGGTGGGGGCAGTGCCTTCAGCTGACCCACACAGGACAACACATAAACTTCAAGCAACTTAGAAGCAGCTTAGGGGTTAAAGAGAAATGTTGGGCTCGCTTTTAATCTCACTGACACTTTTTCTATTTTGACTCATTTAAAGTCGTCAGATTTGTATTCGCTGACTAATCCCGCCGATCTACTCTGTTGTCTAGACACGCCACCTCTGAACCACCAAGCCTTGAATATTTTGCCATTACTTAAAAATTATTAGATATGATTTATGATCACAAAACGAGATCTAGGTTCAGTCCCATGGGATTCACCTCTCGCAGCATCAGTCATGTTTGCACATTGTGTTACTACTGCAGGTTTAAACCTCTCTTTGTACACCGTCTGAAAGGGAAAGTCGGTTTACAAAGCAGTGGCTGTCGACAAGGCTGCTTTTTGCCATCACACACAAGTGGCATACATGTAGCCACATGAGAGTTCTGCCTGCACATCTGGCCTTTATTTTCGTAGCTCAGGAGTATCTAAACAGTGCTGAATCCAAAAACGGCTTTGTTGTTTTAGGCCCAGGTGGAAGGGATGTTGCTCACCGCACAAGGAATTCTCAGTGCATGCTGATTTCCTCCTTCCCTGCATTCCACGCGTAACATATCAGCGCCTCTTGGTGGGTACTTGCTTTTATTATTTTTCTTCTCTAAAAGGAGTGCATTTTGATAGGATTAGCCATTGCAAGGGGCCTTGTTGTAGTAGTCTTAAAGTGGGAGACGTGTTGTTGCTGTTTTGAAAAAGCCGCGGCCACCCAGACTTCTGGAGTTGCAGAGGATGAGTGTGCAGGCAAGGCGTGACTGATGCACCTCCCGAGGAGAACAACAACTTCCGAAAAGGCAAGTGGGTTAGCGAGATGGTGCTTTGTTAATAGCTTGTGGCTAATTGGCCATTCCACGGGGTTGCAAAATCAACAAAAGTACAGAATGAGTCCCTACATGTCAAAACTCTCCCAAAGCCTCGATGACTATCCATGACTGATGTTCGTGTTCTTAAAGGTGGAGCTTTTTACAGATTGGGAGACATCATGTTCATATGTCAGGACCGACTCTTAGATGTCATCAAACTGCCTGCCTAAAGGGAAATGGCAGAGTGTGTAAGCTTACATGAGCTATATCTTAAACCAAAAGCATGAAATCAATTTAAGTCTGTCTCATTTAACTTGCTGCTAGCACAGCTTTAAATCAGGATTATACAACAGCTTTACATTCAGCCTTTTGTTCTTTCAATGCCGTCCTCCACTGTTTACAACGCTCTGGCATTTCACTTCAGTGGCACATCGGGTGTCTCTAATTAGATCATAATGCTGATCTGTTGTCCTGATTAGCATTGAATAGACTTTGATCAGCGTGCATTATCAGATTACTGTGATAACCCACCTTTGGATTAAGACACGGTCCGCGCTCATTGTGCTCTCATGCTGGGAAGAAAGAAGGGGGTGTGAGCTGCTTGAGGATTAAGTCCGATGCTGTGCCTTTGTATGCGGGAAATACCACTTTATCAGGGAGGGCTGTGCCGAGCCGCGAAGTCCGGCAATGAGAAGCAGTGGGTGTGGGGAGGGGGTCAGGGTGCTCTTTCAGAAGCAGTCTTCGGTACCTTGAGGCCCCCGCCGCTTTTGTGGAGACGCAGTAACCAGCAAGGCACACACACACACACACACACCCTGATCAGGCCTGTTTACAGAGAGAAATAATCACTAATTTTGGAGTAATCATGCCTCCCGCTGACCAAGACTAATTGAAAGGTAGCATGCCACCGAGGCGCTGGGCCAGCTTTGCATCGCCTTTTCCCTGTCAATGGTGTTTGGCTAGGCAGCTCAGAGTGATTGATCCCCAGAGCCACAAAACTCCATGGAGCTTTGAATACAAAGAGGTAGGGCAGGGAGATATAGAAACATAATTAGTCAAGAATATGCCTCGTACCCCCTGCTGTGATGATCCGGAGAGTTTAGAACTGAGAAATGTTGTGCAGCCCATCAGGGTCGAATCGGCTGCATTGTAAAACACGGGGACGGTCTGAAAATGACGTGACCTGGCCTAACCCTTTCCAGAAATGTAAATTTCATTGAGCTTGTCTATTCAAAAGGCTTGGATACCAAAAGGCATCCACATTATGTCTTTATAATGTTCCCAATGTTATTACCAGATGTGGAAAAGAATAAACCGTGCCTGAGCAATAAACGGGTCATCCCTGTTGACATGTAGCGCAGCATGAGCCGTGTGGATAAGAGTGTGTCCAGATTCCAATAAGGATTATTCACTCCGTCATTCTGATGATAGACAAAGTTGCATTTCAGCTCCACGCAGGTTAGCAATGAGTGAAGTCATGGAAACAGCCATCCATCCATTTTCTGTACCTGCTTTATCCACACTTTGGGTCGCAGGGGTCATGGAAACATTTTCTATCCATCTTTTCACACTAGCAACCCTTCCCTCTTTCTGACAGAGCTTAATGCAACAAAAGAGGCTGGTGTGGATGCTGGTGTGCATCCAGCTTTGCTTTGTCGCGTTAAAACTGAATATTGGCTTGAAAATGACAGAAATCAAATCTTCAACACTAATGATAATATAAACACTACCTTACCTTGAATTTAAATTCAAATTCAAAATTAAATAATCTAAATAAACAGTCTGGCATCTACTGATATTACTCAAGAAAGAGCAGCACACTCCACCAGATGCTAACATTTAATTAGCATGTTATATTTTATTGTTGCATTTATTTATTGGCTCTTGGAACTATTTTCTTAAGAACATTTGCCACATGCACACACATAAGAATATTCAGACATAAGAAAACTGACAGGCTGATATCAAGGTTCCCATCTGCTGTCAGATCAATATTTTGTGCAGCCTTGTAGGCCTGTCTGTTTACCCTAGGCATCTGTGCCTAGCATACCAACCCAGCACAATGTTTGAGCATGTGACTGTGTAATAATGGCAGATAGGAGAACTAATAGCCACTGCAATATCTGTAGCTTGACCCAGTGTGCCTCTCCCTAATTGATCTATAGATTAACATCAGACACATCAGTCAGGGGTTAACCTTTTGTGTTAGCTGCACTGTCTTTGCTGTGGATTATCAAGCAATTGGAAGGCTGACAGCAACTTGCCTTCCACAGTTTTTCCTTTAAATGTTTCAAAGGAGAGGTAGCGGTAAAATACAGTTTAATATTACACATTCAACTGGGCATATCTAAGTTCTGATAATGTGAAATTTATATTATTCCACCATGCACCGACAGAAAATACATTTTAAATATCCTCCCTCCAACTCTTCATCCCTTAGTGGTGTCTCCTAGAAAGTCACACCAGAGTGGCCTCTCTCTGCCTCACAGTTCCTTTGCCCTATATGTACACTTGGTCCGGCTATGTAAACTTTGACATGTGGGTGTCAATCGCTCCCATATTTACCATGGGCTTTATCAGACCATGATTAGTTTTCTGAGCAAATTTGGATGTAAAAAGAAAAACACCACTAGCAGTTTGTAAGCCAACACTGCGTGTGCCACTGTTGGGCACTGCATATTTACAAGGGTCCTGCTTGTTTTGTTAAGGCTTTCTCTGTAGGTACATATCAACTGAGGGCTTTCGGAAGAAGCAGGGGTTTATCAACAAGCAGAAAAGGGTGCGTGTGCGCACACAGGTCAGTGTTTGCTAGCTGTGTCATTCCTCCACTTTACTGTAAATACTTACAGCACGATTGATGTCAACAGTGGGATTACGGAAAAAAAAACACCCCGATATCATTATTAAGTTTGAGCTGAATAAATAAAAGATGGAAGTTTATCGTGCACTCACCTGCAATAACGAAAACTGGTAAAAGACATCCCGAGATTGAACTTGATTGAATTATGTTTGTGCCCAATTGTCAATGACATACTAGGGCCCTAAGTGTTTGCTTTAAACAAATGCTTGCCACTAAAGGTGCGCTCGAGCCAGAGTAAATTTGATTGTGTTGAATGGCGGGGGGGGGGGGTCCTTGGCCATTCCTGTAAACACTGGAGAAAGAGAAACATTTGCTGTGACACGGATAAAGTGAAGACGATAATAGCATGCAAATGTTAGCAGATGTAGCAAAGTAGTTTGCTTTTATAGACCTTGAGAAGTCCTCAAAGAATAACGGCGCTGACCCACGCTTGTACACTCTCTTCTCTCACTGTGAGATTGCAGTGATGTCAGGAAATTAATGCTTGTTTTTTTTTTTTCAAACGCACAATAATGTGAATTACAATGACTTAAAGTGCAGCGGGCTCTATATCCGCCGAGGGCTCTTCTAATCCCTGCTCAATTTCATAACCACTGACGCAGAGCTCATCAAAAGTTATTAATGTTGAAGTTCCTCACTTCCATGTTACCATCTAGCCTGGACCAATCTCATCACATGCTGCCTGCTGTCATGGTAACCGTGGGTACGCCAGGTCTCTGTTTAATAAACGCGGTCGGACCAGAGTGAGGGTCCCGTATTGACCACTCAAGAAGAGATTAAACGGTGGTGACATTTCCGAGGAGGAATTTGCAATTTCCACAAATATGAGGGCGTCCTCGAGCGTGGCATGACAGCACATAAAATCAATACAAATAACCTGAATCCCTAATACCTTGATCCCTGTTAGTGGAGGGATGCATTACAACTAAGACACTGGGAAGTGGGAGACACGGCCCTCCCATAACAACCCACCATCCCACCCGCACCTCCACCACTGGACTCTGCTGATTCCTATCGACTGTCTCCCGGCCAAACACAGACGCAATAACAATTAGGTGGTATACTGGCCAAATTCTGTCCCACTCACCCATGCACAAACACACCCATATGTCAGAAAAACACACCCCCACACATGGAAAAAAAAAAAGATTGTGAGCGGTGGGGTTGAAACATGGATAAAAACATAGAAAAATCTTTTGTGGAAAAGATATCTTTGGGAACACATTTGCCACACCTGTTGTGAGTCATCACACCAAGCAGGATTAGTGGGCTTACCCCAGACTTATCCAAAGAGAGACTCTGAAAGGAAAACAGCTCTCTTTTATATCCTCACCTCTGTCTGTTGCAAGAGTCAGAATTGGGGGAGGACTTTTCACAGTTGCGCTACAGTGTACAGTACCTAACGTGCAGAGTCTGCGCCTGACACTGGACCTCTGGGAGGTTGTATTCATATCCCATGAAGGGCAGGTGAAGAGAGGCAGGTGGCTTCTTTTTTTTTTTGTTTTTTTTCTGCTGTTAGTATTTGGCTTGCCTTCAAAGCAGGAGGCCATAAACGTCACACTTTAAGTCTACTTGGAGCGCTCATAAACAAAAGCAGTACAACTGCACACACAAAGGCACAGACGTTGTGAATTTCGCTCTTATCTGCAGTGCAAGTCTCCCCTTGTTTGATAGCCTCAAAGAGATCAAATTAGAAGCGAGGTGTGTGTCTGCTCTGCCTCACTGTGTAAGATGCTGTTTGGTGCAGTCAGCGATCAGGTTCAGGCTCTTTGGATCATTTCCTGCCGATTGTAACGTGGCTTGATTACCTTTCAATGCCGGTGATAACAGTGCACCTGCTGTCTCCACTTCCTGTGTCTGACCACAGGCGAGCTCCTCCCAGTCGACTCTGTTGTCGCCCTGCAGATGGTGGTGGAGCAGTCAGCCCTGCAGCAAGCGCCTGATGCTCACAGCTATTAAAGTGAGTTCTTGTAATGGTGTTTTACAGCTGCGGGTTCTTATTTACATAAACAATATGCACTCTGGTGTCATGAATTGGAGTTAACAGTACTGCACAATAGCTGTAAAACTCTACAGACTGGGGGAAAAAGATTTAAAATGGACTTTTTTTTAATTTACATTCCTGAAAATGTGGCATCCAGACATTTTCTAGCTGGTGTATGTGCATGTATCATGTCGTTATTTATATGTTAATGCACTCAGGTGGAGTCAGTGTGGGATACCATGCAGGACTGTGCTTGCTGCTGCATGCCTGCTCACTGCACTATTATCAGTAGCATTTCGCAAATGTAAGTCACTACAGTAAATCATTTTTTAAAGAGACACTAATGACATTTTTATTACAACAAAAGACTCAAGTCAAAGCAAAAGTGAATATGTTTACACTGTTAGAATTATAACACACACTTGTTCCCATTTTTTGGGTAAATAACAAAGCACAAAGCCAAAATGTTCATCCCTCATGCATGTTTGCCTCTCATTTGTGCCACATTTTGACATGAGCTGTTCCTTTTTCCACATCTGGAGGTGAAGGATTGCTGATGGATGTGGAGTCTGGGGTCTTCTCCTGTCAGGAGGAATGACTGCACATGTGCAGTAGGAGAGACGGAATGCTTTAGTGACGATGTCATCATCTGCATCTCACAGGACTGCGACTGTCAATGGAGTGGTCACTGGAAAATGGGCAAGGAGGGAGTCACAAGGAATCCCAGGGGACTGATGTTGATTATCAACAGGTAAAACTAAAGATAGAGGCATGCCTGGACAGAGCGGCTCCTGACTCCTTCTCCGTGTGAGACAACCCTTTGCTTTTACTCCTCCCCTCCACTGGAGGAGAGTGTTTGCTGGAGAGGGGTTTTAAAAGCTGCCCCAGTTAAAGCTGCCATCATTACACCAAGGGGTTGAACTGTGGCCGCGTAATGTGTGTACCGAGTTACTCTGTCTGTTTGAAGGGCCCTCAGGAGAAGTGTGTCTGCTGTTGACACTCCCCATTTAATATTGTTTGAATTTTTCATCAAGATCCAAGCCCTGTTACAAGAGCCCTTTGTTTTCAGACTTGTTTGTACATTCCTTGTGTGTGTGCGCGTGTGTGTGCAAGCGTGTGTGTGTGCGCACGCACGTGTGCGTGTTTACAGAGACATTATAGACATTTATTTAGCTTGAAATGTAACATACTTAGTATACCTTTACCCCTCTGTACACATTCTTATGTATATTTATTTTTTTCTGTGCATTCTGCAACCAGGAAATCTGGGAAAGTCCAGCAGGGGATTTCAGGCCCTGGACTGGTCATCCAGCTGCAAAAAGCTACTCTCTTCCAGCGTCTTTTGTGCAGGGGACCCTGACACAGCCTTGAATGCAGGTCAGTGCAGGTTACTGACAAAGCTCGGGGAAAGAGAGGGGGGGTTGCTTTGTGTGCCTGAAAGAAGTGCACGCGATTAAAAATAGTCTGCCCTCCTGTCAATGCATCACCATTAAAAACAGCTGGGCTGGGCTCCTGTCTGCATTCAGCCATGTACAAGTTGATTCTTTCTTTGTGCCGCCATCGTGTCACAACTCCCCCTTTACTGCCACCCTTTGTTGCCTGCTTTGTGCGGGAGCCATCACGGAGGCAAAGTCAGCCTCATAAAAAGAGTTCATTTTGGATTCACTGGCCTCCAATGAACAGTGGGAACCTTCTTTTTGGTGCCTTCATCCATAAATTGGTGCTCACTCACTGGGTCCTGTCAGCCCGGCTCAAAAAGTTCTATGCCGAGCGTTTCCTCCTTCGTGCCGTTGGATACGTTTTGTCAAATCACCCATGGAGGTTACCAGCTTGACTGACTGATTTTGAGGCTGCCAGGATACCAAGAACACTACGCTCTACACATTTAATTCTTGCAAATGAAAGGATCCAAAAAAAAAAAAGAAAGATCAATCAGTCCAATTTTTTATTCCTGACAGCTAAAGGTTTAGATTAATCAGGCTTTACTTCAGTTCCATGCCGGTGTTTTCACTCGGCTGTCAGTTATGACACATTAGAGCTTTCAGTAGCTTTAGCATGAGTCCTCTGAGTCCACAGGTAAAAGAAAACACTCTGGAACCCACCCATGGTGCAGCTGTCAGTGCCTTGATTGAAGCGCCTCTACCTGGGAAACGGGGCACTCCGTGGGTTAATGGAGGAGGAAGGGGAGCGATCTCAATGGCGGCAGGCTCCTCTGTGGCGCTTTCTTCCCCAAGCTTGTCCTTTTCATCCACCTCCTGTTGTTCTCCAGCCCCTCTCTTTTCCTTTTACTCCCCTGGGCCTCTGTTGACTCCATCCAGGGCCTTTTCTGATGCCAAGAGGCCGAACACAAGCAAGCCACAACACGCACCATACCTGCCGCTGGCATGTGGTCATGAAGCCACAGAAACAGACCATGAACCACAAGGAACTTTTAAAAAAAAAAAATCTTAAATGCATCTTAAATTTCTTTGGCTTTATTTAAATATTCTGCAAGCCTGTGACACACATTCAATACACCCTAATGTATACAATGAATAAATATAAATGACGGAGAATTTAACAGTGATATTATTTAAACATACAACAACAGTTCCAAAGAATGTTGATCCAGGATTCTTGTCAATAATCTTACGTTATACACTATCGAAGTGTGTTTCTAGTCTTTGACTTATAATTGTACTAAATCTATTTCTTTGTGCTCTCCATGGGTATAATACTTTAGCAGTATTAACACTTCTTTTGCATATTTATGTAAGTGTCACGTTCACATTGCCATGACTATTATTTTATTGCCATGCTAAACACAAGGAGACAGAAGGATTGCAGCTGTCAGCCTCATAGAAAGTGATGCTAACTCTGGCCTCATCCTGTTCTCCCCCCCTCCCCCCCCACATCTCTTCGCCTGGTTGCTCTTTTGTTCCATCTCTCTGTCGTTAGCCTGCTCTGCTGCTGCTACGCTGCTGCTGCTGCTGCTGCTGCTGCTGCTGATGGAAGGGATTGTCTGGTTTTTATTAATATGACAGGTGAGACAGCCCAGCTGCTACCTGTGTGCGTGTGTGAGTGTCTGCGTGTGTGTGTGTGCATGTGTGTGTGCATGTGCACGCGCCAAAGAGCGGCAGCTGTCTAACACACGCAATGCACACATGGTCCCATATGAACCCATTCACACAGGCGTTATTACTGCATACAGACTTTTATTTCATGGCATTATTTCAACAGGGTACGAGCTGCGACCTGAAAAACATCCACACGTCTTCATGCTCCTTACACTGCCGCCATATTTGTGTGTTATTACCGTCATATATGACCGCTCTGTTTACCTCCCAGCCTGCAAAACAGCAGTGTAATTGTCCAGCCCCTCTGAAATGACCACAACGTCCCTCCTGTAGTAGTATTAAGAACACTTTATCATTTGACTCATACGCTGAGCTTTAATACGTCCATATTGACTCAGGTAATTGAACATGAGGGATACGGGGTTGTATTCATAAAAGAGGCAGAGAGACAGTCGAGTGCACAGGTGCTTATTAGAACAGGCGGGCAGCTTGGTGGACGCGGGTTTTTGCTTTGACAGAGGCGTGAGGGTGCGTGTCTGTCATTGACTGCAGTTCAGGCATGAAGATGGCAGCACGGAGGTCACCTAGCTGAGCTTATTGTGTTCCGAGTCGCTCCATTACCTGGAAAAACCACCTTAGTCTGATATCTCCGTGTAGAGACTAATTACACGCTAACAGTCGGAGGAGAGCTGTGTGGGGTAAAGTGATCTGTTGGTGCTGTTGCTCTGTAGTGATCACAGATCATTTAGCTCCTCTGGACCAGCTGAGATTTTGCAACTTCCTTAATTCAACAGTGTATCATTAAGCAGACCTTCAGAAGTTAATAAATGTCCAGTCACCACAATAAACCAGCCTCTTAGAAGAGGAGACACATATGGTCCATGCTTGGTGGACGTAGATAGTGCCGTCCCACTTAGCAAGAAGAGAGTGGGGATGGAGTCGTCCCTGCTCTGACCCGCGACCCTCATAGGTAGCCGCTGGCCAATCTGTCGACTCCAGACCTTTTTAATCGCTCTTCGTAAATCTTAGCTTTTATTTTGAACATGTTAAGAACAATAAAGGCTCAGTGCAATTTGTGATGACTTGCTTTCAGTCTGAATGTTTTTTTAATGAGTAAATATATAAATAGCTAGCAGTGTTTGACCTGACATAACGTTCAACACAAATTTCCTCTTGCTATCAAGCAGAATTTTACTTTTTTTTCTTATCTGCGCCTGTCATGTGATCATGTTAACACAGCGCTCTGCAGCTGAGATCAAACTTTGCTCTTTTCAGATTTCACCATTGTGCAGCATCAGATCAAAAAGGCCTTTTCAATGTTTCACTGGCATCCAATGAGCTTTCATGTCTTACCTCATTACTGGAAAACTTTTCTTTGACTGAGCCAAAGTCTGAGCAGAGGTTATCCAGACAATGGCTGCCAGACGACTTTCAACGTAACACAATGAGGAGGCAACAAAGATGTTGCGTCAAATCCCTCTCGAGATGTCGGGCCCCCGCGCTTCACTGCGGCCGACGGGCCTGTGAATTACAGTAAGACCCCCTAAAAATGAGGATTTGTAACTCCTCTGATCAGACTCCGCTCACGGCCAGTGGAGGCTAAATCCCTGCAGAGAGCAAGCAGCAGGGCAATGGGTGTGATTACCATTTAAACCCTGTCTCACAGGTTGTGAAACAATGGCCAACAGAGGCTAAATTTAGTTCCTTCTTAGATTTAAAAATCTAAGAAGGATCATGCAAAAACTTTTAGAAAAGATACATTTTCAAGTAGCTCCCGGCTCCTTTATTTAATGCATACAAACTTAATTATTTTAAATTTTTGAGTATATAAAAGCCTCTCTTGCATCATAAAACTGCACAAAACTTCACAAAATTTTGATTTGAATGGATTAATATTTTACTGATGAGGTTTTAATTTCTAAAACATAAAATTTAAAAAAGCTTGAAGGACCCGCTTGACTTAATTTAATGTCTCCAACAGTATGTTTTCAGGTGTTTTACTCATTCTCATCAGTGCCTGATTATTTCTTTTACAGCTTAATTTCCAGTCCTGTTGATTTCAGTTGTTTGCTTTTAAACATTTTTATCGTTCCCTGTTGACAATAATTGCTTTATAGGCAGAGTAAATTGCACACTGAAATCTTTCTGGGATAAGAAGCAGTAAAAATATTTGAAAAAGTCATTGTTGTGACCTGGACTGAGCAGAAATTTTTAGAAGGAAAATGCACCTTTTGTGAATTTTTTCATCTTCGTCATTCTTCATTTGTTCGCCTTAGACAGCCAGCAAGAGCCCGGCTTTTGTTCCCTTTATCGCACACTTTTCATTTGTCCCCCAGCCGGAAAGTCGGGTTAAGATAACGCCATCCTATCATCTGATTAGTCTTATCAAAAATGAGCGACGCCGTAGCCTCAGTCGGCATGGATGAAGAAGGTTAAGTGCTCCAGACACATCTTCTTACAGTGAATGGATGGCAAGAAAACAAAAAAAAAACACCTCACAGTAAATTCAAACCAGCAGCATTTATTACACACACATGAATTTTATTGAAGATTTATTTGTCACATGCTGTGTTGATACACACACACACACACACACAAACACAGGCCGATGCTCCAGCCTTGTTTCATTTCTTGCGGCCTCCTCTCGGCATTTCAAGTGCAAGAGTGTGCAACCCTTATATAACATTTGACACCAGGGTCACTGGAATTGCCCCACTTGAACTAAACGACATTTAGTTTGGTTTAGAAAGTGAAAACTAGGACACCGTTCATTTGTTTGCTCTCCCACTAGTCGTGACTACAGCGAATGCCACCACCTCAAAGAAGTGGTCGGCCGTCCTCACTTTTATTTGTTTGTTTCTTTGGAGGGTGTCACAAGTTGTGGAGCGGACATTGGACTGGTGTCGGTTGCGGGGGGCAGCGTGACTCTCCGGAGGGGAGGCTAGCAGAAAAATGTCAGCCAGCGCCGGGGAGAGGGGGTGGTGGAGGTGATAGTGATGGTGCCGGGTGGGGTGGGGATTCATTTAGCCAAGCATAGCTGCTCTTGTTTGTGGTTGTCCCTGACAGCGTCGACAACGCTGCTCCAAAGCACCTGTGTTTGCTCACTAGCTTTCCCCCAATCTGCTCAGGAAAAAAAAAAAAAAAAAAAAAAGAAATGCTGTGAGCATGTCACATGTTGGCTAGATAGCCCGGGCACCATGGGAATACAAAAGCCGGGGCTTTTAGAACAGTTAATCATTGATGGAGGCCTCTCTTTTGTTCCTATTCAGCTCCGCACTGACAGAGGCTTTGATATTACATATGGTGGAGCAGGTCAGAGGCAGATATAGGCAAAGTACGTCGACAGCAAAGTGCTTTCAAGTCGCTGGATGCAGGGTGATGAGAGAAAAGCCGCAAATGTCCTTTAAATGAAGCCCTGTAAATCTGTAGAGCATAGAGAGAGCACATGGGTTAGCAAATGTCATTATTAATACTACAAATTAAATACATTAATTTATATAGATGGCTCTTAAAGCATGTTTCACTTACAATTATTACTACAATAATAATTCTACAACATAAACAATCAAAGGAAAGATGACAAAGGGCAACACCTCAGTTAATTATTGTACCCTAATCTTAGTTTGCCTTCCATCTTGACCTGAAAACAAAAAGTCTGGAGCTTTTTAACGCGTGTCAAAGTTAGTTTACAACTTTTGAAAAAGAGAAGATTAATGTGTGGGGTGAGGTTTTCAGAGGATATTACCTCTACCACATTCTTAAAAAGCCCTAAAAGGGTCAGAGGGAAACTCTTATCTCCCATCTACCTCAACGGTTCTTTATTGAAAGTTAGCCACGACCCCATCCCAACGTCCCCCTGAGCTAATAATACTGTAGGGGAGAGGATAGTGGGATCACAAACATTTACGGCCGAAAATGCCGCATAAGAGGGAGGCAAAGTGGCCACTCTACCCAGGATGCTCGGTGCGTAGCAGGTCAATGATTAACGGCGCACTTTTAGTGATATCTGCTCTTTCTCCCAGAGTCAAAAGATAAATGGAGGTTGTGTTTCCGTGGATGAAGTAAGGCTCCAACTTAGGTGCTTTCGCAAACATGCCAGCTGGCACGTAGGTTTCATTTGAGACTTCGGTGGCCTGTTCTCATGTCTTAGTTTCACTCAGACAATATGCTCTTAGAGCTGGCTAACAATGGTGACATGAGTCAGATCTGCTTGTCTAACTTCCTGAACTCTATGAAATTTTCCCAACAGCACATAAACCAGTTTCTCAAGTTTGTTATATAAACCACGTTATCATTTCACAACTACCCTCCATATTGCTAATAAAAGGCTTTCCCACTGATGACCAATTCCATATCATTTTCACCATATGTGAGCAGTAAATCTTGTCCTTATATACAGCCTGACACTGCTGCCGTGTGTTTACTTGCTAACCCTGGTCACAGATGATAACGGCCATTGGTGTCCCCAAACTATAGCTCACAATCTCTCTTCGTGGCGTCACGCCCATGTTTCCATGAGCACGTTTGTACTGCCAAGCCTACAATAAGGGGAATATAAAGAACAAAACATAGGTGCTAATAAATCCTTGGCCTCGGCCGCAGGGAAATAAATTAGGCCAAGCAGAGTCAAAGGATGGGCTTAACAAGTGTATGCTTCAAACAAAAGTTCCTGTTTCAGGAGGGAAGGTGCACAGCTGATGGATGGCTTGGCAAACATAGTTGACATACCTGGCCAATGCCATGGGCCGGTCACAACCCAGGACTGAGAGGGACATTGTGTGACTCTTTGTGTGTGTGTGTGTGTATGTGTGCGTGTTTGTGTGCGCGTGCACGCCTCCCTCTGCGGCTTCCTCTCCCTCCTCTTTTCCACTCGGGCCGTGGGGATCACTTCAGTCAGCAGAGCCCTATTTGACAGAGACTCGGCCTCCATATAAATCCCATCCTCCTATTTATTTGATGTGCAGTTCTACTAGGACACCTTCGATCCATCCTCAGGGAGCCCGCATCTCAAAACACTCAAATAGTCTGGGTGTGGCGATAAGCGCTGGGCTGGAATTATACTCCCAAATTCCCAAATCCTTATGGAGCAGTGTTCCTGAGAAGGAAAGTGCCAGATGTGGGTTGCCAAATTATTGCGTTTTCCAGTTTAATTAATTTTATTTGTGTTCAACTTTAAATATAAATTAGAAATTCTAAACGAAGGGCAGAGGGGATTTTAGGAGCGAAATCTTTTTTCTTTGGTCTGGGAGAGCAGTTTGGAGTGTGGGAGATGGGTCTGGTGGAGGAGAGGTGGCCCTTTATGGGGGAACACCCAGGAATGTTTGGTTAACTCACCGTTCGCATTTAAGCATGTGTGTCAGAGGTGTTTACAGGGTGTTGACACACACACACACTGACAGAGAACGGCACAGTCACGTGTGGCTGTGCTGTACCCTGACGCGCTCAAGAAAATGAAAATCAAACGTGCTCATCAAAATGTCTGCCAGGGAGTACACATTACACAGGATTTTATTGCAAAAAGAGACAATATTCTGAAAAGGAAAGTGTAAAAAAAATAAAAAATAAAAAATCTAAATGTAGAAAAATAATAAATTACACATTTTTTGGTCTGTCTTTACTATGTACAATAATTTCAATTGTTTGAATTGCTGCAATAAATTATTAATTGCTAATTTTAATGTCTTGTAAATTACAGATACAATTTAAAATTTAGATATAGGTTAATAATATTTATTTAACATGTTTCTTTTAAAAAAAAATAAATATGGAGCATAAGATGATTTTTTTTTTCAAATATGAATCCTACCTAATAATTTAATACCAACAATGACGATAATACATTTTAATATTTATAATTGTTTATGTAAACATTATGAATAAACAAATGCATCCGCTTTGAGTTTTGATATTTTTTTTTAAAACCATAGTGTACCAACCACCAATAAACGCAGCCTGATGATGTGTGTTTTAATTTCCCGTTATGTGCTGGCTCAGCAATAAAACATAATTTTCCAGTCATATATCTGCTCATTACAAAAAAAAGGGCAAACACTCTATATTTATCCATGAATGTTTAACCTTTCAAAATTGCAGGAACACAAATCACTTTTACAAACGGCTGCAAAACAGTTTGATGTTTGTGTTCAAAAATAGTCAGAAATTAAATTTGTTTCTGCCTTATATATAAATAATTAAATAAATAAGTAAAAACAGCTATATGAAATGTGTTAAGCTGTAATAATTAAAAAGTATTTTTTTTTAAATAGCACTGAGCCAACTCTTCTAATTGACTCGGCAGACAGTTTAACTGTTATTTTGATGTAATGGGTGATTTAATATAACATTTAACTTTTTATAAAATTTACCATATTTGAATGTAAAATATTTATTTCCTAACTATTTTCTTCAAACAGTCCAGAAAAGAGCGAGCTATCTCCAGGTTAGATAAGTAGCCAAGTACAAGTCTTCCTTTCTGTCCACCTGTCTGTCTGTCTGTCTGTTTGACCACCCACTGAGAGCTAGCAAATTTCCCATGTCTGGGTTAAATAAGTATTTCTATTCTATTCTATTCTATTCTATTCTATTCTATTCTATTCTATTACAGCTGCATGGCACCACCAAACACCCTCTGCCACATCCAGCGACCCTCCGGGAGGTAAATATCCAACTGTCCATCTGCTTCTGGCCTTGTCCCATTCAGCTGAACCACTACAGGTATCACTCACAGGTAATTGGTGGAGTGCCGTAGGTTTTCCTACATGACTCACACGGCGGCCCTCCTCTCCACCCATGGCCGCTGCGAGATTGTAGGTCACGGTGAACCAAGCGGAATGACATCCTCTCAAACTCATAAATTACACGGACGTGGACAACCTTAAGCAGCGCTGAAATGGCCCGAACAGAGCTTTATTTCAGCGCTGGTGAAGCGTGAAGCTAAGAGCACCACCCCGCGAGGAGCTCGGATCTCCCAGGCACAAATAAGGTTGCTATTTATCACACCATACCTGAGGTCTGACACGCTGGCAGAGCCCTGGAGGAGCTCCAGAGGTGGGCCAGAAAACATACGCTGACCCTTTTCTTCCACCTCGTTGTGCTGTATCTTCCAAAACAGACTCGAGCTTCTTTTTGTTTTATTATTTTGCAGATTCAAGTCTTATTTTTGAAATATTCCGCTCCAAATGAAAAGGTGATCCTTCCTGGGACCTCCCTCAGCTCAGCTACCAGCACTTTGAAATGTGATCTGATAGATTAAGAACTTAGCCATCAGAATAAACCCTTGTGCAATCATCGCGGCTTGTGTTTTCACTGCACTCTGCAACAGAAAAGTCCGTTTTCATTGAGCGTATCTGACTCTAAAACAAAGGACTTGTCCCCTCACCAAGCTTACGATAAAGCCCACATAATGAATGTGTGCGCGTGTGTGTGTGTGTGTGTTTTGGTGAATTGTTCTAAAAATGTGACAGTGAGAAATCAGCCAGTGTTTCCATCTTCTCAGAGGTCTTCCTCCAACACATCATATTGTGTTGAAATCATTCTCAGTCTGACCACCCAGGGGGTCCGTGACACCACAACCTTTACAAAGGGGGATGGGCATGCAAGCGTGCGTGCATATGGGTGTGTGTGTGTGTGTGTGTGTGTGTGTACATGTGTGTGTGTGTGTGTGTCTTTAGGCAAGCGTCTGCTCACATGCATTAATATCCTCCTTCATCTTATGTGTATTGTTGTGACATCCCACTCGTCCTCCTTTATTTATCTTTTTGTTTGTTTCAGATGGGCTTACTATTGTTATTTTATTCCCAGCAGACTGCAGCAAGGGGGCGTTCTACTTTTATTTCCTGCCATGCAGACAACATTACATTTGTTGAGTGGGAATACACATTCGGCAGGAGGACTGGTCAATGTAAATGCAAACACAAACCAACAAACCAAAACAAAAGAGCACAATATGGATCCTCCTGAGGGCCAGAGCCACTACACTTGCTCTGTTTGCCCTCTCTTCTGCTTGGAGTTTCCATTAGGTCATATAATGACCGCATCTCATTTCTCGTTCAAGGGCCCTCAGAGGCTTTCCTCCTTTGGCTGTAAAAGTACAGCTGGAAATGGAACTCACTGAGGCTCAGAGGATTCAAGAATTCTGCACCAAATCTGTCAGGAAAAAAGTTGCAATTGTAAAAAAGGACTCAGATCCCATCGTTATCGCGCTCTGTTTGACTTGTGCTGCCTCCTCATAGAACCTCCCCCACCACCACACACACACACACACACACACACACACACACACACACACACACACACACACACGTTGCCAGCCTGCCTTTTATAGCAAAGTGTGAGCAATTCAATCCCTAAACGGGTACACATGCTAAGGTGAACACAGATACACCAGCGATAACCCGTTCAATTAGGCGATGTTGGAAAGCAGGCAAAGCGTGGACAGACAAATGACCATACAGTATGGTGTACGATGGGAATTAATAGTATAAGGCAGCTGGGCTCTTATCTGGCCAGAGAAGAAGAAACCAGGCAACAAAGGGAGGCCTAAGACTAAGAGGCTTGATGCATGGGAAAGCCATGGGCCGGCCATTGTGGCTGCCCTTCTGCTGAGCAAATAGTCCAAACTGTTCATTCCCCATCTCCCATTCTCTCGACGGTACATTGTTTGTGTCCTTGCATTTCATTCTGACTGGGGAAGATTGCTCTCAGGGCCAGTGAGCAAACAGTCCAGAAAAGAGCCAGCTATCTCCTGCCGTTCCCAGGAGAACTAGCATTTTTATTTCAGCTCCAAGCTGTCAAAGGATTGGAGAGTTTATGTCAGGATCCTGAATTAATTGCTTTAAGCCTTGGGGCTGACGCCGGCGTTTTTATCACCAAATGTTCAGTAAAATGTTTCCTAGCAAATTATGCAGCCACTAGCCCCCCCGCACACCCCCACACCCACTCCAGCCATCGCTTCTCCGCAGTCTCCAAACATTTGGTATTTGCTACATACAGGACGAGTTTCTGCAACACAAATGATGTGTTTGGTTGTTGCGACAGCACAATGGCGTGAGCTGCAATGGGCTGAAGCACGGCTGTCGAGGATTTGGTGGAACGAAGGCAAACAGCGAACTTTTGCGCACGTGCCTTTTGGGTTCCCTCTCTCCATAACGGTAGATGCTCGAGCCAAGCTTGGCAATAACACGGGTACGCTTACAGATGTCTCAATAAACCATATCTGTTCAGACATTTGGTGGCCAGAGCTTTAAAGGCTAAAAAATGTGAGCTGGAATGCCAGTGTGACTTCAGGACCGTCTGTCAGCCCTTATAGCCTCCCCATACATACACTAATAAATTAAGACAGTATATCACACATTTAGATATTAATAACACCACTTTGTCATCACATTGTACAATATTTAATTAATATCTCAATATTTCAACATTTGCAGAAAAACTTTTGGCTTATCTGTAAAACATCCTAGCGCATCAGTTTTTAATAACCCATTGAATCTGTGTTTTTTTTTTTTTTTTTACACTCGATTAATAAAATGTGTTGTTGCCTTGGTTTATTAGCATCCCCATATTTGTTTTTAGTCTGTGTCAGCTTTGGCCTAAACGGGCCAAAAACAACAGAGGAACGGGTGCTTCGATGGATCCAGACTTCCGAGCAGCCCATCAATAATTGAACCTGGAGCCGCCATCTGGACTTGGCTTTTCCAGACGCAAATAGCGGACCATTGTATTTGCATCTAAAAGACATTAGCAATATTTCACTGGGCCACATGACACTGTAGAATTTGTGCAAACAAGCCGTTTAACAACCTCCGCGTCACTCGGTCGTCCCCGACCACAACAAATTAAGGCAATGGTCCTCCTGTCTAAATAACACTAGGTAGTTGTTCCCCCAAAAAAATGGATTCCATCTCCTGTGAATGTTTTGCATGTGAACGGTGGTCCGGTGATATTTGCATCCATAACAACTGTCTCTGACACTCTGACCTTTTTTTTCTGGTTGGAACAAGCCTGAGCCACAGCCAGTTTAACTGTAAAGAAACCGCTCCCAGATGTATCATGCTAACCTTTTTTTCTTTCATTAAAGACCACTTCTCTATCAAGCTCTTGAAGATAAGAGTAGCCTGGCACCGTCCAATAAATCTGCCCGTTGACTCCTTAATCTGAAAGGATATTAAGTGACAATTGCTGTGATGATTCTGTCAGTGTCAAGCAGGCGAGGGTTAAATAGTGTGTATCAGGGGACTACTCTGCAGCAGCAGAAACATACAGGCCTCCTCCCTCACTTTAATCTGCTCAACAGCCCAGAAGACACCTCCCAGCTTTCCTCAATCCTTCAACTGAGCATCCGCCTCACCATTTTAAATAACACATCCATTTATATGGGATTAAATAGAGGATTAATTTGATTCGAGTCAGGGTATGGAAATTCATTAGCAGGCTGACAGCAAAGCTACACATGAAGGGAATTTAATTTGAATCCCTCAAGGGAAGCACCGAGGCACCAGGGTGGGGTTGAAACGATGGTCTTAAAGACAAGGGGGTGTATTGTTACACATTTTACATTGACTTACACTCGTAAAGTGGCACTTTATTACTCTCGATGTGTTGTTATTAAATTGTGTGCAGTGATGTTATCGGATGTCGGTGTCCTGAAGCTGACAGATCTTTTTGGAAGTTGAGGGAAACGTGGGCTCACCCCCAGATTTGGTCTCTTCACTGCATACACATCACGGATAGTTCTTGGCAGGCACGTGGCCTTAAATGGTTTTTTTACACAGATTTGGATCCAACTCGTACACTATTAAAATGAGAACATTATTTGAATGTCAGTGATTCTCATGAATGTTGAAATGGCATTCTGCTGCTGCCGTTCCCGACAAGGTGTGCAGTGTAAAGTAAAGGCATTAAATTCAACTCGGACTCAGATTACAGAATTCACCTCTGCAGAACACCGTCTTGGCATTCACTAAATTAGACGAGGCCCGATGTAAGAGCCTATCATGGTGAACATGTCTGCGCAGGAGAACATATGCAGGACAAAATATTCCATAGTTTGTTATTCTGAGGATGGCACCGGGGGCACACGGGCTTGTTTGCCTTTGCTGGGGAAAGGAGATTGGATTGGGGGTTTAAATGAATCACTGGTGCACCACGTTTATAGGTTTCATTAACTTTTAATGAGTTGGATGTCCTTCACTGTGATTGGCTGACAAAGCTATGCCTTCACTTCCTGGAACTGAAGCTACAGGGAAAGTGAGGAAGTATCCAGCCTGTTGGCTTCCATGTTATGGCTGTTATATGTCACTGGGTGGAAACAGGTCAGAGACAGGGCCAAATTACAGCATTTTCACAAGGCAGAGCGCCCAGATATTCATTGGTGCTGGCAAATCTAAAACCTGACCGTATCGCATTTCCTGGGGGAATAGAGAAACCTTGGCAGATCTAGATCAGGCATCACCATGCCACAGCTGAGCGGTAAATCATTTTACGGTTGCTTTGGCAGCAAGAGAAAGGCCTGAGACCTGCTGCAAAATGCCTGAGGAAGTGCCACAGAGGAGCTGGCGGTGTGAGAGTGTGCAGACACAAGAAGGTCTCTGTCAATCATCTATAATTTCAGAATTTCACCTTTTCTATCTATTTTGCATCTAGAAATCATCATCCCTTATTCTGCCTTTCTGCCTGCTTGATCTCACTCCTGTTGTCTCCCATGGTTCCTCCTGCCTCACCTCAGCTATCCCAAAGAAAACCCTCACTGTCTTGTTATCGCCATCCTTATCACAAATGGCTGTCTTTGCTGGTTTTGATCGATTGGTTGAGTAAACTGAACGCCGCCACGGCTCATTTTCACGGAGGCACAGAATTGACCATCCATCCGCCTCCAGGGATGAAAAGGAAGGCAGGGAGAGGCGCCCCGTCCTGGCCTGAATAGCTCGCCTTTAGGTCAGTGCACGTCCCACCAGCTGCTGCCTCACCTACTCAATGGGCATTGTTGGTGAACCTCTCTCTCTCTCTCTCTCTCTCTCTCTCTCTCTCTCTCTCTCTCATGTCTTTCAGAACATGAAGGAGTGCTGCTCAGGAATGTCACATATCCGTGTCAAAGAAATGCGGACACATCACAGTCAACGGCCGCATTCTCACCATCACGTCCGTATTGCTGTCCCCCCAACACCCCCACCCACACACACACACACACACACACACACACACAACTCTTCCTTCTGTTGTGACACAACCTCAAATTGACCTTCACAGAGCCACATCTGTAAGTCACACTGACTGTGACTGAAATTTTCCACCATTTATTAGAGATTAAAAATTAAAGAATCATCTTGAGTGATGATTATCTCTCAGCCGTTGCACACCTGACGGTAGTTTAAGGCCAAAGCAGGAAAGAACAAACAGCAAGCTGAGAAAACAATAATTGAATATTGAACCTTACACACTAGGCTCTCCAAGATATTTCTAAGAGGCCTAATGAGTTGAATCCTTATCAAGGTTATTTGGAGTAAAATATTGTTGTGTGTAAAATTAGTATTCAGGCATTCATGTACAGATGGGAATTAAAACACATTACAATAATATTAACAGGCCTCCAAAAAAGGATGAGTTGTTTTGCTGTTTTGTTTTGTTGTATTTTCAGCACACTGAAGCACAATTAACCAAGGTTGTAAATTTAACTTAATATATTAATATTTCAAAAATATTTTGAAATTACATTTCTCTTTACACAGTAAGAAGTCTGACTGTCTACACATCCATCACATATCATTTGCATTTTTAACGATGCATTTTTTTTGAATGTTTATCTTTCATTTATAAAAAAAAAACTTCAGCCATTTACAATTACATTTTAAAATCTTTGCTTTAAATGTTACATTTTTTGTTTTATTTTATTTTTATGCTTTGTTCCAGCCTCAACTAATTCGAATGCTAAATTATATAATTAGTAATTGGGATGTTTAAAGAAACGTAATGCTTTTGAATTCGATTCAGCAGGATGTTTTCTTGATTTATTTATTTGTAGCATCAGGATTAAATACAGAGCCACTCAACTACCGTCTATTGTCTCTGCGCACACTTTAGGATAAAAAATAGACGCTGTCTCCTGTTAAAAACACATCCATCAGGCAGCAAGGATGGATGGATGGACGGACGGGGATGGCGGCGCACCGCACCAGGACGGGCCGCCCGCTGTGAAACCATGGGTGGGTTTGAGTTGTGACTTTGTTGTCCCTTTAATATACTGAGGGCCCGCAGTTTGCCTTCCTAAGATATAGGATTAGGAGTATTTCTAGTGAAAGAGGAGTTAAGTCGGACCACTGTGGACGAGCCCTCCCCTGCAAAAAGGCTGAGACAGAATTACAGCCTGTTGGACCGGTGTCCCGCCGTCACCACGGAGACAGATCTACTTGGGTGTTCCAGTCCGCGGGCTGCAGCCTGGAGTCTATAGGTGTGTCCGACTCTGTGTAATGACTGCAGCCCATTAATACGCAAATATTCCCTCCGATAAGTGAAGCCGAGCATTTAGGACCATGCCTCTGTAGATTCTAAAATGCATCAGTAGCTGTGTCAGTACCGCCATTATTTTAAATATGTCATTTTTTACAGATAAATCTGTATTAATTCTCTTTCATCTATAAAACGGCTGGCGTGAATGGCAGGTCTTACTCTGCTCAGTCGACGCCCATGGGTGGATGCGCGTATATGGCTTATAAGATTCAGACTCATTCGATTAAAATAGAGGCCCAAACTCGTCTGAGCTTTAAAATGCTTTGCTGTAGGGGTAATGTCTCACTCTGGAATCCTGATTCAGTCAGAAGCCATTAAATGTCAGAGCCGTAAACAATGAAGAGAAGAAAAGCGAAACAGTCTTTATAAACACATTGGCAATTGCCCTGTTTTTTTTTGTTTGTTTGTTTGTTTGTTTTTTTTGTTTTGTTTTGTTTTGTTTTTTTAGAGAAGTTTTCATAATAGTAACTATATTTCCCTTTGTCTGATGGAGTCATGTCTATAAAGTAAAATAAGTAAGAAACAAATTCTTTAATTATTCAGATGTAAATGCCAGCGCGACAAGCGCAAACCAGGTTATCGGGCTTTCAAAAACGGATCAACAGGCAGGAGCCTTCATCTGTCTAGTAGTTGCTATAACAACAGATGTGCCGGCGTTTGTTGAGGAGCTGCAGATGCGTCCTCCCTGCAAACCTGAACAAAGTTATAGGGGATGAGGAAGACGCAGTGGTCTGGCCCTTGAGCTCATTCGACCGCCGGTACAGATTGAGGTTGGTTACCTTTGAACTCGTAAAGCTCTAAAAGGGCATCTGCATCTCAGTGCGCGCTGGAAGGGTGATCTGCCCTGCAGAGGACCGGGTCTGTTCCATCCGAGATACGAATCATGTAGGCCCAGATCATATTATTATTATTATTATTATTATTATTATTATTATTAGACAATATTAATATAACAATAATAGTTATTATTTATATTCTTATCGTTGTGGTTGATGTAGCGCTGTAATTAATGACATTTATGTTTTGCATTTTTCCCTAAAATTATATCAGCAATATGACGAAAATTCTTAATAAAAATGAACACTGGGAATATATATATATATACTGTATATATATATTTACATATATTTATATAGGTATAGTTTGAACGTCAGGGCAGCGTCAGTGCCGCAGTAAAACTCGATTTCATTAAAACAGGTATAATAATATATATAACATCAGGCGCCCGCTGAAATAATGCTTCTAAATCAAAAATGCATCACATAGATATTGCAAATGAATTTCTCTTAAACATGCACGGAACTCTGTTTACCGTTGCGTTACGCATTAAACAAGAACAATAAAAGACATAATTTCAGTTTGCAGAATTTAAACAGCTTTTTTTTTTTTTTTTTTTTCATTTTCTAAACGATCGACATGAATAGCCACGTCCCTACTGTGGTACTTTTATCTGTGCGCATCCATCACGCTGAAACTTCTCGGCCTGTGTCAGACAACCTGCAGATCCCCTCAGCTTTGCACCACCCTGTCGTGAAATCCAATACGTCTCCTCTCTCATGAATTTAGGATATCGGACTCTGCAGCCGCCGAAGCCCCCACCTCTCTCTTCCTCATGCTGGAAGGATCCAAACCAGCTCTCCCTTCGTGATAAGGAATAAAGTGTAGAAAATGAAAAAGCTTCATACCTGCGCAGAGAAAAGCCGCTACCGGCTGCCGCAGCCGCACAGGAGCCCAGTGGAGAAGCTCGCCTTCTGCCTTCTGCAAAGGGCTCCAGACATCACGGCATTTATTTGAGCTCAAACTCTGCCACTGTTGACTTTAGCACAAAGCAAAGATTTCACTGCCCCGCTAGTTAAAAAAAAATGATTATTTTACAGAGATATCGATCAGTGCGCTATAAAAATCAGCTTAGCATTATATGTCTAAAATGAATAGAACGAAATTTAATGTCTGTGTAAATTTACAGAGCTGCTGCGTCCTATTCAAAGTTTACACTTGTGCAATTTGGATGGTGTGTGTACTCTCCCTATATGTGGGCATAGCCTCCACTCTATTGTTTACTGGCTTTGTTTATTCGCAGATCACGCTGTTTAAAGTGCGATCTGTAAAGAGAGTCTGGAGAATATAAGCGCACTTTAGGCCCCTGCGTGTTCGGAAGGCGAAGGACTGTCATTTGGGTAGCAGGGAGCACAACTGTCCCCCCAGAAGCCTGCCTGGCCTTGGATGTGAGCTGAGTGGAGGAGCGGAGACTGAAGGAGGCCGAAGGGGAGGAGGACCACTCATTTGGACCGCGTCTAGTCTATCTTATCTAACGAGTGGGGTGGGTCCGACTTTAAAAGTAGAAGGAAGACAATGGGCCCCCAGATTGAGGGGAGAAAAGTTAGAGCATCACATTGAGGTACCCCTGTTCCCAAATCAGCCTCCTTTCCAGCAACTATTCTCCTGCGCCACGGGAGGCTGTTTTAACGGGACAATGACACTTAATCTTATTCACCGATCTAAACTTTCCTGCGTGTGTGTGCGCTCCTCTGTGTGTGTGTGCGTGCGTGTGTGTGAGAGAGAGACAGAAAGAAAGAGAGAGCGCGAGTGTGTGTGTGTGTGCGTGCGCGCGTGGACTTGGACTCATACGATCTTACTGTGTGGGAATTTCACCATCACATACGCAGCGGCGCTTATAATTTCAGTGCGCATCTACTGTTGAAATTTACGCGATTGTAACGTGTTGTGCAGCATTTCTAATCTAATATAGCGTGTGATTTTAGCAGAGTAAAAATTAATAATGTTTTCCAAATAATTTAATTTGTTTTTGGGATTAATAGACGCGTGTTTGTTTTGTTTGCATTTTCTCGCCGACAAATTGAGCGTATTGGGCGCAATTGTCCAGCAAAGCCATTAATCCCAGCTGAAAACAGGGGCCTCATGATATAAGCAAGTGGTCCGGCATTATTCTTATTTCCTTTAGGAAAAAAATATATATATATATATTTATAATCCTTTTGTGACAAATAAAATAAATACTCAAGTAAACTAAATCGAGAATTCACCCGAATATGTTCATTGATTAAATGTTATTAGTTTAACGATTACATTTAGGTAACTAACTTTAAGTTTTTCTTTTAAATGTTAAATAAATGAATAACGAACTCTCTCAAGCAATCATAAATGCAATTAAACCCAAATGGCAATAATTTGGGTTATTATTATTGTTAATAACAATAATATCAATAATAATAATAATAATAATAATAATAATAATATAGTCCGCAATGTTCAGAAAACAAAACCAATAACACTTTAATATAGATTCTGTTCTTGTCACTACAAGAATACACATGTACAAGCCATAAATAGGAATTACACAAATGATTGAAGAAGTACTTTCAAATCCATTCAGCAATCCAGATATTTTACAAGCAGGTTGTGGTTTCGGAACAGATCTGGTCACATTATTGTTACGTTGAATTATTATGATCATCTTCTCCCAAAATAATTAACCTACTAACAAACTCGACAACTAAAACGGTGGGAAACGTCAAAATATCTGAAATACATATTGTACACAAACTCTATATTCTTTTTTACATATGTACAAACTGGGGGAGGGGGGGTCCCACATCGATCAAAGAGTTTATGAGGAGTTCATGATCGGCCTGGAATAGACGCCTTGGTAATAAGCTGTGTCTGGTATGGATGCGGAATCCAGACCGTGCTTCCCCGCCATGGTGCCCATGGACAGAGCCCCGGCCATGGGGGAGCCATAGCCTGAGTAATGCATCACCTGCTCGTACGTTTTTAGGTCCATTTTGTGGTGGTGGTGCTGCTGCTCTGAGGACATGAGGTTGTTTATGGAGAACGGGTGGTTGAAGGAGTAGTGGTGCTCCGGCTTCAGGTGCGCTTCGTGCGCGAGGACCGAATGATGCGGGGGCATGAGGTGCTGCCCCTGCGACACCGGGGACGCGGAGGCGTGCTCCGGGCTCAGGGCCTGGCTCGTCTTCATGTCCGACAGGGACCTCTTGTGCTCGCTAGAGGAGGAGTTGGAGTGGGGGGACTCGTTCCCGTTGCAGCTCTCCGAGCTGCTGTTGGAGGAGCCGCCGTCTCCGGATTTCCGACCGCCCTCCTTCATGTTTTTCTTGTCGCACTTGAAGCGCTTCTGCCGCCTCAGGTAGCAGCCGTTCTCAAACATGTTTCCGGAGTCCGGGTGGAGAGTCCAAAAGGAGCCCTTTCCCGGCTTATCCGGGGACCTGGGCACTTTGACGAAACAGTCATTGAACGACAGAGAGTGGCGGATGGAATTCTGCCAGCGCTGCTGGTTCTGCCGGTAAAAAGGGAACAGGTCCATTATCCACTGATAAATCTCGGCTAGTGTCAGCATTTTGCTTGGGGACTGCTGGATGGCCATGGTGATGAGAGAAATGTAGGAATACGGGGGTTTGGCGTGCGTGTAGCTCCTGCGGTAGGTCTTTGGGTCTCTGGACCTGTTGATGTTCGACTGTCCGTAAATAGGGCTCATGGCGTTCATGTTGGTGTAGGACGTCAGGGCGTTCATGGATGCGGGCTGCGCCGTCATGGGACTCATACTCGGGCTCAGGGCTGCGCTCATGGCCGTCATGCCTGCGCCCATCCCGTTCATGGCTCCGGTGCCCGGTGACATGCCGGTCATGGAGGGGCTCATGCCCGTGTTGACGTATGACATGTTCATGGAGTTAGCCGTCATGTTGGCGGTGGTGTTCATGCCGGACATGCTCATGTAGGTGTTCATTGAGTTCATTCCCAGGCCCGTGTTCATGTTGCCAACCGAAGTGTAACACTGTCGGCGAGGGAAAAAGACAATGATCAGATTCGCCTGCGGTCAGTGATCACAAGAATTACACCAAATTCAAAACACTTTAAACGCGCACCCGGATGTGAAAGACAGAGTTTGGTGTCTCAGATATTAAAGCAGATATTTATAGTGGCGGGGGGGGCAGAAAGAGTAAAATGATTTAAAATCTAAAAGCTATACAAGTAAATTAAAGCAAAATCATATTGATAGTGTTATCAAAGAGGATAATGTGTACTGAAATTCCTAATATATTGGTTTGAATAGGAAATATAACACAAATATTTGTATCAATCACCCCAAAACCAAACAGCTCCGGTGTTTATTGGGTGGAACCACCACAAATCCAATTTTGTAACCATCGATACATACACAGAGCTATGAAATTATAATCCGAGTGAAAAGTTTCCCTCCCTGCATGTCAGCTACTTTGTTAGGATAGTGCGCTGTGCGGAGATGGGGGAGGATTTGGAGGCGCCTCAAGTCAATATTTGATCACAAAGTTAATATTATCTCAGGGCTAATATTGAGTTGTAGCTATAAAATGGGATCGGCTTTAGACGGGGAAAAATATATATTTAAGGTACCCACCTCGGGCTCTGCGTAGTAGGTGCTCCAGTCGGTGTGTTCGTGTCCTTCCATTTTAACTGCTCCAAGCATTATGGAGGACTTTTACAAAGCGTCTCCCAGCAGAGGTAAACCCAAAAGTCTCCCAATAATCGCAGGTAACTGGGGACCACTGGATGTGTGTGCTGCGTCGGTGTGTCCCTCGGTCGGAGGCTGGCGCATGTGTGTGTTGTGGAGGCGGCGGTGAAACGCGTCTGTCAGTGAGTGGAGCTCAAATGACGCTCGGCGCTGCCTGTTAACGCTGTGATATAGCTCTGCGCCAGGCAAGCCTCCAATCCCGACTTCTACGCCTTGGGCCCTATTTGAATAATCTCCTCGCACCTAGGCGTGAGACTCCTCAAGCTCCCCCCCACCAGCATCGCCACCCTAATTGTACACCTGCGCTGCCTGAAAAGAACAGTTTCTGAAGAAAAGCCTCATTATAAACTCATCTTACTGTATCGTGACGGACAATGAGGAACTATAAATGTGAATGTCCGGCGCTCTTTCTTTGCTGCGCTTTGACGCATTCTCCAACCTGCTTTTTTTTTTTCTTTCTTTCTTTTTTAGCCACATGAAAGTCACGATTCCGTTTTTCTTTTACACAGAAAAGTCGTAGATTTTAACTATTGGATATTCAAAGAAGTTCTGAGCAAAAAAACAGCGTAAAATAGTCAAAGTATTAATAATCGCATTAAAACACATTTTTAATCGGTTATATAGATATAAATATGTTTCTGGTGGAACAAATTTTTTCTTTTTTTTAATGATATAATAACGTCCTGAACAATATGGCCAGTGCAAATCATTTCAAATGAGATTTTAGATTGCCGCACATGAACGTCATCACGCATGAATCCCAGGTTATAAGGAAGAAATATTCTATTTTCACACAAACAGTGCAGTTTTCATGGTTTCTCTCACATTATCTTTCATGTGATGTGTTTCCTCTTTTCTTCACCACTCTGGAGGACTAATCACTGATTCCAAATGTTTAATTGATCTGAATATGCGAGGCGCAGCTCTAGAGCGCCCTCTCTCGGCTATTACTCCCGCTTCACTTTGCCTTTTTTGCGTCATTCAAATCCATATTTCTTTTTTACCATTAAAAGAAGAAAAGCGCTCTTTATATACTGTTATTATTATGTTTAATGGGGCTATAGGTTTTCTGCCAACTGAGACATGGAAAACGACTCCAGTAGAATAATCTAGGAGGGGCTGAAACCTATTAACGCACCCGCGTCCGCATTCATTTCCAAAATGGATCAAACAGTGATGAATAATCAGTTTCAGACAGATCCACATCCAAACGACCGGTACTTGTTTTCCTCCCTTCGTCGTCACATGTCTCAGATCTCCGTGGTTAATTGGGTCGAGGCTCGGCCTGTCGGGGCCCGGTCCGTACAGTATTTGCAGTATTTGTATGACACAAACATGCAGGTGAGGCTACAGTCCGGTGCCAGCCACGCTTCATCTGTTTGACTCCATATTTACGCAGGAGCATAACTATCAGTATAGAGAGCCATTAGTAAAGGCGAGTAAACCTGTCGTGTTGACGAGGGACTAACAGAGTCTGCTTAACTTGGAAATGAGATCATGAGGGGGGAAAAAGAGCTATGTGTTTGAGGATTTCACCGGAGAGAGCAGGGGATGGTCAGATCTGCGCGGCACGTCTGCCAGACTCGGCGTAATTCTTTAAGAAATATACTGTATGTATAATGAAATAGAAAATACAGCTGAGTAAATGTCCGTGAATGCATCGTCTTTAATATTATTAAGAATGGAAATAATTATTGAATTAGGAATTGGTCAAATAAGCTCCACATACCCCTGACTCTCTGGCAATAATAATAAATAATACAATACTTTTTAATTTCAGAAAATGAGTCTTTTTATTAAGCAGCTACAGCTTTAACTAATCTGTGCCAGCTATCCCGAAATGACCACATTCCCTCCCGTCCTTGACCTGCGTGACTCCTGTACCTGAATGAGACATGTTGCTAATTCTCTGGTTAATAATCACCCCGGCGGTTAAAGGTCACATTTGGAGGCTAATCAAAAACGGGACTTTTGAAACGGCCCTGTTCCTGGTCTGATGCGATGACATGGACTTTCCAGGTGTGATGAATTCCCAGCAGCAGCAGCAGCAGCAGCAGTTATGCTCCAGCCTGAAGGTGGAGCAGCCTGGCCTGTGTTTGACATTACTGGCCTGTTGTCTGCAGAACGTCCTGTTCCTCCTTCATTTTCCAGACTGTGTCAAGGTAATAAATCAGTATCAAGTATTGATTTCTTCAAATGACTTTGAGAAGAAAAAAAAAAATATATATATATATATATATATACGTTTCGCTTGTGAGTTCAAGATTTACAGGAGAAAAGCAGAAGAAAATAGAAATATTTCATTCTTTTTTTTTTCATCAAATGCTGGCTAAAATATGTTAATAAATAATTTATTGTCATCATATACACATGGATTTGCCAGCAGACTTGATACCAAATGAACTGAGACTGAACATTTGCATTTAATAAAAACAAAAACCACAAAATTGAGCTTAAGTTTTTCTCTTCACATGTACTTTATTACTCCTTATTCCACTGATCATGCTCACATCTGATGTTTACTAATGAAACCACGGTGTCTCTCACTGGTCTCTGTATTTTCTTAAACTGTGTTTTAAACTAATCTTAGCACATTAGAGACTCGTGTGTCTGAAAGCTTCACATTCATTCAGCACACAGGACACAAACAGCTGCATTTAGTGCTAAATGTTTTGTTCCCAAACACTTTTTTCTTTTGCATACAAGGACAAAAATGCTTAAAAAAAAAAAAAAAATACACTTTCTTTCATAGAGATGAGTCAAAAGCAGTGAGTACACACAGGCGGATGTGTGGCCTGCGGCATCGCTCTCCATGCTAGCTTTGCCACTTTGCTGATCAATTAGCCGCGGTGATGATCCGTGTTACATTTCACACGTGCAGCCGCCGTTCCTTTATTGGTTATGATGAGAGCAAACACGGCCCGCTGAAAGTTTAGTGAGTCAGTTAAAGAAGTGAAAAGAGCAACACCTGCAAAAGCAAAGTGTCGCCACAAAGCCGAGTTTGCTGGCTGTGGGGCTGCCGAGGGGGTGAAAGCAGTGGCCGTCCCTGCTTCGTGAGAGGAAGGAGGAACATTCCTTCAAACACCCAAGAGTTGTTGGCAAGAATGTGTTAAGTTTCAACTTTCAAAGTTGGGATTTTTTCCCCCCTTTGACTGAATTTTAACGAATCACTTAAGAATGTGCCTCTTTGTACCTCTGTGTCCCTCCGAGTGCACGGGGCAAGGGTTAAGCATGTAATTCATCAAAATAAAATTAATAACAGCAGAGTCTTCCTCTTAGAAAGTGCCTGGGTGGGGGGGGAAGATGTTTGCTGCCAACTTGCCTGTGGTGACAGTAAACATTCCAGAGCCGGGCTGGAGTTTGGACTTGCCATTATCTGCCACAGCTGTGACAACGGCTGTTGGCTGCAGGTTTGTGGCTGGCCACGCTGTGTTTACCTGGAAATGAATCTGAAAAGCGGCTGGACTGGGAAGGCACACAATCCCGCTAAATAAAACCCCGGAGCGACCAGTGCAGCGAGTTGCAGTGTGGGAGGGAGTCCAGAGTTATTGCTGTGGCCCCGGCGGGTCGGGACGCAAACACAGGCGTAAACGTGCTAAGGACATCCTCAAACACACACCTTTTGATATTGACAGGAATGCGGCGAGGAATGCCATTGGATATGTTTTGATGTTGACAGTATCCGGGGCCTCGCAGATTCAACACTTTCCCTCTTGTCATGTTAAAGGCTCCTGTGTTGACCGCCGGCCTTCATTTATCAGACGAGGTGACAGTTGATCCATCAGACCACAGGAGGAGCGCGATGGTGGGATCCCGAGAGATGCTCAGATCAAATGACGCAGAGGAATTCTCCAGCTCCTCATGAAGGTCTTTGGATGCCAGGATGGCCGGAATATAGAGTTTATCTGTCAATTTATAATGCACCACATGATCACTTTAATGTCTTTAAAGTCAACAATAGTCTGTACTGATTATTCACATACGCATCGCCTGTGTGTTGGCAGCATATTGATGTTTTATTGTTTATTACAAGCCCTGTGTCCTTCTTCTTCTTCTTATGGCTTCACAGGACAAAGCTGTGGGTTTTTTATTCCAGTGCCACCCAGACTCGGCTCTGAGAGGATGACCAGATTTCGATTTCCAGATGCTAAATGCTAAACGTGCTTAGCAAATCATTTCAGAAAGACCTTGTGAAGAAATTATCTACTTAAGAATATGTGCAAAATATCTTGACCCACTTAAATACGCTAAATTTTCATACCTGTTAAAAATATTCCAAGGCTCTGAGGAGTTCAGCTGTGTTATCTCATAAATATCCATCGTACCCATGATGTCTGTCAGAGAATCACATGCACGCTCTGTCTGGCTCTGAACTTTAAACCCTCGTGGTCGGGATGCGTATTCGAGCCAAAAGATTTAATATCACTAAATCAGCACATTGTTATTCATTAGTGGACCCACTGCAGAGTCAATACACATTTAATCACAGACTGGAGGCAATTAAAACAGGAGGGGGGCCGTGCTGCTATGTTAATGAAAGTGCCGGGTTCCCCTGGGAAGCTCTGCGTCTAAATATCACCACCATCCAGCCCCCGTCATAATCCATCATGAGCTATTGCTGTTCACACGTGGCCATCACGCCCAAACCTGGCTGACACACACACACACACACCCACACACCCACACACACACACACACACACCCACACACACACACACACAGACACTTCTCAGCTGCACATTTCAGAGGGGCTCTTGGTCCATTTCCTTTTCCCATCAGCGGCTCAGTCAAAGGTTCATATCTGCAGCTGTCTTATGGGGAAATTCGAGTTCAGGATGACGCCTGGCCCCTGGCCCCAGCCCGTGGCCCACTGTCGGCCGGCCCCCTGTTGTCATTAGCCTCTAGCTTCCACGCAACACGCGTCGAAATCTCGTACCTTGCCGGATCGGGCACACATTTCTGGCATATTAAACCTGCCTGTGCCTTGGTGCGCCTCCCCTGTTTGGTATGCATGAGCGTAGAAATTAGACCCGATAGCGGTGAGCGTGTATCTGGCTGCAGGAGAGCCTGTATCTTCTCCCTTCCTGCACAGTTGTCTCCTTACTGTATGGACTGAAGGTCCATCCATATGCAGATGACTAATTTGTGGTGTTTACAGAGGAGCTGTGGTGTGTGTGTGTGTGTGGGGGGGGGGGGGGTGTCTCATGAAGAGGGCTGAAAAGAGGCTGCTGACGTGTCGCCCCAGGAGCCTGCTGGTAAAGCCTGCCCTCACAGGGAAACAACACAAGTGTCCAATCTGTGTTTGCTTACCCGTGGACACCGATGGCGGAGTCCTGGCCTGGCCTCATAAATTCTGCTTCCCTCCTTCTTTTTCGCAGGCCCCGACAGCTAACAGGCTATTGGGAACAGGGGTCCAATGACACGGCCACTCAACAGATTAGCACCTCATCAACCTCCCGCGGCTTCGAACAAATATGGTCCCTGCCTCTTTAAAAGGCACAATAGGGCCGAAGCAGCTAAACAGCCCCCCCGCCAAGAGAGCCCCCCACCCCACCCCTCCTCCCACTATAAAACTTCCTGGTCTGCTCTTTCTGTGGGCCACAGCTGCACCAAGGGGTCCTTCCCCAGCACTGGAGCCCACCCCGACCCCAATTGGCAAGATGTGTGTATTTCAGGTGAGCAAATATTGCCACTTGCCTGAGAGTTCAATGGCCGGCCCTTTCAAGAGGGGTGAGGGGGTTGCGTATTGCGCCCGCCCGCCTGCCTGCCTGGCTGTCTTGCGACAGGGGTGCATGTGGTCTCACACAGCAACGGATCCATAGGACGGGTCAAGGGAATTCTCCAGGCACAGCTGGAGTCAGCAAATCAAACATACCTATGGCTCATCAGCATTTTCCCAGACAGGGACGCCGTTTCCAGCTTTAATTTCCTCCACAACAAAAGAGTGTCTCGACATCCCTGACAGCCCCACACACACACACACACACACACACACACACACACACACACACACACACTCCTTTGACCTTATTTTCACAGCAAAAACTTAGAATTCCTCCTGTCCCTTTAATATTTCAGTAAAAAAACAAATGCACAAAATATAATTTAGACTTGTGTTTTTTGTTTTTCTTTTTTACTTGAGTTTGGTTTTATAGAATGTATTTTTTTTTTTTAACATTCACCCACAAATGACTTAAATGCACACCTATTTCGCATGAAACTTAATAAAAAATTGGCAGATTTCCCCTTTCTCTCAATTTCCCTTAGTGGGTGGCAGCATTTCCAAAACACGACACACACCCACACACACACACACACACACACACACACACACACACGTCTGAATAAATTTAATAGAGTGAAAAGAGAAATGGCTGCAGATGTCAGTGGAATGCCCGATTGAGATTGTAACGGCAGTTATTATCATCACCGGTTTTTAAATTGCTTTACAACCATGTATGAATCGTATTCTCTGTTGGGTTAAAGCCCAGACAGGATGGACAGGCCTGCGGCTGCAGCCTGCTGGCTCAGGAGATGATGCATCAGCTGAGGACCACCTTGAGTTGTCCCCTGGAAGTCAAACACAAGCGTGGGTCTCCGTGTCCTCGGAGATCTTCTCTGCCATCATCGTGAAATGGAACTGGCCCAGAAAGCAAACAAGATCTCTCTCCATCTCTCCCTGAAGCCCAGGCAGAGCTTGTCTGGGTGATGGGTTTTTCTGTTCTCTTTGTTTGTTTGTTTGCTTGTTTGGCCTGGAACCCTCGGATACCCAGCATGGTGCGTCAAGAACAGCACAGGAATGGAGGGCATGGAGGTGTGGATGAGGTGAGGCTATTGGGGGGTGGGGGGTTTGAGGATGTGTGACATGCAGACCTCCCCGCGAGGTGACGAGAGACCTGCCGAGAAGCTACCAGGCAAAGCCTCGACCAATACACACAGACCCAAGGATCATGGCAACAAAGACGGATCGCTGTCTCTGATCCTGCAGGGTTTTATCTGGCACATATGCTGCAGGGCTGCAAGGCCCCATTCAACGGAGACCCCCACAAAGACGCAGTTACACAAGCCACTCTGTGGAGAGGACTTCTCATCTCTTTTCTTTAATGTGTCAAACACTTCTGTAACTGCTGTTGACTGCAGAGCTGTGTGGATGCTGATATGAGAGTGAGCATTTTAGCATCCACACAGCTCTCTAGGTGCATTTTAGCATCTACAGTGCTGTGTGGATGCTAACATGCTCACTCTCATATCTCATATTTCCCACTCTGTTTAGTGCAATATGACCGGATTAACCCGCAGAGAGCGACACCTAGTGGCAGGAAATAGATTTAAACAGGATAAGTGAAAATACACAAGCAAAATATAAGTACATTAATGAAAATGAATCAGAGCTACCATTTAGGAATAGCACCAGTAGTATATACAGTCTATAAGATGAATATTATAAAAAGTTTGTTCCTTGGTTCAGGACAAATGAAACAGATAAAATGCGACAAAACTGACAGGAATATGCTTCATAGTGCAGATAAACAAATTACTTAATCATACAGTAAAAACAGAGTTGGAAGACACAAATAAATGGGAAATATTCAGTCATCCGAGTTCAGAATCAACAGAGCATCCTTTCAGTGACTGGAGACAAAACTGAAGGCATGAAGAAAGTGTCTGCAGAAGGAAAAATCAGTCTTTGTTTGTCAGTGGGCTCCAGACTGTAGCAGCCTTCCACATCCAACTGTTGCACTTCACAATCCAACCAGAGGAGGGAGGCATTTCCCCGCCTCTAAATGTCTGCTGACAACTTCACAGAAGGAAGCGGCACATCCATGCAATAAAATAAGACATTCTAAACCTTTATCTACTCATTTTGAGCTGGCTGCTGTGTTTGGTTCTTTGGAGAAAGAAACAGATGATTCCCCACAAGATTAGTGGCAGAGAAGAAAGTGTTAAAAGTTCCAACTGCTGTGTCTGCATTAATTCCACTGGTGAAGTATGTTTATCGACTATAGATTTAAACATCAGCAGCATTCTGCAGTACAGTCTTATTCCATCCATATGTCTGGAGCTGGGCACGTTTGATGCTTTGATAGTATTCCCCACAAGAAGTTTTCCACAAAGGTCCTGCCATCGCCGTCACCCTCTAACTGTGTCATTACTGCCTTATGGCAAGCGACTGGCTGGATGGCGCCCTGCAACAATCACATGCAGCTGCAAGAGAATGGGATCAGACATGAAAAACCACGACACACATACACACACACACACAGGCTGTGGAGATGTTACCAGCACTGAGAGGTCTGGGTGAATTACAAGAAAGAAAACCTTAAATCTGTGGTCTGTTTTTGAGCCAAGTGGATGAAGGTCCAGTAATTAAATAAACATGAATAATATGTCAGAACTTTTACTTATTTAGGCCAAACTACTGCATGTGGTTGGGTCGTACCATCTTGATCTGGTGTGGTCATTTAGAGCCAGACGAAGCTTTTTGACCCAAAAGAAGACAGTTGTAACCTGGAACTTCCATTGGGACCTGAAATGCTTCTCTGGCCCATTCCTGTCATACTTCCTGAAATCCTGAGAGCAGAGGGGAATGATACTGACGTTGTTACCGGATTTCCATACAGATACCGATCAGATTCAGCTTTGATGTCTGAGCATTGATCTTGCCACAACTAACGGCTGGATGTAGGGCCATGGCCTGTGCCACGTCATGGGTCCAAACATCCACGGCTTTTTCTTCCATGGGAATGAATGGGACTTTCCTGGCAGAAATGAAAATCCACCGGGACTAATCTAGACCACTGGGTCTGTGGTGCAAAAGGTTGGCCTCTGTGCAGGAAGGCCAGGAAACAGGACTGCTGCCCTCTCACCAAATCAGTCATCAGCTGTCAATCACATTTTAATTGAATTTTAAAATTCTGATAAGCCTAAAATGGCGACAACTCAGCCTGATAAGAATCCCATTGAACTGTAAATTAGCCACAAATCTACAAAAAAAGTCACTCAGACTCAAGACAGAACTGGAACAGGCAACTTTATCATTTTCATGTAAGAAACTGAGTTTTTATTCCATGATACTGAAATATACAAAACATTGACACCTGCCAATCCAGCGGCAACAAAGGACAGAAAGAGGACAATGGGAGACAGGAAGGTATTCCCAAAACACAGCAACGGCGCAAACTACAAAAGTGTAGTCCTAAAACCTCCCGTGTGAACCACAGCGCTTTCTCCTGGTTTCTCCTTTGTCTTTTGCCCTGAAACCGCTGTCTTAATGGTCCGCACAACACAAGAGACACTGAAACAGACGTCAACAGTTTGATCTGTGTAAAACCAAAACTGATGGCTACACATCAAGAACAAATATTCCAGGATGCGAGTGTTAAAAATGTCACATTCAAGAACACTGCAAAAGTAAAGAGAAGGTGTCAGACAGGTACAGAAACACGATGCTGAGTCCAAGCTGTTTTAGCGTCACTCTGAAGAGGGAAAAATGGCTCCATTATTGCATTTAATGTCAGTTTATGGGTTAAAACAACTTCACAATGTTCATTTAGCAAATGTCTAAAACAGTCTTTGTGAAACTATTTGGTCTGTTGGTCACTTTTTCCAAAGGACTGTTGAGAAACCACACTGCAGCCGACGGCACTGTCGACGTGTTGGTGAAAAGAGATCCTCTGGAGTTTGTTTTAAATAAACAGTGTCAAAGCAACATTGACTGTGTGAGTTCCGCCTCTTTCCTGATGATTGTCTGCCCCGATGCTGTTTCTGTAGCAGCGGATACTGTTGCCATTCAGCCGCTCTTCAGCTGTGGTATAGTGCAAAATCTACCATTACCAAATACGTTAAAGGACAAACAGAAACATATTGGCTGTTCCAGTTTCGCGCTAAAGGACAGTCTCACAAAGCGTTTCAGAAATGACAACAAATGTTTCAAATCTGGGACTGCAGATCCCTTGTGAAAAGTGCCCTTTACTCCTGGAGTTTTCGCTCTCTCTGATCTCTTTGCTCACATTTGATCAGAGATGTGTTCAGCTGTGACTCATCCAAAAACTGTTAAATGTCTAAACTATTAAGTTCACGTTGGATGACACAGTTTGTGATTCTTTAAAAAAAAAAAAAAAAACACAAACCAAACAAAGCGAATGGAATGATTTGATTTTGTGCAAAAACAGGATGGTCGCTCTCCCGGCAGATCGTTAAGATGCAGGTGTAGCATCTACACCTGCCTGCTGCCTGGAGCATCCACTGGATCTTCCCTGCTCTGGAACCTTTGGAGAGTGCCTATTCCATCTTCTCTCCGTTTCCATGGTAAACACCTCTGGAGGGAAAGACCTTCTGCTGAGAAAGCTTTTGAAAAGAGGCCTTTTAACGATCTTTGTCCTTAATAGATCTGGTATAGGAAGTTCCTGGGGCACTAGGGGTCCTCCTCCATGTCATCCAGATTGGGGGCCATGATGAAATGTTTGGGGTAGACCAGACTGTGCTCGTCTGCATACTCCTCCCACCGAGCGTCGTCGCTCTCGTGGGTGATGTAGCGTTCGCCTCGCCGCGTCTCAAACTCCCTGAGGTCCAGCCAGGTCTGATAGTCCTGAGGTTACACACAGACACACACAGGCGCTCCTAAATGCTCAGGCTTCATCAGATTTAGCAGAATTTACAGCTTTCTTTTTAAAGTATCAGCCACTTGGAAATATCAAAAACTAGAATTTGAGCTGACAACAAACTCAAATTTCATTTCTCTGCTCCGTTTCTTGTGTTAATGACTGCAGCGTGGTTGTATCATACTGTATCTGTCCACTGGTCTTTCTAACGAGCAAATAAATAGTGTTCCACTGTGTGAAGTACTAAAATAAAACCAACCTGTAGCCAGGGATGGCTGAGACACTTGTCGACACTGTACCTCTTTCTCATTTTGACTTGGAGAAGATTGTTGATCAGATCCGTAGCTGTGAACACGTGATCATATTTAAAGACATGAATAATCAAGGTAAGAGGACATCTTAATCCATCTTATGGGGCAAACTGTAGCTCTGAGATGCTATACTGAAAATGATTAAGGAGGCATTTAGCCAACCACAACATTAGCATTAACGCCTCAATCATGTTTAATTTTGTGATGGAGTTCACAGAGTGTGGGAGGAGCTGCAGCTGGGAGGATCTGAAAGTGATTCATTTCAGTCGCAGACACAGACCAGTTGGCTCAGCAGACAGATGTGTGGGTGGGGAGAGCAGTGTGGAGGCTGTACATCTGAATAAGTTACTGTACAGGCGCGAGCGGCACTGAAGAAGTGACATGCTATGCATGCGTGTGCAAAGTTCTTCTTACCCTCTGCAGAAATGTCTTTCCAGGGATTAGGGGGGTACATGAAGGCAGCGTTCTGGATCTGGTCATTAATGTCTTCATCTTCATTAAAAGGGAACGTCCCGCTCAGGCTGACATAAACGATGACTCCCACTGACCACATGTCTAAGGAGCGGTTGTAGCCTTTACTGCGCAACACCTCTGGGGCCAGGTAGGCAGGGGTGCCCACCACAGACCGCCGGAAGGACTTCTCACCAATGATCCGGGCGAAGCCAAAGTCACACAGCTTCACCTGCACGGGGAGAGATCCGCTGGTCACTTTCGGTACACACAGACGTGCATGGACACGCGTGTGGTTTCACGGTTACCTGAGGAAAAGGCTCTGCTGAAGCCAGTAGTACATTCTCAGGTTTCAGGTCACAGTGAACGATGTTTTTGAAGTGCAGATGTCTTAGGGCCACGAGGATCTGTTTAGAAAGAGATTTGACTTCAGAATGCAGAGGACATAAAAAACCCAATCATCTAAATATTTCAACACACACACACACAAAAGCTGACGTCCACATAACCTCAGCAGTAAAAGCTACCGCGTGGTCATATGGAAGAAATAACGGCTGCATAAGAATGCAAATGGCCATAGCTGCTCCCACCCTGACCAGCACCCTCCACATACAGACATATGATCTCATGTCATCCTCCCATCCATATTCACGAGGTCTGGCAGGAACCAGCGAGCAAAGCCTGTGGGCCCGTGGCAGCGTACCAAAGCCACGCTGCCTGGCTGGCTTGTCCTGACCCTGCCTTGGACAGCAGTCCTGCTGACCACATCAGAGCCCAGCCCACCACAGCTAAGGGGGCTGCTTCTAATGGTGCTGCTTCTGTTTGGGGACGCGGGGATCTGCTGCCGGGATCTGCCCCGGCTCTGCTGCTCTTCTAATCACGCCGCAAAGCCAACGCAACAGCGAAGGGTGTAATCTACGGACGGGGAGGAGGACGTGGTGCCGTTCAGACCGGTCCTGTAAACAATTCTCCCTCATCAGCTCGCCACAAGGATAAACAGACCCCAGAGCTGCAGCCCAGGCTTGTGCAGCGCAACCCCAGAAGAGAGGGATGGAGGGACAGAGGGGAGGGATCTTACCATAAAACATAAAAGAGGAAGAAGTCACGTAAAAAAAAAAAAAAAAAAGATGAATAAAGAGGCAGCTGGAAGCAGCACAGCCTTAACAAAGGCTGCAACACCGACCTGTGTGACGAGGAACTTGGTGATTCGCTCCGGTAGTTTGCTTTTCTCACTGGACAGAATCATCTCCAGCATGTCACCGTGCAGTTTCTCCATGACGACAAACACCCGCTCCGGGGTTTCAAACATACACTCCAAGTTGACGATGCCGGGGTGATGCAGATTCTGAGGACGGACACGACGGATGTGACAAGGCTGAAGGGCTGTGCTTCAGGGTTCAGGCTCGTACCTGTAGTATGGCCACCTCGTTCCTCAGCTGGCTCTCCTGCTTGGTTGGAAACCTCATTTTGTCAATTACCTTGATGGCAACATCTCTGCCACTCTTTCTGTGTTTGCCTGAAGGATTATAAGTAAAATAAAGTCAATAAAGTATTCGAAGGTCATAATAATTATGATGCAGGCAGCATTACATCAAACCCAAACGTACCTCCATAGACGATGCCAAACTGTCCTGATCCCAGCACCTCATCTGAGAATATTTGGTACACTGAAGCGATATCCTGCAGAGATAGGGCCAACTGTTACTTCTTTACTGCTCTGTCTCTGAGGTCATTCAGACGCTGACTCTGACAGATGGAAACAGGCTGATCATCAGTAGCAAAGGAAAACGCTTAGAAAAGGTTATTTGCTACCGCTAAATATAAAAACTGACAGCAGAGAAATTAAACCCAGAAAAACCGTCTTCCTCTTTTGTGCTGCTTGAAAGTTTTTGCAGGCAATATTTCTGATTTGATTGCCGATTTATCAGAATATGACTGTGCAGGCTGCACACGGAAATTTGGGAAAAGCCCGTGAAAAAGCCCCACTCACCACGTTCTCCTGGATCTGGCAGTTGGACACCGATATGCTGATGGACAGCTCCTCTGGAGAGGAAGGCATGCAAAATCCACGTTAAATCAGGCGATCATTAAACAGCCACTCAATCTGTATGGAACGGCACTCGCTGGGGCTTTGATTTATTACTCGAATGTACTCGCAAATAGCCTTTTCACAAACTTTAGCCCTGTTGCAGCAGCATAATTGAGTCCCTAGTCCACGCGCTGAATCATTTTGTTACACAATACAACATCTATAAAACCAATCAGGGAAACTACGTACGAGCGAATGGCTAAACTATTTATATGAACAAAGAGTCTGCACCCAGGCAGTAAAGATGAAGAGTGAGACGAGTTCACTAAATGTAACAATGACATTTTCGTTTCCATCGTAAATGTCAGTGCTGTTAATGAATGCAGGCAGCAAAGAAGCAAATAACCCAGATCCACAAGTAAACACAGGACACCTTACTCAATTTATAAAGACTACAAATGACTCATTTTCATGGTTAGCACATTTGTTACTACCAATGACGCATGACTTTCATGCAGCTTTAGACCAACATAATTTGTACCCGTGCAGAATCCAACTATAACCCAAAGAGAAATAATCCCTCTGTTTGCTGGTCAGGATCAGGCCTCTTGATCTCGGACTATAACAAGTCCGTCTTGATTCCTGAAGGCTTTAACAGCTCAGGCTGTGATAAAATACGTGCATACTAGTCAGTACTAGTAGCTTGAAATTATATTCTAAATAAGTCAAGACTTAAAAGAAGAATGCTGTAATCTTCCACTTACTGTGATCTCTGCCCTGGCCAGCAGCACTGGCCACACTGGGCTGAGGGGTGACGGGCATCAGGGCCTGTCTGATGGCCTTCTCCCAGCCCTGAGCCACCTCCATGCCGACCCCCGAGGCAGCCAGAGCCGGATTGTGGTAGGGACTGCAGTTGTTCTCCCCCACGTAATAGACCATGGTGGATGTGATGATCTCAAAGCAGTGTGGGTTGCTGCCCTGGGCCAGATTACTGTAGTCCCCCGACTGTTCCACCTGGAGGATCTCAGACAGAGGGATTTCCTGTAGAAAAGGAGGAAAAACTCACATTAGATCTATTAAAGCAAATCTATAATCTACATAATCTATGAAATTATTGGAAAAATAAGATCCAATGAGTTATTATTTAAATTTTTCCCCCAAATACCTCTTTACTAAACAGCCAAACAACATAACATTGACATTTTAAATACAGCAGTTTGTTTTCAAAAAAATAGTCTATTTTTACATTTTACAAAACATTTATCACACATAATTAGCTGAAGAAACTCTCTCACCTTTTTATAAATGGCTGAATAAATGAATAATTAAATCAGTAAATAAACTGACCTTAATGTTTAATTTCTAGTATTATAAATAATAACTGCTCTTACTAGAAACTCTTGAATGTAGAGATAAGCTGTCAAATCGAACTGATGTATGATTATGAGAACAAACTTCAGAAATCTTTAAAATATTATTAAAGAGTTACATTTTGAACAGCTCCCTCTCTTTTTCAGTGGTTATTTCCCTTTTTTTTAAAGGATACAGTTAATGCCATTTTTAAGAAAAAAACATTAATTTAAAGCAACTGAAACAACGAATGTGCAGCTGAAAAATGCTTAATTTTAAGTTAGGATACAACCTACACAACAAGAAGGTAAAAGCAACACACACTCACTCGCAGTCCAGGAATCTTCACACTCGTGTGTAATCACAGTGGGGATTATATAGTCCAGCTAACTTTCTCTTTTGCTTTCCTCTCGCTACTGAGTGTGCTCAGAAAAGACCGTTGGAGCACATTGTAAAAACCCCTTCCCCTGCAAAGTCGCTGTCAAATCAAAGGCAAGAGGGAGGGTCAAGAATGACAAAACACGGAGACGTTCCAGGGCATCGCAGAGACACGCGCTGTCCTCTGCGCGTGGCTCACCACTGAGTATCAGATGAAGTGCTTGTGGTGAGCGCGGCCCGGTCACGTGAACGGGCCCCTGCGGCAACTGAACTGCTCTGGGTCCCTGATTACAAGGCAGGGCCAACCAGAGGCCCTATCTGAGCACGAGCCACTGGCGCTACCGCTAGCCACCGAGACAAAAAGACGGGGCAACGCCGACTCCTCCGCGGAGGGGGGTGGCGGTGGTGGTGTGTGAGTGGGTGGGTGTGTGCCTGTGTTTAAGTGTGACCGGACTCAGTCTGGCAGAGACAGAGAAGCCCCCTTACCCCATAAAAACTTTCTTCAGAGAAAGCCACAAGTACAGGGGTCTCATCTTCAAACGAGCAGTTGTTATGGCTTCCAAATGGAGAAAATGGCTGCCATGCCTGGCAAGCAAGACCCCGTGACCACTAATCAGATCGGAGGTATAAAGAAAGGACGAGAGGGCAGAACGGTGGCCACACATTGATGAACGGCAGGCTAGAAACATGAGGAAAATTAAAGGAAAATGCCCAAAGAGACGGCTTCCCGGATGCAGAGCGTGCATGGACAGAAACTGTGGTTGTGGAGAAGAAACCACTCAAAGAACCGTTCCTATTCAACCCACAATTGAGTCATCTCATGTTATCATGACTATGAAACGTCTAAACTGCAGCGACAGGTGGAGCAGACCAAACTTTAAAGCATGAAAAGAAGGCAGCTAGTCTTCAATTTACATCCTCGAGGCCTTAAATGTAGCTTGAAGTGCCAAGATGACAATAAAGAACCACATAAAGATGCTAATATACACAACGCATGGAGTCGATCTCTGGTGAGGTTTCCTGCAAGGCTTTTGTGGCAGGGGTGTGACAGAGCGAAGAGCCACCAGGAAAGTCTTTATTTTAGCCTGGCTTACATTTGATAGCTGAAGTTAAATCTAAAAAAAAGTAAAACCTCTATGAATAATTGTGTGCAAGAGTACAAGTGTAGCGTGGACACATGCTGCAAATATAAAAGCTGTCACATATGCAGCATTGTATACAATATAACCCTGCGCCACACTTCTGACCACAGCTGGAGGAGCTAGCATAGTCTCAAAACACACGGCGACATGAACAATAAAATGATTATACGCTCCACCCTACACACACACACAACCACGAGTGCACATGTGGAAATCTTTACCACGCAGCCTGTAGTTACCTCTCTAAGGCCACACTGTGCAATTACTGTGGTATTAAGCCCCTGCGGCAATGTAATGACTGACTACGGTGCTGGCATGGAGCAGGAAATGTCACACAACCTCCCCGATTGATTCTACATAGCAAACTGCAGTGTTTCCCCTCACTGCCTACTTTGAAGTGTATTTTGTAATTTTAAAAAGTTAAGGGGACAAAAGGAAACTAATAGCCAAAATTCCATTTCTGCCTTTAAAATTCCTTCAAATGTCCAATCAGATCTGACGCACATGAACTAAGGACAGCGGCTGTTCGTGTCTTTCACATGCACGGAAGCAAGCGGGCTGCAGGGCGAAAAACCAAAGGGGAAATTTCAGTGGACAGAACTGACTGCAGGGTAGTTCATAGTTGCGACACAACAGCTCTCGGACTGAGTCATCATGCGACCACTGATTTTATTTTATTTTGCATGTATGAAATAAAAACGATTTCAACCTCACCATTTTGAAATCAAATGGCTGTAGGAAATATAATATTTTATTAATGCTATTACTGCAATACAACTGTGTAACTGCAAGCACCCTTCAGAAGTTTCAACTGTTAGATGATGACATTACTTACTTTGTAAAATTTGGCCCCGGTGTCGTTCTGAAATAGGCTCAGACTCTTGCTATCCAGCCTCCAGTAATGTCTCTTCCGCTGTTAAATAACAAACGCCGAGTTAGAGGACCAGACACAAGTGACCAACCAGTTTTACAGTACTGGATTGTTTATGTTTGATGAGGAAGGAAGGAGAAGGAGTTTTCTCCGAGCTAAGCTCAGCTCATTTCAGACTGGGCTCCTCTGTTAGGGCTGTAGGGTTATCAGCCTCACCAGATTGTCCCTGCTCGTGTAATGAACCATCCAGCCCTCCTTCACCACTGTGGAGCTCCGCCTCTTGGTGTGTTTGATGGACTGGACCACCCGCATCAGAGGGATGTTGCTGCTCGTTGAAGGACTGCAAGGACACACACACACACACATCTTGATTTTATAAATCTATCAGTTGAAGAGAAGATATCAATTGTCCAGAAGACAAATCACTGAGAAGTAGAATTTTATCCTAGAGTATCATTGGAAGAAGAAGTAGAGGATAACCAGAAAACACACACATGGCAGGACAATAGTAGCCCGACAGACAGCCAAGAAACACTGAGGACTCCACCCCTGCTTAGCTACAGTATTTTCTCCAAATTTAGAGAAAATAAATTGTACCTAATTGTCTTGATGGGTTCTTCATCCTTCTCTCTGTCCAAGAAGGGAGAGTCCATTTCAAATATCCTCTCATCTGGTGTAGATGGTTCCTCTGGATCATCCAGTCCTCTGCTGCCATCCAAGTCACTGCTGTCCACCTCCATAGTATCCATGGTACTGTCAGAGTCCGGCCCGGGGCTGGCTGGCTCTACGTGTGCAACACGCAAAAGTTTGCAACTTTTTTTTGCAGCAAAATATATGACTTTTCCCCACACACTCAAAGCATGGTGCTGGCAGAGAAACCTGTCACTGTCACTAAAAAACAGCCATAGAATTTACCTCCGTTAAAGTCCACCTCCCCCAAGCAGTCTCTCGGTACCTTTGAAGCACATCTCTTATGGCAATTGAATCTGCAGTCTGGCAGATAACAAATTAAATAGAAATTATCCTCAAATATAATCCCAGTTTCTTTGAACCAGGCTCTTCAGCTTGAGTCCCACCTTTACACTGCATGCCCTGGCGAAAGAGACCCTTGAGCAGGCGTTTGCAGTACTGGCAGATGGTCGGACGAGTGTAAGTGTGAATGGCAAAAGTGTGCGGCACTTTCACCCGTCCCAGCACCATCTTCTCCATCCAGATAGGCCTACCGCTCCAGGACAGGATCCTTTTCCCCGCCTCCTGATGAGACCTCTGCTGCAGCGGGTGGAAACAAGAAAGAGGCATGTTAAGAAGACTTTCAAAAAATCTGCAGGCATAAAAGTTAAAAGCATAATAAATGTTGAGCAGCCTAAATGGAACGGTTGAGTTAACATATGGCAGGAAAAAAAGGAATTGACAGCAAACATTTAAAGAAATCTGTCACAGTGACAAAGAAAGGCTTTGTTAAAAATTATCCAAAAACAACTATTACATTTGCCATGTTTTACCACTAAAGCTCCAGTTTCAAAACACATGTAGATGTCGAGCAGCTACAGACAAAACAGGGACAGAGTCTCTCTAGTTTGACACTATGTGAGTGGACACATAAAACCAGATTAAAGCTACATTACATTAATGTCGTTAACATTAATGTCATTAATGTAATTCCATTTGTTGACCTTTCGTGAGGACACAAAGCAAGAGGGAAACCTTACAGCACTGACTTGTACAGAAACAGGGCCCTGGACAACTAAATTTATTTCTCAGTATTATTCTATGACAAAAGGCATAATTGTTGACCAGTTGAGCATGTGACCAGAATGTGAATCTATCCATGCCTCAGATCTCTGGACACCCAAAATGAAGCAGCCAAAAACTCACCTCATCCAGGAGGAGCACAGCATTTTCAGTAGATGCCGGTCGGGGGACAGACAAGGAGGGTCCAGGCAGTGAGACATTGGATAACCGCCTTTTCCTGACACCGGAGCAGTTATTTGGAATCTTAAAGGCACAGCGTTTGTGATAGTTTAAACCACATCCTGAAAAACAGGGAAAAAAAAGCCAGAAAATGAATTACCAAAGTAAACACTGGTTGCAATAAAACACCAAGAAGTCCATGTCTCTAACCTTCACATTTGAGCCCCTGCCGGACCAGGCCCCACAGCATCTCTCCACAGTAGTCACAGAAGGTGGGGGCCTTGTAGGAGTGGACGTAAAGGGCATGGGGTCGGATCTGGAAGTCTTCAACTGTCGCTTGGGCTATGGTGTGAATGAAAAGTAAAATGAAATAAAAAGTTTTTTGACAGAAAACACAAATTTAAATAAAATAAAACTGTGACCTTTTTTAACCTTTTAATAGCAGTTTCTCAGAAACGGTAACTTGTTCTTTGATGAATATTTGAGTTATTAATAAAAAAGCACATACTTCATTTCAAAATTAGATCAATCTTTTTCAATACAATGTCCTAAAACTATTGCTTATTTACAATACTTGTTAAATGCTTAATAGGTAAAACTTGTAACAAAGGTGGAAATAGTGCTTTAAATTATCCGCAAAGCCATACAATATATTAATATATTCAAGAATGCTCACAAAAAAGTTCAATCAAAGAGGTGATTTTCTTGTCTACAATTTATCCAGAACATAACAGGTAGCACATCCACATATTTCCAGTAGGGGGCACCGCAATTGCAAGGACATTGCGTTTATCGAGGAAACAGGGCGCACCCATAAGGCATCAGTCAATCACTCCCATTTTTGTCAGCAGTATACAGCAAATCAAAAATGTGTGTTACTTTTGATGGCAACTGTATGCATGCTCCGTCAGTTATGTACATATAAGTAAATACAAAGTTTCTCATTTTCTGTTATGGAGAAATGATATTTTTAGCTCTGGTTATGGCATGGAATATGTAATATAAGTAATGCTTTGTCACAAACAAATGTGCAGAGATGCGAAAGAAAAAATCTCCACTCCAGATTTTTAGGGACACATAGAATGAATGTGGTCACGTCACATTTGCATGGGGGAAAGGAGCCCGTCATGAGAAATCTGTCTGCAAAAGTAGTTCACTGCAGATTTATTTTTCTCTGTCTGAGGGTATGACAGTCTGTGTTTAGCTTGCAAGAAAATTCAAGTAGAGCTCTTACAGCAAATGACCTCAAATGAAGCTGAAACAGACCAATAAAAAAAGCTTTTTTTTCCACACATCTGCAAAATCAACTGTCTGACTCTCAGCAGGCGCAGTCGTGCAATATTTGCCCTGCCAAATTGACTCAGAAACAGCAAACCTAAATAAATTCTCCACGCTGTTGTTTTTCACATCGGTTGTAGTGAGAGGAGAGACTTACATGAATGCAGGGTCTGTTTATTTAGACTTTGCATGTCAGAGACACAAGTTTCCAGTAACTGGCAAAAACAAGTCTTCGATATTTATGACAAAATACAAGATACTGTAAAATATCAATCTCACCCTTGCAGTGGGGGAGAAGAGAGTGGAAATTTAAGGGGGTAAAAAAAAAAAACAAAACAAAGGGACAAAACGGTTGAGTCAAACCTCAAACCCCGTGGGTCTGAGATGGCCTGTCATGGGTCCACTGTGATCAGGGCTACCCTGAACGTCACAGCATGTTTACACTCCACGGGTCTACTACAATCACTTACTCAAGCAAAAACAAAACATCTGCTTTGAGCTTGTAGCCAAAAAAAGCCAGTGGTCCCTCCCTTTCACAGTGAGAGACGCATTCAGACCGTCTTTCTCACACAGCCGCAGAGTCCAACAACAGGTTGGTTGAGGGGAAACTCAGCAGAAGATGACAGGAGACAAATTAAGGGTTGGAAAAAAAGGCTCATATTTTCTCCAAACCAAAAGCTTGGGAAAGTGCACCTCTTTACTTGTGTTTCTCAGTGTCTGGCAGGCAAAGCCCCTCTCATAAAGGAGGCCAAGTTTATTGAGCATTAGATGGAATTAGAAAAACAGCGCGTTGCATGTGAAGCAAATCTGAGTTCTGTGTCTCCTGTGATGGTGTTCAGTATCTGGAGGCTGCTTTCAGGCTCTGCTGGTGGATCTCACACCTGCACATGGACCTTTTAAGGTAGGAGAGACAAGAATGAGGGAGAGCAAAAGAAAGAAAGCGACAAAGAGACACAAAAGACAAACAGGTGGAGACAAAAAGAAGGAAGTTCTCTGGTGTTTAGTCTACATTCCTCAGCCCTCGTGTCTGAAGTATTCTAAGATCTGCAACCTATACAATCATCCTGTCCAGATCCCTGCAAACAATCCTCTCAGCCACAAACAGGCAGCAGGACAGATTCCTGCGCAGGTGCTGACATCGATTTCCAGTGGAGACAAATGGAGCAAGATGGCAGTTTAGGACTAAACAGATACCCCAGGTCATGTGTTGGTCTCAGTGGTGCACAGGAAGCTGAATCGCTCTGCAGGAAATGACAATGGGAAAAATCAAACACCTGCACGGTCTCCAGAGAGGTGGACAATTGGATGGAAAACCTTACGCGGGCAGATTTATCACAAAATGAAAAGCAGGTGCTTGAGTAAGGGGCTTGATGAGTGATTCAAAAAAGCTTTTTTCCCCCCTTTTCTTTAAACAAGGACGCTTACAGCAGACGTCTGAGCTTTTACTGGAAGGGACGTCAATAACCGGGCACAGAAAGGACTTGTGGTTTCCTCAACATTATCAGTTCCAGGACATTGTTTGCTTATTAACCCCTAGTTTACACATCTCGCCGATAAAGATTATCAAGACTGCCATTCATTTTAACCTTTTTAAAAGAGCACCTCAATCTCCTGCTGGGCTTGAGCGCTAACATGTACAGGTATATATTTTAATCTACACACGCTGGCAGGTGCATTTAATTCCTCAGACTGGATGATGCTAGCGCTCCATAATTTCAGTACGACTAATCTAAACAATGAAGAAAGGCTGTGTATCATAGATTCACTGCAGACTACTACACATACCAGACAGCACCACCTCAATAAGATCTCCTTCATGGATGTCTTCTGCTGAGGTCAGCCTCTGCAGGATGTTCTCATCGTTCAAGTTGTGGCGGAACAGCAGGATCTTGTCGTACATACCAAAGAAGCCACACTCTGGGAACTGAAAGGGGAGAGAAATACAATTAAAGTTGAGATCATGGCGAAGTTCTAAGTTTGCTAAATAAAAATAGAGGTCATGTGAAAGAAGAAAGTCTAGAAGATAACAACTGATGCACTACAGTGGGTCACACAGAGTTGTTTAAAAAGGACAGATGCACCATATTTGTTTAATTGTATTCCTTTACAAAGAAGCCATCTTGTAAATACAAACACACTCTTTTATTTATAGTCCCATCAATGAATTGGTAGCTTTAATATTTTCATATACACATAACATTCTGTATTCTGTCACACCCAACGGCCTCCACAAACACACAACTAAACTCAAGCTGGACTAGTTGCGTGTCACCATAGAGGAAAGGGGGTGGAGTGGTAGGTGGGAGAGGGAGACAGGGGAGGAGGAGGTAAACATCCTGACAGAAGTAGAAGAGAATCAGCTCAAAGGAAGTGCAGCGTCAGTCAATACTGACTCACTTCCTGTTCCGTGGGTATAATCTTCTACTATAAGGATGCATTAAAGCATGAAAACAGACATTACATATAGAGCACACACACACACACACACACAGTCCACTTGAATTAGAATATTTGAATAAAAGAAGACTTCAGTTTGGAGTGCAAGGATCAAAGATTAAACTTGGGGCTCCTGACCACACACTCTGGAACTGGAGGATACACCTGTTTCTGCCCATTAAAACAGCAGAGGGGTAATATAAAATGCCATACTAGTCATATATTAATAATCATCTGTACACACACAGTAAAAGATGCCTTACTTTCAAAACCAGGGGATCAGGTATCTTATTTGAACAATGAATTGTCAGATAGAGGCAGATAAAGAAATATCATATCTCAAACCACATCCATAAAAGTCAGAATTTACCTAGACATATCATATTTAACTGATATGAGTTAAACATTATGTCACAGCTTTACTTCCTGTGCCCAGAAGAATATTGCTGCATCCACCCTTAATCCAACCAGTTATTCTTGTTAAAGCCTGGATTGGGTACAGATCCCATGATGCCTTGCATGGAGTTGCTTGCATGCGGTGACATGAGTGCAGTACTTCCGATCTCAACTTCATTGCGCAACAGCAAATCTTTTCCTGAGGCCTCTTTGATTTTATAAATAACCTCAATAGTTTTCAATGTTCCGATCGGCACGGAGGCAATATGTTATTGTGACAAAATAGTGCACATGTGTGAAACACCACGTGTGACTGTGGTGCATTCCTACAGACAAAAGCTATTTAACCCAAACCATAAGCTCACTTGTGTTTCTCTTTCCAATGAGGCATAAAAATCATGGCAGCGTTCTGCAAACAATACCAATGACAGTGACAAAATGAACTGGACTACCCTCCAAATCTGCATGTGGTGATAAATGTGACACTATAAAAGTGATGGCTGTAGTACGTTTTCTGCACGTCCTTTCAAGCCATGCAATAAATCCCCACCATCAACAACCTACATCTGTAGCATGGAGGAATCTAAACAAAATGCAAATAAACCAACACCTCATTTGAAAGCATGTGTTATTCCATGCATTCCTGGTGTAATTGAACCCATCAATAGTGTGGATATTATGTAACGCTTACATTGCAGAGGATATGATGTAAGGCATATTGGAGACAGGATATTGTTTTTGGAATAATACGCTGCTGTTAAGCATTCCAAATGTTAAATATATTCCACACACCTCCAGCGAAGTGGGCTGAAGTCCGACACTGGCAGAATGTTAGTAAGTAAAGTAGAATCTAGTATTAAATACCAATGACTTGACAAATATGGTGATTTAAATTAATTAGACAGTTACTTAAAATCTCCCTTCCTGAAGACATTCCAAGTCAGCGAAGATTATATGAATGAGTTACTAATTAAAATAACCTGAATATTTGTCATTTTCCACAATGCTACACAGAAAAAATGCAGTTTGAGAAAAATGACATGAAATGCACATTTTCTATGAATATAGAGTAGGACAAACACCTTATATCTTTATGTATTTAAGGCCGTCCTTCAATCTGGATCTGCTCTTTATATATCCATGGGTTTTCTCTGGATGCTTCCCTGTTTTCCTTCTTAAAAGAAGCTCAAATGTTATCCTGTGGATACTTTCTGCCAGCTGTTCTTCCTTTTGTTGCATGCAGCACAGGAATTTCCAGTCATCATCAACTCTGCATCAAAATAAGGCAACACAGCAGTCATACAAGGCACGTGCCTGCTTAATGGAACATTTCCCGCTTTCATTGACATACCTACATCCTAACCCCACTTAGCCTTTGAGGTGATTCACACTATGTGGCAACAACCAACAGCACGGCAGGCAGTGGGGGGCATCCTTCCGGAGCAACCTGCAGGGCGACAGTTGGGTTTCCTTTTCTTGCCTGATCTCAAATCTGCATGCACACGTGTACTAAATCCTATGTTCAATGTTTCGCTCTGGCCAGCTGGAGTCACCCATTCTTGGCACCCTGTGCAGCACTTTCCACTGTGCATAACAGGTCCCCTTCCAAAATCACAGTGTGTGCATGGTATAAGGGCAGAGGACACTCATTTGTTTTCCGATGCACAATTAAAGCAAGAGGAAGCAGAGGTACAAGAACAATGGACTGGCAGGTTGGGGGCACCTTTTAACACTATGCTGTCCTGGCTGAACAGATAAATTGATAACAAATGGCTAACCTGTGAAGCAAAATCACTTATCCAAGTTTAATCTCCAGGACATGTGTATGTAAAATCCTCTGACGTGGCCCTTTACACACTTTCACACATTTGAACCCACATATGCTACTGCATACATTTCCATGGTGCAGGGTGACTAAGCATGTCTTTGTCATTTTCAAATGTTAATCAGTTCAGCCGCGACCACACACGGACACCAAACGCTGAGGAGCTGTGTGTGAGGTCCACAAGTCAAGCTGGAAAGACGAGTGGAAAGGGGCTTTGCAGAAGTAAGCTGTGTTCAATGATCTAATCTGCTATTGATATGCTAAATCCTGTAATAAGGACAGAATAAGCAAAAGAGACAGAGGTGATTGTGAGAGATGGTGGGGAAACAAGATATTACATAAATAACCAAAGCAATTTAAAAGAACAATAACATAGAAGAAATGTACGAGTGTACGAAAAACTGAATGCAAACATTAAAACATTTCCACAAAAAGATATATCAGAATAGACTTGAACACCTTTTGTTGGGAGAAAGGAGAATAACTCTATATCAGGGTGCAGATGCAGATGGAGGGGAAAAATGAATCAATAAACTGGGCAAATTGTGATCTTCTATTAACAGAACAAAAATACATCTATACAGCTAACATGACAATTATGTTGGATCTCCACTTTAAAAAAGAAAGAAGCACATTTTCCATGAAGTAAATAAAAAGCTGTAAGGTAAAAGCAAACAGGCTGATTTGTGATTACACTGCTGAATACTGTGATACTGATGATGACCTGTGATAATTAAACTTTCACTTGAACATAAAAGTGCGCTCATTTTGTACAACAAAATATCTTTTCAGAAAAAAAAAAATCTGTATTTTACAATGTCACTTCTTTGCACCATGTGACACCTTGGATATTACACTATCATGTGATCTGCACTCAAGCTTCTCTCATATGTGACATCTTGCATCGCTCACTCTGCAGCTCACTGTAGGTGTGCCAGGCCAAATATCCAGTTTAGACCCAGCATGGAGGCCTGAACGCCATGTTGCAGCTGACCGAATCCTATAACCAGGAACAATAATAAGCATAGACACCTGGGCAGGTACAGTGTTTTAAACCTAGCCTTTTGCGCCTTAAAAAACAGAGCATTATATATCGTTTCTGTGGGCTAACAAAAAAAAAGCGTACACAAAGGTACCGGCTTCTTGGGAAACATTTAATAAGAGTCAGGAGGTGTAAATACTGGTTTTCATTTAGCTTGAGGTGCAAGATGCAGACTGTCACAAGATCAGTGCGATACAAGGTACTTTTTCTCAACAGATAAATAAGCCCATTGACTTATAACTGCAATTAGTTAATAGTGGCATGGCATAGACCACGGAGCCCCAGAAAACCTGCACTAGCACTTTATATTTGACTTGGACATCTTCAAGCATGTATTGATTAGAACTTTTGGAACTTGTTACACTGAGCCACGAACTCACATACAGTATCTAAAAACAGGGTTTGTGTCAAAACAGCTGGTTAAAAAAAAGCATTTGAGTGAATGCTGGAGATCTCCACTGTGGAAAACACAGCTCAATAACTTACATAAATGCATTGGAAAATTCAATTATGTGCTCCAGCAAACCATGTGTGAAAACTTCATATCAAACATGATGTAGAAAACTGTGCCTAATCTATTCAAGTCAACAGTGGGATCGTATGTTCTCACTGTATAAACAGGGAAAACTTTCCATAGATTCTGCTAATTTTACAAGTAAAAGATGTGAGTTTAAAATCAATTTGTCACTCCCAATGAGACAGCTGTCCTGAGATAAATGAAGTCATGAATTCAGTAAACAATAAGGGCATTCTATAATCTGAAAAGTCTTTTTTTCCCCTAAAAAAAAGGGAAATTTCCCCAGCTAGTAAGATGAGAATTCAATGTTTGCAACCTGCCTACATGAGTCCCTGCTCATGTGGTGTGAGCTGATTCAATTTGAGTGAATCATGGCTTTCATTAAGGTGTTTTGACAGAAATGTCTGTATTTGTACAATGGCCAGCTCAGAACTTTCTGCCTTTGTTTTAGAGCTTGTGTTGTGGCTGCGTTGTGATGGAAAGGAGAAAGCTGAAGACTGGCAGGGGCTGTGGGCTGTTGAAGCCTGATTGGTCGAAGTGCTTCCCATTTTATCCACATCAGTTGTGATGGAAAACACATTGGAAATGTTTGCAGGAACATACTGCATACTTGACAGGACACACTGTATTTTCAGTTGATAGCAAGTAATTACATATGACTGAGTTGTAAATGCTGAGTATTGTATCATTTCAAAGAATGTCTGTCTTTATAAAATAATAAATGGCATTACTAATCATTCAGGCTGACATCTGACGGATCCAGGTCTTTAGTCAAGGATTAATGGGACGGTGAAATTATGTTAAAAACACAACAGATGTGTTGAACGGTCTGTTTACTTTGTTTAATTAAGATTTTGTGGGAAGTTTCCCATTGATGGGGTAGGCTCGGCATACTCTGCCCTCTATTCGTATAACCACATGCACATCTCACGTGGAACAAAAAAAGAGCTTTCCTCGTGAAGATTCTTCATGAGCAGCTAATTTAAAAATGCAGTCGTCATATGGTTTATATCCAAGCAGGCATTTTTGTAAACCTGCACAGAAATTCATCCCATCACTTCTGGCAGCATACAGGCATTCTTTATATAAGTTCCTCCTGTCAAGTCAAGTCAGCTTTTTCACACAGTAAAACGAGTGAATATGTGACATCCAGTATAGCTGAAATGAAATCTCACTTGTGGGAGTACAGCAAATGAAACTGTGTCTTTCTCGGTTGGCCAAAATAGTGATTAGATGATCATCTTCAAAGGCTCTGTAATGCGTGCTCTGTGAATTAACCTTTAAAGACAAGAGTGATACCAGAACCGAGGCCCAGTCAGAGCTATAAAACAACAGTTCATTCTTTAATATTTCACTGCTGTGCTCCTTGTTACTGTTAAGCTCAGCACCACTACACACATGGAAACTAGTCACGAGTGGAAACAGTTTGGATCATAGATTTTACCTATTACTGAAGGCCTTTCTTTCAGATGAGTCTGCAAAGACTGCACTGCTCACCAACGTGCATAACTCACCATAGCTACCAACGTCTTTCTGGTGTTGCAAAAATATCCTGTGCCAAAAAAAAACCCCATAGCACTTGCTTAAACAGAAACAATAGTTCTGAGTAGGGATAACACATCGGGTCAGTTTCTGGTACCGTTTATTGTATCTTCTGATAAGAGCTAGACGCTCTAGTAAAACAGCACATTTTTACATACGTAACAGAAAAACTCCCCACAAAAAAACGACATCATCCATGTGTGGGTGTTTACTTCCATGTTCATGTGTTGTGAACGGACATGCATGAGCATTGCTTGTACAAACTATGTCCCGCGAAGGAGCAGAGAAGAGGAAGGCTGAGTCACAGGATCTAAGGGCTCACAGGAAGAGAGCAGCGTGATCTCAGAAACGCTCAGCCAGGCCCCCACACACTGCTGATGAGTTATATCCATTGTAGTCCTCTGCCAGCACCTCTGCTAAATCTAATTCATCTGCTCCCACATTGGAAGTGACCAAGTTGTTCTCCACACAGTGAACTTTAAAATGTAAATCTTGGGATTATTATAAGATTAATGAAGACTGGACTTTCTCTCCTTGCTAAAAAAGGTCATAAGGTGTGCTATAATAGCAGGAAGTGGGCCCATGTTGTTGTCTTACCACAGAAACATTAATTACTGCTGCTCTGCAACTGAAAGTGTGAAGTGTTCCTGTTTCTTTATGATTAATAACAAGGTTTTATTTACATTCTTTCTCTGGCTGGGCAAGCTTTTTCCCCAAAACAAAACTGTACATGTAAAAAAATCCACAACACAAACACTGATCCTCTCAGACCTTTTGTAAACATTAACACGCCGAGAGGCAATCACTCAGAATATTTAAACACACAGACAAGAATAACAGCAAGTGCAGTGTGCAGAAAAGCCATTTGAAGAGAGGCGCACAGGCTGCGCTGCTTCGCCGACCACAGCAGATTGGAGAGGAGCAGAATATGGAAACAGGGAGCGGCTCTGAGGGGAACTGACAGAACAGCTTCTGAAGGGAGAAACACAAGGACTAAAGAGTCACCAGAAAGGTGAAAATTCTTCAGTTTAGGACATGAAGCAACCTGCCCACACTATATATGCTGTCAATACTGCCACGCTGACATGGCTGTTTAGCTACAACAGAGAGCATGTGTTCTTCATTCTGGGAGACTGGGAAGGTCTTGGCACGTTAACACATCTGTTAAGATGATGACAAAAACATCTGTTTGCACTAGCCATGGGAGATGGGAAGCGCAGTTCAGAAAAAAAAAAAAAAAAAAAAAAAAAACTGATATTAGTGATTAGCCGCATCTACTAATAAGTAAGAGTAAATGTCTTTTCAGCGTTTGTCAGGCCCGGTCTTCTTGATGTTTCAGGTTGTCAGCAAGTGCAGTGAAGGAGAAAACCTTTAATGTGTAAATGAATAGGTGAAATGGATATCCTCTTTCAGCGAACACTATAGTTACAACTGTATGAATGGAAACTAGCCTCTCAGGAAGTGCTCCAATCACTACACATGGCTGGCTTCTCAAGGACAAAGTCACCAGAGTATTGAATGTTTTGACAGCACTGCTGCCTACCACTTCAACATAATCACAATCAGGAGCCAGGCTAGCCCGCATTTAAATAGATTGAAAGATTATCTCCTGCTAGTGGTTAAAGTCAAGCATGGGCAAGGGCGTTTGATCAATCAATAGTGCAGAAAATCCACAATTTCAGGCTTCTGTTGATGGTTCTGGCACAGAAGGAGCAGCAGGCCCTGAGTTTACAGTGGTCACAGGCACCCCTGCGTACCAACACAAGGCCGGCCAACAGGAGAGTCGCAGCCTCCCCCCCACCTCCCGTCCCTGAAGACGACCAGCGCTTTATTCACTCTGTCATTCTCTGGCTCTTATGGCTGGGCCTGCCTTCTTCCCTGCCACTTCACATTTGAGGGAGAGTGAGGCGGCAGAAATGTGCACTACAGATGGTAAAAATTACAAAGCTCACTTAACTTCAGAGATTTTTTTCTTTCTTTCTTCTCTCTCTCCTTTTTTCCACAAATTACTCCAAGACTGGGGGAAATTGATAGATTCCGTGTGCAAGTGGGCTTTAAGGTTCTACAAAGAAGACTTGTTTTTTTTTCTTTTCAGCAGTCACAATTATGATAACAATTAAATCGTCTGGAAATAAATGCTGAGTAAAAACCGAGCTGAGAAAATTGCTGCAGCAGTTCTTAAAAGCGGTTCTTATGTTTTGATTTTTAAAAAAAATACACAACCACTGCACACTGGTGCTAAAAAGTCACTTCTTCATTGCAATTAACCTTTAAAGGAGTTTTAAAGATTCTTCAAAGTAATGTTACTTAAACTTTTAGGACCATCAAAATCCTTCTGTTTTCACATAAGTTCCTATTTTATGTTTTACGACATGGCTTGTTTCTAAAAAATCCTTTGTTGTGCTATTTACAGAGCCATGTGTACAGTCCTCGACCAGAGACTGGGAATTACAGCACTGAAAAAAACCAGTAGGGAAACCTGTGGCAAAGACAGCTGCTTTTCATAATATTTTAAGCCAAACTGGGAAAAAAAAAGAGTCCAAAAAATCCGCAAAAAATAAAGAATTGATAAAACTAACATTTGAGAAAAAGCTTTAATGTTTTTTCCATTACCTGTGCCAGAAGAACTTCAAATTTCCTTCCTCCAGCTAAGTTTTATCATCCGTTTTGATTGTGGAAAAAAAAACTGCTGCCAAATGTTAATCTGTAAATTCTTCATTTATATAAACCTGACTGCTGCCAGTACTCACCAGGAAATTCTGATGTGTCTAGGATTCTACATACTTTCACATGGAGACTGAAAATGAATTTGTTTTGATTGCGCAAACGCCATTACTGCATCCATCAATACATGTCAGATGTTCAGTGTTCCTGAGACAAGTGTTCAGCCTCACATACTTTGGTTTCCTATCATTCATTACAGCCATCCCAAGCAACCTCGCATCATCCTGCAAAAATGCCTGGATGGAGAGGAATGTTCCCCAGTGTTGACCGTCCAGGCCGACCAGCTGCCTGGCTGGGAGTCGTGAACTTTTGTCCCACCGCTGCTCCCTCTCTGGCTGCATGAGATGACTTGGGCGACACTAAACAGGAAGCCCTCAACAAGTAAAGGCTATGGATGTTTATCTAAAGCTATTCATCAAGCCCAAAAACCAGACCGACGAGTCAGGGCCTGACCAAAAAAAAAAAAAAAAACAGGGCTAGTCTGGGCTTGAACATGAATGTAGAGGGGCAGGCAATGTCGGCATAGGATGGAACCGAGCTGGTTGGCACCCAACTGGGCGGTAGTCCACCACCCATTCTGGCTTCCTTTACCCTTTCTCACAGCCTTTAGGGAGCCTGGCTCAGAGTGGATATCCTTGTGCCAAACGGTGGCACTATGCAGCCACATTCACAAGTAGCTGATGGACTGAAGGAGCCACAACCACAAAAGCTCAGCAAAGACAATCTATCGGGATCAGGTTGCTTCTCACTAGTACTGGCTTTAACCAGTGCTGCTAGTGAGCGTGGGCCAAACCACCACTATGCTGAGGATACTGGCCAGGTCACCTGCTTGAGCTTTTAGCATGCTAAATCCATACAGTACACAGCTATAACATCAGGCTGCACAATGAGAGTGATGCAAAACTAAAGAGTTAAGGGAAAAAAATACTATATTGTACTTGCTATAGCAGATAGGCTTGAACTTGTGCTTTTAAAGTGGTTTCACTAAGAGTAACAGCCATCTTCATGCCCAACAAATGCAAACGTGTGCTCACATCAGCAGTAAATAAAGTTTTTACCTAAAATTGTGGCCAGCAGGATAAAACAATACAGATTTAACGAGGGAGGATTTAACCTTAGCGTGTTCAGCGTGTAAATGCCATACTGTGTGCCAGGGTTCCATATATGAAAGAAAGAATAACCAGATTTGTGGGGAAACACTCTAACCAAAGATGTGTGTGTGGAACTGTGGCAGTGAGATCAAATCTGAAGCTCAACGATAAAACTCAACCTCACTGTATCTATAGCATCTCCTTGTATTCGCAAGGGCTGACTGTAAATCCAGCTTGACTGTTCCAGTAGGCCATGTGTTTAGGTGCTTTGGCTGCATGCTGGGAAAAACCCCTGTGGAAAAGATGCGACGAGAGCTGCACCTCGCGGCATGTCTGCGAGCACACTGGGCTTCCATGAAAAGAGCTGCTGAATCAAATGAATGTGCATCTTGTCATGCTGACACATTGACCCAGACCTCAATAATCTGCGGGAAGATAGAGAAATTGTTCGACCACAAATTGTATGTGGTAGATGAAGTCTGTCATGATGTCGACACGGTTAACCTTGTGAGTCACGTGCACCTTGACCCCAATCTGAACGTCAAGAGAAGCTGACTCAGCAGAAGAGCTAACATGGAACTGACAGCTTTAAGTTGGCACGGCTGGGCTTCCCTGTTTGCAGCATGGCTGATTGCTGAGTCACGCTGTCGGGCAGGAGCGCGCTCAGCGGAGGAAACGGCAGCACGGATATCAGTGCATTAAATCTGGCAAAAAAATGTCCTCGGATGACAGAAACCCGTGGCTCTGCTGACATTCATTATCCTGTTACAAGTGTCGCCGGCTAAGCTCGGGTCAGAGATCCTCGTCTGGAAAAGGTTAGATTTCTTAAAAAGCTGTCATGCATATTTCAGAAGAGGAGGGAACGCAAAGATGGACTGGAGAGTGCTCAAGGCCTACAGTCACATTTTCCACTGATATCAAAGCCATATGGCTGGATTTCATTATTAGTTAAGGCACTGCAATGCACTGTGGAGGAAGAGGCAGAATGTGATTGTGGCGAGATATTACAATAAAAATGATGCACAAGTACGTGCAGGATGTTTAATGTATATTTATATAGCTCCCACAGGTAAAAGGTTTTTTCAGATTCATTCACTACATGATTGATATGATAGGATAAAATCTGTATAAGCAATAAGTTACTCATCTGGCAGCTTAATACCATGACCTCACCGCAATGACTGTCTTTATGGATCGCCGTCAAGTCGTTTTTACAGATATCTGAGTCATGGCCAATATGTTACAAGACCCGCACAAATATGTGAAGTGATGAGATTTTCTGTTCAGTGAAACCAGAAATGTCCAGAACTAGCTAGTGCAAAGCAGACCTTGTTAAGAAAAACAAGCAAAACAAAAAAAAAAAAAAAAAAAAAAAAAAAAAAACATTACCCACCTGCTCTGGAATGTCAATGTGGACAACACAAAACAGACACGGGCACATCTTAGGGCCAAATATAGGTCTGGCCGAAATGTTCAGATCCCTGCTGATATAAGTGCTTTGTTTAATCACGGGTGCAAATGGGGTAATCGTCATTATACACATGAGGTTTGAAAGAAACAAATGTGTGAACGCACACAGGAGCCATTTCATTATGCCAGCAGGCTTTGCACCCCATTAATCCTTCCCAGTGATGAAGTACATGGTCATCAGCTCAAAGAATTTAATTGCTGCCAAACCAGTTCAGATAACCTTTGCAAATACTATATATTTAATCTACAGCAGATGTTGTTTTACTTTAGATTGAATCACCAGTGATTTAAGGTTCCGGTGTCGGTGGAAAAGGATGCTGGTTTAGATTTCTTATCAGGACTGTAACAAAATATATTTTAAACTTTAAATCGAAATCAGTTCCTCTCCTGAAGCTCCATGACCGCATTAAATACAAACCTAGAAAAGACCCCTTGTTGCAATTACGAATGCAATTTAAAACACGCATAGAAAAAAAACATTCACACCAGAAATTACATTTTCTTAAACACAAAGGTTTTGAGTGAGACAACATCCTTACCTTTTGATCCACTATGGAGCACACCAAGTCCTTGACAGCAGACAGTGAGAGGTCGCTGGCCTCAAGGTTTACCGTCTCTCTGGTGAGTCCTATCTGCAGCAGGAAGGACACTCCATGAAAGGAGCCGCGGGAGTTGGTAGGGCTGGAGACGCTGTGGCTGCCGTTGGACAGCCGCATGTAGATCGGTCCGGGTGGGCTCGGCGAAGACGGGCGGTGAGGACTGAGAGAGTGGAGGAAGGCTCGAGGTAAAGACGAGGGAGAGGAGGCAGACATTGGGTTTCTTCCGATGGTGACGTGAAACGCTGAACGGTGGAGGCTTTTAATTGGGTTTTGCAGAAACAGGTGATGTTGGATCTCTGCAGATAAGCTCTCAGTAGTGGGAATGATTGATCCTTGTATGTCGTAAGCCAGCACTGCGTGTTTTCATCAAGATGTCAGTGTTTTTCATGAACTGAGAAGGCGTTGGCAAATTCAAGCATGATCTTCCCCTATAGACAGCTCACAGAAACGGGTCAGTACCCTCTGCACACAGACAAATCTGCACATAAATCACTGCAGCAAACTTATCCTGGAGGGGTGCTCCTTCTCCTGACTGAGGTCAGACATCCACTCCGACCACAGGAAGACTGTCACTGCAAATACACACAGACAAACACACACACACACACACACCACCGTTTTAATACCCAATTAAAATGATTTACAGTACAAGAAAGTGAAGAACTGGCACACAGTTTCTCGAGTGTTGGAGGACACAGCTGACTGGCATCGTGCTAAATTAACTACAATAAAACGTATTTTTATAGAAACAACCATTTAGTGCAAACCTGCCGTATCACTGAGTGAAGCGTTATTGAGTTCTAAGTATTATTTATATTACTATTACTATGCTCTTTAGACTAAGCTTTGGAGATAGTTCTTGCTAGATTTTATGGTTTTAAACGATCAGTTTTAAATGTATATATAATCTTTGGTCAATATGGACAGATTACCATAAAACGCTTGTGTTCCTGCGCATATATGATAGGATACACATACTTCGAATAAGACGAAGTTAGTGTAGATAAAGCGTATAATTAGGGTCTTACAAAAATTCTACCTCCACCAACATCTGGACGTTAGGCTTCTGAACATCTGCACCCCTCCCACTTTCGATTGGTTTGCTGGCAGAACAAAACCGAGTCGGGAATGCCAGCAAAACAAGTTATACAAGACGTGCATTTACACATTCTGGGCTCACTCCTTGAAAAGTCGGTCTAAAACTCTACATAATGCTCGTTTAAAACCAGACTTGTCTTACTGTGTCCCGGAGATAAGTCACTTTACCTTCACAGCCGGAGAACGCTTTTCTTTCCATTGTGAGTGGACTGAAGAAACTTTGTAACTCCATCAACTGAGGAAAGCGCAGTCTGAAATTTACGTGGGCAAACTTTGGGAAGTCACAGACTTGAACGCAGCGTCGAAGCTTAACTACAACAAATGTCGACAGAAGTTTAAGAAACGGGCGAGCTAAAACTCATCTAGCCGTCTGTTTATTTTCTATTATTTTATTCCAGAGCGCAAATTCATGCGCATCTTATTATCCTTCCAGCTGCGACTACTCCCCCGTTTGACGAAGAAAAAAAGAGCACGCGTCGTGTCTGGGTTTTGTAGTCTTTTTTTCCCTCTCGTCATAACTGATTCAATGGGTGATTAAGAACATTAAAACTACAGCCGCTGTGAAGCAATGGCGCCTACGACCAGTGCGCATGCGCACTCTTTTTCCGTTATTTCAAGAAAAAAACTACACAACACTTTTACACCCAGAACGACCCAAACAAGTTTGGAGATACTAGTCTTATCGTGAGTTAAACGGATTCCTTCATGTAGGAAATACACTTTTTTCTGTTTAATAAAACAGAAAAAAAAAGAAACGTGCTTTAAGTCTTTCTGGTAGCTCTACACTCTGACAGGTTCCTGGGTTATGCGTGTCTGGGGATGGGTAAATAAACACGTAAAAGCATGGTCATTAATTAGAGTTATAGAAATGAATTTCTAAATTAGTCAAGCAGAATTATAAACCAGGAAAAAAAAACAGGAACAGATGGATTCGCAAAGATGTCTGCGAGTTATCACTGCCAGCTCATGTTTTTTTCATTATCTAATACAGACTGAACAACACGTTTCCAAAACTATTTTGTATGTTTTATTAAGAAAGAAGATGAGGAATGTCATAACATATAAAACACTTTACCCCTTTAGTTAGAGAAAAGTGCTTACAATGAATTAATACTGAGGAAATGCAGGGTCTATTGTCTTTGCCCAGGCCATGAGGCCTCCGCAGATGTCTTTTACAGTGACAGCGTCCACTTCGGATCCACTCATTTTCTCCATAACCTGCACTGCCTTTTGAGAGTCGTTGCCTAGCTTACAGATCACATACACTGGACAAAGCAGACAAACATTTGCAGACTTCACTATAATAAAACGTATCTCTTTCAGCAAACAAATAATGTGCTATACAGGAAGAAAAGTTTCACAGAACAAATAATTGCGGTATAACTAAATTTCACCCATTAGACAATAAAACTAAACACATTAAATATCCAGATTACCACCAAAACAACGTCTTGCATATTAATTTCACCAAAGCCGACCAGCTGCACAGGTTGACTGTAATTGTTTTGGAAAAGGGGTCACCTAGCAACTCCAGCAGCCAAAAACAAGCCGACACACTGTACTGTGAATATGTATAAGTGCATGTTCATGTTGACAATAATGTACAGGCCTTTAATGGTGTTTTGGAGTTACCTTTAGGCTGGAAGTCACCTGACCTCCCTTGTTTCAATTGGCTGATTTTCTTTTTCAGCAACTGGACATCTTCAGGCTTTCTTCCCTCTAAACATGAAAGTGGAATATCTGGCAACAATATCAGGAAAATAATTACAAATGTATTGAATGAACTGGAAAATTGTGAAAAATTGTAAAAATTGTAAAGGATACTGAGAGAGAAAGGTAAATGGCATATATCCACTTCCACAAGAGGGCGCACGTCCAACAAAAGATGGGGTTCTGCATCGTCTAGTATGGATTTATATTCCTGTAGTTAAAAGAAAGATTAATAATACACCATTTTATACCAAGATTTAATGGTGCCATGATTTTATACCAAGAGGAAGAGATGATTTTAAACTGCTGTAAAATAATATAATATCACAAGATTGATAAATAGATGGATAATATAATAGTGAAACCAAAATATATTATATAAATATATAACATTATATGGATTTTTCACTGTTTTCCTGTTTTCCTTCACTGGAAGCAAAACTGCTATTAACAGGAGCTCTTTGAATCTTTACTACAGGCCAATCAATCATTTTTGCTCCTAATGACTTATCGAGTTTAAAAACGGTTATTCTGCAGAAATATAAACAGATGCAATTCACCGCTGCTGTTCTCAGCACTAAATAGAACATATTATTCTTTCCCGTAGAAAAACCACTGGCACATTTTAAGTCATTTCCCATTTGGGGGCTGGGGCCGCTCTAAGATGTAATCAGTGTATGAAAGCAAATGAAAACCTAGAAAATTGTACATAATCATAAAATAAACAGCACTAACTGAGGAAAGTCACGCACTGGCCAACAGTTCCATGGTATATGTGTTCTACCTGTACTGTGATCCTCTGATCTCTGGAAAGGAGGTTGAGTCTGCGGCACTGAAACACACAGGAAATCATGCAATGAGAGGTTTCTCACATGAAATTAATTTTGCTGATTAAATGGCAAAGTTTAGTTGATGTAAGCGAGGCCCCTTATCACCTAAGAAAACAACAATCCTGTAATAACAGACATATCTGACCTCATGAAATGAGGTGCCCCATTAGGTTTATGTGTCACAACCAACCCTATCAGAGGCAGCAGACCCACAGAAGGCCTCGTAGTCCACCAGGTGGGTAACACTGGGCTTGTCTCCACATACCGCACAGTCAGCCTTCTTGGGTCGCAGCCTAATGGATCTGAATTTGGCGTCTTGTGCATCGAACATCAGCAGCTGCTGGCTGCAGGAAGCTGACACACAAAGTCAAGGACCAGGCTGTTTTGTGAAAAGACACCTGATTCAGCGAGTCAGGTGGCACCTTCCTCATTTGGTTATTAGCAAGCCACACAAACCTGATTGTAGTCGACCTTATGGTGTTTTACAACTGAAAACAGATATTGAATGCAAGTCTTAATGGTAGAATTATATGTACCTGCAGGTTTGATAATTGTTCTCAAATTAAGATGATGTTCAGACACTACAGATCAACTATTTAGCCTTGTTTTCATTATATTTTAATCACACAAGCACAAAGCATCGCTCTCCACCCTAGTGTGGCAATTCTTTCTCCTTTTATTCAGATGAATAAGCAGAAAATCCTGTTCAAATGCAACACAGGGACAAATGTGGTGTATGTGCAAGGAGGAGTTGAAAGGATACATCCTTGTCCTGAAGCGATCTTGAGTACTTCCAAAGCCTGAAAACAGCCCATTATCCCTGGCACTTTAAGAAAAGTGCAATGTTTTGACACATTCTCATAAAGATAAAGGCTTCTGGAGAGTGGACAAGACTCACCCACTCCTAAGACCCCTCCATCAGAACAGTTGGTCACTGTCTCTGGGGGTGGGGGTACTGGGTACAGACATCTGTAGCAGGGGCCTCCCTGGTAGTTATAAACGGCTAGCTGCAAGCACAAAGAGTAAGCTAATGTAATGTTTCAACCCCAGAGACATTTGACACAGATTTTTATCATTACCTGTCCCTCCAATCTCAGGGCACTTGCTGACACCAGAGGCTTACTGCTGAGCACACAGGTGTCGTTCACCAGATAACGAGTGGGGACGTTGTCGGAACAGTCAGCAACGATATCATACATGAGGGAAGCAAAATCAAGGAGTCATCACAAACACAGATATGCATTTGCCAGCTAAACACTCCAGCAATGTATGATGCAGCATAGTCAGCCATGAGTCTAAAAAACAAAATCAGGAGTTTCACGCCACAAAAATAAGTATATATTACAACAGATGTCATGTGGGGCTTTGTGGCAGGATACTGTTGAATAAGCTGCAGAGCATTCTGTGGTGAGAGCTGCAGGTGGTACGGGATGCACTCGACAGTCGAGTTCAACCTGCAAACATAAAGTCACATACAGAAATAATTGATTTTAAAGTCTGGTTGGGCTCTCAGTAACTTTCAACAGGTCGTTTTTTTCAGTCACACTGCAAAAAAACAAAACAACAAAAACAGTGTCATGTTTCTAACTCAATTAAACAAGGAACATACCACAGAACATATGAGTTTTTAATGTGACATGGGACTAACAGGAAAAAGAGGATAGGAGTGCCGCGCATGTTTGACAGTATGGAAGCTGAGCAAGAAACTGGCTAGGAAGAGAAATGGCTCCCCCTTGTGGTCTCAGGGTGTAATTAAAGGGAACGAATAATTCTGCAGAAACAAACTGGATACAGCTGGAAAGCTGTACTATCCAGCACTATTGAAACACATACTGACTCAGTACATGCATTTATTAACATGTTGATACAGTACATGCATTTACAGATATGGATAAATGCATCAAGAACAAGTTAGTACCTTCTAACAGCATGGGCAGCAGACAGCGCCTTGGACTGTCCCTGGTTCTCTTCCCCATGAAGCACCTGTCTATGCAGATTATTGAGCTCCACTTCATCATAGTCCAGCAAGCCAAGGCGCCCTGTAACAATATAAATAAGCTTTTTCAACAAACATCAAACCATAATGCCCAAACAATTAATTCAGAAAGTGTGACTTCTGATTCATGCTGTTTATAGTTCTTCTTCACCACTCACATTAAATGGTGGAGACAATGGTGACATAATTATATCCACTCTCTATGAAAGAATGAACCTACCAATCCCTGCTGCTGCAAGATAGAGTGCCAACGGGCAGCCCAATCCTCCACAACCCACAATCAGCACTGAAGTTTTGGATAAGTTCAGCTGACCTGTGGTCAATCAACATTTAGTCACGATCAATAATACAATCCTCCTGCATCATGTCTGTGTTCACTCTTACCTTGGACAGCCAGCTGAGGCAGTAGCAGCTGTCTGCTGTATCTCATGATGTCTTCATTGCTGAGTGCTGTTTTGGTTTTCAGAGGGGTTAAAGGTGTAACTTTGTCATACAGCTCCTGCGCTGAGTTATGGTTCTGAAAGAAGAGTATTTTACAAAATAATTTTAAATAATATATATATATTTGGGGTTTAGAGTTTGCATCTTTAACTACAGGAACTAATAACGCGTTGCTTCCAGCAACCTGCCATCTTCAATGATACACACATTCATAGCTAACTAGCTGGTAACTGTCAATCCAGTTTTTAATGTATTAAAATAGGTCAAAAGTGCGTCAGGTCTGGTAGCTGTTTAGTACAATATTACAAAATTACACTATGAAAGCCACAATGCTTCATAGCAGTAAACACCATCAGCACTTAAAACGACGTTCAACCTTCTACGCACCTTTTCTAGCTGCGCTAGTTTCTGTTTCAGAGCAGCGATCTCCTCATCTTTCTCTTTGAGCTCTGCCTTCAAGGACAGAACCTCCTGAGACATGACTGCTGCTGCTGCAATACAAGAAAAAAATCTAAAACTATATTGCACAAGCTGAATTAGTTATAAAGTAACTCTATAAAGCAACTCCAAAAAGAGCATGTTGACATATGAGGCTGACGCGTACGTGCGCACACTTCCGCCTTGACGGCGTGACGTGACACGTGATACGTACGATTTCTTTTTATTAATAATTCGATAAATTATTGTTCCTAAATGATTACTGCTCTTAAAATAAAACTACAATAAACGTGTCGCACTTAAAGTACAAATAACAACAACGAATTAATTGAAGATTGCGTGTTTTCTTATCGTCTTTTAGGCACAGCCGAGTGTACACCCACGCACACGCGCACTCGCGCAGCTCCGTGACGCCTGTGCGCGTTTCGAGAACCTCGGGTTCTCCCTTCAGCCTTTCACATGATCGGTAAGGAATGTTGAGGAGACCGTCAGCAGCGATGGCTGAAGGAAGCCACCGTCCATCAGTCATGTATTTCATTTATTCTGTTGCCGTCTGCCTGACGTTCATCCACTGCGCCAGAGGACTCTCTTGGTCTGAAGAAAAGGTAAGTCTGGAAAAAAAACGGGGGATTTGTAACCATGTTGTTGTTTTGACATGTTGAAATGCAAATTCTGCTTTTACAGGTATCCAAATGCCTTCAGATGCAAAAAGAAACAGCACACTCCATAACTGAATTACTTTTTTCTATCAATAACCTGCTCAACAGAGTTTGGTTATTCCTCTATAACAGGATCTGAAGACAATTACTTTAAAAAAAAAAAAAAAAAAAAGACAAAGTCAATTTCACCGTTTTTCAGTTTGTGTTGTATCTCATCATCATTCCAGATTACAGCAGCCCTAAAGAAACGATTGGGACAAAAAAGATTATTTTACAAAAAGCGCCTGTCTTTAATTCGTAATTTCTCTCAAGATGTACCTGTGTTTGTTTGGCCATTCATGTATCTTATTTATGTTGCTCCCCATACCTCATCGCCTGGTTGCTATGGCAGCACAGCCTTCGCCAGTGATCCATCCAACTGCACATCGTGGTATTTATAGACAATACATTGGATCCCCTGCCAGCCCTCTCTGACTCTGCACCCCAGCTCTTTGGACGACTGTTTTCAGTCCCATATAATTATACATCTTTTATATAACACTGTAATTACAAGCTTGCTGTGGAAAACTATATCATGACGTATTTGGAGCCAGTTTGCATTCAACAGGTTTCGTTAGATGATGTATGTCTGTATAAATGGACACTGGGCTCTTGTGTGAGAGGCTAAAATGAGACCAAATTAGGAGGAAGAGATGAAACAAATAAACAGGCTGGTTCCCACATTTGAAATTGCTCATTTGCAACCTTGTGAATTCTGTTCATTATAAAATATTCATCACATCTTTCAAATTTCTGGTATTATATATATATATATGTATACATACATATATATATAATGTTATTATTAAAGCGATATATGTTTGGGCATGTATATATAATTAGGAATACTTCAAAGTGTTGACTCTGGAGAAGGAACATGGATGGCTGTCTGCTGGTGACCTTTGAGACCAAATGAACAGGAGCCATGGAAATCTGTGGATCAATATGTTTTTTAAACTCTTGACTGTCGTGAAGCAGGAAACAGTGTATAAAACCTGGAAAATCAGGCTGATCAGGGCACTGAACATTCTCCACCTCTTTATTTGATTATGTTTTTTTTTTGCCTCATTTATTAATTTCTTTATTTTTTCTTTTTTATTACCTTTTTTTTAAATCTGAAGTGAAAATTTCCCTGTTGAAGGACCTGTGATTGCCGGTAACCGTGTCATTATTGTTGCTCAATGAGAGAATACCTCATTTTCTGTTGTGAAATAAATTACCCCAAATTGTGCAAATCCAAAAAAAAAAAAAAAAACCCAACACACCTGTTTCCCTGCTCGGGTTTCACTGATTCTTGTGTCTTGCTTCAGCTTCATCACCAAGCCCTCACTCTGACAGAAGAAGAGGTCCGTAGCGCTCTGTCTCACACTGACGTGGGTCAGATGTGGTCAAGGTACCTGAAGCAATTGCTGGTCATCAGGTATCCAGGCTCTCCAGGCAGCCTGGCTGTACAGGAGGTGAGCTTATCTACTGTCCGTGGTGACTGATTTTGCAAAGTCTTCCTGTTCATTAAAATGTAATAATATCTTCACAGCATATCAAAAGCACCCTAAGTTCTCTTGGAGCTGGTTGGGAAATAACGGAGGATAAATTTGTGTCGGGAACACCCTACGGCCGCCTGCCCTTCAATAACATCATCGCAACCCTGGACCCGTCAGCCAAGCGTCGCCTGGTCCTGGCCTGCCACCATGACTCCAAGTACTACTCGCCTCAGTGGCAGAGGGAGTTCCATGGTGCCACTGACTCCGCTGTGCCCTGCGCCATGATGTTAGAGCTGGCACAAGCGCTGGATGAAGATCTGAAGGCTCAGAAGGTGCTGACCCCCCTCCATGAGAATAGAATCCTCTAACCTGCACATCTGTCCTCCAAACAGTCTTGAACAGCAGTAACCTGCACCGATGCCTATTTCAAACAGACCTCAGCAACAGAGTGCTTGTTTTTGATAATTTAGTGTTAAATTTCACAATCTTGGTCGTTGTTTGTGTCTATAAATCCACGATTGTAACATGTAGCATGTAGCGCCATAAACAAGGGTGATCTAAAGGAAGCTGAATCTATTCAGAGGTTGCTCGTCTGCCCTGCGTCTGCGTCACAGTTGAGTTTTGACCCAAACACTGACAGGGTCTGCGACGAGGCAGGAGACATGTTGATCTCAGGCTCAGTGCTCTGTCACCAGGCACACAGTGGGAATAAGAACTGCATTCAATGCAAATACATTTGCTGATCAAGCAAATCTGTCATCAGACATTGCAGATATACTTTTACAAAGGCACATTACCTAAAAAATTATTTAAAAAAAAACACACAAAAAAACCCCCCTAAAACAAGTCACGTTTAAATAAAGATGAAGCCGTCCGTGTTATTTCACAGCCACTAAGAGAAAGAAAAACACTTAACTTCAAGAAAATCTACTTATTATTTTAAGGAAAAGAAAAGAAAAAAGAGCAAACTGTGAAGGTAAACTCTGGCATGGCTTTTGCTTCCACGCAGGCCTCCAGTCCTGACCTCACCCTGCAGCTCATCTTCTTCGATGGAGAGGAGGCTCTCTTTCGGTGGACTGCCTCGGATTCCCTGTACGGCTCTCGTCACCTGGCTCGAAAGATGGAGACCACACCACACCCTGCCGGATCCACAGACACCAACCTGCTGCACGGCATAGTACACAGCCTTTCCCTTCTGTGGCCGGAACTAGCCGAAATCAGCGTGATCCCGGGGAGACAGATGGCTGTTTCTTTATTTGTTTTCTTTTCTTTTCTTTTACATCTGCAGAGATTCCGTAGCATGAAGCCTTAATGCCATTGTAAAAGACTTTGAGAAGTGGTTATTATCAAAACCTAGCTACAGCGTGTGTTTTTTTTGTGAAAAAACAAGCCCCCTCACCTCCCTCTCTTCATGTTCCCTCTTTTCAAGGATCTCTTTGTGCTGCTGGATCTCATTGGTTCTCCCAGTCCGCACTTCGGCAGCTACTTCACCAACACGGCGCACTGGCTCATGCGGCTGCAGGACATTGGTGACTAATAAAATGTCCAATATGTTAGTCATATATGTGTGAAAGTCACTTAAATAGAAAATAGTCTATAATCTAAATTATACTTTGTCTGAACTGCAGGTTTAAAGGGAGATTGCATACCTTAAATAGCATACCTTACCATACTTAAAAATGTGTGTTCCGGATCAGGTTGTGTTAAGAAGAATGAAGGTCTTTGGATTAAATTACCATTTACATTGAAAATGGAGTAAGCTGAACCAGCACTTGCATGTTCCGTCTTTCCTCAGAAAAGCGTTTACACTCCATGAACCAGCTTCTGGATCACCCAAACATTGTGGAATATTTCTGGCCCGATCGTCCCATGGCCCAGATTCAAGACGACCACGTCCCGTTCCTAAACAGGGGTATGCCACGTACGCTATTGCAGTGACGGGATGGTGTTTAGCTGTATGTGCTGATCGCCCGTCTTTGCTTGTCTCTGCTAGGTGTCCACGTCCTCCACCTCATCCCCTCCCCCTTCCCCTCCGTCTGGCACACTTTTGATGACAACGAGCAGAATTTGGACCGTGCCACCATTCAGAACCTCAACAAGATCCTGCAGGTTTTTGTCCTGGAGTACCTCAACGTCAGACCCACTGTTGCTACAAGCCCACAGAATTTTGGGTAAAAAGACCGTATTTAGTGCAGCTTCAATGTCAAACACACTCTGTTAATTCTATACATGATATAATATATTCCTGCTATATATCTGTGTGCTTTAGCGTGTCTGAAAGGCCTTTTACTGGAGACTCAGAATGTTCAGAAACCACAGGATCAGAACACAGAAGCTCCTGTGTCTTTAATACACACTGCCCTCTTTATGTCAACCTAAACCTCTTCACTCTGTCTGGAGGCATTTTAGTGTCCATGCTAATGTCTATGTGTTGCTTCCCTTGTAGCCAGAAGTCTGAAGAATCTTCTTCTAAAGATGTAAAGACTATGTAGCGTTTACTAGGTTATACAGCTGGATATATGATGACATCATATACAGAAACGCTTTACATGTGACATTTCCTGTCACATTTCGTGAGCTGGCAGGAAGCAGGCTTGTATTTGACAGGTTTAGCACTGTGTGAACTGAACAGCTTCCCGAGTCAGAAGTCTGTTTCTGTTTATATGAAATTACCCTGGTTTTATTATACATAGTATATAGTGTCAGACTTGGATTTCCTCTGTTTTGAATCTGAAATAAATGTTTTAAGACTTACCCTGTAGTTACTTGTTTTTGAAAGGATCCATAAATCCAAAAGGTTTTTTTTTCCCCCTATATGCTGCACAGACATGGCATGAATAAGGAATTCTTCAGGAAGAAATATTGATATTCCAACTGAACTATTTCTGGTTGATTTAAACTTGTAAATTGACTCTCCAAACTCATTCTGTTTGAATACTAGGTGTAGTAAATAAAGCATATTCAAACAGTCAAAACTGAACCACAGTTCAAGAGTATCTCTTTTTCATCTTCAACAATATTTCCTAAATGGGAGGGGATCTTTCAATCCAACAAATTGGACGGATTTTTGGTTTGTGGTAATTTGACTTAAATTTTATGCGGCGTTAGACGTATTTGTGACATTTGTTAGAATCTTAAATGCGCGTAGAACACATTCACCAGCAGAGGGCAGAAGTGAGTGGCGGATTTAAATGGAAAGTTGAAATCAATATTTCTAGTGTTTAAACATGAAAACCATTTTCTTCTATTGCAGATATGTTTATGCAGACCAGTTCAAATCAGAGTAGTTGCAGTTATATCCACATCGATCCTTATACATCTATATGTCCAAATAAGATTATCTTAAATAACCTTAAAAATTTTGAGCTACCGTTTTTCCTCTTACGGGTTATTATATTTACAGAGAACGTAACATATGCGCACAACACCACGTGTAATGTGACTGTTGCACAGAGTTAATTAAAGGCTCTACCAAAATAAGCCAGCGAATCTGCACGCCTCCCATTTCAAATAAGGGCGGTGATATCAGACGCTGCATTCATAGTGCTCCTTGTATTTTAATAGATGTCAATATTACCTTGGGTTTAAAACTTTTTAAAAACCTTAAGTGTAAGACGGAATATCATTTTTGGAAGCTATGACCTATTAAAATGTTTGCCCAGAATATATTTATAAAATAAGCCATTTCATGTCTTGGTTAGTTATTGTTTTTCCCCACAGTGGGCATTTATCCCACTTTATCCTTATCCGTAAATGCAGCATAGGCCCGAAACCCGGCACTGAGGAGCCGCGGAGGCTTTAGCCCAGCCCCCAGTGCAGCGTGCACACCAGTTGTTTCTGTCAGGGCTAAACTAGCAGATCACCAGCACCAATCTCTTATGAAGAATGTGACAGCAAAGTAATTATTTTATTTCAGCTATAAAATTAGGTCGCCAAATCATTGGCGTATTGTGTCTCGTGGTTTTTTCTTCTTCACCAAGTCATGGAGCCGATAACGAAGTGGACGCCGAAGCAAGTTGTCGACTGGATGAAAGGTAAGACTGGAGCAATTTATTAAACTGTGGTTTAATTATGACTCGAATACGCACCATAAACAATGCGATCGTGCTTTCACAGCTGTTTCGTCCTAGTTTATTGTCGCTTCTTAATTATCTTGAACTAGTTTCGTAGAAACTGCTGGAGTGTGTCAGCATACCTCCGCCAAAGCGTTTAACAATAGGTCCGCCTTTTACTCTCGCTCCCACTTAAAAGTGCATTTTCCCTGAAAAAGTTCACCCAGTCCTTTAACGATAAAGCGAAGACAAACTATTAATCAGGTCATTTTGTTGTGTAAAGTTTAAAATATGTGTTTTTGGGGGGTTTAAACCACCTCAAGACAGTTCTTATGTAAACAACCGTTCAAAATGACTGAAGTCACAATGCTCAAAAACGTATTTCATCACTTTAGCTCACGTATACTAGCTTTTTAGAAATCATGTCTTCTCATTTTCACACTGGAGCACTCCTGACATGTGTTAAACGTGCAAATATTTGAGCCCAGTTCTGAAAACCCTCCTCCCTAATGTGGAAAGTGTTCTCCCCTTTGGTAGAATACATAGAAATCCATCAGCCACCTGTTTTCCTACTTTCAACAGTGCTTTCAAGGCCACCATTTAAACCACAGCGGTTTCAGGCTCTTGAGAAGACTTCATGTTGTGGAAGTGGCATTTTTTTGATCAGAGCATAGGTATGTCTGATGAACTACAATGTTTGGAATGTGAACGATGAATGGAAATGGATTTCAGTCATTCCAAACACATTAGTGAGGGAAGTAAGTGTGTCATACAGTCAGGACAGCTAGTGACTCTCTATCAGGGCTCTCTGTTGTAATATTTTCTCTTGAATCCAGTCCTTTTGTTTGTTTGCATCATAAGGCAACCCTATTTCCTAAAAATCGCAGCCATAGTCATGTTGTAGTAACTGCTGATTAAAGCACGCCTGTTAGTGCCAATCCATAGCTGGGAGCTAAAGAGGATTTTGGAGGGGTTAGTTTTAGTGTTCCCAGTGAAAAGAACCCAGCAATGGCATGCACGGATGGGGGGATTAGTTGTCTAAACTGGCCCCATCGCCCACTGCCAGGGCACATTGCTGTCAATCTCCTGCAGATCTGACTCAGCGGTTGTCTCTGCGGTTCTTGACCAATGGCTTCTAAGAAGATGGGTGATGAAGATGGGTGCACGTAAAGAGTTAAAAATAATCATAAAATAAAAAAAAAACAACAACTTAATGCAATACTCAGATGACATGGAAACGCTGACTCTGACTGGCTTGGACTTTGAAATGGTGGGTCTGTGTTTTTAGCTTTTTATTAACTGCTAAATTTTAAAATAAAGTAAATACAACTTGATCCAAAGTCAAATGACTGTTGTTTATACCCACCTTTAGTATCTGGAGGGCAGAAGAGTACTAAAACCTTGCTGTGAGTAGGGTTTAAGCCTCATGTTGTCCTTTTCACACCAATGGCAAACACGGGTGTTTCCAACGTTGTGTTGTTATCCGTGGCAGAATTATGTCTTCATCACCTTGAGATGATCTCTGATTTGTGTATTGGGGCTATTGTTAATCACTTCCATTGTTCTTGGGAGCTGATGTGATGCTGGCTGGTGGTTTATTGCCAGAGAAAGGGAGCTGTTTCCTCTACATTTAAACACTGTTGTTGTTTTGTGTTTGAGGCCTGCAGATGCCCTGCAGCATAGTTCCTTGTCCACAAGCTCTGATCTTCCCATTGGACCTGTGGCGTCACATGATTAATGGTCTCACTTGTTGCACGTGGGGCCGCTTGCGCTGAAAGAACTCCACAGCGGCCGCATAAGTGCCATAGTTTGAATTTTTGTCATTCGGTTCATTTAAAATTTGTGTTTCTCTGAACGGAATGACACTAAAACCTCTGATATTTAAAAGTTATGCAGCTACTTTATTTCCAAATATAGTATTGACTTCACCACAATAATGCTACAGTGAATGTTTAGCTTTAGTGTCTCATTTATCAAAGATGCTGCTTCTTTTCCTCAACCTGCACATTGTAGCCGCATGCAGGAGACTGCCGAGGCCTATAGGTGTAGGTGGAGATATCCAAAAATATATAACGGTGGATAGATGCAGATATATTTCTAGATGTATACGGACAGAGAGCTGACTTTGAGTCCACACACGCTGGATGAGTGCAGCGGTGTATGCCCTTCAGCAGCCTTATTGTTAGAGATGATAACAGCGAGATGATAACGGTGGTTCCTGATCCTTATCTGGCCAACGCGGAGACATCCTAAACTGGAGTGCGGACAGACACCGTGCAGATGCCTCACCCTTATTAAGGCATCCGCTGCATCTGTGTCATCGGTGGCTCTATGTTTGGATTGCCTCCGCACTCGTCAGTAATCAGCTGAAGTGCCGCTTGCGTTGCATGCTGTGTGTGGGATTCAAGCTGGGATTGGATAGGGTAGGATTTTGGAGTTTGTTGTTTGACGCTTCTCAGTTGTCTGTCTGTTGTTTTTGGAGATGAGTTGATTGTGTTCCATCAATGGGAAAATAGCCACGTTACCTTCAGGACCTTAGAATGAAGGGAAAGTGCTGTAAGAGGATCCCCCACAGGGAGGTGGCCGAAAGGGCTGCCTGTTGTTTTGTTCCTCACAGTCCCTCTGTGGCCTGTTTCTCATAGTACGGTGTTAAATGCTGCATACTTTTGTGCTGTAAAACATTTGTGTCATTTACATCAAGGCATGAGCAGGTCTGATGGTGCCATCGTCCACAGCAACTGAAATCCGTTTCTATTTGCATGTACAGTAGATCTGATGGAGCCACACTCTGCCAGGAGGTCGGACTAAGTATCAGCCTGCCACACGGGGCCAGCCTGCCGTACTCGTTTGATTTTCATTCAAATCTAAAATGTGCATTGCAAATCACCCAGATGATCTCGGCTTAGCAGAGCCAACAAGCTGTTTGCTCTGCTTTAGCAGCACTGACCTGCGAGGTGCCTGGATGAAATGACAGGGATGAAAAGTCTGACCTGAGGTGGAACAGCAGGTGCAAGTGCATTCCGAGCTCACATGCTGGCTGGCTTATTGCACCCGGATGTCGAATGCGCGCCTGCTCACTTCTCACTGGCTGGGCTCTGCCCGAGCCCTGTCTTGGCCAAAGGCAGCAGGTTTTCCTACTGGTATATTTCCCCACCAGACTGGTTCTCATTTAAATCCATTCAGCCGTGTGCAGCAGCTCTGCGCAGACTGGTGTCCGGGCAGCCTCTAATGGGTATCGACCTGACCCGAAGCAATATCGGATTTTTAATCAAAGCTGTACTTGTGTTTTAAGATGTTAAACAGCTTCAGGACTGTGGTTTTACTGGGATTCAGACAGGGAACTGATTAAAAGTGAATATGTTGGTCTTGCTATCAAAGCACTGCTTAATGCATTTATGCTCAAATAACCATAAAACATGACAGGAATGCAGCCGCTGTTTTGCCCCCCTCGTGCGAAGCGAGTAGCAGCAGTCAAAACGGATCGCACAAGCCCTTCGTTGCATTTTTAGGAGATTTAAAAGGTTGAACTCGGTGAGGTTGTTGGTCCTGCTCACAAAGCTCATGAGCTTACGCCGTAATGGAGTCTTATATCATCATGCGTCTGAAATAGTTCTGTCATTTTATGAACTGTCAGCCGCTTTGTGGGTTTAACTGGAATTTTTTTTGGCAAGAGCCTGATTAGAGCTTGTTCGGGGCATGCTCAGACTTGTCTATATATTTTCAGTCATCCAGAAATTCTTTCTCTTCACCCAGTTTTTAAAATTTGTCATCTGTATGGGATGAATGAAATTAAAAGGCTTTTACTGGCTCGTTTCCTAATCCATTCTCTTTGTTCTTGTATGATCCCATTCTTCTGCTATTAATTACTATTGCGAGAAAGCCGTAATTGTTTGTAGGTTTGTGTGTGTGTGTGCGCGTTTGCATTTTCACTTGTTTTGACACGTCTTCTCGGCTGTCAGCTTTGCTGTTGATGGAGAAGGCAGCTGTAAGTGCTTAGTCTGTGTTTTTACAGCATCGATGCTGCGCCGACGAACCCAGCACGGCCCATCATCACCCTGCTCACCTCAGATTTTAAAAGCGTTGGATTTAGAGGAAAATAACGAGTTTTATGTGAAGCCATGCACTCCCATTGTGGTTGTTTTTATGTGAATTTCCATGTACGTCTGTAGCACACGGAGCAGGTAATTGGAGGGGAAAGGCCGTAAAGCTCATCGGGTGGACTACAGAAAATTCCACACTGCAGCACTGCATTCTTTGCTGCATTTCTGGAAGGTCTGTTTTACTTAGATTTTTGTCTGAATTCCCCATCCCACCTTTAAGAAATTCCCTGCCAATTTCCAGTGTGGCACCGGCTCAATTCCCCCGAGGTCGTGGCTGTGAGACTGATCCAGCCAGACGAGTTGGCCTAGACGAGTTTAAAACAAACAAGTAAAAAAAACAAAACAAAACACCTAAACTCAGAATACAAGCATCCTTTAAATGCTTGATCGAGATCAGTGACATCAGCTAATAGACCAAAGTTTTAATGTGGGAGATTCTGTTGATCCTTTTCTTGTCAGGCAGGTGCGGACAGGTGGGGAAAGCCTCTCACCTGCCTTTCATGTGTGTTTGTAGATGGCACCGTTTCCAGTCCACAGCACAGCTTTGGAGGCTGGCAGGTGTTAGCAGTGAAGTGGGAGGAGTTTGTTTTTTTACTGGGAAAGCAGTGAGGAATAACCAGTGAAATTACTTTTTTGTGTTATTTATTTATATATATATATATATATATCTTTTTTTTTTTTTTTTTTTTAAGAAAACACACGCATGAGTAAAGAAACTGGGTTACTGGCAACAAATGGGAGTGAATGTGTTAGCTCACCGGCTCTTTTATCAAAGATGAACCACCCACCTCCATCTACATGGGACAGCTACAGAAAAGCCCGGCTAGGGTCAGCGCTGGACTAGTGTCAGCTTTGATCGGCTCGGTTTGGCAGTGGAATCTCTCTGCTTATTCAGTTGGGCTTTTTAACAAGATTTGAGGAGGGATTTACCCTCTGGGAGAATTAGCAGCAATTAGCAGCTTCTTATCTGACGATGCTTATGGGGATGCACATTAGGATTGGAGCAGGTACAGCAGTCAGATCTGCCATGAATGTTCCGGTTTTCAGCTTTAATTCAGGGTTGTGTTTTGTTTTTTTAAATTATTATTATTTACAAGGTTATGGCATTTACCATTTTGTGGTTACAGACACAGTTTGACCTTTTCAGAGGTTTTCTTCAGCCTCTCTGGTTTTAGTTGCAGGCAGCGATTGGTGCAAAGTTAAGTTTGGCTTTTGGAAAAATCCACCCTGGTGCAATTACTGAGCCCTAACACACTTTCCCATGGCAGAATCAAATGTGCAGGGCACATTTCCTCCTTCAGACATGTTCATCTTTCTTGTGGTTTCCAGCCAGCTATTATGGGTGCTGGTAAATTGCTCTGTAATCAGCAGACTGGGCCACCCTGATCATACACCATCCATGTGATCGCATTAAAGCAATGACGGCTTCCCCGAGCCGTTCCTCCATGACCTGTCCTCGTCTCGGTGACTGTGACTTTGAACCCAGGGTTACGGTTGATGATTGCGGTGCTGATTTAAAAGCGGTCATTTTCTTTCCTTGTCTTTTCCTGTCCCTCCCTTTGTTTACCAGGTTTTTACCTTTTCCCCTGTCCTTCTTTGAAAAGAACCCTTAATTATAGTTTTTGGGAAGTGGCGTATGTAGCAAAGTCTGCTGACTCTCAGGCTCTTGCTCCATATCTCATCTTCAGGGACTCTGGGGCCGCACAGTGGCAGCGTCACGGCTTTTGTTATAACTTTGTGATGAAAATAGAAAAGCACTCCATTCCTATGTACAGAAGTAACGGTCTCTATTGTGTGGTTGCACAAGCACTGGTGACTATCTTGGGATATTTATCAACAGGCGGAATCACAGTATGAGCATTGGAGGGGCTGTGAAAGACAAAGGACTGTGCCGGGTGTGGAACGTGAGTCAGAGGGGGAGTTTGAGACGTGCTTCAGGTCTGCGTTGCTTTCTTTAGTAGGTGTTTCATGCTGGCGGTAACAAGCTGCAGCCTGGCCGAGAGTGATTGGTGTTTATGTTGGCCTTGTTGGTTGTTGTTCCAACCCCGTGATCCCCTCTGTCACGCATGAGCACAGATAACAGCTACCTGCACACGCATTTCCGACTCAAATAAACATTTACGCAGTGTTACGGGCCTCTGCTTTTATGCGTTTCTAATAAATATTTCTGTGTTAATGAGTTACCATGTTCCTGTTGTGACCTCTGTCAACACCTCAGGATCCATTGATGTAAATGAAGCATGTTTCTTTCCTTTTTTTTAAAAGAATATTTTTCATATTATAAAATTATATGAACCCAGTGACTCTGTTATGATCCTGAAACCACTGCCTGTTGCTGTAGTGTCTTTTGCTTCTTATTTACCCTGTATTTTGGTTTCTGTTTGTCAGCAGAGGCGTCCGGGGGGGATTAACTAAACCTGGGGACTGGTGCTCCAACCACGGCACAAACTTTGACCCTCTCTTGGTCACTCGTCATCAGTCAGCATCTATCACCGTGGCTGTGACAGAGCGGCTTTTGTCTGCCTGCCAAGGGACTGACCTCAGCTGTTCTTTCTCACTTAGGAAGCCCACTCGGGACGTGTGGCTGCCATTTTGGAGTTGTCTGCATTTAAGATTAGGGAACATGAAGTGAAACAGTCTTTGTTGGTTTGAGGAAGCCACGATAAGACAAAAATATGAGTCATACAAGGTCAAAGTGAAGCCACCAAGGAGTAGTGGAAGTAAGAACATTAGGTCCTGGGATCTTCAATCTCATTCCTGGACTATGTAGATCCCTGTTATACCAACAGGTTTTTAGGAACATGGTCGGGATGGAGTTGTAGAGGACTATTGTGTAAGTCCTCTCCCAGTTCCCATTGGACGGGCAAGCCCGGTCAGTGTGTGTGTGTGTACAAGCTTTGTTGTTGTGCTGTGAAGTCATGCATTAGGACAGCTTAGTAGTCGCCTTTCTAATTACAGCACAGCCTCGGTCTGTCCAAACCATTGTGCCAGAATGCTGTGAATTCCCACAATGGAGCTGCTCAGCGGAGAACAATGAGTCGAATTCCTCGCTGGTCCCCGCAGGTTCACAGGCTGGGCTGATAAATAAAGACAGCAGAGTTACAGTGGCTTTGTGCTATTCTACACCCAGTAGCTTTCCCACTGCTCAACCCAGTAGGGATATTGGTTTGTGTTTGTGTGTATGTGTTGCAGAATGGCTAGAGCCCCCACTGGGAACTCCAGGAGGGGCTGATAGATGTGGGAGGCAGGACAGTAGGATGCTTGTTTCATTGTTTCTTTAGGTTATAAAGGCCTTTCACTCTTTCCTGATGCTCAGAACACAAGGATGCTTCCTTTTTATTTGTCCCTGCTGTTCAAACCTTTGTTTTTTTTTCTTGCTTCTAATTGGAATTTTTAAAACTTCTTTCAAGAGTAGGCCTTGACAAAGAAAAGTATTCTGTTGTTTATGCTGTGCCAAAAAGCACAGCGCTACAGTCCAACCTCTCCAACATTCATTGCCCTGACTCATCACCACCAGTGTGATGAATCTGCAGCTCATCGCGTCCCAGCTGCCGACAAGCGCGTCTCTGTGTGACATGCATGAATCTATATGTCATCGCTGCTGTGCAGTTATTCTGTTGCACACAGCGGTGGGACATGGTGGGTGGCCACAAAGACCTCACAGGGGACAAACAGCAGCTGCTGCGCTAACACACAGACTGAGACCTGCCAGTTACCTGGCTGCTTCTGTGTTGGACTGCCAGCGGATTTCATGTAGACTTTTTTTTAAATTCACAGGAAGGTCCTTTTATACTGTTGTATTGCAACAGCTGTCATCTACAGTAGTGGCGTCAGTCTGCACTGTTAGCAACCAGCAACTAACTGGTAATGTAAATGCATATTTTGTCTGGAAAAGATATTTTGCGTTATTGCACAGTGCTTTCAAATACACTGCAGGTTAACTTTTTACTTGGAATCCCGCACCTTTTCAATCCCAGTGAAATTTCCTAGCATATGAATGTTTATGGCATAGTTGGAGTATTTACCACCTCTGTGTGTGTGTGTGTGTGTGTGTGTGTGTGTGTGTGTGTGTGTGTGTCAGTCAATTACAACCACTTGCTTTGGTTTGAGAACATGTGCCAAGTGGTTCAGAGAGAGACCATAAAGCGCCAAAGTGTTTCATCCTGTGCAGGCTTTATGAAAGCGTTCACACGGTCCTCCTTTTGCCTCCCTCTTTTCTGCATTCACAATAGTGTGACACTCTATCTGCCTCAGTGCTTACCCTTGCATAATGAAAATAGATAGTCTCACACACCCCGGCCGTCATTGATCGAGGCCCAATAAATGTTTTATAAGCCCCACCATAAGGGCACCCCTCAGTAATGCGAGGGTGAGGGGTCGATTCCACACTCAGGTCCCAGGAATTTTGGGAGGGACCAACACATTTTCTGTGATCTGCACATTTGCTCTCGTTTCCTCTTTATTTTTCTACTTTAAAACTAATGCAGATCAGTTGGGATCCTAGCATGGTAAGGCTTTTCTGAACTATTGTGACCAAGAGGAGGTCACAATATGACATTTACAGAACGATGTCGTGATAAACCAGCCCAGAGGAGAGGACGGGCCCTTCTTTTGACCCTTTCAGACGCAGTCTTCCCAGCTCTGGTGAATAGTTTAAGCCACCAGAATGGTGAAATTTCTCCTTGTTTGTAACACAAGGGGTGCCATTTTACAAAGAAAAACTCTCAGGAAAACTGTTGGATTCTTTGTTTTGAACTAATGGCAGGAAAAGGGTTGTCCCAGGGTTTGTTTGGCTTCTTTGGGTTCAGAAATAAGTCCTCCGCTTTCCCAAACCTTACAGCGTGGGTCAGACTCTCTTGGCAGCTACGTGAGAGTCAGGGTAGAGCTTAAAATTCTTGCTACCAAGCTGCAGCTGGGTTTTTGTTTGACTATGAAGTTCTGGTCATGTTACACTTTCATGTATTTCAGAAACTTGTTTAAATCAGACTTGTTTAAACCTATTGCTTCTCCCAGCTGTCTTTCCCATTCAGGTGAAATTCACAAATGGGAACTAGTTTACCTTCAATCCAGATTAATAAAAAAAAATAAATAAAAAAAAAGACGACTGGAAATTAAGTGCATAGTAATGGAGTCGTGCTATATAGTTTCTTTGGACAGTGATTGTATGTCCAGAAACAGTTTTAGGTTGTGTGTCCTGTTGAGGTCATGGACTCATGCATTCATTCCTATACTGGGAGCCCTCCGAAGCAGTCTGGACTTCAGCCAGTCACCAACACAGGCTGATTTCTACAGAGGTATGAAGACACGAGGTACCAGCTGGCTCAGGGACCACAGAACACACCCAGTGGATCGTCAGCCATTACTGAACACAGATCCTCATCTGCTGTTAAGTTGCAAGCTTAGCACTTTTTAAGAAGTACGTGTGCGTGCGTGCGTGCGTGCGTGCGTGCGTGCGTGCGTGTGCGTGTGTGTGTGTGTGTGTGTGTGTGTGTGTCCTTCAAAGGGCTGATTGAGGGTTGGTTTTAAGGTTCAGTTTAGAATTGGGTTTAGGTTCAGGTCAGGCACTTGTGATGGTTGGGGCTGGGGAATGCATTACGTATATGAATGTGAGTCCTTAGAAAGATAGAAGTGTGTGTGTGTGAGAGAGAGGAGAGACTGATGGTTAGAGCAAGTGAGGATGTCTTTCAGAAAAGCAGGGCACGGGGCCATGAATGTGCAGCTGCCCCCTCTGTGCACTAGAATCATAGTGTTTACACACACACACACACACACACACACACACACACACACACACACACACGGGCTTGTTCTAACAGTATTTGATGATTTTACTGAAAGAACCATTGTGTGGATGGGGAGGGTTGTTTGTGGCTTGTTTATGGCAGAGTATTGTATATAACTATTTTTCTATAATATCAAAATGCCTGATTCAGGACACCATAACTAATGTTACCTTAGTCATGTCCCTCCCATGTGTGTACAATAACCATAACAATCCGTGACATTTGTTATTAAAATAGTAGCGAAATAGAAACCCGTTTAGCCTTAACGCAAGCGCACACACACAAATACCCATTGTTTAACCAGCTGAACAGTCTCAGAGGTCTCAACTGTTCACTACTGTTTGTAGTGTTATTTGTCAGACTGAGGTAGCGGCTCCACCTGTTCCTTATCTGCACTGTACACACAATAAGAGGATACGATATAACAGCTACAGTAGCAGAGCTTAAAGCTGGCTTTCATTTACCCAGAGCTATGGAGCTCCACCAGTTGTCAGTTGAACCGTATTAAACTGATCTGTCTTCTTTGTTTGTCTAATGAGTCTGTCTCGTTTGCCTTCTTTGTTTTGTGTGTCCAGGGTTAGATGACAGCCTCCAGCAGTACGTGAGCAACGTTGAACGCGAAAAGATCAGCGGAGAACAGCTATTGAAGATCACACATCAAGACCTGGAGGAGCTGGGCGTAGCTCGGATCGGACACCAGGAACTGGTGTTGGAAGCTGTGGATCTCCTCTGTGCACTGGTTAGTAGCAGCCTGTTGTGAGTGTAATAAAGTACTTAGGATATCACATAAAAAAAGGAGTTTTTAGGGAACAATTTGTAGCTAAAAGCAAGGTTTCTGCTCCCAGCGGGGCCTGTCGGACCTGAATATGCAGCCTGTAGTTCCTAGTGGGGCGGCCAAAAGGACCAGCGATGCAGAAAGGCTCATCAGTTCCCACACAACTCAGCAGGGTGTGGAGGCACAGAAGCAGCCCCGGGGCACTGGGAAACAGCTTTGTCAGTCCATATGGATGACAAGCTAGATGTGAGGGGCCCCGATAGTCTGAGAGCCTGTAAACAGCAGTTCATGTTAAAGATGGAGCTGCTAACAACAGACTGATGGGATATGATGGAGGACAGCTGATCCACTTCCTCAGATGTAAAATCTCTTACAAAGGCTGTAACAAAGCAGAATGAAATTATAGTTTGTAGATAGTGTGATAGACACTAAATCATTAATAACCGACAACTATTCCAACATAAAACTGCATGAATATTGAACAAAAACTATTCTGTTTATGGCATCATCCTCACGTCATAAACATGTAGATTTATATCTGGAGAAGAGGTTTTACAAGGCCTCTCACAGTGCTACATTATTATGTTTTACAGTACACCTTGCTATTCCATATATGTAAAAGTATGTGTAACGTCCTTAGCCTAAGAAACAGCTTTAGCTGAGAGTGCTTGTCATATTTAAAGCAATAGAGTGTTTTCTGCAAATAAGTCTTGTGCTTGCAGGTAATTTTCTTTTTTTTTTTTTTTTTTTTTTTGACCCTTTTTAATGGCTTAGAACAAATACACACTGTAACCGTCTATCTCCATACCCTAAACTAAATATATAAAAACACTCACTTTAGCCTTATATGAAACAATAATCTTGTTGGATTGAATGCTGTTCACAGTCGAGTTTAACTCGTCTCACCTTGGTCCTTCTCGGTCACCGTGTGAATAAACTCTGTCCATCACCGCAGCTCCCACAACTGTCAACAGAATGGTTTTGCCTTCAAATCATGAGCATGAAAAAGTAAAAAGTCGGTGAAAGCCATCTACGTTCCATCTGAAACAGTCCCGGCTTTTCCAGCACATGGGATTGATTTGGAACTTTATCACTTCCTGTGCCGTAAAAGTCCTATATTATGTCCCCTGCATTTTGATGTGTGTCAGCCTTTCTGTCTTTATGCTGCTATAAAAGCCTATATGTTAATTGTTTGCATCAGACCTTTCTCTTGTTATTGATCTCTCACTTCAGGGCATTATGAGAGACTCTTTAACACCTTGTATAAAATGGGCACATGCGTGGTTTAGTGTGTGGATTGCATATAATGCTGAGCTCACACCTCAGTATATGTACCAGATTCCATATGTTCCAGCCACTGCTTGTGGACTTTTTGCAGAACTCATGCATATTTGCATATTTTCTTTATCAGATGTCATATGTCAAGGCAGCTTCTGGTAGTGATGGCATCATGCGTTCTATAGCCTCCTCTACTGTGACGGTAATCAGAGACAGACTTTTGCTCACCCCAGGAACAGCCACGCAGAGGAGTTTCCTTTCATCCACTGTCATAAATCTGGTCTCATATTGGCTCATCTGGTTTCCCTCCACGGTATTAATTTTGAAGCTTTTATGCGACTTTATTCGGCCTTCAGATGATCCACGCCTGTCCACAGATATATATGCATTGAGCCTTTTTTGATTTAGCATGGTTTTAGCAAGGCCGTTTATAGGAGGAATGTTGGACTCTGGCTAACTGTTAACCTTTGACTAAAGCGGCACAACCAAGTGTTTTTTGTCCATTAGGGGTTTCCTTATTAAGACTGAGACCTTGGTCTGTTACAGGTCCCCAGGGAGGAAGTTATCCCCCGTCCCCCCAGCTCTAACTGAGACGAGGTCACTGCTACCAGCACAAACTCAGGCTATAAGCACCCAGAAGCCCCCTCACGCTCTCACACTCCCCCTCTTTCTTTCTCCATTTTTGTTTATTGTTAGATCACACACTTCCTGTTGAAGCAGTCACATGCACATACTTTGGGAGAGTTACCACCAGGCATTGCTTTTTTAACAGTTTAAAGAAAACGCGCACACACACACACACACACACACACACACACACACACACACACACACTAAAGATTCCAAATACTGCGTATAGAATTTTATACGTAATGATGGAATTAAGCTGTTTGCACCTAAATCTTGGTGGCTGATGACTGCTCTAACTTAGCTTCACCATATTTCACTGTCACCTTGGGTCAGTCTTCCCCAAGGTACAGCTTAAAACCTAACTCTTTTTACACATTACAGCAGAAGACACATGGACATACAGTCAAAAGAGATCCACACAGCACCCGTGGTGAGGAAAGGAAGGGCTGTGTTGTGATTAAATGTTATTAGTACTTTATTTCTTCTGAGGTCTCGTCCAAAAAGTCCCCTCTGAGGGCCCCTGCTTTAGTCTGCCTCAGAAAAAAAGCTTCACCCACCTGGTTTCGAAATGATCCGAAGGTCTATAGAAAGACAATAAATATAAATGTTGATTCAAATACTCTGAGAGTAAAAATGCAATGTATTTAAGTGGAAGCACAGGTTTGGTTTAGACCTGGTGGCTTTTTGCTCAGCCGGTAGCGTGGGATGAAAGCTCCGTGGACATCTGCGAGCCACTTAGAACTGCTGTCACTGCCTGACTAGACTGCCAATCACAAATCCGAAAGGTGCTTCGTGTCTTGTGCAACTTTCACTGTTCACAAGATTGGAAAGACAACAGTCCCATGATTTACTTCCTTTTGTCTTTCTAGACTTGTGTGGGAAGACTGCGGCCATTCTTTAAACAAAGCCATGTCTTTGGCTGGAGAGAGCGACTCAGTGAAGTTAGACACTCGCCACTTGCAGATCTGCTTTGCTGCTTTCCAGACACGTGCCGTCTGATTCCACATACAGCACATTTAGCTGCTGGCACTCGCACATGGTGTTGCTGGCAGCGAGGCAACAGCATGTAAGCTGATCTTTACCGAGACAGAAGCCAGACTGCCCTTTCTTAGCATGAACCAACACTTTCCTCAACACAGCACAGATTTTATATTTCATGTACTCGTTCTTTCATGAATCAGCACTTTGCTCATGCCCTCATTTTCATGAAAAAACTTTTATCTTTTAAACAAAATAAATACACTCACACTGCAGCCGAGTATCTGATCACACTCCGGATCATAGTTGGTCTCTGAATAACTTTGAGGAATGCAAAAGCAGGAAGTGACTCGGGCCCAAGAACACGAACGTGGTTGCGCTTGAGAGGGATCAGGTGATTGCACGTGCACCTCCTTGACCAAACCCGAGAACCAAAGGGTAAAATATCATGCTCAAACAGGCAAATGCACGTAAATCACATGTCAAAATAATTACACCTGCTCATTGCACAGAAAAAAAAAAAACATGTTTTCAGGCACTGAGGCTGCTGAACTGTGGCACAAAGCATGTAAGCACTTCCCAAGTCTGGACTAATTAAATGTGTTCTTTCATCTGTTGAGATGTGTTGGTATGATATCTTTTTTAATCGCATGTTTTCTTTCATCCACTTTAAACAGTGTATTAATCTGATCATTTCAGAACTATGGGGTGGAGACGGACAACTTGAAAGGTCTTGTGGTCAGGATGAGGACAGCCACCAATAATCTCCAAAAGGCCATCTCTGAGCGCAGGACGAGCCCAACGTACGACGGCAGCACCTCGCGCAAACCACCCAACGACTTCCTTACCTCGGTGGTGGAGCTCATCGGTGCTGCAAAGAGCCTGCTGGCGTGGCTAGACAGGTAACAGTCTTTTAAAGGTCAAGGACATTTTCGAATTTGATGTACGAAAATGTGTTTTTAATCAACGGGTGAAGAAGATGGCAGTACAATGACTTGTGGGGCCAAAGTAAACATTCCTGCTGGTGTCCATGACCGCTTTCCCATAAACAGATCTGTGGTTTCTATACATCTTTGCCTTCTTCCATTGCACACGCTGCAGGGGAATTTTCAGATCCAGTGCCTTCGAAAATGTTTTCCTCTTTAGTTTGGATGGTGTCAGTTAAGGGCGGGGTGGAGGTGGATTTGTCTCATTACTTCCCTAAATTTCCACCAAGTACAGATAAGAATGTTTTTGCTGATCGTAGTCGGAGCTGGTTGCAGCCATTCTACGCAATATTTATGTTTCCACTGTCGGTGCCACAGCACGTGTCTGCTCTGGAGACTCCTCTGCTGCGAGAACACACAGCAGACAAACCCACGTTGAGCATTAGGGAGCCTGCAGGACTGTAGATTCAGTCTGTAAATACAGATATGTGTGTTCACACATACAGTTCTTCCAGCTAGAATGGTAATTAAGTCAGAATATTGGTGTAAAAGGAGCTACTCTGACACACTTCACAATCCATTCTGTGTCTTTGTAGTGCTTTTGGACATTGTGCTTAGAGACACAGCAAAATCGTGATTTTTTTCATGGTCTCACGTTCCTGTTTGGTCTGCTTGCAGGACACCTCTGACAGGAATCAGTGATTTTACAACTACCAAGAACAAGATCATTCAGCTGTGTCTGGAGCTCACCACCACTGTTCAACAGGTCTGTAGAAGCAGGGCTGCAGGAGCGCACCAACTCAATACAACTGTTGCCCTTATGCCTTTTAAAATGAAAATGCAGGCACTGAGGAAAAGAGGAAAATGAAGGAAAAGAGACTGAGCAAGCTGAGCCCGCAGCCAGCGTTTTAAACCCGTTATTGCAAATGCTGCCCCCCCCGCTGTTTTTATCATTGTACTAGCTAACGAGGAGGCCCCCTAAGGAAGGGGTGTTTCATGTTAAACTTCTGCGTTTCCAGTTTAGTAAAAACCCACTGGTGTGCTTTTAAAGGTGGCTGCCAGCAGTCCTCAGGCTGCGCTATTCACTCAACCATGTGGTTCTTGTTTTTGCTTGCCTGAGATGCTCGCAGAGAGACAGGGGCCAGTCTCGCAAGACTTCCTGTGTGTGGGTTAAATGCAGGGATGAGGAGATGACCCCTTTCAGATTGATGGCTAAGGGTAAAAACAGCATCTGGATGTATGAAAGCAGCACCGTCCCAACTTTCTAACAGGACTTGCTTCAGTGTTGCATCATGTCTGTCAGTCTGATGCAGTCAGAAGTGGGTGGTTATCCGCGTGCATAAAAACAGGAGCTGGTGAGTGGCCAGTACTTTTAATGTGAAAGAAAAAATAGTTTGTAATTGTTTAATTCTTCTAAAATGGTCTGCAGTGGGTACAGATGGCAAAGAAATTATTATTAGTATTATTATTTTTACTGCCATTTAAGGCAGCCGTTGAAATTGCATGTGTCATTTTCAGGGAGTTATTGCATCAAAATAAATTCCTTTCCCAGAGTGCCCATTTCCTCAGCAGAGCCTGGGATTTCAGCGCCTGAGGTGATTTACTGTGGGTGTCTCGGTCACGGTCATCCAGGAGAAGTGGGGGTATATATTTCCCTCCCACACAGCTATGTGAGGTGGAGAGGTCGTGGTGTAGAGTAAACTTCTGATAGGTGTTGAAAGAGTTGTGTAGGATTGCATAAATGAGCTTCCCTTCTACAAGTGCAGGGAGGAGGCCATTTGGTCCCCCAGCTCACAGCCAAGATGGCATCAGGACAGGTCAGCTCTTCAACCGCACATACAGCGACACTCTTTGTTTCTGTGATCGCTTGTTAATAAGCCAAGTTGCACAACAGACAGGCGTCGTTTGTCAGCAGCAGGAGGTCTGCCCAGCTCGTTTGGGGAGGTCAACCCAGAATTTATGCGTTCAGCCTGAATGAAGTCTGTGTGTGATCACACAAAGGGACACGTCCATAAAACTGTGAACGCCTCAGCCCTCTTAATTGACTTGTCTGAGTGGAGGTCATCTATCTTTACATCCTCCATTTACATCCTGCATTATCACTCTTTGTTGTCAAAGTTCTGAATCAGATGTCCTTACTTTCAAAAATCCAGTCATCTATCCACACACAAGTTCCCCATCTGCCTTTTTTATTTCTCTTAGTGTTTTTTTTTGTTTTGTTTTTTTTATCCTGCACAAAGTTAACAACAGCCACGATCACCCCGGCACTCATTCCTCTTTGCCACATCACGGCTTGACCGTGCAAATCGGCTCTGGTGGCAGATCAAAGGGCCACAGAGCAGCCAACAGAGAGTCATCCGATCCACGCCGTCTGTGGGTAAAGCCCGTAACAAGAGGGATCAGCACACCCAGGGAATTGTCCCTCACCTTCTCCCCAAGCTCACGTTTGATCTGGAGCTTGTCCACAAGTGGAAGCGACAAAAATGGGATTGATTTGAATAACAGTAATGAGGTCTTCTGATGCAAGCAGAGAAATGTTGCATAGATGTGAGGGAGCTGCACTAAAGCTGTTATAGCTGCGGTTATGGTACGTTTCACAGGCTTTAAACAGTGTTTATTTTTAGTTTTTTCTTTTCAGTTCAGTCAATTGTAATGATCCAAACAGTCCCAAGAAGAAATATCAGCATATCTTAAAGTGGCCTAAACAAAACCGCTGCCTGTGGAATTACTTCTGGAAATCTGATTTTGGAACTAGCTTGTAGTGAATTGTACCTGTCATGATTGTGGTTTTTTATTTTGTCTGCTCCTTTTTTCCTGCCGTGAAAGGAAAATGAATATTCAGATGGAGAAGAAACTTGAGCAAATGATCTGTAAATGGGTCCTAAATATATCACCAGAGGTAGTTTACTTTGTTCTGCAGCCAAGGCTCCTGGCCACAGACGGGCCATGAAAGTCTTGCAAAGTCACTGTATTTGCAAACAGAGGTCCCCCTTTATCCCCAGAGAATGTGCAAGCTATGGAATTATGGAAAAACAAGCTCAGCATCCCCCCTTCCCTCTAGCCATCTGCACAATACATTTACAAAGAGCGAAAGAGTCGGCTTTGTACGCGGCGCATGCCTCTGCACGTTACCAGCACTGCGAGGGGCAATCACAAGACCCGTTCCGCTCTGCTCTGTAGAGCACAATAGTGGCTCGTGAGGGCTCTCGAGGAGTTTCTTTTTCCTGTTTTCTGCCCGAGTTTTGACAGAAGCATTCACCTGTGGAGTGATTGATGGTCTTCAGCTAGCTATAAACAGGCAGAGCCTCTTCACGTGAGCGGGGGGCCCTCTGAGCGCTGACAGCACAGTTGTTGGGGGAGGCTGTTGCCTCAGCTGTGCCCAGTCCAAATGCAGGCTTTGACTGCTGTGTTGGGACTCTTGGAGCGGATGCTGGTTCCTGTCCCAGCTGACTTTGCAGAACTTATTGTTGGCACCTTTCCCCAAATAAACTTAATCAGTGCTACTGTGTTCAGAACCCCCCCCCAGCTCCCCCACAGCTACCAACTGTTGTGCATTTGTAGAGAGTACTTCTTCATTTTAAAAATATATTATTGTTTGATGGTGTACTGAAGCACATAGACATTCTACCATTACAGTTTGTCTGAATTTAGTCAGAGAGCTAATTGAATTGTGTATTTGTGGCTTCTCTCCATTTTGTACATTCTGCAGATAATATTGCATTCACCCAAACCCAATATTTTTCCATCTTTAGCCATTTAGTAGCCTCTTTCCTGACGTTTTGTGCACCACAGCCTCATGTTTTCTCTCTCTTCTTTGACAGGACTGCAGTGTCTACGAGATGGAAGAGAAGATCCTGGAAGTTGTGAGTTTTGCTTCAGCGTTTTTCAAAATGTGAAATAGTTGACCAGGGTGGACAAGGTCCGCTTGGTTTCTTTTCGTACGTGACATGCTTTCAGCGGCAAGGTCAGTTTTCTGGGAAACGTCGGCCGACGAGTCTGTAGGATGACCAACAAAGGGGGAGGCTCTCGTACGCCTCGGCCATCAATCAGTGCTTCCTGTTGCTGACGGTCTCCCAAGCCACTTGGCTTCCTGTGCAGTTCCGTCTGTGCCTTAATAAACCCAGATGCAATTCACATCAGACACAGCCTGTCTCTGCCGTGTTGTTTTTGTTGGATTTCTGTACAGTTTGTTAATACTTGGCTTGTATCTTTCAGTATTGTTTTCCACAGTTTTTCTACTTTTTTTCTTACACATTAATCTTTCTATCTATTCTTTGTCCATGAGCTCAGATTTCTAATAATTAGAAATTACATTTTGTCAAGTAGACAAAATGTACAAATAGCAGATTTAGGGATTATTGTAAAATAAAGGTACAGCATTAAACATAGTTTATTCTGGTCTTGTCACACAGTCGAAGATTCTGAAGAGCATCTGTGATCAGACGGTCAGGACTACCTCTGACCCCCTGATGAGCCAGTCGGCCTGCCTGCAAGAAGTCCAGCTGACCAATATCAAACCAGGAGAGGGTCTGGTGGGGACTGTTACTTCTTTAGCCCTGAACTGGGCTCTGTTTTATGAGTTCTCAAGTTGGAAAACAAAAGCCCTGAGTCAAATTCTCGTCAAACTCTGAAAACAGTGCATTTTTATTGAGACTATAAGTATGTTTGTCGTTTCTCTCTCGTAGGGGATGTACATAAAGTCTACCTATGATGGATTACACGTCATCACTGGAACCACAGAGCATGTAAGTACAGTCAGAGAATCTGGAATGATTGTAATTGATTGTAATTTCTGATAAATTGTACGTCTTTCATTTTTACTGTAGTTTTTGCTTTGTGGTCTTTCCGAAACCATCAAATATTAGCTTCAAAAACACTGCAGACGGTATTAGTCACAAACAGCTCACCCACAAAGGCAATAACATGTTTTGCAATTCACCAACCAGTAAATATGACAAACAGCCTCAGCACGAGGACTTCCTACCTTCCTTTACGCCGACGCAACCAGTCAATGACTAATTTGGCGGAATCGCTGTAACGGATGGCTTCCAACACCTACGGCTCCGAGATGCGTTTCGCGGCCTGAATCATCAGCAGTAATGACGAGTTAATCCTGTTTGACATTTGCGTAATGTGAAAAACAGTTTAACAGACACGCTAACAAGCAGCCTGTGTTTGTTGCATTTGTATTTGAATTTTGGGTGTGGGTTAGCAATGTCTTTGTTGGTTTTTCCCCCTAGTCGCCAGCAGACCTGACCAGAAAGATCCACGCCGGTGACGAGGTCATCCAGGTCAACCTCCAGACAGTGGTGAGAACCACAGATACTGCGACTACTTGAATAATCTCTAGTTCCGCAGACACCGTGAGTACTGAAAATGCCTGGTTTGTGTGTGTGTCCGTACACCAGGTGGGATGGCAACTGAAAAACCTTGTTGTTAAACTGCGAGAGGACCCCAAAGGTGTGATTCTGCTTCTTAAGAAGAGGCCCACGGGCACAACAGGGTTCACTCCTGCCCCGCTTAAAAACATGCGCTGGAAGCCCCCAGTGCAACAGGTAGGTGAACACAAACACACAAGCCTCCACACATACTCCTTTCATTAGGAGAGATCATCCAGACAGCACATCTTGTCATTGTCAGACAATTATCAGCTTTTTAGGGAGTTGGTTCCAAAAAAAAGCATGTTCAGACGCGTGCCAGCGCCACCCTGAGAGGTCCTGCAGCTGAATAGAATAAACATGGGCTTCTTTTGATGACAACAGATGAGTCACATGATGATATTTCATCTATTATTATCTATTGGTGCATCAGAAACAAAGCTATAGCAGTGAAAAAAGACAAGGAGATTAATAATAATCATGGGTCCCCTTTGATAAAACATCTGCTTTTGGGAAGTTGACAGATAAATTCCTAATACGCTTATGCAGCTGTAATTTATAGGACGTTGTCTTCCTTAGTTTTTAGCCGCCCTCTCTGTTGTCACAGCCATCTCAGTTCATCTGTGATGCCGAGGCTCCGGGATAAGCACGAGTCAACAGAAAAATGCTGCCTTTTAGTCGCAGCTTTCCAGTAATATTGTGTCAGTCATGCGTCAGGCCCCGCCCAGTTCGCAGGTATGAAAACAAGGGGTTGACTCACACATCACCTGTTACCAGTCAACCAGTCAACTCCTGCTTGGAACGTTCCAAGCAGGAGTTTCAGGAGAATTTCCCACTTTAAGTCCCAACACAGATTCAGCTTTTGTCTGTAAGCACATATGAACAAAAATGCATTAGACAAATAGACATGGGAGCTGGTCAGTCGGTGGGCTGAGAGTGTTGTATTTGTTCAGGGACACAGTGCTGTTCAGTGTTGGGAAATATAACTGTGGTGAATGAGTCCAGTTCAAGTATACGCCTGCCAGGCTATTTTGGACTTCACCTACGATCTTTCTTTACCTCAAACAAGGTCTCTTCCCCCCTGGGAAACATACAAGCACTTGTGTGTCACCACATGCAGCCAGCTCCTGCCACATGCCAGAAAGTCATATTTAGTCTTAATCTGGAGTAACTCAATTTGACGTCTGACTGTAAACTGCTCTGTTTGTGCATGAAAAGTCCCTTTGATATTACAGAAGCTCTTTTATCAGTGATTTAATAATGTCTAACATTAATGATATTAACTCGTGCTCTATATTTTTCAGAACAATTCCTCCCTAATTAGGACTCAGTCTCCATGCGGCTCAGCTGACAGATCAGCCAAAAAAGAAAAGCCAGCAATTCTGGATTTGTACATCCCCCCTCCACCACCGGTTCCATACTCCCCACGGTGAGGCTTCGTTACTTCTGCAGCGCCTGGTGTTTTCTGAAATTTAGTTTTTTGGGGTTTTTTTTTGTTTTTTTATAAATTGAGGTCAACCTCCACTGCATTTCCTGCCCCTGCCCTGCCCTCCCTCTGCCCCCATCGTGGCCAGTGCTACTCTGATGTACCAGAGATGGTGTTTCTGCTGGAATAGCAGAAGCCCGATGTTTTGAATTGCTTCCAGCTGGCTTTTGTTGTAACCGGTTATTTGTTTCTGTCCACAGAGACGTGAGAACAGACACCCTGTCCAGCATTAGCCAACGGCCAAAGGGCTCCGAGTCGCCAAACTCCTTCCTGGACCTGGAGAACAGGAGACGCACTATTGCAGATCACGACAAGCTAAACTTTGGCTGCCCCATCGAGGCCAACGTGATCCAGCCCAAAATGAGAGAGCCCAAGCCCTCACGGGGTCAGTGCCACCAGGAAATCTTCTAAATAGTTCTTCAGATAGTTTAGGTAATATTTTGATCTTCCCTCCAGGGAAGCCCCGGCCCATCTCCATGCCAGCAGACACCTGTCTGAGGGTAACAGACCCCTATGCTAAACCCTGGGCCCAGGGAAGAAAAGGTATGCCTGTGTGATATCACCAACACACCAACATCTTGGTGTCAGAGAAACACTGTGGTTGTTCATGGCGTCTCTGTTTTAGGTGAGGAGCTGCTCTACAGATACCTGAGCAACGAGAGGATCCCCACCATTGCCGAGGAGGTTCCCTCAGTGTCTCCCCCCTACAGGCCCGCAGGGGAGCGTCATCTCATCAGGGTGGACCACATCAGGGGCAATCGCTACTTCTCTAACTCGGACCTTCACAACAGCGCCACCATTCCGTATCAAGAGGACATGAGGAAGGCCCCTGTAGCCCCAGTCACCAAGCGCACATCCGCAGAACGCTCACTACTGGTCAGTTGGATCACGAGGCTTAAGCTATTGACTCACTGATGATGCGCTTCCTGTCCGGGGCTTCCTGTTTCTGTCTTTGTGTCCTTCCTTAGTGCCTTTGATATTTAACGTCCAGCTGTTTTCTTGGCAGCGTTGGGCTTTTTTCCCACATTCCTCTGTCCCCATCCTCCATAATTTCCTGGTGTACCTACTGCTACCACTACTACCAACTACTACCAAACTCACTTTTGTAGATTTCATCACATTACACGGTGACACCTTTAACACTGTCCACCCTCCACGTCTACGACTACAAGTCCCCTCCAGGAAGACCCAGTTTGTTCAGGTTTAGGACCCCAGTTTTGTGTGCTGTCTGAGGAGTTCTGTTTATATTAAGTGATGTCATGTTTTCGCTTCAAATACGCTGTGGTACTGCTATTTAAAAACTAAAAGCTGATTTTATTATCGTAGTTTAAAAACAAAATTCAAAGAAACAGCATATTTTGTGCGTTTATGTTGCTCTTACTTTTAAAATGGCATTTGTTGTACACGTTACATGCTACCAACGGTTGCCTCTTGTAAGCTATGCAAGAAAGATTTTTTTTCCAATTCACTGACTATGCTGTACCGGTTGGTTAAATGATGTTTCTGTCTTAGGACTAGCAAATATGTGTGCTAGTTTCAAAGCTATGCACTCGTCAGAAAACAGTAAAAATCCTGTGTTTACCCTGCAATTACCCACCTAAAAGGCCTATGCACACAGCTGGTTGACAGAAGAAAAATGGTATTTTGAAGCAGACGCTCGCAGGTCAGTCTGCCTTCTGAAGCAGTAGGGCAAAGCTGTGGAAAGGCCACAGCTTTCAGGACAAAGACGGACAGTATTATTTATGAAAATGCAGGAAAGTGTCTGTTGTTGCTTTATCTGCTTTTTGTAAGTTTTGAATAGCATTTTATTAAAAATTTCAGTTGATGTCCGACACCTTTTGTATTGTCTTCATTTTACAGCAGGTGTGAAGTTGCTGCTTCATGTGTAAATCAAATGCATATTTAATGTTAATGGAGCCAGTGAGGAGCAGATGTGGTCATTATTGACCTACCAGCTGGCCTTTTTTAACCTGCTCTGACCTTTATAAAGCAAAAGCCTGCCTTTTTCCTCTCCATGAAATACGATAGCCAAAGTCAAGTTACCTTTCCTGCGGGTCTCAGATGAGGACGCTTATGTAACTTCTTTGATGAACCTTAAATTCCAGCTGGTCAGCCATATGGTCGAAGCGGGTTTTCCTTGCGTGCACAGAAGTTGTCTTTTAAGCATTTAAAAGCCAGGATAGGGTGGCTTTGCCTGACAGCCCTTTTTATTGATCTGAAATGTTTACCTGGGAAGGATCTGCCCCCCCTTCCTCACTCTCTTTCCTCTGCGTGTCTTCATGCATGAGTTTACTGCTCCGAAAGGTCCTTTTTTTCCAAGCACCTCTTCCTCGCCTAAGCTTCCACTCTAGTCTTCCTCAGCCCTCACTAATTTGCACTTTCTCTGTGGTAAATCTGTAACCTACTGCTACCTTTGCTAATCACTAACATGTCATGCCTGCACGCAGTCACAGGAAAATGATTTGATTGTGCATGGATTTCTGTCCCCTGACCCTAAATCCCATCTGAATGTGATGAATATTTTGCCCTCCATGCCTTTAGTTTCTGTTTCCTTGTTCTCGAGGCCTGTCAGCGGTCTGTAATTTAGTCTGGAGAAGTCTCGACCTTACATGTTATTACATAAAACCACACGCTGGAGTTGACTGTAAACACCGACACCAGTTTAAAGTGATAGTCAACAGTAGCTTTGAGGCTCCAGCCTCCGGATCAGTGCATCTCAATCACATCAGAACAGCTGGTTCCATCCCCAAAACGTGTTAACACATAAATCTTTATGTATCGCAGGGACCTGATTGGCACTCTAGCAGTGACTTCCTCCACTGGTGAGTCCTTCACTCTCCCACATGCACATAAATATATACCACACATTGATCTGTCATCCATAGGCAGAAGAGGGTGGGTCCGCTTTTCCAGCACAGACTGAAGGTCAGCAGTCCTGTGGAATCTTAAAAACAGCCAGTCCGTGGGTGGGCTGCTTTTACGATCAGGGAAAATCCGCCCGAGCCAAATCTGAGGGTTCATGCGGGACAGGGAGATAAGGACGGAGATAAAACGGTGTAATGGCCCTTTAAGGCAAGCCAGCCGGGCCTGTGCGTTTTAGTGTCACTGCTCCGCAAAAGATCAAATGTCCTCTATTAGATGGAAATGTGACAAAAGCGTCTTCAAATATACGGAAAATGGGCTCATGGAGCAGCGCCAGCCCTGGACGTGCTTTGCAAAATGTCCCCTGGTGCCCCCAGCAGCACCCTCTGTGATCCACCCTGGAGATACTCCAGAATGTTGCTGTTATGACAAATGCTGATTCCCCAACACTCCCAGCCATAAATAAGGGCATCCCACGGCAGAAGATGACGGCGTCTCCCTGTCTCCCCATTCCCAGAGGAAGGGCTGGAGGAGGTGTGATACCCCACGTTAACGCCGCCGTTGCACACACGCGACTCAAACAATGACCCTGCCCGGCTGGTTCTATTCCGGGAGCTGCTACATCCAATCTGCGGCGCGCTCAATCAAAACACGCTACTCAGAATTAAAATGTATGGAGAGGTGCAGCGGTGAGGCTCGGGGATGAGTAGCTGACTCATCACCGCTGGAGCTTCATTAATGGAACCCTGACAGGCAGCGTGATTGACAGCAGATTTAACTGACTGTCATAATCGTTTTGCTTGTTAGTCTGTCTGAGTAAACCCATTCTTTTTCTTCATGAAGAAGCCTTAAATGTGGCAGTCCATCTATTCGATTCCATCAGCCTTCAGCCTAGCAGTAAGAAAGCAGGGTCCTCTTCCCTGCCTGTCCACCACAGAACTTGCACTTGCGACACCTTTCAAAAATGCGCGTCTTTAGCAAACTAGTCATTTGCAAAGGAGGCAAAGACATGAAAATGTAGGGATGACTGGAGAAGCAGACCGCTGCTGTCTGCAATGAAAAGCAGGAAAAACAAGCCCGAGACACTTTCATAGCCTGAAATTGCAGGGTGAGGCCCCGGTGAGCTTTTAGAGCATGGGGGAACTTTCTTGTGTTCTTCCATGATGAATGTTGATTTATTCTGATTTAAAGTAACTTCCTGGAATGTAGAAATATTTAAAAATTGAATCTGTCTTATTTGAAAACCTCTGAGCCTTAACTTTTATCGTCCCTCACAGGTATAATCAACGATCCTGGTCCTTCTCTCAAGCAGTAAGTAGAGTAAACACTAAGAATGATGCTCGTGTGTGTGTGTGTGTGTGTGTGTGTGTGTGTGTGTGTGTGTGTGTTTACTGTATACCGTCAGGTAAGTTAGTAGACTGAAGAATGTCACAGGCCTCAATCTCAGCAGGACATTAGACTGAAGGTTTCCGTGACAGGCTCATTACACGTCAAGCACCAACAGCACGCCTTAAGATTTCACAGGGTTTAAATCCTCAAACCACTGAATCAAATGAAGGTTTTAATGGAGGATTAAGCCTGTTCATGGCAGCACACTAGCAGCAGTTAGCACCGTCACAGCAAGAAGCCTCCGTATTTCTCTTCAGGGCTTTGGGCCTTTTTCAGGTCAAACCAAACTAGTCTGTGCCCATAAAAGTCTGTTTTTTTTCTTTGTTATAACATTACACAAATTTAATTTGTAACAATTTAAATTAATGGGATTTGCCCAATTGAATTTGTGAAATAGTTCAAATTATACCTGCTAACCTTTGACCCCTCTTTGTGACAGAACAGCTAGAAAAACTAGTAAGGAGCACAACCAAGGTCTTGTTGTTGCTTCTTAGCGTCACCAAGGTTATATTAACGCATCTATGTGTTTATGGTCTGCGAGTGCTTAGATGTGAGCAAGCTCATGCAAAAGCTAATAAACCTGCAAGACCAGAGGACCTCAACCACAGTTCAAACTAAGAATATATACAGTAGGTGATTAAACTCAGAAAATGACCTCAGATCAGGGCACAAACTGAATTCCTAAACAATGTCTGAACAGGAAGTTATTGGTGAAGGATTCTCAGCTCTAATATGTCCTGCATGTGATACATGAAGAAGCTGATCTAATTGGCTATAACAGCTGCTGAGGTTCAGCACCCAGAACCGTAATCTCGGCTCTATTCACGCATCTACGTAGCAGTTTCATGCACTGCCTGTCAATGTACCACACTTAAACACATTGGATCGAGGGAAGGGGGGTGGGGTGCCCTGCAATCAAACCCAGCAAGCAGAATCTGATGATATCTGCATCCCCATGCCCTTCCTCCCCCCTCTGCACTGTGTGAGATTCCCTTCCTGAATAATAGCCACTCTGTTTTCCCGCACCGCTTCTGTCTTTCTATATATTCTGGGTGGGACAAGGGGGTGGGGGGCATTAGCTAAGTGCCGTGACAATCCTCAGCATGGCTCGTGATGGGAGACTGAGTGCTACAATGGTGTGACTAATCTGCATTGCTGCAAGTCCTTCAGGCTTTTGACAGAGTCGCAGGCAAAACTACCTCACCTCCACGAAAAAAAAAAAAAAACATTTAATGCTTCATGATCTTTGAAAATGCCCTAAAGTGGCATGCTGAGATTTTATTTCCACAAGAGGGATGAGAAGAAATATATGTTTTCTTATTCTTTGATTCACACATTTAATTGAAATGTCAGAGGGGAAGGGGGGGTAATGTGTTGGGGTGACGCCAGGAAGTTAGTTGATATGGATGAGAATGATTGGGGGGACAAGCAGGAGGGGAGGCTACAGTGTGAGAAAGTGAGAGATATAATGGGGGATCTCTTCACTGATGCGCCACAATAGCAAGTGGAAGAGTGTGAAGAGGAGGCCCTCTTCTGTTTCTGCATAAATGAAATGGGGACTATAATAACCCAGGACCCAGGAATGTGTCTGACTGGCTAATTGGGTAGGACACATCATGACAGTCAGGCTTCTACACAGATAGGGCTCATGGAGGGATGTTTTGACTACCAACCCAGCTCTCCACCAAGGCGGAGAAAGATGTTGATAGTCAGGCTGCTGCCTCACATTGGCCCCAGATTGTCTCTGGCTGTGTCCTCCATGATGGATAAAAGCACAAACATGTTATGTCTTCTTACTTTTTGCTATATTTTGTGATGATACATTTGATGGAATTAAGTGTATTCATTTACCTTAAAGCTGTTCATTTATCTAATCCTTATTGGTAATTTAGCGACACTCAGTGGGCATAAGTAGGAACTACGAGGACTTTCAGAGGTATTTTTCCACTTAAGTTGCAAAAGAACTAGAGGTATTTAACCTTTACTCCTTTAAGCTATGAAATGCACCACTCGTTTCGTGTTTCACCCACATTAGTGAATAATATAAGGAACTATTGGGACAAACAACAACGTAGTGTCTTCTTTCCGAGATGCTGGCAAAGGTTTGGTCAAACTTTGCACAGAGTCTTCCGGCTAACATATTATCATTGAGGTCATGGTCGCAGGTAGGGTATTCATTACATGTTTCATTAACACTGCATATCGATTATAAATGTCTCACATGTGACACTTTTTTTTGGTTCATTTTATTAGAAAACAAAGGCTTAGTTTGGCAATGAAGGCTAACACTATTAGCTTGAGTTTATTTTTCCGGACCTAGCTAACTTCACTTTCATAAACTGCTAAAATAATGTCAGGTGCGGTTTGTTAAATTTGCGATAAATGTGTTAAAGCGGCGTTTGGAAATTTCTAGATATACTCAAAAAGCCCACAGTTTACTGTGACTGTTAACCCATCAAAAAAAAAAAAAAAAAGCACACACATTTTAGCCAAGTTTTAAAATTGTAGGGAGTTAACTGTCAACAAAGTTGTTTACTTGGCCATTGGCCCATTTTATTAAAAGAAAATAATAAATAACCAAGCATGCAGTTGCTTAAATTTGTGTCAGTTTACTTCTGAATGTGATCTACTGACGTGTCCAGGGTGAATCTTAATTATAATTTTCTTCTTTCAGAACAACACTTAAGAGCAACATTTGCTCATACAGAAACCTGGACCTTCACACACTTCCTCGGCCTCACGTTTGCTCTGTGGCTTATGTGGTTACTGTGTATTTTTTTTACTGCTGGCGTGCACTTTACTCAGAAAAACCAGTTGTGACATGCACAAGTCGAGCAGATGCCGCCATGGCAGAAACTGTAACTAACCATGTTTAAGTTAATCCAGAACCATTTAGAAGTCTCCTGACTGGCGTCTATGCTTGTGTGTGTGTTGTGTTTGGGGACGAAGGCAGCAACAAATCTGTTCAAGGATGTAAAGTTAAATGTGTGTGGTACAAACCTGTCTGATTTAAGTGGATGATCTCATCTTCTCACATCCGTCAGAACAGTCTTTTGTGAGTGCCTGGTAACGTCTGCCGGTCTCAGCTTTGTCACAAATAAGGAACTGGAGGAAGTTGGTTAACACAGCGACCATGATTTCTCAATCTTGTATCAGTTTACCGTTCAAGAAGGTTGATGCGCCAGTTGCACACATCTGAAATGTTACTTGGCTGATGTGTGAAAGAGCAATGCTTCAAAATTATCAGGCTGATCTTGAACTTCTGCTTTTTGTTTCAACGCTCAAATCGCATTAATGCTTCTTGTCTTTCTACGCAATTTCAAAACACAAAATTGAGTAAGATTTTCTGCACTGTCTGCCCATGACATCACTTCCTGTCATCGCGCTAGTTAGAAAGGCTCTTCCAGTTGTCATTCTTTTTTCCTGTTAGTGGAAATATTGTCAGGAAAGCAGTGGTTTAGTCTGTGTTTGGTCTTGTTTTCTTTTTGTACAGGCTGCCTTCCCGATATCTGTAGTGCCGTCGATGGCTGCTGAGGACTACAACCCCGTGAGTATTTCTTCCTTTTTACGGACGACTTTCTGTTAGAAAAGAGACTGTCAGGGTTGTGAAATCTGCTGCTCTGATGTTGAAACCACTTCAGCTCCAACTAATTCATGATGAAGAGCTTAAATGTTGATGATGATGATGATGGTTAATTCTTGGATATTTATTGCATCTAGTTATGTTAAAAAGAAAGTGAGAGATGCTAGAGGGGAGGTTGTGCGTGTGGGTGAGTGAGTGAGAGGTTGAAGATGAATGCATGTGACACTTGTCTGCGTAAGAGGAACAGGATGTTCTGGACAGCTTCTCTTGGTCTGAGGCTGTGACTATTGTCTCCTGTTGCTGCCACTGTGACTGGAGCACCCTTGCTCCGCTCCTCTGCTCTCCTCTCAGGTCTCCCTGCGGCACAAATCCAAGAAGAAGCCCCGAGGAGGTGAGTGTCTCTCTGTGTGCCCCCGGCTGTAATTTGGACTCTGTGTGAGTGTGTGAAAAGTGGTAGGTCAGTTAAGAGGCAATGCCACTTCCGGGTCTCCATTTTAGCTGCTCTGTGCTGCTGTCTCAGCTCACAGAGGCTTTAGATCCTTTTCTGTCTGAGTGCTTACAGGAACAGGTAGGAGTAGAACTTTTAAATCACCTGCTGTGGAGTCTGCGTGGGTCTGTTGAGCCTTATTTTTAGCACTCATTTGGTTGATTCTCAGACTTGGGCGTCCATTTCCTCTAATTTTGCTGCTCGTCGGAATTTTAGCTCGCGACCCGTAAACCTGCTTTCTCGCCGTGCAGGCAATGGCACCATGAGCAGGAGACGCATCTCTGTCAAAGAGCTGGGCCAGCCGGACCACCAGGGATGGCTGTACAGGAAGAAAGAGAGCAAAGGCTTCCTGGGCATGAAGTGGAAGAAGTACTGGTTCGTGCTGAAGAAGACATCCTTCTACTGGTACAACAACCAGCAGGTGGGTCAGTAACACGCTGAAAGGTCATCCATTCATCTGAGGCTGATCGTTACAGGCTGTAACTGGTCAGGTTGGGACACATCGAATTCTATTCGGCTGCTGATCGCGGCTGCAGTGTTTACTGTCATCTAAAGGGTCCAGCAGAGACCGCAACGGCGAGCCAGTGATAGATGATCTATACAGTTGAAACCAGAGGTTTACATACACTATATAAAAAGGCACGTAAACTTGTTTTTAATCAAGGTCTAGGATTAAATCGGATTAACTTTCCCTGTTTTTGGTCATTTAGGATTACCAAAATTCTTTCTATTTGCTAAATTCCAGAGTAATGAAAGGGAGAATTATTTAGACAATTTTGTATTGCTTTCCTGAGAGTCAGAAGTTTGCATACATTTCGGTAGTATTTGGTAGCATTGCCTTTAAACGGTATGACTTGGGTCAAACGTTTTGGATATGCTTCAACAAGTCTGCAGGAATTTGGGCCCATTCCTCCTGACAGAGCTGGTGTAACTGAGCCACGTTTGCAGGCCGCCTTGTTCACACGAGCCTTTTCAGCTCTGCCCATCGGACTGAGATCAGGTCTTTGTGACAGAACACTGACTTTGTTGTCCTGAAGCCGCTTTGTAACCATGTTCGTAGTCTGCTGAGGGTCATTGTCCATTTGGAAAACCCTTTTGCATCCAAGCTTTTACTTCCTGGCTGATGTCTTGAGATGTTGCTTCAGTATTTCCACATAATCGTCTTTTCTGATGATGCCATGTCTTTTGTGAAGTGCACCAGTCTCTCCTGCAGCAAAAAAACCCACAACATGATGCTGCCACCCCCATATTTCTCATTTGGGATGGTGTTCTCAGGCTTGCAAGCTTCTCCCTTTATAGTCCAAATGTAGCGATGGGCTTTATGGCCAAAAAAAGTTCAATTTTAGTTTCATCAGACCACAGGACAAGTCTCCAAAAATCAGGTCTTTGTCCCTGCAAACTGTAATCTGGCTTTTTTTTTTTTTTTTTTTTTGTTTCTTTTGGAGTAATGACTCTTCCTGGGAAAGTGGCCTTTCAGCCCATGTCGGCACAGAACTCCTTTCACTGTAGATAATGACACACTCTCACCAGGTTCAGCCAGCATTTTCACAAGGTCTTTTGCTTTTGTTCTTGGGCTGATGTGCACATCTCAGACCAAAGCATCTTCATGTCTGGGACACAGAACCCGTCAACTTCATGAGCGGTTTGATGGCTGGACATTCCCACGCTGTTTATACTTGTGGATAATTGTTTCAAGAGATGAACAAATGTTGTCAATAAACCTATCAGAGGCTTCCATGGATATTCCAAGGTGATGACATCATCACCTGGGTCTTCCCAAATTGTTTAAAGGCATAGTAGTCTCAGTGTATGCAAAGGTCTGACGCCTCAGGAAAGTAATAAAAAAATGTCTTAAAACTTCTCCCTTTCTCCCTTTATTCTGGCATTTTTGGCAATCCTAAATGACCTAAAACAGGGAAGTTTAATCTGATTTAATTTTAGACACTGAGAAAAAAAAAAAGGTCATATGCCTTTTTATATAGAGTATGTAAAAGTCTGGTTTCAACTGTATGTCTTGATGTATGCACCAGTATAAGCTGAAGAGTAGCAATAGGCAGTCAGTGGTAACCAGTAACGGTTCTATCATTTCACAGACCATGGCTGGTTAGACAGAGATCAGATTGTTTTTGCGTCCTGAGAGTGAGTCACACTGGTTTCTCGCACAGCTGCCACCAGGCACCATGTCACCTCAGCTGCGTGTGCCTCGCACGGCCGCCGCGTCGAGCTGAGAGTGTCTAACGCTGCAGCCGCAGGCAGGAAGTGCCGTAGAGCCACCATCTGGTTTTCATAACCTTTTGTTGCGTCTTCTGCGCTGCAGGCTGAAAAGGCTGAGGGCTACATCAACCTCACCAACTTCATGATCGACAGAGCCATCGAGTGCAAGAAGAAGCAGTAAGCTCCCCGGCGTCACTCGGACGGTGTTAGAAGACATTTGTTTTTCGTAAATGCTGACTGCTCTCTTCTCCTCCTCATGCAGCGCCTTCAAAGCTTGTCATCCACAAGTGATGATGTTTTACTTTGCTGCAGAGAGCCACGAGGACATGAACCTGTGAGTTACGCCTCAGCCCAACCACAGTACAGCTCAAGCAAACGTCTTCAGTCTTGGTTTTCTGACTTCTTTCACTTTCAACCTCTCCGTTTATAAATGGCAAACAAAAATCCAATGAACAAATCAAAGAGAAGTTAGATTTTTAGACTAACTAGCACTAATAGACTGGTAGGTTTTTTTGGTTTTGTTTTCATGCTGGATTCATTTACCGTCTTCCTAGATGGTTGAACAAACTGGGGCTCGCCTCGATCCAGTATGAGCCAACGGTCCTGAACCCTGCAGCCGGTGAGCTCCCCTTCCTGCTGACCTGAGTTAAGTGGCCTGTGTCGGGGTTCTGACCTTTGACCTTTCCTTGGGCAGAGTGTTACAGTGAATCCAGTGACCACGAAGAAGCTGAAAGCACAGAATTCCCCCCTCCACCATACACGGACCAGACCCTGCAGGACTCTGGTGGTGCATCAGGACCTCCTGGTGGGACGCATCAGGTCAGCCACGCCTGAACACCTCCACGCGGTTTGTACGTCAGAACGGAACATCTGACGGTGTTCTTGGCCTTACAGGGAACCCTTCCTCCTCCTTACTCCTCGGCTGTCCCGGTCGCTGCTAACGGATCGCTGTCCTCCCCTGTCAGCACGATGACGTCGCACAGCTCTTCCTCCTCGCTGGCCAAGCAGCGGCAGTCCTGGTTGGATCTGGTGTCGCAGGCGTCTACCGCTGCCGTGGAAACGACCATGGTGTGCTCAGTGCAGGTGCACTCGCACCGACCCCCGGCAGAGGAGGCAGACGCCGAGTTGTTAGAGCGCTCCTCTCAGCCGGATTCTCTGGAAACTGAGTCCAATGAGGAAAATGTTGGTGCGGAGGAAGAGGAGGTCCAGACGGCGTCTTCAGAACCTCCAGAAGGTCAGGCTTGAATTTCTTATCGGTTATGCCCCTGCATGACTTTATTAATATTCTTTTTAATGTGAGTTTGCACTCAATTTTTATGTTTTTTTTTAATCTGTAACCTTTAAAAACGGAGCTAAATGTACAGAGGGGAGCTTTTGACACATAAAATCAGGTCACTGTTGGAGGTCTGGTCTGCCTCTAGAAGCTTTTAACCATCAAACAGATGTCAGTTAATGTTTTTGCTATTAAAACAATCTGAAATGAGTAGTTTTGTTCCAAATAACGTAGAATTAAGTGACTAAAGCAATGTTCAACGTGGATCACTGCAGGATATTTTCCATTTTTTTATCATATATGTTAAATAAATTTAAAGCAGCATGAATTCAAGCGTTTAAAGAATCTTCATTTGTTCTTCACGTGTTGTTGCAGCAAACCATGTGAACACCTCGGATGAGATGGAGAAGCTGTACATCCATCTGAAAGAAGCCAGCCTGTCACCTATAGGAGATCGTAAACCATCTACAAAGAGGGAATTCAGGGCCTCCTTCATAAAACGCTGTAAAAACGACGTCGTCAATGACAGACTGCACCGCATCAGGACGCTCAATAGCACTTTAAAGGTGCGTTTCCTTCTTCTGGATGGTGTTTCTCTCTGCCTTTCTGCATTTTCCCCATCAGTATTTTAAAGAATTTTGTGCAGTAAGTTTTCTGTTTCTGTCTTTTCAGTCAAAAGAGGCAGATCTACAAGTGATTGAGCAGATCCTGACAGATCAGGCGCTCACTGCAGACAAGTTCAGAGGGTGGAAGGAGTCCAATGTGGCCCTGGTGCAAGACATCTGTGCGAGACATAGCCAGCAGGTGGCAGCAGAGGCCGGAGAGGCTGCAGCGCCCCTCGGGGCTGCTCCTGTGGTGGAGACCAGTTTATGAGCCAAGGCTGCTGGGACTTCAGAGGGATTCCTCACTCACTGACTCTGGACACAAAAACTGACTGCCATGTCCATGCTAGCTGAGCTTTTATGCTTTTCAAACATCTGGATCACTGAGGAGGAGTTTTTTTTTTCTCTCTATGGAGCAGGAGCAAGTGTGATTTGTCAGTCACATTGAAATGTGAACTTTTCCTAGTATTACCTTTGCTGTTTGATTTGTAAGATTATATGATTTTACAGATTTTATCCTTTAAACTTATGCATATACTGTTTTATATTTTGGAACTATGGAAGACATTGAAACCGTCTGTTACAATCTCCAAAACACCTGTTTTTGCAGTACGTATTATCTATTTTTGTTTCTTCAGGGGTAAACAAATTTTAGCCTGTTATTGGTGCCATGCATCATATCTGTGTAATGACATATGTACAGCAGCTGTTTTATAGTGTCTGTTTTCCAAACTCAACACTTGGAGCTGCCTAACCTATTAAATGTTGGTTACAAATCCTGCTGATTTTATTTATTTTTTTAACTGTAACTTAAAGTAGTGACTTGAAACTCTAACAGAAATATACCTGTGGTTTTGGAGTTTTGGAGTACCAAACCATTAATACAGAACTTGGTGATCAAGACTTTAGAAATCGTTTGTTGTAATTTCTGCATATCTTGTACATGTTGGATTTTAACCTTAGTTGTATATAGATGTGTAATATTTTATGATGCACCTGGAGTCAGTGTTCTTGTTCGCCAAAAGGGTAATAAATATTGAAATAGTTCAATTCTGACTGTGTGGCAACGGTTGTTGGGGAGGGTTGATGGTTGTAGTAATTGTAATGGTATCTGCGGACCTGCCACCAGGGGGCGCTCGCCCGCCGACAGATTTCTATTGAGGTTATGCGCCATATTGGCAGTCTCCTCCATCTCAGCCAGCGTCGAGCATGCACGTCTCAAACCGGTTATTTACGGGATATATGTAAATACTGCAGCCACCTGCGAGCCGAAAAACAACACCATGGAGGCCGTCAAAGCCTTTAACATTGAGGTTTGTGAAAACGACTTAACGTTTGTGTAGCGAAAGACTGATGTTAGCAGTGAAGAGTCGCCCCGAAACTGTAGCCATTGCACAAGGCCACTGCCTGTGTGCAACAAAACAGCGATTAAATTGTTCGAGGCCTACTCCCAGCTAGCAGTGCACTGTCTAGATGTGAAGAAGAACGATTTTTTTTATCAAACTCACATTATGCTAGTTGGACTTTATGTGAGCAAACATTTGGACCAGTGCATAAAAATCTAAAGTTAGCTAAACGTGTCCCATTTACGTGATAACTTGGTTACCTACTTTATCGTTAATTAAGTAAATGTACGTGGGCAGAATACGTTTGTTTTGAAATTTTGCGTCTGCTTTGCTGGTTAAATAATGAAGTAATTTTGCACTGTGCCATTTTTGGTTTATGGGGGTTAACACTCACATAAAGTCGAGATGATCGAGATGAATTAGCCCATTTACTGACGGCTAGGCTAGGCTAACGCTAAAGAGCGGGGGCCCGGCCGTCTGCGCTGACACTTCAGTCTGTCCTCTGGTCCGGTCTGGGTGAACGGTGACCTCGCTACACCACCACACTAAACCCCGTAAACCCGGTTTTCCGAGTAAAGAGGAACAATTCCTTTGATTGTGATCATCAAAATCGCAACAGCTGAATCGAAAACAGTATTATGTCTCAGTAAGAAATCTTAAATATAGATGATGATTCATGATATATGAATTTTTATGCATTTCATTGTCTTTAGTAAACAGCACGTTCCATGTATGATTAAAAATGTACTCTTGTTTTTTTTCCAGTTGTACTCATTGAATGAGTACAAGCCGCCCATCTCCAAGGCCAAGATGACCCAGATCACCAAGTCTGGAATTAAGGCTATTAAAGTAAGTATGTAGTGTTAATGTGTCAGGCAGGTAATCGTTTAAAACCATAGCAGCAATAAATACACTGAGAATTGTAGTTTTCTACCCATAGCATAACTCTAAACTTGAAGATAAAACGTAAACACATCTGCGTAATTAAATATTGGCCAGTCGTTGGGGTGATCCACTAGAAAAATACTCGCATTAGGTAAAAACTCTAAAGCAAGCACATGTGGCTCTCTTGTCTCAGTATAAATCAATAGAAGTAAGATGGTTCCAGCACCAAACATCCCCAATCAGTCGTGGAATTAATATTGTGCCTCTCTAGATCGACATAAAGTTCTCAATAGTTTAAATTCGCTGTTTTAAGATGGCGTTGTGAGGATCGTGGCAGCTTGATACTGTAGTGATGTAACTAGCTATCAAAGAAATTATGATAAAGCGTCTATTTAAAGTCTGTAGAAGGAATTTAGCAGAATGAGTCACAGCATGTAACAGACATGCTATGAGCCAAACAGATAATTTTTTTTTAAAAGAAAACAATTTGACTTAAAAATTTCTTCATGTAACACTTGGTGTTAGTGGTGACATTCAGTGTTTCGCCTGCTGAGTAGATTCTAATCAGAGCTGGTAGAGCTGCAGAAACCTGTTCTCTCTTACAGGTTTGCAGCCGTTAAACTCCTGTAATTTTCTATAGTAACCAGGCAACAATTAAACAACGGTGGCTTTTATTTAGGCTGTGTTTTCTCTTTAATGCCTGAGTTTCTGCCTCTGACAGACCAGCCTGAGCAGAGAAAGCTAATCTAATGTCATGTTAGCAGATACATCATACATTAAACAATATTCAACAATAAACACAAGGTGTATCCCTGGTTACGAGTGGAATCAAACTAATCCAAGCTTGGCAGGTGGTTAACAGTTTCCCTTGGACAGGACGTGGCCAGTGTCTTCCATGTTTTTGCTTTGGGTTTTGTAGAAAATGTGTAGTAAGAGTGTAGTAACAAGTGTATATGGAAGCAAATATATGCCATTAAATACAGCCGCCAGCTTGTTTCTGCTTGCAGAAACGTTAGTGACCAGAAACCTGACACATCTGCAGTAGACGGCCTGTTGTCCACCTGGATGGGTTTATAGGAGGATATAATTACAGTAACATTAGTTTGGGATAAAGAGTGCTTTTCCCTAGAAAGGACACTCAATAGGCCTGATAAATAATTCAAATATTATGTCTCTTTATCCCACACACACTTGATTTGACGTACAAGTCGAATGATTTGCACACAGGAATCTTTTGGGCGATTTCTGTGTGTAGTTTATACAATTCCATTTTTCCATCGTTATTAGGTGATTTATGAGAACCTACCAGATCCAACAGATGCAGCTTCCATCTATAATACAGTCGTCTAATGTTGAGAGTGGTCTGTCGATTTGCTCTTTCTAAATGAATGGACGGCCATAACATCGTTATATGAGATGGAAATGTAAGGTTGGGGACAGCAGATCTTCTAAGAACATGTGTCCATGTCCTCCTTTCATGAACGTGTGTTTTCATTTTGCCGTGCTATGTGTTGCTCTGTCAGTAACAGACTTTTCCCCTTCCCTCAGCAGCTCCTCCAAAGCACTGAAAGGGAAGCAGGAGGATGGGGTGGAGAAAGTTACAAAGAGATAATCCCTAACCAGCTTAGGTAGGAGTATGGGCTGTTTCACAAGATAGATGGAAGAAGACTAAAACCATTTGCTCCCACAAACACACACACAAGCAGGGCTTTGGCCAGCCAGCTTGGCATGTTCAGATGTTTGTTCATGTTGACTTTGAAGCAGCTTTGAGATGCTTGCTGTGGAAGTGCTGGACATTTACACCGTTGTCTGGTTCACAGAACTGTTATGTGCTTTTGTACAGCGTGTAGGCTTGTCTGGGGTCACATGATCCCTTGTGTAGGTGTACTCTCTTACACTGTAATACTCATATTGGCCCACAATAGGTCAGCATTGATCTTGGCATGTATGCATTTGCTGATTTCCTGCACATTGAGGGCTGTAACTAGGTTGCGTGTCTGTCATGTGAGGCTGACATTTGTCCCTCTGATGTGCGCGTAGGCGTTAAAAACACGTTCCAGCAGCAGGAACGAGGATCGGACCGGTCATGGGAGATCCTGTTTGTTTCTACGAGGGTGGGCTGAGAGATGATCAGAGGTTTTTCAGTTGCTGACGCGTCATCCTGTTTGAGCTGCTCGGAGGAGACGATGCTGATGGTGGAGTGAAGTCAGAGCAACAGGCGTGTCTGTTTTTCCGATTGATTAAACTACATTGTTATCTATGTAACTTCTAAACAGCTATAATAGTTTAAATGTAGTTGTTCTTATCTAGAAGAATAGTGGGTCTAGCTTTCTTCTTCTTCTAAGAAGTCCGTTTTATTTTAAATGGGTAAAAATGGGTTTTTCTAGCAAAGACATTCTTTGTTTTATCTTACCAGTCTCTAAATGTACACGATACTGTGGCCAAAGACTAATGTCAAGTCCTACATTTTTTCATAGAAATAGTTTTTGTCCTCTAGGTGCTGCTTTGAGCCATTGTGTTTATCAAAGGAAGTCAGGAAAAGGCAGAGAGGGATTCTTTCATCCTTGGTGGGGGACAGTCTGGACACGTGATCGTGTGACCATCTTCTTGACCACTAATTGGTGTGGGGCTGTTTTTATTTAGACTTGAGTCACCTGAAGTTTTGTGGGGCAAAGCACTGCTTTCCTGCAGAGACTGAGTCTTTCCTCCTTTTCTGATACCTCTGCTCTGGTTGTCTCATCACTCCTTCCTTTAGACACATTATTGCTCATCGAACTGCAGAACACACGTTTGTGCTCACTGCTTTTAAACGTCACACATACTGGTGAAATTCTGCACGGTAGTAAATATGTAGGATGCACATTGATAAATAGAATAAATCTTCCGAAGTGAGCTTTTCAGAAAGATCTGCAGGGTTTACCAGGTTTCAGTTTCCATCCGGGAAGTTATTTGCATGGCTTACGGCTTGAGTTGAACTGAACTAAAGCCAAGCTGCCATCAGCATCCACGTCTGACTGGGATGCCAACATTTATCAGGCCAGTCATCGGATTAGTAATCTGTTTAAAGGAATCATTGTGTTGCTTTGCCTTTTCTCACCTATTCTGTTTTCCGTTGTTGCTGCCAGTTACTCATTAGTATTTGTAGTCAAATGAGTCACATTAAAACAAAATATCATTAAGTGTGTAAATAAATGGTTCAAAGGTTTCAGACTAATTCAGATTAATTTCCACATAAGTAGTGTTGAGGTCTGTTTTTGATGGAAACCACATTAGAGCAGATCACAACAACAGGAAGCTTGTAGCAACAGTGCATCTGCCAAATGTTTGAAATAAAGCAAATTTCCAACAGCTACAGCTCATGGAAGTATAAAAGTCAGTAAGGCAGAACAAAGGAAGAATTGTGCTGCCGTCGGTGAACACTGAAGCTGCCCCGTTTAGGGCTGAAGTGTCAGCAGACTCACCCTGGTGGACGGATGTGAGAATCATCATTGCTACACTGGCCCACTGTGCAGGTCTTTTAGACTGTGGTTTTCAGAAAATTCATCTCTTTAATGGAGCAAACAGCCGCCTGCCAGGAAAGCAAAGAATTCAACACTTATATTATTCCTGTTGATGCTAGCACATCAGCTTCAGGGAAGGTTCACTCTGCCAAAAGCAACCAAGCCAGCTAATGTCTGTAACCTTTGTCCAGTCGGATGATGAAAGTAAAAAGCCTCTTTGCGGTCCACTGCAGCATGAAGACGCACAGCGGAGGTCTCTCTCTCTCTCAGTACCAGTGTATGAGGAACACAAACACAAACAAAGCTACTTTTGAAAGACTATACTTATAAACTCTGTTATTACATATGGAGGTAAAATGGCTTGATGATCTTGCTCGCAAACTCAAATATCCAGTATAGTGTTGAAAAAGGTGGAAAACTGCTAATTTAATTTATATTGCTTCTGTCTTAGTATGGTGACTATCCAGAAGTTTTAGCTTACGAGAATTTAAAAACAATAATATTAGAAGAAAGCACCCTTTCTGTTGTTTTACAGTGGAACTCTTCAGATCCATCTATACCTTTGTCCTGGATAAGATTCAAAACTCTTTAGTTTTGAATATTTTATTTCCTGAATAGATTAAAAACCCTCTTCCCAACTAACAATACTAAAAAAAGCTGTCATTAAGAAATAAGTGTTTTACATGAACAGAATCATAACTTCATTATCTTTAAGGCTTTTAGTTGCTGTGCAGGAGATTCCACTAATTCAACTGGTATATTTAACTCATATATAAACTATATAGTTGTTGGCTCTAGGTCCACGTCTTTCTATTATCTTTGTTGTTATACGACAAACCCGCTGAGAGAAGCATATGAGATGACTATCCTGTTATTCTGAAATTCTCAGCTAATGTTTAATTAAGTGTTCCATTCAGGTCAGTTTAAAACTAAGTGATGACGTCGATATTCTCTGTCTTCCCTTCTTTGAAAAACCGATGTGTAAGTTGCTTTTATTCCAGTAATTTTACTTGTTGAAAGTGTTTAGGTATTTTGATGGTTGCTGACATTCTGGTATCTATCTTTTTTTTTCATATGTTTTTAGCATTTGCTAGGTGGCTTTGTGACTCTTTTGCAGTAGGCCTAAGCTGGTATTAAATATTCTTGACCAGCACAATATAAAGTGGAAAATGTTTGCATCAGTTTGTGAGACATAAGAACTTCAAGGTCTCTGAAGAAGATGTCAGAGCACAGCGTCTGCAGCGCTTCCTAAGTTTAATCGGGTTTGATTTAAACGCTAGGAAACCAGTCCAGCAACAGTTTGAGAAGTGTGCCATGCAGTGTTTAGCACGGTCAGTAAGGCTGGTTGTTAAATTCCCAACTCAGGGTAACCAGTTGGGTGATGTGGACCAATAACCACCTCTGCTTCAAGGCTTGTAGGAACACCCGGCTTAGCACGGCTCACAGAAACAAAACCACAGGCTGCAGTGTCCCAGATCGTCGCGGCTTTGAGTCACATGACCTTAACTTCTGCCATTTTTAACCGAATGTTTAAGAAATTTCAAACAAATTCTCCTCAACTAAACTGTCTTTTCTGAGATATTGTACAGAAACAGATTCCTGCTCCTGTTGCGACAACAAATAGGAATTCTTAGAAAAGTAACATTAAATGTTTAGCCAAATCAAGCTCAGCAACATCTTTTACTAATGTATACATATAAATCAGATCATCTCTGATGAATTTTGTTTACACAGTTTGAAGGTATTCTTTTATGCCTCTCTGAGTTTTTTCTTCTTAGGCTGGGGACAAATCGTAAATCGTTATAAAACTCGTTGAATAAGCACTCATTGTTGCCATAATTCCAGGATCTCCTTCTGAATAGTCCATTTAATGTTTATTTTCACTGCCGTTGTGGGAACTTCTTCATACACATATATATATATATATTTATTGAGCCCGATGCAGCCTCGCGCTCTGCTTACTCTCATTGGCGACAGCCGACAGAGGCGGGCAGATGTGAGGACCGCTGCAGATCGGTCCGACTCGCTCTGGAGCATTAAAATAAACCATGCCGACACCACACACCTGAGAGTGACAGACAAATAATGGCCCGACCAGCCCCGATTTAGGCTAAAAATCCTCCAGTGTGTTCCAGCCAGTGCAGCCTACACTACCTTTGTCTGCAGACCCTGGTTTTGATTGACTTTGAACTTAATGAATTGTAATTAATTTTCATGAAATGTATACATGCTTTGTCACACACAGTGTTATAAGAGTTCAGGGTATGTCTCAAATGTATAAATAAGTGTATATTTGTGTGCAGTATAGTGTTGTGACCTAACCACTTGTGAGGGTTGAACGTTGAATTAGTGTTAGACAGGATGTAGTGCCCATACACAGTGACACAGTGTAGTGAAGGAGAAAACATTGGGTTTCAAATTCAGGATATATAGATTTTTTTCTAACTTGGGAACAGAGGTAAAGTAAGGATTCAGTGTAATTCCAATTTTCCTGACCCGCTCCAGAAGCCGTTCTCTTTGACATCAAGTCTGCTGAATAAGGATTGAACAACTCTATGACATATCTAGTTTGTATAGGTTGTATTTTTTTTTTTAATGTAGAATTGACTTCATTTCATTTCTCTGCTTTATAAGTAAGTTTTCTTTACATTATTTGTTTCAGTTCTACAAACATGTCGTCCAGAGTGTGGAGAAGTTTATCCAGAAGGTGAGTTCCATTTAGTCAGTCCAAACGTACATTTTCTACTGCAGTCAGACGAGCGCGGGCCTGAGGAAGGCCTTATTTCTCACACCAGCCCGCTGTTTCATTCCATGTAAACAGTGCAAACCAGAATACAAAGTTCCTGGACTATATGTCATCGACTCCATTGTCAGACAGTCCAGGCACCAGTTTGGCGCAGAGAAGGATGTTTTTGCACCAAGATTCAGCAAGAATATTATTGCAACTTTCCAGCATCTCTACCGCTGCCCCTCAGATGATAAGGTACAGATACATTTGAGTCTGCAATAACAGCTAAAAGGTGGTGCACATCATTAAATCTTTATTATTATTATTATTATTATTTTAGAGCAAGATAGTGCGAGTCCTCAACCTGTGGCAGAAGAATGCTGTTTTCAAGAGCGACATCATCCAGCCTCTGTTGGACATGGCTGCTGGGATTCCTCCTCCGAGTGTCACACCGGTTATGCCTGGCAGTGCTGCCCCAGTCAATAACACTACACCTGGTCAGTCCACACGAATAATGGAAAAGACACTGATCCCGCTACAGAATCCCATTCTTAGCTGTTCAATATAAACCTGCTGTGTGTTTGCGCAGGTACCCCGGCGACCCCGGCTACTCCAGCTAATATAGTCCAAGGTCTACCCGATTGGGCGTCTCAGATTAACAGCACAGACACGGTTGCAGCTGTGGCACAGATCCTGCAGAGTCCTCAGGGACAACAGGTTAATACAGAAATGATTCAAACCAAACATTTCAGATTACAGCTAATAAATCCAAAGAAGGTGTATATTTCCAAGCACAATGGCTGTGCAGCAGTGGGTGTAATAACCGAGAACTCTGTGATATCACGTAGTTGCAGCAGCTGGTGCAGAGCCTCCAGCTGCAGCAGCAGAAGCCGCAGCCGTCCCTGCTGCAAGCCTTGGATGCTGGCCTGGTGGTGCAGTTGCAAGCGCTGACGGCGCAGCTCACTGCTGCCGCCACTGCCAACAGCCTCAATCCCCTGGAGCAAAGGGTCTCCTCTTTTAATAAGGTAATGCTGCAGACACCAATTCACAGCCTCTTTTCCCTCCATCCAAAGTCTCCTAATGCTGTTATGTTGTTTTTCTAGAAACTTCTGGGTCCTTTTGATTTCGGGAATGACTCTGAACGCACTGACGAGTCGAAAAAGGACTCCTCATCGTCTCAGCTGTGAGCTAATTTTGTGTCATGTTTAGCATCTTATTTGAAAATGTTATAGGCTCAGCTGCCTCCACTGTTCTAATCAGCCTGCCGACTACTTTCAGGCCCATGGTTTCAGAGCCCATCAACAGCTCTCTCTTCCATCAGCTGGCTGAGCAGCTACAGCAGCAGAACCTGGAGCAGTTTCAGAAGCAGCTGCTGGAGCACCAGCAGCACCAGCAGAAGGTACTTGCAAGTTCCCAGATCTGTTTCTCAGTGATTTTCGGTGGACGTACTTACTTCAGGATAAAGTACGTTTTTAATGCGTCGTTAATAACTAACGCCGGTTCTTCTCATTGGTACAGGCCGTTTCTATTGAAGGGCAGGACTCAGTCTTTGGCCCAGATAATTCTCTTGCATCCACACAGAACAGCAGCCAAGTGCAGCTTCCTGAGAGCGATAACAAACTGGATGACTCCATAGACAACCAGCAGCAGGTATGCTTGATCAGTGGCTAAGAAAAGAAAGATGATTGTAAAGTGGCACATATAGAGATGGGGAGTAATGGCTGGACTGTGGTAGGACATGGATCTGGATGAGGGTCCTGATGGCCTGGAGGAGGAGAGCTTTGAGACCGAGGAAAAGAAAACTATGAGCACACGCTCAAGAACACATTCAAGGTCACGTTCTAGGTCAGTTACTTTGGTTTCTAAAGAACAATTTATCTCAATGTGGCTGGAATATTGAGTAGTTTGCAGGTTTCTGATGCTCTGATCTTTGAATCTGAAACACTGGGAAGAATTTACAAGATGTGAGGATTTTCTCTGTAGGTCTCCAAAGAGGAGAAGGTCCAGGTCGCGCTCTGGCTCACGGAAGCGGAAGCACCGCAAGAGGTCGCGCTCACGCTCTAGAGACCGCAAGAGGAAATCTTCCAGGTCTTACTCCAGTGAACGACGTGCACGGGAGCGGGAAAAGGAACGGCAAAAGAAAGGACTGCCTCCAATAAGATCCAAGACTCTGAGTGGTACGCGAAGGCTTGTTGTTTCAGAGTCTTAGTTTGCTTTTTTTCCCCCTTTCACTGCTTTTACGTGGACTTGTTTTATTATCCAACCCTGTTAAGTGTGCAGCACAACTCTGTGGGTGGGCCAGGTGGACAAAAAGGCCACTCAGCAAGATCTCACCAACTTATTTGAAGAGTTTGGCCAGATCGAGTCTATTAATGTGAGTACATCTCCTTTCTGTTGTTGTTCCTCACCTTTTCAGCAACCAGTATTTAAAGATTTAGGAAATTGGCTTTTCAGTTTTAGTTCTGAGTGGAACCGAGTCTGGATCCAGAAGCAGAAGTCCCAACAGCTGCAGTGCTTTTATTGTCCAAAAATGACCAGGGAAACAAACTAAAAATCACTAGACTAAAAAAAACAAACTAAAAAGGCTAGATTAACTAGGTTTGACTTGCTGTAAGATAAATGAACTAAAAGCGCTACAACTAGGTTAAACTAATTTGGAAAATAAACCAAAACCACAAAGAGCCACAGGGAACACAAGAAAACACAATCGAGGGAACTCACAGGAGAGAACGGCTGGAAGCAAACGTTCTGGCAACGGGAGCCAGGGGAACCCGGACTTAAATACAGGCCATGATTAGATTGGATTCAGGTGTGCACCAATTAGTCCGAGACACAAGAAGTAAGAGTAGAAGCAAGACAGGAAACAGAACTAAAAACACACAAAATAAAAGCATCCACCTGAAACCGTTAGTTTTATTGATAAGACATGGATATCTATTTTATGTGTTAATATATGAATTAATTTTAAAATCTGAACAATGGAATCATTTTATGCTTAATGATGTAATACATTTTTACTATGTCTTGATCTGTAAAACTACTGAAAGAGGGTGTGCATTGCTTTATATTAATCTGTGTGTATGTCTCTGACTTGATTGCAGATGATCCCTCCCAGAGGCTGTGCTTACATCTGTATGGTGCACAGACAGGATGCATACCGCGCCCGTCAGAAACTAAGCACTGGCTCCTTTAAGATTGGCTCCAAGGTCATTAAGGTGAGCGTTACTGTTATAAACTGATGCACTGTCATCTTAATTTTTTGATTTTGTGTTACAGTGATCATAATGGATGCTGATATACATGAATATACTCCCAGAATTTGTGAATAATTCCTCTTGAATTTATTGGATTTGTTGTTAATTAGATTGCCTGGGCTCTCAACAAAGGAGTAAAGCAAGAGTACAAGCAATTTTGGGACGTGGACCTGGGGGTCACTTACATACCCTGGGAGAAGGTGAAGGTGGATGACCTGGATGGCTTTGCTGAGGGAGGAATCATAGATCAGGAGACTGTTAATGATGGTATTAAGAGACACTCCACAAACCTCTTTTTTTGGCCCAGAAGTCAGAAGAAGTCTTCAGTTAAATATAAATAACATTCAGTCACATGTGTTCACATGATAAAAGCGTAAATCCATTATTGGAGAACATTCTTCCTGGCACTGACTATACTTTTAACCAGTTACTTTATTTTCAACCACATTACTTCAGTGGTTAGTTTTTTATTTCTGTCCACTCTTAGCTAATGGCAAATAAATGGCGAAATTAAGATTGTTTGTCTTTTTGCAGAATGGGAAGCAGTAAAAAATGCTGAACAAGCCAAGGATGTTATGAGTCAGCAATTAAGTGCTGAAACGACAGCAGCATCCAACAGCCAGACAGACACCTTTAATCAGCAGGTCGCTATGATGCCTGTGCAGGTACTAAAATCATAATGTCAGCTCGAGCAGCCCTCTATTGTAAAAGAAAGGGCCAGACTCTAAGCTTTCATCTCTCCCCCCTCCAGCTCCCAGTGGCCCAGGCTGTTCCCAGCGGAGTAGGTTTAGTACCTCCTGCCTTCCCTGTCACCATGGGTATACCTCCACCAGGGTATGGGCCACCACCCTTCATCAGGCCTGGCTTTAACACGTCACAGCCTCCACCTGGTATGCAGATTCAGTGGAATAATGGATGAGTAAAGGTTTACAAAACTTTAGAGAATCATTTCAAGCCCTTTTCTACTCTGCAGGGTACATGCAGGCAGCACAGGGGGGAGGCATGCCTTCAGCAACTACGTGTAAGTACTTTTGATGTCTAAATAGATGCATGACAGAGTTGTGGAAACACAACTCGGATTGAATTGTCTTTTGTCCTTGTTAACTACCTGCAGCTCTGGTGCAGCCTTCAGTAGCAACCAGTCAAGATGTGGTGAAGGAGTCACCTTTCGGTGCGATGATTCCTCCAACCACGACTCTTCCTGGTAGCTTCATGTCCTCGGCCATTCCCGGAGGAGGGATGTTTAATCCTGTCGGAGTGCAAAGTCAGCAAACAGCCAGTGAGAAAACGGCCCCGTCTGCTGAAAGCGTGGATGCTGCTGAGCTCACTCTGCAAGGTGAGCAACGTTCTGTGTCCCCCACATGTGAAAACACACTTAGCACTAACTGTTGTCATTGTGTGTGTGTGTGTGTGTGTGTTTTTTTTTTTTTTTTTTTAATTAATTTGAAGGCATGCAGAATGCGGTCCGCAGTGGAATGGGTCTCCTGGGCATGCATCCCTCCGCCTCTCTTGCACACCCGTTGCATCAGCCTGGTTTGGCTGGACAGAGAATGCCGGGTCTTATGCCTTTGGATGTACGAGCTAATCTGCTTCAGTCTGGGGCTGCTGGCCGCTTTCCCCTCCTAATGCAGCCAGGCCCTACCCAGCAGGGTGCCAGCCTCTTGGACAGCGCCCTCCAAGCTCAAGCCCGGGCCAGAGCTCCTTTCCCTTTGGACCCTTTCAGCAAGGCCCCCAACCTTTCCAACGATAACGTATCTAAGGCAGAGGATGAGCCACCTTCTGGGGCTGATGAGGGCAAAGACCAGGACTACCGCTTCCCCCCGATGGAAAAACCCAGCACAGGCCTGCTGAGGACCCCACCACGAGAACATAGGGAGCCTCTACTGGGTGGTGGTGGGGGAGGAGGAGGAGGCAGACCTCCATTACTTCAGACCCCAGGAACGCAACCAGCCAGAACCAGCCTAGTAGGACGTCTGCAGGCTCTTGCTGGCTTCACCCCTGACAATCGCTGGAACCAGATCAGAGGGGACTTTGACGAAAGAGATGGGACACGAGGTGGCCTGCAGACTCCGGTCGGTCCGAAAGGCTTCCAGGACGAACGCGCTACGTCCGGGCAGAACTTCCCCAATCGTTTCGACAGCCATCCTGGGCCCACAGGCGGAGCAGCTGGAGGCCCGGGTAATCATGGAGGCGTCGGAGGACCACAGGCCTGGAACCGCACCGGCGGTGCCACAGCACCTTTTGACAGTGAACGGCACCAAGATCTCGATGAGCGAAGACGTCCGTGGGACAGGCAGAGAGACAGGGATGAAAGAGATTACGACTTCAGGAGAGAAATGAACGGTAGCCGTCACAGCCGGGAGAGGGACAGGGATCGAGGCCGGGACCGAAAAGACCACGACCGTGATACAGAACGTGACAAAGACAGAGACCGCGAGAGGGACCACGGGAGTTGGGCCCCTCTCCTCCCCTTGCCTACACCTTTACTTCCAACTCCGCCTCTTAATCCCAGCCTGACCATGAACCAAGGCAAACTGCTAGCACCCCTCAAAATGAATCCCCAGCTTCAGCAAAGGTTCCAGTCTCCACTACTCCCTCAAGCTCAAAGCAAGCCCCTTCTGCACGGGCTGCACCAGCTGCCACCTCAGGCCCTGCTCAAACCTCCGTCACAGAGTCAGACAGTCTTAGCTGAGTCTAAGACCGAAAGCCCTGCTCCGGCCGAGACGCCGCAGCCTCAGCCGTCACCTTCATCCCACCAGTTCCCCGAGAGCAAAAGTCCCATCAGCGAGGCTCGTGCCCAGGCAGAGCCCTCACTACATTCTGGATCCTCTCCGCAAACAGAAGGTTCCCAGTCCTCGACCCAGTGCCCCTCCAAGCTTATCAGCTCTCCAGAGAGCAAAACTCCGAGCGGAACCTCTTCGCCGTACGAGGCCCCGTGCCAGGATGCATCTGTGGCCTTCACACAAGCTGCCCGCCCCCCTCAAGACTCGCCATGCTCTCTGGAGGAGCAGAAAAGCCCACAGGAGAACGAGGAGGACGCTCAAGAGCGGTCCTCCCCACCCCAGCACCAGTGGGTCAATGGCCCCGGGATTGACAGTGGCAGTGTGGATGGATCCACTCCCGAGCCCTCTCCAGAATCCTCCCCTGATTCCTTGCTTCCCGCTAACGAAGCGGAGCAGCAGGAGCAGCCTTTCGCCTTTGCTAAGGATGTAGACAGTGATCAGAGTGAACCCATGGAGGACTCTACGAGTCAGCCAATGCTAGACTCTGTCACAGACACTGAGGGGACATAATCATCACTCAGTAGGTAAAAGATCATTTTGTAAAGTTGTCTCTTCTTCTCTGTACTCATGTCAGCAAACTGCCACCACACGGGGACACGGTGAATACTGACTCACACCAGTTATTGTCTGTCAACCAATAACAAATTATTTTATCTCTCACAAATACCAGTTACTTGATAGAAGTATCTTTAGCTGACTAATTGATAGACTATTTTCTTTGTGTTTACTTTTTTCCTATTTTAAGTTCTGATGCCAACTCACCCGTTTTAATTATTCTTAGCATGACTAATTTTATATTATTGCCTACCAAAATGTTTCAATTGTGTTTTGGGGGAAAATGAGCTTTGACCTTCCTATGGAAGCGGGTCAGGAATCCTGGCCGGACTGAATACAGATGCACAAAATACTTGAAAATGATAGTCGCTTGCCCCGTTTCTGACTCCAGTTCTCCTGCAGTGCTGCTGCAAAGTTCAGTGAACGCTTCTGAGGTGTCCTGCAAAGCTTTCCTTTTCTAAGCAGCAAATTAGCCTGCATCCCGCGAGACCAGTACAGTCGCTTGGCAGTGGGAATTATAACCATTTTAAAAAAAAAAAAAAAAAGAGAAAAAAGAAAAAAAAAAAAAGTCTGTCCCCCAAATGAATGTCTGTCTTTTTTTTCCACGTACACTGCGAACATCAACAGTAACTCAATCGATGGGGAGAAGAAAAAGAATAGTTGGATGTCGTGATGTTGGGTACACACTGTTTTAGATTGAAATAAACATGCTTTCTTTGTTTAAAACATACTTTTAGGACTGTTTTCTGACCCAGGACCAGTGGAAAGTAAGACTGCTTTACAGACTTTGTGTGCCGTCACCTCAGTTGATTTGATGTTCTCTTAACTCAAGTTGCTGCTACACCATCTATCCACAGAGCACTTTGTTGGATGCAACCATGGGACTTCTAGTGTGTAGTTGTAGATGACTTCAGCCTGTATGATTCCCTGAGCTTGTGCTGGGTGACTGTTGAGGATGGGATTGTGCCTTTTTATGGATGGAATTGTCGATGATGCTGCCCAACACGTCTATGTGATACACGCCAGACTGTGTGCTACTGGTTTCAGAAAAGCTGTGCGGAAACTGTGATCCCAGCCTACCGTTTCCACGGTAGCTGCTGATCAGGTTGTGCAGCGCTCGCCCAGAGGAGAACGAGTCTGTATACTCCATCGTTCTGTGCATGCAGGCCTGTAGCCATGTTTTATTCTTCTTGTCTCTTGTTCATTTCAAACTTGTAGTGGGTTTTTTTGTTGAGACTAGAAATCCATAGTCTGTTCTCTCAGACCAAATGTCAACTACAGCAGTTGTGATGTTGAATAAAATTTGAAGGTGCATCAGATTTTTTACGCCGTTTATTGTCTAAATCCTAAATAAGGCCATTTTGCACACACAGTATACTGAGAATATTCAATCCCAGTCCCTGTGACTCATACTGGTCTAATACCAGCATTTCATTAATTAGATATCCAATTTGGTTCTGAATTATAAATTACTGGCTTAAATCTGAGTGTAGAAAGAAACCATGCTCTAGAATTAACAGAATTTAATAGAATAAATAGTCATTAAACACAATCTAACACCAGTATCTGAGCCTGTCACGGTATCAGTCAATGTCGTTTATTTGTATTTAATTGTTTGAGGACTCAGTTGGAGCATTAAATACATAAATCAGCCTCCTTGAGGCCTGAGCTTATACGGCAAATATGCTGCTTCACACCAATCGCAAAAATCCATCTGGCACAATCAAAGATTAAAAGGGCAGAGGTGGGAGTTGAGGGGAGGGATGAAGGGCCTAGAAGCTGCTGTGTGAGCACAGAGCTGCTTCTGGCAGCTGCAGGAAGTGCTCCGCTTCAATTTAAGGCCCGACTGGTGTCAGAAAACACCAGTCATCGGGCTTTTTCATTTGTCGATGCACCCCAACGCCGTCATTTCAGCCTTCTGAAAACGCAGGAAGTGAGTTCACTTCTGGGGTCTCGGACCTGTGGCGCCTTGTAGTGAACGAGGCCGCACTCCTGGAATTCCACCTGGAACTATTTTTGTTCCGGCCCCCAAGCGGCACTTCAGAAACTTTCTGGTCTCAGCGTGGCACACTTCAGGTTCAGGAAGTGGGAGCCAGCGGGGGATGTGGCCATTGTGAAAGACCCAGTGGGTCTTCCTCCATGTCCAGGCTGAGACACCCAATTAACCTTTATTTGCTCCTCAAATTGATATGCCAGTGCACAGGGGTCTTTTCAGCACTTCAAAATTAGCATAAGTAGCTAACCATATAGTGGTCCCAGTGCCCATTTGATTGTAATTAATATTTGCTCTGACAGATTTAAGTAAAGGCTAAATATGTCACTAATAACCCCCTAACCTACTCCATGGCAACAAGAATCTTAGTCTGAGCAGACGAGGAGCAGCTGAACAATAATGGCTTTTTAAATCCAATACTAGACCCGCTTTGTGGCTGATGTGTGGTGTGTATTGCAGACCAGAGACCAGTTTTGCTGAGGGATTCCGTGATGCTGTTGTCACACACGCTGGTTTATCTGTAGTGTCGATACCGTTGCTGGCCGGCAGAGGACAGTGTTGCACCGCGGCTAAGCACCTCCGCTCTCTTGGAGGATGCGACAGCTCAAATTCTGCAGTGTTTGTCTCCTTTCTTACCTGCTCTGCTTCTCTCCAGCTGAGACACAAACATCCCCGAAGCATTTTAATACAGCTAGAGGTTCAGGTTATGAATTAGGACAACCCAAGCATTTGACGTCCCTTTGTGATTAAATCAATTCTTCAAATATCTTTTTGTGTACCTCCTTCAGAGCAATACCGAGGAGGAGGAGGCGTTTTGAAAGGAATGAGGTCCTTTAGGGTGAGACTTGGTCAATTTCCAAAGTTCCTGCTGCATTCTTGATTAGTTCTCCCGACACCCCCAATTTGAAGTCAAAGCCTTGGTGCCAGATACCCAAAGATCAGGTCAACAATAGGGTGGGGTCCAGGCCGCACGAGGACAGGCAGCATGCACGAGTGATGGCATTAAGAGCATAAAAGGAGGCGTCTGTGTTCTGCCCACATGATTACGCAGCAGAGGAATCCCCTGTATCAACTTGCACTTGGCCACCACCATAATTAGCCGCCGCTGCAGGATTCTGAGTGTTGTCCCCCCCACCCCCCACCCCCTGCCTGCCTGCCTTATTTCCTCTTATCAGAGCCAAAACGCTGTAAGTTTCCTTTAGCCACAAACGGGTCCTGTCAACAGTTCTCTCCCACTGTGGCCGACGGCGAGCTGCAAACTCGCCAAAAGAAGCTGCCAAGGTCAACCAAGGAGCCCCCCCCCCCACAGTCAGGGGTGATTCTGGACCATTTCCCTTGAACGTTTTTAACTTTCAGTCAACTGTCCTGACCAAGCCTGCAGAAAGCATCCTTGCTGTTGGCCAGATCAAAGCTCTGCTGAGCGTGACACACTTCTAACGCCCCCTTGAATAGTTTCCCGCTGAGATAACCCTCGCTCTCCTCACAGACACCCCCCAGTCTTTAATTATCGTCTACACCCTGCCCAAAACAAACGAGGGAGCCGCCTTGTTTAAACCCTGCACGTTACCCTGTTTCCCTTCTTCTAGAAGACAGAACCAATTTCAACGGTCCACTCATGACAGACACTGGTCGCCACAGCGCCCCCTCCTGCATACACCCTGTAGGCACAGCCTGTGTGTACAGCGTTTGAGATGGGAGCCGCTGATTGATTCATTTGTCCCTAATGTCGCCTTCACTTCGGACGACTCTCCCCTCCTTCGTCCTGGGCGAGCTGAGAGTAAGAGTGTGTGCAGTGTGTCGGTGTGTGTTATCAGCCGGCTGCATACCTCTCATACAGGCAGACCCGGTGGTTGTGTGTGTTGGCTGCGTGTCAGCAGCTCCACAATGCCGGGCTAATGGGCGCAGACACGGTGACGGAGGCGGTGGCTGTTTGCATTTCAGGACTGATGTCTGTGACTCTACAGACTGTTGTTCTCTAACGTCTCCTGTCAGAGACAGAGACAGCTCATATCAGCTACTATCTGTCCAAACATGCCTTAAAAAAACAAAAATCCCATTAGCATAGCTCTGCAGCCCCCACACGTGTAGGCTATAGGGTCACAGGAGGGTCAAAGGTCACCCCAGTTAGATGTTGGGGGGGTAATACAGGAAGGTGATGCTGTGGGGGGGAGAGAGGGGGGGAGTAGTCAGAATGTGGAGCTCGGGAGGGGGGGTGGAGGATCTGCATGGAGGGATGCTGAGCAAGCTGAGCAGGGGGACTGATAGAGCGCCGCATCGTGCACAGAGCTGAAAACCTATCAGGAACGACACTTTTCCTGCTCATTAAAGCGGGCGTTTGTTCTCCAGTTGCGCATGCACACACACACACACACACACACACACACACACACACACACACACTTGCGCTGCTCCAGAGGGGAGGGGAGGGGGAAGGGGGTGTGTGATAACAGCGTTCACGGAGCCTTTAATACGGGGCCGTTTGCATCCGCTCTGTTCTCACGCGGCCTCCGTTTGCACATCTGTCAGCATGTGGCAGGACGACCCTCTGAGGGCTGCTTATTAAAGGCTGACTCAGCACCTCGCTGCAGCCGTGACACCTGTTCTGTCTGCCAGCACAGCAGCCTCACTCTTTCCATGAACCCCCAGCCAGCGAGGCCGTCTGCTCCTTCTCATCTTTGCACCAAAACACTCATTCTACCAGCAAAGTGAGGACAGTTTGACAAAAACGGTGTTTAGATAAAAGTTTTTTCCAATATAATGAATATATGATTAAAAAAAATAATCCTAATTTTGTAAACCAATAGTTGTGTAGATAAAAGACTGGGGGAAAATGTTTAAATGAGTTAAGAAACACGGTAGAACTGGAGGATTTAGGGTTTGGTAATTCCTTCCTTTGGGTGACGGCTGGATTTCTGGAGCAAGTGTGTGTGTGTGTGTGTGTGTGTGTGTGTGTGTGTGTGTGTGTGTGTGTGTGTGTGTGTGGGCTTGAAGCTGACCTGTCTGTCAGGTTTTCTATGTCTGATCGGAGGAGTTGCTCTGATCCTGGTCTACTGGATCCCTTTAACGGAGCGATGATGAGGACGGTAACGAGCTCTGCCAATTGGGAACTGCTGAACTTGTTGGTAGCATTGTTGTTGTTTTGTTGTTGTTTTGTTGTTGTCCCTTGGCCCGTGTGCGGTGCTGCATACTGTTTTTGCTCCTTTATCTGCTGCTTTGACGATCATGTCGGGGCTGTAGGTGATTCATCTGCAGCGTTGCAGGACATTCGAAAGACTTGTGGTTAGGTGGTGTAGCGTGGCCTTGGTTGTGACGGTTACGTGTGTGTGTGTGTGTGTGTGTGTGAACATGCGTGTGTGTTTCTCTGTTTCTTTATGATGGCTTGTTGTAGACTGATGTTTAGGTCCTCCCTCCCTCAACCCCCGTCAGCAGACAGAGAGCCGACAATGTCAAATTAAGAGCGAGAGGAAATTCCTGACTCATCGGGGTCGTGACGGGTGACGTGCACGTTACTGCGACAGCAGGAGCAGTCAGGGCATTTCAGCTACAGACGCTGGTTCGTTCCTGCATATTGGCACAAAAGAAATCTTGACGCTTTGCATGAGTAGTTAAATCCGCTTCAGTCCTGCTTCCTGTTGCTCCTGCAATCTGTCGTGTGTGTGTGTGTGTGTGTGTGTGTGTGTGTGTGTGTGTGTGTGTGTGTGTGTCAGTATCACCCACAAGGGTTCCCTTCCACCCCACTGGTGGCGATTAAATATTTATGATCATGTTTATTAATGACCAGCAGGCGTCCGCCGTGTCCGGCCTGTCACACAAACACACACGGCTGTGATCACACACACCTGTGAAAACAGGTGTGTGTGCACATCATGCACCTACACAAGCGTCCATTCTCCGACACACGCGTGTCAGTGATACAGACACACATATGTGATTAAATATGGACCTGCTGACCGGCTGGAGGCACGGGGACTTCCTGTCTCTCCTCTGGACTCCCCCAGGGTGGAGGGATGGACTGAGGGGCTCCCTGTGAAGATGTGTGACAGCAGGGCCCAGCAGAGACCGCGGCGTGACAGGGCTTATCCGCTGCAGATGTCACAACAGCGCGCACGTGTGTGTGTGTGTGTGTGTGTGTGCGCGCTGGGGGTTCAGGAGTCCATGACCCAGGAAAAAGGCTGGGAAGCTCTTGTGTGCTTTCCCTCCTTCTCTCTCTCCTTTCTTTGAGAGACGCAGGGCTAAATAAACAACAACAGAGATCGGTTCCAATAGAAGATGAAATGACGGATGAGTGAAGTGCGGAGGAGTGCTGACGCTGCACTCCTCACACACACACACACACACACACACACACACACACACACACTCCCCACTCCCCTCACTCGGGCTCGCCTCCTCCTGAAACCCAACCATTTTCATTCACCATTTGATCTGCTCCTCCTCCTCTTCCTCTTCCTCTTCCTCTTCCTCTTCCTCTTCCTCCTCCTCCTCCTTGTGTCAGCCACTTTTCGTCCTCCCCTCTGACTGACTGATTCCATCCTCAACCATGAACAACCATGTGTCTTTTTGAGCAAGAACACTGTTTGACTTTGGGGGTTTTGCGTAGAATGTGTGGAGTGTATTAAATATGCGCCCGTCGTCATGGCGCCAGGCAGATCCACGCTCGCACCAAGCGGGTGAAAAGCCCGCACAAGCGTCCTGAAAGATCGGTACAGGACAACAAAAGTGAAAAGAAAGTCCCCACACAGGAGGCCACGTGAGGTTTCAGGCGTGAACCTTGACGCTGACGGCTACATGTGGTAATTACAGGAGACTCGCAGACCATTAGCGCTTCCTGTCAGACCATTAGCGCTTCCTGTCAGACCATTAGCTCTTCCTGTCAGCGGTCCGCGTCAGGTTCCAACCTGCCTACACAAAGGCGGCTTTGTGAGATCAATTTCCAACATCCGAAAAGATCCCGCTGTGCATGCCAGAGGACGCTATGTGCATGTGAGCTAACGCAGCGGTCCCCAACCCCTGGGCCGCGGACCGGTACAGGTCCGTGGGTCATTTGGTACCGGTCCACACAGAAAGAATAAATAGCTTACAAACTTACATGACTTCCTTTCATTTATTACCTGAAACTGAACGATGTTTTATTTTGAAAAATGATCGGATTCTCTTCATTACATCCGTCTGCGGCTCACTCATATTTAGAAAATAGCACAGTTTTCATGCTGGTCTTATCACACTCTTTTGTTGTATTTATCTGCCACACCTTTAAGGCCGGTCCCTGAAAATTCTGTCTGACATTAAACCAGTCCGTGGCGCAAAAAAAGGTTGGAGTCCGCTGAGCTGACGGATTAGGATTAATGAAGATGAGTTGTTTATTTTTACGTTCATGTAGGTTGTATTACAAAACATAGTTATGTTGTTTTAGAAACGGTTTGTCGGAGGCCTGGTTCTCCAAGGACGAGTTGGTGACGTGCACGAGAGACAGGGATTCAGGGACAACTACCCTGCAAAGGGTTTGGACATGGTCAGACTGGAAATAGATGTCAAAGCCAAAAAAAAAAAAAAAACCCAAAACAAACATGAGCCCATCTGACAGGTGTGAATTAGAGAGACGGGCCCGGCCAGAGCGCTCTCCCTGAGGCGGGGGAGGTGGCAGGAGACCTGCGGGGTGTGGAGAGGTTAGATGCAGTTTTAATTTCAGGTGGAAACACAACACACATCTAAATACAGAAGGTGGACAGATGAAACATCATCACGTCGTGATTATAATGTCATCAAACCAGGCGGTAATTAGCGGTGTGTGTGTTTGTTGGCTACAGGTCATTGTTTCGAATGTGGTTTCTATTTCGGGCCCTTGGTATCAAATACGCTTGCATGCTGAAGCCAGCTCTTATATTTGGTTCGTCTGTGACGTCGGAGGCTCTGAGACGGAGGTTCTCCTCAGACCTTCTGAGCCTCGGCGTGAACGTCTGGCTGTGGTGGAACAGGTTAACAGGAATTAGCAGGCCTTGCTTTTCACCTGCTTCAGATGAACTCACAAGCAGAGCTTAAACGAAACTGAACTTGTTTATTCAACCCGGAGCCTTTCCTCCTTGAAGCAGGCTCCAGTATGCTGTTAACCTGCAGGCTGTGACCACACAAAGCCGCCTGTGCGCTTCTTTTCAAGAGGAGCTTTGGTTATTTGGTCTACAGCAACATAAAAACGCTTGTTTTGTGGACGTGCACGTGCTACAACAGCAGACGAGCTCCTCAATGTTTGTCATTAGCATGTCCGGCCTCGTAGGTAAAGGCCGAATTGAAACACCGGCTGCTCTGTTCTTCTTCTTCTACTTCTCACCTTACACCCGTGGGTCGTTTCAGTAATATTTTTGACACAGGTTAGCGTTTGTTAGGTACGGTTGCGACACCTGTCAGCTTTGTGTCGTTGAACATGCAAAAAACAGACATCTCTGGCAGATTTCCCCACACAAAACCTCTTATTTTACATGATCCAATCTGTTTGTTTAATATTTATCGCGCTAAACCGTCATCGCTGCTCACAGTGATGACGGTGAGCAGTAGCTCCGCTAAGCTAAATTTGAAAACAATACAGGGCTCCGTGACTACGTTCTCATCCCCGTGGAAACTTCGTAACTGTGGAAGGCAGAAGACAGGGAAAATGCTTCCTTTTATCTCGGCTTTAGCAGACTGCTGATCCCAGCTGCGTCGACGCAAACTCAAATTCAATTAGGGCTCATGTTAGCGGCACGCGTCTTTGGGTTTTCCACACGATGGCATAAAAAAAAAAAAAAATGAAAAATTGCACAAACCTGCTTTTGTCTGCCAGCGCTGCTAAAAATTAGAACGTGTGCTGGAGAGTTGAACGCGCTATTTGTTCCAGCCGTTTTTTTGTTTGGTGTTACCGCTAAACAAAACACCCTTTTGCAGCGTGCCGAGGGCCGCTCTGGCTCCAAACCCGGGCATATTGCTCCAACACGTGCGGGGAATCCACAGGCTTGGAAGACCTGCCATAAACACGTCCCTGAGGAGACATTCAGACAAACTCCTCGCCAGCCCAAAATTAGCCAGCACCTACGCTAATCCACTGTTGCTCCACGGTGCCTCCACGGGGCTCGCAAACACACTGGCCCAGACGCTTCTGAACTCACAATATCCGCTTCCATTAACGGCTCCGGGTCGTTCCTCGCCTACTGCGTTTAAAACCAGACGGCCGCCTCACCTCTGGCTTTGGGGCTGGCTTTGGCGCTTCGCTGCGCCAGGCCGTGGTTTTCTGGGAAAGACCTGCACGGCTGTTTGCAATTAAAGAACGGAAAAGGGGCAGATTTTAGCAGCTGCAGCCTGTTCACACTGGTGGGAAAGCGTTTCTCAGCAGGAGGGGCCCAGGAGATAATGTGGGAGGCGTCTCTAGGGGTCCTAATGGGGCCCATTTGTCGCTAACACTTGCGTATAATTCCACCTGGGCTGGCGGAGTCGCACCATGCAGCTACTGTCCGTCAGGCGACGGATTTAAAGGACGTAATTAACACGTGTGTTCCTGGCTGCCATCCTGGTGAGCGGAGCCTTGTTTTGCTCGTCCGCTCTTATTGAGTTAGGGCCCAAATCACGTGACACCTCATTGGAATCAGGCTTTGCCAGTTTGAAAGCTAAATGGAGCCGTCTGTTGAATCCCCGCTGGTTCTTCACCTTCGCCTCCCTCTAACTCAATCAAGTGTGGCTGTGGATTCCCCTCCGAGGGCCTCCTGGCTGTTATTTGGCGGTTTGTCATTTTGACCCGGCGTAAAGAGATTTGAAGCAGCTTAAGTTGTCACTCTGGCTCAGAGCGGCACGCTGCCTCCTTATTCTCTCTCCCCGAGTTTATAGCAGAGGCTTGTCCAGTGTTCCGTCCCATGCTGCCGTCACTTCTATCCACTCCGCTCTCATCCGGGAAGTGTTGGGCTTCTTGCTGTATCCCCTCACTGTTGTGTCAAATCTGCCCTAAATTCACTCAGAAAAGATGGAAAAATAAGGCTTTCTGTCGCACTGTGTTGTGGGCCAGACAACCTCGACTCCGCCCCCTTTTTAAAGAATTTTGCCCTCTGCGGTTAAGTTAAATTCACGGCGAACGGCCTGATAAGTCCAGAGCTGAAGTTAACGTAGGTGGCCAGTGTTGCCTGAGAGGAACTTGTAAAAGCTTCAGACTTCATGCTGAAAAAAAAAAAAAAACGCTGGAGCTTAAAGGGATAGAGGAGGGACAGGAGTTCAGCCAGTTTTCTCTGGGAAGGGCTGCAGCCAGGAGGGATCTAAAGGCACCAGTCACCCAGAAAATGAACAAAAATTGCCAAAAAAAAAAAGAGGAAAGTACAGTTGCAAAAGGAAATTTTGGCTTTCAAATTTAAAAAAAAGAAAAGAAACGGGGGGAAAAACTCAATTCCTCCATAGCAGCATGTTTCACTGCTCTCCAGAAACTGACAGCCTGTTTATGCAAATGTGAATCAGAGGTCGGCTCCCAGAAGAAGAGTCGATATTTACACCGGAAATGGCTTCAAAATGGAGCCTTTAAAGGTTGGATATGAATGCAGTAGCTGGTGGAGGGTTGGCCTTTAAAACACAGCCTAAACTTCATACACTGACTTTAGCATAAACGTCAACTTATTTTCAACATTAAATTAAAAAACAAATCTCTGGGACACGATCTGGGAGCCTGGAGACACCATCCGACCCCAGCTGATGGATAAATAGCGCTAAGACGTGGTCTATTCACACCTTTTAAGGCTCTGTCACCGTTTTTACAGCCCCAGATCTCGTATTCATCCGCCGAGTCTTCCTCCACCCTTTTTCCTCCACTCATTCAGCAAGACAAAACCATGATTCAGCTCCTCACACTCTCACACCCCTGTGATAGTTTCCTCACCTGCAGCTCAAGGAAACATCACACACCCCCACACACACACACACACACACACACACACACGCATTTCTATGTGTAAATAGTAAAGAGAGAGAAGGCGACGTCTCCCTTTTTAAAGTAATAGTAAAAATGCTGCTGGAACACTACAATTTCCCCGTTGCGGGATAATAAAAACAAATTCTATTCTCTTCTCTATCTCTGTGGCAGACAAACACATGATGAAAATCACCACATCGGTGGAGCCCTGCTGCCCTGACCACGGATCTATCTACGCCTTTTTGCCGATGAGTAATTTGCACTTTGTCGGTTCCAGGAAAGCCCTCCTTTTACAGCGAGCGGCTGGAGCTTAACTAATGAAATCACATGTACAGGGAAGTAAATCAGGGCCTTTAAGTGCTCCGCCTGTCTTCTGAAGACCTCCTTGAACCTGCCCGCGAGCTGTGCTGTCTGAGCCGTGCACTCAGCTATCGTCACTATCGATTCCTCATTAGCCGGGCCTGCAGGAATCCGCAACCCATCACCTGGTTCAGGTCTGTCGCCTTCAATCCCGCACCTCCCCCCAGTGCCCTGACCTTCTCTCACCTTCCGAGCAAGAAGCTTGCCTCGGTCCCGTGTGTGAGCAGTCGCCTCCTTGTGGTTTTTGCTTTAATGTCTCATGATGGAGATTAAAGCCAGCTCTTTGTTTCCCTCTCACGCGCACAGTTGGCACCGTTGGGTCACTCGTGCTATGTTGCAGACATCGTGTAAACCTGACTGCAGATATCCTTCCACGCCATCCACCGCAGCAAGCTTTTGAAGGCTTTGCTGACAAATGGGCTCCATAATGGCACTTGGATTCTGCACCCACAGGCGGCGGTAACGGGGGAGGGAGGAGGGAGAAAGTCGCTTAACTCTCACACACAGAATTACTCTGACGACCTCGTGCCAGCGGCGTCGGCGGCAGGGTGCTTGGGACTAGCAATATTTCTTTCAGATACTATTTCAGATAATTCATCCTCCAGCATCTCTGACACTCCCAAACGCACGACGTCGTTGCTTATTAACGAGCTCCTCCTCTGTTTTCTTGTCGGCGCGTGGTTCGTGCTTGTCTGGCTCTTAGCGTCAGAACTGTGCAGCGAGACAAGTCAGGCAGAAGACGAACACTCCAGCTGCAGTCGAGGAGCAGAGCAGGGGACCAACGAGGGGGCCTTATTTAAAGGTTACCTTGGATTTAGAAAATGAAGTAGTCAAAGGTTGGATGGAGCCTTTAACTCCAATTACAGGAAGCTGCTAGATGCGTGGATCCACAAGTGGATAATAAAAGAGGAGGAGTGGACATCAGGGAGGGGGATCTGTGAAGAGGCTGATCTGCAGATAATTCTGGTGTAAATGACACACCTGACTGAAGGACGACATCACCAGCGAGGCTGGATTGTCTGAGTTGTGTTATCAGGGTGGGGCGGTGTTTGGACACCGCGAGACAATAGAAGAGGACAAATATTTAAACCTCAGGTCCACGAATTACAAAGAGCTCCCTCAGACGCCCTGAGCCATTGTCAGAGGACGACAAACCTGTTTACTATCACGCTGCTAATTGCTTCATTCTTTCATGTGGCAGCTTCTGCTGGTGATATTCTGTTTGTCATGCATCTACATTGAGGCTTAAAGGCGGCTTTTAGGACAAAGGTCAATTTGGGAATCCGTGCTTCAAACACACCCGGCTGAGTTTATCCTAAGTTCAAACTTAGTTGTAGTTTACAGCTGAAACTGCACCATGAGGAAGGAGAAATCACTTCTGATACAAGTGAAGGGCATAATTGGCACTGCATTTCCCATAATGCAGCCAGCTAGACCTTGTTTTATTATATGCTTAACTTGGAAATCCAATAGCTTTTGCTAGGCTATCAGCCAAAAAGATCATAACTCAAAGGAAATCAAAGTTCAAATAAAGACCAAGACTTTTCTGCGAAAGATTTTGGGAGCCCCTGTTTATGGTGACAAGTACATTAATCTCCATATATTACCCAAAATAACAAAAACAACAACAAAAAAAAAGACAAGACAAGACAAGGGCCGCCCCCGCCTCTGTGTCCGTGGGAAGGAGGAGTTTAACCCCACACTGTCTGGGAGGAGCGCAGTCTCTTGGCGCTCTGTCCCAGCAACGTTTGCTCCGGACGCGGAGGGAACCTAGAAGTGCTTCCCGAGAAAAATCCCCGTTTTTACCGCGTCTGTAAACGCATCACCCTCCCGTGCAGCGGCTGCGCGGACCGGAAACAGGCGACGCGAGGAGAATGTTTGGTCCGCGGAAAACATCGTCCGGTAAGTTGGACGCAAAGTTCTCCCGAATAGTTGCAGCGCTCTTTAAATGACCCTGCGTGTGCGCGCTTTGTCCGCGTCTGCACGTATCTTTACGTCGGGGATTCTACGTAGAGGATGGTTTTAAAGTTTGGATCGGCGTGGATAACTACCACCGCCGATGAGCGCTCGCCGGTCGGTGGGGCTGAATCTAAAGTGTGGCTGTTGTCGACGGGAACTCCTTCACAGTGGCGGAGGTTTATTTCGACCGATTATTCACCTGAGACAAGGCAACGTCTCCCTTTTAAAAGTAATCATATTCTCCATCACTTCTTTGAAAAAAAGTCATCCTTTTAGGCTTCTTAGCCCCTGAAGCATTCTTTGAAAGTGATTACACCCTCAGTCATGTGTTTTCATTACTTTTTTTTTTTTTTTTTTTTTTTAAACCACCATGGAGCCAGATCACTTCTGATTTATGAACTGAGATACTGGGGCCCCATTCTGCTAAATGTTTCTCTATATTCTGTCTTTGTGTTTTATTGGTTGTGATTAACCATCAGCTTGTGTTGTTGTGTGACCGTGTGCTGGGGTGGAAGGGCTCTCTGGCTACTTTACAGAGGCAACAAAAGGGCCCCGGGACCCCCGGAGTGAAGGGGCAAACGCAATTAAAGGAGCAGGCATGTCTTTGGCACCTCTGTCATGGAAACATGTCATGGATGTAAAGATGTCAATACCACTATCCTGCTACCTTTGCGCACCTCGGCATAACAGCACCAGCATAGGCTAATGTTTGACTAAGGCAGGCTGGCCGCGCTGCTCATCGATCAGTCTGAAGACTCCAACTGTCCAGGGCTCTTCCAGGGTGATGGTTCAATCTTAATTAGTGAGACAAATAAACAACCTTTAAGACTTTTGGACCTTCCTCTGCAATTCACATTTTTGTGGCAAAGATCTCCTCAACCATGAGGAACATTACCCTCCCCTCCCCGCCAATGCTGGTGTGATACTGACTCAGTCTGACGTGCAGTTTCCTTTTTTTTTTTTTGAAAAGCGCTGTTTTTTTGCTTGTTCGGTGTTTGACTGCGTGACACGAGGTGGGAGTCATTTCTTTCAGCTGGCAGAATTGTCAGTTGTCAGAGTCGTGCATCGGTGATGAAAGGCAAATCGCAGCGTGCTCCCCCCCGCCCCCTTCTGGGTGGCTTTGGAATGATTTCACAGCCCATCTCGTCTCGTTTAAGTTCAACAACTCGGTGGTTGCGTATGGAAAAGGACGGTGACGTCGCCGCCACAGAGACTCTGCGGTTGGGCTTTCAGCAAGGGAACAGTTTGAGGGTTCTGCCAAATGTTTCTCTTGGTTGCCGCTCTGATTTGAAGAGTCGAGCTTTGGATGGTTGTCGGGGTCCAAGTGCCCGGCATCCTGAATTCTGAAGTGCTAGCACACTAGCCGAGAAACGTCAGTGGTTCTTGTCTTCTGCTCTTGTACATTTTTCACCATATAAGGGTGTGTGTTTATGTGTGTGTGTGTGTGTGTGTGTGTGAGGGAGAGAGAATGATCAGGCACGAGTAACATCTGTGCTTATTGTCACACAGGGATGAGGGTCTTTTCTCTCTCCGGTGGAGGCACTGTGGGGGGAACCGCAGGGGATCCACATTACTGGTCAGTTCAGGAACAATAGGATTTAAAATAGACCAACCTCTCTTTTAGTCCCTTTTCCTGCACCTTCACATTGAAATCTCCTTCCAAGGCGTCCCTTCCACTGCGGGCGGACGGGCCAGGCGAGCGAACCAGTGCGCGATTATTTCTCACTCCTGCGGTCGAGGGTATATTTGGCTTTTTAAAGTGTTTGCTGGAGCGGTTTCTGTAAAAAGCAGGTGAACCCAAAGCTGCCGCTGACAGCAGCTTGGCTAGGGCCTCTCGTTTTGCTGCTGCGCTCCCAAAGAGACAGACGCCGTCCAAAAGACACGTGGCTGCTTCAGACTCCTCCCGGGTGCACACGACTCGCAGGCCAACACGAGACAAACAGAGACGTTACTCATCCTGGTCTTTAGCGACAGCAGGACCAAAATAACAGCATGAAAACATGCAAGGGAAAAAAAATAGTGCAAGGAGTCATGTTGTGTCCCTGTGTGCTGCGTAATTCAGTCAATCTGACTTTAACTCGATTTTCCGTGGCCCCTGCACGACAGACCCACACCCATTTGAGGGATTTGTTCAGCGTGTGTGTGTCCCCCTCCTGTCCAGCTTGGCAGAGCGGCGGTTAGAGGACAAAAGTCCTCCAACCGGACCAGTGTTCCCATTCACCAGCAGATTAACGCGTCCGTCTGAGCTGAGCGGCCCCCGGCGGGGTCAGTTTCTGAAGAATGGCCTCGCATTTAAGCACGATTAAACGTTAAAACAAGGGAGCCGATTGAGCGCCAGCTCACGGATCCGGGTGTGATCGGAACTTTCATTAACCCAAAAGACGTTTCTGCCAGACGCGGTTGTACCATTCTGTTATTGATGGACCTATAAATCACACTGGAAAAGGTGCCCATGAGGTAAAATGCCCCCCAGAGGCCCCCGAGTAGCGGAGCATGTAATTCCTTAGCGCTCACCACATGACCCACCCTCCACCAGTCAGAGGGAACCGCCAGCTCAGCGTTTGCAACACGACTGGAGTATAAAGATGTGTGAAGCAGCCGTGGACGTGGACGCTTGCTCCGTATCGATCAGGAGCGCATCCGGATCTTTGGCTCGTCTGAACTCTTGACGCTCTCGCCGCTCTAAAGCCGTGTGGCGCCATGACTGCCGAAGCCTGCGTGGCTCGTTCACAGACCACGGGCGCGGGCCTTTTTCTGGGGAAATACACAACCACGCTCCCGCCTCTCTTTGCCTCCAAGCTGTTTGCCGATCAATCCTCATAACAATACAAATTGTGATTGATCTGCCCTCGCCGGGCCCGGTAGCCACGAGGCCTGGCTTTGCCCCGTCGTCCTATTGAAAAGGCAAACACAGCTGCTGCTGCGGGGCCTGAGTGCTCGGCTCCTGGGTGTTCCGTGGAAGACGCGTGTCATGTACCAGCCTGCTTGATGGATGGATGGATACATTCAGGGTGCACGTTTATTGCAACATGTCCCACCTGCTCGTCGGTGGGCGGAGTCTGACTGTCTCATTGTTCCTGATGAAAGCTCTGTTCCTGTCGTGTTTTGCACAGCCCCTCGAGCAAGGCAGCCGATCCTGATTATGGATTCGGAACCGTAACGTGCTCGTCTCCGTGAGCTGGTGTGGCACTGTGTCAGATCTCTAAGCTTTTCAATACTGCTCATTTGGATTGCAAATGTTCCAGATTTTTGCATAACCACAGCCTGGCGAGCGCCGCATCCTGTCGTCCCTCATCTGAAAGACGAGAGACAATAAACCGCCGCGGCAACAGTAAATGAATGAGATGATGCTAACATGTGGATCCAGCTTGTCAAAGGAGAAAGTTGCCTTGGCAACCGTGGTATTCAGATCAAATGAGGGCAGCGTTTTCAGGCTCCAGCCCCACTGAAGCCGTCCGCGGCTCGATTTCCTCCCAAGATACAGCTCTCTTCCTCCTGTCTCGACCTCCGAGCCTCCGTGTTGGTTCAGTCATTTGGCGTGCGATCAGTGTAAACAGAGGCCGGGCGCTGATTGCTTTAGGTCAAGGGCAACCCTGGCATCTACTCGCTGTGCGCGCTCAATTAAAGCTCTGTTCCAAAGTCCCTTTGATCCGAAGAGGTAGATGCATCCAGCATCCAGGGTTCCCAGGAGAGCAGCGTTGTTGGCTCACGGCCCTCAGCTGCCAGGAGGAAAAGGATACGTGAGCGATGGACCTGGCTCTGATGCATGTCCAGATTAGAGCCAGTAAACAGCCACGGCAGGGATATTTCACCAGTCACAATTTATTTCTTTTGTGTTTATCCTGCAGTCTATCCATCTGCGAAATGGCAAGAAAACAGTCTAATATCTATCACAAGCTCCTGCCCAGAACAAGGACGCAAAAGAAGAGTCTGTGTGTGGCCTTGCTTGTGTTACAGCCCCTTAAATTCCCAAAGTTTGACTTGTATATTTCTTTCCATGGTCGTCTTGGGTTTCTTCTTTGCTCAGAACTTTCCTTTTGCGCTGCTTCCCTGCCAACTCCTGACCTCTGATTGGCTGTTACGTAAGCGTTGAGCCCAGCGTTCCACGTCGCCCTGGCTATGGAGATCATGGCTTGGGTGAGGAGCACATTTGCAGATTCCAAATTTCCAGAGTTTTTCCAAGTGGAGCAACCTTTCCAGACGTGCAGGATTTCCACTCCTGGCACGTTTACACATCAGCATGCAAACGAACATCTGCAGAGCCAGGAGGTTGTGGTTTATCGCCCGTGGGCTCCTCCACAGGTTCGTGTTAAGTCAGGCGGCGCGAACGCTCAGCGCCTCGTAAGCCGGGACAGTCCTGCAATATTAACGCATCTTCCTCCTCAGAGCTGCGACAGCCAGCTTTTGAACGTTTCCCCCTGACCTGATCCTCCACGTTTACCTTTTCTCTCTTGAAGCTAAGCTAAGTTAGCAGTCCTTCCTCACGCTCAGTATTTACTATACGACATAAATGCAGCAATCTCAGTTAATATTTTCCTTCATAAAGAGCAGGAACCTGTGCAGTCATGTTAGATAATGAGGATAATTATTGATAGCTCTAATAAATATAGCCTGTGCATGTTCTTTTGTTGTCCATGTCAACGGTTTGCACTTTAAAATGGGGAAAGATGACTCACAGTTGCAAGGACATGCACGGGTGTGTGTTGTCCACTGCAGCACACATGTTGAACACCAGTTCTGGCGTTCTCTGCAGCTGAATAATAAGAACCCTGTGTTCCGCACCGTTCTGTCGGAGCAGTAGCTCGGCTTTCCAGACATGAATCTCGCCGATAATCAAAGAAAGAAGGGGAAAAAAAGGCAAGCCGCGATGTTACATCGCTAACGTCCTCGGCGCTCGTCGATGTTCACCTGGCGTCATGTGACAGGATCTGGCGCAGAGGGAGTGTGTTAAATCGTTTTCGCCTTTCGGAGGCTGGAATCATTTATTGAGTCTCCCGAGGTTGCTGATCCAAGGAGCTAATGCCTTGTCACTCATCCCACTAACACACACACACACACACACTTTGGTGCGTCTACATTTAACCTCTGTCGCTAAAAGCGACACTAGAGCTAAACGTGAGGTTTTTAGCCGGAGGTGTCGGTTTGACGTTGTGACAAAGGTCCTGTTTCCTCTGCAAAGACCCCAAACCCGACTCCTCCTTTTCAAAATCGCTCCCATCCGTCTCTTGAGTTTGTTTTGCTCCTCCGCTCTTTTTTTTTTCCTCTTTTCCCCCAGCAGCTCGGGTGGAGAAAGCAGCCTCACTGGAAACTTGTGGTTCACTTTTTATTTTACACTATTGATGATATTATACAGGACATGGCTTCATGCTGGCCTGGCCCAGCTAAGCTAATAATAGCAGGGCTGTCAGGACCAGGGCTTTCCTGACGGGCCCTGCACTAAAAGCTGCACTTACACACTCCTGTTTTATTCTTAGCCGTCTGCATCGTTGCTCTGCTCTTGTCCGGAGGAGAGTCAAACCATTTCACCGGCTTGCAGCTTATGTGTTATGTTACGTTCATGTTTGCTCCCAGACGCGCCTGCTGGTTTTATTATTATTATTGTTATGATTTTATTGTTAATCATGCTGTCATCCCTTCGCCACTGGCTCTTCTCTGCTTTTGCTCATTCCTTCCAGGCTTTTACTGCTCATCAGGCTCGTCTGGGCTTTTTCAGGCTGCAGCTGTTCTCCAAGGCCAGGATAAATTCAAATCTCATGACAAAAAAACAAAAAAAAACAAGCTGTAAGGGCCCGGCGCTGCCTTCATTTCTGTTGTACTTTGGGTTAGTGTGCTGAAGCTGCGCTCTGCCTCTGAGGCCATTATGGCTGTTTAAAGTCTGGGTGCAGCGGGGATCATCATTACGCCCTCTTCATCCAGACTGGACGGCGGCGTGTTCCCCTGATCGGTCCAGCCTGCCTAATCGGCGACATTTTTTCTGCTTGCCGCGACTTTCTCTCCGCTTTTGCACCATTTTCAAGCCTTCCTGTGGAGGAACAGGGCAGAGTCTGTCATCAGAGCTCTGCTTTAAAGGGTTAAGTCGCCTCCTCCGGCGCCTCCTTAGCCCAGCCCTTCTCAGGAGGAGAGGGCTGTGCATAAATACCACCCTTGTCCTCTCATAATGGAAAAGCTTGACCCCTGCGACCTCTGCCGGTCGGAGCATCTGCCCGTCGATGCTAGCAGCTCATCCCTGGGGACCTCACCGAGCCGTCACATCTGCCTGTTAGCGCTAATTCGATTGGCGGGGAAATTTATTTAACGGCGTAAAAATGAATGGCCGGGCTTTTAATTTTAATTTTGTGCGGAAAGCCTGTCAGCTGGAACACACTGCTCTGATTTACACTTTGTAATCTGCGTGAAAGTGCTTGTTTTAGTCTTGGCAGCGCAGCCGCTGCTCATGGGCAATCTCTAGACTCCCTCTACGGACGGGAGGGTAACCAGGTTGACCGGAGCCTTCGCTTAATCCCGCTGGTAAAAGCCGCGCACATGTGGCACAGCTGCTAGCGCTTAGCCTAGCGCTGCCTCCGATGAGCCCCCCTTCAGCGGCTGCACCGGCTTCTCCCTGGGTTCTTCACCAGCCACATTCCTGGCTGAAAAGGCTTCGCGGAGCTGCACAAATAAGTTTGTATTGCAAAGAGTCCACGTGCCCTGGCTGCTCCATGTGACTAACTCAACTGGTTTAGGCGTGTTCCCCCCCCCGCCCCCCCATGCAGCCAGCACACATGTCTTTGTTGTTTTGCTTACCGAGCTAGATAAAGGCTCGATAATCGCTACCAGATCATTTCTCCTAATGATTGAGTTAAAGCGTCTCGCCTTTGGGACTGCTCGGAATGAGATTTATGGAATTCCCGTCAGGAGGCGAAGGGTCCGAATCTGCTCCAGCACAAGCTGCAGATGGGTTTTAGGGTGTAAAAGCCCAGAGTTCACTCAGCAGGATTCAGACACGTTTGTATGCGTAAACACAGGTGATTTACACGTGGAGCTGTGAAAACTAGGTCAGGAGCCACGCTGCTGTGGAGCGTGCTCTCATTTCCCTTTGCTTAAAGAGCAAATAAACCGTGTTCCTGCATAAAGCCTGCGTCCCATCATAGCACTCAGTAACCCACTAACGCCCACCTCAAACACCTGCGCACAGGTTTCCATCTGGCTGTTGGAGCCGCGCAGGACACCGTCACTCTGGCGGGGAGTAAAGTTTCAGCACACGTCCACGTCGGGCCCCTCGGCAGCTGATGCAGAACAGTCAGCCCGGCTCAGGTTTCACTCCTCCTGTGTGTGTGTGTGTGTGTGTGTGTGTGTGCGTGCACACGCGCTGCTGACCGAAGTGGCCGATGGTTGTGTGAAAAACGTCGCGCAGGTACACAGCAGCAGCCGTTTCAACCCCACGTGGTTTATTTAGCGATCTGGACTCGGTGTTTACAAACCTGTCCTGTTGGCCTCCTGACGGCCCCTCGCTGACGGCCCCCGCTGCTTTCATCCTGCCATCTACCCCCCGCCCGCCCGGTCCGCTAGCGACGCGATGAGGCTTTTCCAGAGCAGTCTGGCCGTGTGAGAGCTGTCCCGAGCCCTTAACGGCCGTATTTTCTAGACCCACCGATGAGGCAAGAAAAAACAAAAGGGTTTAATCCAGCCTGTAATTGCTGGTAATGGTCCTTTATGGCTGGTGGAGCGCCGCCTGCTTTTGTTCCCACTCTTGATATCCCAGTCAGGCCCAGACTGGTGCAGACTGGGTTCCGGGGTGTGTTCCTGCCCTTCACCTGTCAGCCAGTCACGGTTTATGGACCCGGCAGACAGGCCCGGGATCTGCTGCACAAAGTGCTGTGGCGGCAATAGTGCGGCGCCCCCAGTGACCATATTTATGTCGGGTTCATTGGTTAAAACGGATGCTCGGGGCTCGTCTGTATTGCCCAGTGGTTCAGGCTCTGCTCTGGCCTCTGAGGGGTCGTAAAAGCTAAGACACTGTCAGTCGCAGCGCTAGTTTGCCACAAATGTATGGCTCCTTTTGGCCTTTTATAAACCCTTAGAATGCGGGGGGTGGGGCGGGGGGTGGGGGCTGATCTCCTTGTGGCGTCAGAGCTCCTCAAGAATGCAGAGCAGGATTAATGCCTGTCTGGGCCATTGATGGATGAGCCCCAGAGTCCCACACAGCAGCATCCACCCACAGAGCATGTGGGTGCATGTGGGTGCGGACCACCCAGCCCTCCCCTGCAGTGGTACGTGCCAGCTTGGCAGGTGTGCATGTGTCCTGTGTGTGTGTGTGTGTGTTTGCTGGGACTCAGCCAGGCTAGTTTATTAGTCCTACTAGCCCAGATCGAGCTGCAGTCACCACCCAGGCGTCGCCCCCACAGCTCAGCAGTCAGCCTCTTCCTTCCGTGCGTGCGTCCGACTGTTCCCCTCGGACCTGTGGCGTGACCTCTGCGAATGATATTTCGCTGCAGTGGTCAGTGATCTCTGATGGATCACCCCGGGGAGTCTGGAGCGCGCCTCGCATGGCTGCTGCTGCTCCCCGCGCACGGCCGCCGCGGCTATGCTAATGATTGAGCGAGTCGCGGGCTGATCGTATTAATCACCAGAGCTGGCCCGGCGGAGTGTGTGTGACGGATGAAGTGAGGGGCAGCTGCAGTGACTTCATATGAAGCCGACCTGGTGTGTGGATGCAGGTGGAGCTTACAGGCCCTCAACGCTGCCAGAAAAGGTTTTTTTTTTTTTTTTTGTCTTTGATGCTTCAAATGCCTGAAGGTTAACCGCTAATGTCGCAGCTCTTTTCCTTGTTCGCTTGTTTCTTTCCCGTCCCTTATCAGCAGGGAGATAATTAGGCGTCTCTCTCCTTCCCCCTCTGTGCGTTGTTGCCTGTCTTCCTGACTAGGGCTGGGCGTGTGCTTGTTCTCCCATGAGCCTCGAGGTGTCTTGTCTTACCCCGTCGCTGGCCCGATTTGCCTCATTTTCATCCCTTGTGCCCTTACACAGCCCACGTTCCCTCCGCAGCTCGGTAGCCTGAAGACGGCAGCTGTAACGACAACTCTGCTATGCTGGGATGTTGTGCTGCGGCACAGTTCCGTGGGGCGTGTGCGTGAGAAACCATAATGACTGCGCCAGCGAATGGGTTGGGACTATCTGTCAGCTGGCCACTGCAGCTCTGGCACAAGTTCACGCACATGTGCACGCCTGCTTTTGCCATCCTCTCTGCTCTAACCCTCAAACTGACCTTCCTCAGTCGCTTAAGCTGCTTAATTAGCAGGACGGATGGAAAGCTAACCTGCACCTGCAATCTCGTTGTTTGCTGGATCTCATGCATGCCTGCACTCCTGATTTTCCTCCTGTCAGTCAAAACATGCACCTGAGAACGTGCGCAGGTACTCAGGTGCGCTGTCGGCCAACCGGCAGGATCTAGCGCCCCCTTGAGGACACTCTGAGTGAGGGTGAGCGGAAGGCGTTAGCGAGGAGCTGATGAGCGTCGCCTCGGAGCGCCTCTGGCCCGACAGTGACACAGTCTCCTCTGCAGCCTCTTCCTGCAGAAGAAGACCAGGTTTGAGGGGGGAGGAGGAGGACTGAGGGTGTTTGTGTTGTTCTGCATTTAGAGCAAATTCTTTTGAAAACCTTCACTGCGTATGACTTGTTTCTATGGAAATCCAGGTTTGGAAACAATATTTGGAATCCTTCACTAGCCAACCCCCCACCAGTCAGCCTGTTAGCTGCTCTGTGGCTTTTCGGGTGGAACCCATCCTCCCAACAAAAGCCTTGACCTCTGACCCCGTCCTAAAGCACCCCAGCTTAAGTGAATTCCATCAGTCTAAATCTCAATTTGCCCAGGACGCCGAGTTCTAGTTTCTAATTTTTAGGTGCCTGATATTTAAAGGCAGGTTTCTGTGCCAACCTCTGCTAAAAGGAGGAGTTAAGACAAACCTGTTTCCCAGACCGCCGTCCCCGGTGACCAGCATAATCAATGGCTTCAGAGCATAAATGGCCTCCAGCTATGAGAGTGGCTCCATCGTGCTGTTTAAGAGAGAGAGAGAGCTGAAAATTATGAGCACATGGACCGAGCGCTCGTATATCTTCCTCCAGCTCTCCTGCGCGTTTGTCGGCCCGGTCCCCGTGGCAGCGTCGGATCATCAGTCTGACTTTTAATCAGACTCTGAATATTGCCTGTAATCCGTCTGAGGAAACATAGTGTGCAATTTATGTATTTTGCAGAATAATTATCTACCAGGGAATTGCGGGCACGTAAATGCGGTGCATCAGGAGTTAGTCCTGCAGACGGAACATCAAGTCTCTCACCCAGGAGACGATTTCACCCGCCTAATGGTTCCGTGTGTAAATGGTTCCATATCTGCAGAACGTTACTAACCAAGCTAACAGACCTGAATTCAGATTAGCTAACATGCTAATGCTAAGAAAACCCAATTTTAACTTAAAGAACCCTAAGCCTAGCTGCAGACATTATGCTAAAGTATATTTCTTAAAGCTCTGTTGCGCCGCACTTGGATACAGAGGGATTTAATTTGGACAACATGGGGCCTTAATTGATCTTAATTAGAGATTAGAGCATCTGACCATTCGGAGTCAGAGGCAGCACCTGCTCTGCATGAATATGCATCTCCTTTCTGCGTGCCCGGCTCTTTTCAGGGGGACGTTGACCCACCTTTGAGCAGCCTCCCTCTACGCTGGGACAAAGGACTTTCAGAGCAGCCCAGTCTAGACCTCAAGAACTATTGTGTTGCCAACAATGTTGTTGGCCTCCTGCACGCTGCGAGTATTGTGGGGCGGAGCTGACGTCTGTGCGTCAAGCAGCAGGCTGATGGCCCCTTCCACAGCTGCTCAGACTCAGCCGCACGGTGCTGACTTTGAATAGCTATTCAGGCGGATTTCTAGCGAAGAGGCTGATGAGGCATTCAGGAAACAACCTCTCCAATGTTCTCCATTTTTTGGGGAAGTGTGCTACCTCCTGGAGCACCAGTAATGTCCACTTACTCCCTCCGGCTCAGCGGCTGAAGGCCTGACACACTAGGGTCAGTGTAAAGGGCTGGTCTCCTCTTGGTATTCATAAAATATTCAGTCGGTGGTTCTCTGTTTTTGTTAAGTAGCTAAAGAGATTCACTTGCTCATTGGCCTCTGGGTCCTGGAGCTGCAGCATGGAACTCTGATCCCTGTTTCCTGGGCAGCCCTGCTCTTTTTCACACCACGCCCCTGGATTGTGTCTTATTTAACACACACACACACACACACACACACACACACACACACGTCTTCTGTTTCCCCAGTGGTTGGCTTCCTCTGGGGGGTTATTGTGGTATTTGGGCTCAGACAAGAGCTCCAGTCTCTGCGTCCTCCCTGGTGGTGCGTCCTGCGTTTGCCAGCCTCTCTGTCCTGAGCCGCTCGGCCCTGCACTCCCCCCCCCAGCCGACGGAAAAACAGCCCCGCGAGGAGCAGCGCAGGCTCTGGATGGACGGGGCCTGTAAATCTAGCTCTGCCTCTTCTGCCCAAACCTCCCAGGCTCTCTCCTGGCTTCGCGCTGTTACCCGGGGTTACCGCAGGAGGGTTGTGATTTGCTGCTGCTGCTGCGTCCAGGCGGGGTGGGTGGGGACTGTGGGGGGGAGTTTCCATGTGTCCTCCAGCGTGTCTGGGTGTGTGAGTCAGAGCCTGAGTGTGTGGTGTGTGCCGCTTTAAGACCCGTGGCAGGAAGCCTCCACTCTGAGATGAGAGCTCGCCGGGTGGATTTCTTGTTTGCAGGCTGTTCAAAGAGCTTTTAGATGAAAGGCTGGGCCACTCAGGTAAGATGGCGTGCACTGTTTGTCTTCTTTCTGTGAGAGGCGGAGCTAGATTCTACACTTTCTACAGGTGTCGGCTAGGCTCTGCCTTCACCCGGACCTGTCGGATTGCTCTTTGTGGTTGTTTGTGTCTCCGAAACTGCGTTTCACGCCTGTGTTGTTGTAAGGAGCCTGGTGCGCCCGACCTTGTAATTTTAGATACAGCAACGCGAAGCCCTCACCGCCTGAGCCGTTATCACTTCCACAGCTGTTGGCTCCAGACAGGCCAGAGTGTTTCCACACACGTCTCACTTTCGCCTCAGAAACGAGGAGCAAACTTTTCAGGTGTTTTCAGACGGGGCAGCTTTCTGTGGGGCTCTTTCTCGGGGCCAGGTCAGCTTTGGTGGCAGAACTTCCCAACGCGCAGAAAAGGTCCAGAAGACGCTCAAACAAGCAGCGGGATGGAGGTTTGGTGGCTTCGGGTGAATCCGCCTGAGACTAATATGGGCTTTCAGCAGATGATTCATACACACACATTTCCCCTCGTGAGCAAACAACCACAGGATGGTTTAAATGCGTTTCACGTGTCAGACGCTCGGAGGGAGATGGCGTGCTCTCTGGACACGGCTGCTTTCTCCGTTTTCCGTTATTGCCTTTGTCCAGAAAGAACTATGGAAGCTTCTTCCAGCGAAGCGAGCGGTTTCTTTAAGAGCTCCGCCGTCCCCGCGCCAGAGGAAAGTGATAAGAAACAGCTCCCTTGGGCCCTGATTTGACAGGAGGAAGCCGGCGTGATGGTGTTAACAGCTACTACCAATAACAAATGAGCTCAGCCTTCCCAACTCACCATGTGACGACAGAAAAGCATTACAACTTTGAAGTGTACTTCATTTTACATCAGTGCTTTTGGATCAGTTCTTTTTAGACCGCAGCGACGCCTAACTAACGGTTAATGAGTCAAGGTTAGCTTATTTTGGTCTCACGTTTAAAGCCACGCACGCGGAGCTATGGCAGTCCCACGGTGGTCTCTTCATGGCGTCCAACTGCTGCCATCGTACACCTACCGTGTTTATACCTTGCCGAGGGTGTGGCTCCATTCCTCGCCCTTCGTCCAGACCCGAGACGCACGCGGCGCCAGACTAAACATGGAGCCGAGGTGGGAGTCAGCCAGGGGCCGCTGGGAGAAGAATGCCAGGTCACAGGGGTGCGCTGAGGAGCACCGGGGTGGCGCTGGTCCTTAGGCCCCTGAGCAGATGGCCCCAGGAAGCCTATTGAATAAGAACAGAGGAGCGGCGAGGAAGAGAGTGGGCGTGCCCTGACTGGGAGCAGTGGCTTTGCAGCTAAAAGGAAGACTTGTCTTGTCGTCTTCCCAAAAGAACAGTCTCACAATAGCCCAGTTCAAGTTCCAACAGACGGCAAACGTGTGGTGCACGCCACAGATCTGCTTTGTGTGAATCGCCGGTGGTGGCGTTCTGAAGAGGCAGCCTCGGGGACAGGTTGGACAAGCTAGCTCTACGCCGACTCCTTGTGTTGACGGCAGCTGCTGGCCTGGCCTTTACCCCTCGCAGCGTTTTGTTCAGCTATCCTCCATTCAGGAAGAGGGGCTGGAAAGCCTCTTGGTTTCGTCTGGACTGGTTTGTGGAGATGCTGGGAGATGGCAGAAGGAGCGGTAATAAGACCTGTAGACAAAGGCTATACAATAAAATCAGTTTTCATTGTCCCACAATGGGGGAATGGCAGTGTTCCAGCAGCATACATCAAGAAATAAATACTTTAAGAAGACATCTATCTATCTGTCTGTCTGTCTGTCTGTCTGTCTGTCTATCTAATTTCTGTGCTGTACATGAATTATGAGCATGTTATACAGATTGCATGTAGGCAGATGTTGACTTGAGGTAGGTTGTGTATAGTTAGGATGCTGCGTTAAACAGATGCTAATGGATTTCTGGCTAACTGAATAAGGTTCATTGCAGCTGTAACAATGAAAACAAATGTGTGATGGGCTCAGACTGACGGATCCTGTTTCCGGTTTCGTGGGTTTGCATTAAAAAGGCCTGATGCTACACCCACTTTTACTCTTCGCCTTTGCTCAGTCACCACTGTTTAACGTCACCTCACCGTCAAGGTGCATCCAGGCAAGCAGGCCTAATGCTGCCGATCACTTAATCCTGGAGGTTAGGACTTCTGGCAGAGCGACGCTGTTAACCCTCTAGTCTTGTAAAAGCCGTGCAGGTACGGCGAGGCTTAGTGACGCTAGCTCTGCTGCCGTTGCGCATGCCGCATGCATGTGAGTGGGTTGTATTTCACTCACACCACACAGCCACGCCGCTTCTCGGAAGCTGCCTGGCGGGTGCCGCCGCAGAGCGCCCTCCTCGCCTCAGCCATTTCTGTTTTGAGATCACATCCCTGGACAAATTTGGCGGCGACCGGTGAAGAAAAAAAAAAAAGGAGCGGGCTAGGATTTAAAAATAAACAGGGGTGCACTGTAACCGGCTTTTAGGCAAACGACGTCATTCCCTCGCAGGGAGGTGGAAAAAAATGCTACGAACGTTTGGTTTGGATGACTGACGGAGGAGACCTGGACTCGGGGTGGAGAGATTCTGTAGTTACTCATCCTGTAGCGCCAGGGTGGTGCAGCACTTTCTCTGGTCCTACTGCTAAGTAGTTCATTCTACGGGAAAGATTCTCAGCTCCTGGATGTTGGCTCAGTCACTTTTGCAAACCTGCCAGGAAGCCAGCCTGCCCCCCCCCACCCCGATGCTGTTTTACTCCTGAACTATTTGTCCGAGTAATGAGCGAGCGGCCCTGCCTCCACCTGGGGATTAGACGTGTTTAATCAGCTCACAGCAGTCGGAAAACACGGAGCCGCTCGCATGTCTGCTAAATTGCAGTCAGACTCTTGACTCATTATTGAGCCAGTTTCTCTCTGTGTGTGTTTCAGATATGCCCCGCTGCCAAGGAAACGGTTCATTTTAGGAAATGAGGTGGGCGGAGCCACGCGTGTAGACGCTCCACTCTGAGAGGACGCTTTCAGGCAGGTGAGTTTGTGTGTGTATTTATATTTAAATGTATCCCTATTTCAGATGTACTGGCCCTACCTGAACTCTTAATTCTTCCCAAAACAGCCAGACTGGCTTTGGTAATCTTTGTCAGTCCAATTTAAAGTCTGTGAAGCGTATTTTTATCCTTAGCTGTTACCGACGGTGGCCTGTGTATGTGCATGGATGTTGGAGTAGCACCACAAAGTCTTACACGTACAGTGAGCGTGTATTAAGATGTCCGTCTGGTCATGGCTCTCAGTTACTAATGCAAGAATGTTTTGAACAGCCAAGAAGTTTTTTGTTTTTTTTTTTTTTTTTTTTTTTAGCCACGCGGACTCACACATAACATCCGTGACTTTCAGTTTTCTGGAAAGAGGATAACAGAAGTTTTTTGAAGGGGTTAGGTTAAGACCGGGCAGGTTAAGGTCTGGCGGTCATACTTTTCATCTATCCTCTGACAAACATGAGGAACACGTTAGGCCTGCTGGTCTGAGGCTGTGGAGGAGGCCGTAGCAAATGAAATATGCTATCTTCATCGTGCCATGTTGGTCTGCATTTTCTAATAACTTATACCTGTTTCCTGTTTTTTTCTTTCTGGCAGCTATGGGAAATTCAGAGAGCCAGTATAGTATCCAGGGCCCCAAAGGCACCAGCTTTGTGTTCTCTGGGAAACCACGGCCATGCTCACAGAGGCTCCATTCAGCTAAAGACACTGTGTCTCCACATTCCTGGTGGAAAACGGCTCCAATAGGCTCCGGGTACAAGGCCCGGTGTGTTGGCCGCGGCTGTCTTTCACCTCCTAAAAGCCGGCTGCCGTACTCTCCTCGGCTCTATGACTACGTCTCCAAGGGAGGGAGGGGCAGCGGCCATCTCTGGCACCCACCGGCTGGATGTGCTGCCAGGAAGCGACATGTGTCGGATGAATATGATGAAAATCCCTATGGTTCTGAGGTCGGCGGGCACGCGCTGAACGGGCGAGTTGACGGGCAGGAGTCTTTACAGGAACAAAGCAGCCCTCGCGTGGTGATCAGAAAGGACGGCAGCCTCAGGGTGGAGTTCACAAACAGCTCAGGTAACCCCCTCCTCTTGGATGAGGCTTCTGGCCCCGTACAGCTCCTCAAGTTCTCTCCCAACTTGGAGCCCGCCCCCACCTCCAGTCCGTCTGGTTCCAATGGGAGCAGGCAGGACGGCCGCCGCGGCGCTCCGCCTCCGGCCTCTACCTCATCCACGGCCAGGACCAGCAAAGGCAGCTCGCTGAGCTCCGATGGCTCCTGGTATGACTCTCCCTGGGGTCCAAACGCGGAGGTTTGTGAGCAGGACCCACCCTGTTCAAGCAGCGCGACCGTCCAACAGATGGACTCCTACCCGGAGCAGTCCCCGCCAGTTTCCATCGCAGACCTGTACAAAGACTCCACCATGGCTGCTACCTTTCCCACGAGCCGTCACCTCTCCTTCCCAATCCAAGAAGCTCTTCCTGACCAGAGGCAGCACCGAGCGTCCTTCGCTTCAGTCACGGACGTTCCAGTGGAGGAATGTACCGAGGTCCGCCAGTACTCGTCATACACCCTGCCGTGTCGCCGGCCTAAAGCCCACACCCTGAGCCAAGAGCTGGTCCAGTATGACGACCGCGGACATCCCAGGGAGGAGGCCGGGCCAGAGCTCATCTTCCAGAAGAAAGGCTCCATCAAGAACCGAATCCGCCGCCTCAGCGACTGGACAGGCAGCCTCAGCCGCAAGAAGCGGAAATGTCAGGTGAGGTGGATCGGACTGCTTTAGGTCCTGGTTCCAGATGTTGATTGCTCCAGATGCTGTCAGATGTGGGTGGTAACGGCGGTGTAATGTAGCCGTCGCTAAGGGAATTCCCTTAGAGCTGCTGCTAAGTAGACAGGAGACGGCCTCGGTAACAGCCCCGCAGCTTCCTGTCTGGCGAGCTTCATTTCTTCATTTGATTATGAAACGCCGTGGTGGTCCTGGCGCAGCCGCCCTCCGCCCTGCGGACAGCACCAGCTGTCTGTGGTGAAAGGTGCAGCGGGGCAGCGCCAAACGAGGTTCATAAGACCGCCAGTCTCGTTGTTTATGCGAGGATGGAGCAAAGCAGAGGGCTACTTGGTGTCGCAGCAGAAGACAGGGATGCAGTTACCACGATGACGCCATGAGGTGGGAATAAATGAGCGTTATGGTGAGTTTTTCAAGCTGGCTCACTATTCCAGGTTTCTTTTTGCTCCTGTTCGGCGCTTCTATCCAGCAGATTTGCTTTGATACGCTGATATATAAGCAGAGCAGACGGGATACGTGTTCGTACTCGTTAAGCGCTACTTTTGTGAAGCCACGGGTCAAAGGACAGATCAGAAATAACCACAGCTTGGCTGCACGTTGCCACCATATGCCTTTCAGCACAGCGCGAGCTCATCCTGCGAGCGCTCCGTTCTTATTAGCTTTCATTCGACAAAAATAACAACCGAGCCTGAGCCCGTGTCCTTCTCTATTAGACTTGAAAGCAATTGTTTCTGCATTCATTCATTTAGCTTTTGCCTCGTGAAACACTCAGAGAACACTGTTTGGGCTCTGCCAGGAGAGCAGCTGTAAGCCTTCGCCTTGAGTGAAACTAAATCCTCGCTGAAGACTCCAGCCCGCCCCTCTTCTAATGTTAATGAATGACTCCTGGCTGCTCTATGGTTTGGATTTTCTGGTCTCCCCTCGTGATCTTCAGAGAGTAAATCTGCTAATAAGGATTGGTGCTGAGTCCGCAGGCTCTGGCGATGAACCAGAGGACCAAACAGAAGTATCGTTGTACATTTGGTGCTGATTAAAATATCATGTCACGAGAAGATGGGAAAGAAGGGCGGAAAAAAAGGCTAATGCAGCTTTTATTTTGCATTAGTAAGGCCTGCGTGTAAACATCCTGTCCGCACTTCACCGTAATAATCCATCATCCACCATTTGGAGTTGAAGCACCCACAAATGTGATTCTCTCTGTCGTACGCAAGAGAAAAGCAATGAAATATGCATTTCCTCCGGAGCCTGTTGAAGGTCAGCTGGGGAGCTGCAGGGGGATCTTACTGCTTTCCTAAAGGCCTTCAACAGATTTACGCTTTGACTTTTTTTGGGGCGGGGGGCTTTCATTGGTGGTTCCAGGACCTGCCGCGCCTTTCTGACATGTCTGTGGTTGCCGACGGCAGCTCCTTTCAGGAGCCTCCGAAGCCTTCAGCCTCGTTTCGCCTCCACCTGAACTCCGAGACGCCGTTGTGGGTTGAAAGGTCACGCCGCAGCCCCCAAAGTCATAGGTCAAAAACCTGCACATAATAGGAAGCAGCTGAGGGATAACCTGCAGAGAAGGTGCACGCATTCCAGCCGCGCCACCGGAATAGACCAGCCCTCAGCCAAGACTGACAGAGGCCACGGATGGCTGAAGAAAACGCCCTTAAAGCCAGGAAATGGCCTCATGCTAGGAGTTAAACGCATCCAGAAGCTGGTAGTTGGAGAACACGTTCAGCCTGTCCAGTTTAATTGGGTTCCTTGCTGCGTCTCATTTGAATATGAGCTTTCAGCTGTTTGCTTGTGTGATTAAAAAGAGTCGGCGTCAGGATTCAGCGAGGGAACGCCCGTTTATTTGCACAGACCGAGCACTCTCTGTTTGCTCCTGGACAGTTGCGATTGTTTCTTGATATCGACAGTTGCAAGCGAATGAAAGATGACGGAGAGGTCTGAGCGAGGAAGCAGGAACGGCGCAGCCTGCAGCTCCGTCGTGACGGCGCATAATGCGTGTGTGTGTGTGCACGCTGAGAGCACTCCACTCTGTTGCCAGGGCCAGAATCAATGCTGCAATCTTGTCAAGTGTTCCTATCCCACCATTAGGATTAAAAGAGTGCAATTCTATCAAGTGTTCATTTGGGGAATAGTGAAGCCGCGGCACACCTCAGATGATGTGAAATTGTCTGAGCCTGGGGGGGTTCCGACCTCCCAGGTGCCATCACAGGAAATTTGTCCCACTTTCGTGAGTCTGGCAAAAGATTTCGAGCCTGTAATGGAAACTTTGAAGTAGGTTTGAGGGGGTTTTCAGAAGTTAGGTTTTGCAGAGTCTTGGGCTAATTAAAATAAACATGATTAAAAGCTGGTTGGGGCTGATAGACGAGGCCGCCGGCCTTTCATCTTGCCTCACACTTGGCGTGTGTCTGTGCTTTAACAGGAGACCAGATCCAAGGATCTCGGCGATGCCTTCGACAGCGGAGTCGATGGTCTGACGGCGGACACCAGCTCGCCGTCACAAGTCTCCAGCCTCCTCTGGTTCCCGGGGACGTCCAGGGCCCATTCGTCGGGCGCCATCCACCAGTCGGCAACCAGCAATGCGCTCCGCCAGAATATTTATGAGAACTTTATGAGGGAGCTGGAAACGGGGATAGGGCAGGGAGGGCCTGGTTCTGGAGACAGACTGGACCCATCCACTGGCACCGAGGAGGGGGGGGAGAGTAGCAGCGAGTCGGCGGAGGGCTCCCTGGAGCAACTGGACCTGCTGTTTGAAAAGGAGCAAGGCGTGGTGAGGCGAGCCGGCTGGCTGTCCTTTAAACCCCTGGTCACCCTGCACAAAGACAGGAAGCTGGAACTGGTGGCCCGTCGCAAATGGAAGCAGTACTGGGTGACCCTGAAAGGTAGGCGTGAACGTGAGGGCAAGCCTCGCTCACACGGTGTGTGAGCGTGGCTCACTCTTCTCTCCGCTCCTCCATGCAGGATGTACGCTGCTCTTCTATGAAACCTACAGCAAAGGCTCCCCAGAACAGGAGCTGACCCCCCGCTACGCCCTCCTGGCCGAGGACAGCGTGGTCCAGGCCGTTCCCGAGCACCCGAAAAAAGAGAACGTTTTCTGCCTCAGCAACTCCTACGGCGACGTCTACCTCTTCCAGGTAACGGACGCCAAATGCCCCAGATTCAGTCTGCTGTCGCTCTGAAGTTTGGTTCACTGGCTCCGAACAGATTGCGACTTGCCGCTCTCCTCACATGCGCGGCTGAATGCACCCTCCAGTCTGGCATGGAGAAGAACCAATTTTGGCCGGTGAGGGGAAGCAAATTGGGTAAACGTTCTGGCCAAAGGGTCCAAGAACAACATCCACGTTGCCCATTGTGCACACTGACCTACATACGATTGCAGACTTCGACTCGGCTCGCCTTCGCTTAAGATCACAAGACCGCCGTATGTGCGGCGTCTAGACCGACTTCTTATAAAGTCCTTCTGCGTGGAGCTGAAACAGGCCCAGAGGCAAAACTAGGAAGACTTTGTTTCCACTGCCTGTGCTTAGTAAGCTTCAATCATCTGCACATCTGAAGGAGGTTCAGCTCATTTCCCATCTCCTAAATGTCCCTGCTCGCAGAAATGAAGATATAATCTTATACTTGACTTGAGAAGTGTGTGTGTGTGTGTGTGTGTGTGTGAGTGTGTATGTGTGTGTGTGTGTGTGTGTGTGTGTGGTGGGGGGGGGTTATCACTTTATAACCTTTGCTTCCTCAACATCAGTCGGATTTTCTCGTATCGATCCGGCGAGGCCCAGCTCGCCACCCAACGGCCTCCTGGTGATGTACGACAAAATAAGGCGACAGCCGGGCTTTGGCGGCGCGAGCAGATCTGTCAGCTGTCACATGTGAATTCAACCTGTGATGAGGAATATCGGCCTCGCCTCTAAATGGCCCCCTCCCTCCTTTCTGCCCTGGCAGGCCAGCAACCAGACCGACCTAGAGAACTGGGCGACGGCCATCCACTCCGCCAGTGCCTCCTTGCTGGCCAAGCGCCAGGGGAAGGAGGACACGGTGCGCCTGCTGCGGAGCCAGGTCCGCGGCCTCCTGCAGAAGATCGACATGGACGGGAAGATGAAGAAGATGGCCGAGTTGCAGCTGACAGTGGTCAGCAACCCCAAGAACCGCAAGGCCATAGAGAACCAGGTGAGGGACGAGGCGACGCAGCCGCCGGGTTAGCCGCGGGTAACGTGCGCGTGGGTGGAGATCCTTGTCTCATCTCCACAGCAGTACACTAAAGCAGCGAGAGGCTCCTTTGACAGTAAATCTGTGGGAACATGTTGCAGCACCGACGTGTGCATCATGTGGTGTGACATCTGATCTTTTCATGCTAAGTTATGATCTGTTCCCCTCCATGGATGTCAGCATTCCACTTGATGTGCCCCGCTCTATGGTTCTGGCTCTGTGACCGCGGTGACAGGCGCATGCTTTATTTTTATCCGTGGGTGGGGGAAGTGTCCTAAATGCATCACTTCCCAACTCATGGTGAGGGGCCCCAGAGATCAGCTCTGTCCCCGAGCGTCAGAGCGGTGTTCCAGTTGTTTCCTAGTAATGGGCTGTCCATGCATTATTCCCCTCCTCCTCCTCCTCCTCGCAGCCTCTCTAGGGGGGAATCCAGAGCACCCAGTACCATGGCGTAGCCCACACACAGCAGATTATTGGTGGGCTTAACGCAAATTCTTTCACAAGAAATGTCAATTTGTGGAGGATTTTCTGCACCTCTGGCCTCCCTTGTTTTTAACCTGTGATTATGTCTTCAAATGTAGCTTAGACTAAACTTTGTACACCTCAAACAGTGATATGGAATCAACTGTGTGTGGGTTGATCTCTTATGTAACTGGTTTTTGCTGCTGTAGGTGTGTTTTGGAGGGGCTGTTTGGGTTTGAAGTCGCCCAGAGCCAAAAACAAAAAAAAAAAAAGAAGAAAAGGCAGCGTGGAAGCTCGGCGGCTCGCTAGAGCACCCTCTCAGAGATGGCCCTACCTGACTCAAGGTGGGATTCAGGCTAACTGGAAGCAGACACCCACTCAGTCAGCAGACAGACGAGGCCGGCCTCAGTGGGGAGCTCAGGGGGGCTTGCCACAGACTCCCCCAGGCTGATGATAGATTCAGGGTGGTGATGGGCTTGTCCAGCACCGTCAGGGCCATACTTTGATGTCCCCTGCCCCCACCCATGTCGGTGGTAGTCGGTGCCAAGAGAGTGCTTTTGAAGAATGGCTTTTGCAACCTTTGACGCACACAAAACGTGCACCGAGGTCAGGTTGCAGTGGGAAGAAGCCAGGGCCAGATGCTGGAGAGGGGAGAATCTCTCCAGACGGAGGCTTGACGTGGAGTTGAGTAGCTTCCCAATGCAGTCCAGATGGGCCCAGACTTGTTCAGCGTCCCGATTCAGGCCTGGGAGATGCAGGAAGCAACAAGCTGACGTCTGTCGGTACAGATGCAGTTGCGTGGCTGCTGGGGATGGGGAGGATCGCTGTCCACAGGTTTCCCCTTGGTTACAGCTGCAGCATAAATGTGCCTTTGCTTTTAAAGAAGGATCTTAGAAAGTAGAAATATTGTTCTTTGTTCTTCAGATAAAGAATTGATTGTACGGCAGCGGCTGCCAGTTGGGAGTTTGGTTCTTTCCGAGTCCCTGTTTCCTGTTTGGAGATGCCATCAGTGACATAACGTCTTAGCGCTCAGTCAGTGGAAAACCAAACGGGTTCTCAGTAACTGGCCGGAGCGGAGCTGGTTTCGGTGGAAAAGGGCTTATTTCCTTCCAAACATTCCTGGTTTTCAATAAAGAGCTGGCCCAGAGCACCCGAGCGAATGTGCTCAAGAACTGGCTTTAATCCTCCACAAATCCCGCTGACGTAACAGAGATATAATTGCATTCGTGGCTCCTTCCTTGTTTCATATTCTTTGATCATTTTTGTCGGATATTTATTTGCATAACTGACATGCCAAATGCCCGGCTGGTTTTAAACCAGATTCCTCAGGTCTGGAATGAGAGTCGTGGCTAGATGTCATTGACGGGGCGGGTGGGGGGGCTTGTTAACGGAGGCCACCTGCACACGGGCGTTAGCACCTAGCGCCGCACGCAGGCTCCCATTGTGATTTTCTCTTCAAGTTCAATGTTTGAGATGTTTGAAAAGGCAGAGGTTCCTGAAATGCCAGCCTCCTGTCTGTCCTCGTTTCTAAAGGATCGCCCCAGCGCCGGTGCGAGCTAATTGGACGACGCCACGGGGAGGGGGCGGGGGAGGCGTTATTGTAAATGAACTCGCACGAGCTTTTAAAGTCAGTTGTTATGGAAGCTTGTTTAACTTGACTGCTCTCATTAAACAAAGTCTCCAGCCGACAAAATAAGCACTTTCTCAGGGTTTACGTAGCGCAGGCTATTAACTGTGTGGAGCTTCAAGTGAAGGCCTGTGCAGCATCACCGCTCTCGCTAGACTTGCATTAAAACAATTTTAGGATTTACTGTGCTTGTGTTCAAACCTCTGCAAGGGACTGCAGTCCCTCCTCAATTTCCCCAGCAATTTACCTCCTCACCAACATCTGCAAGCAATCGCAGCTTGATGAGAAGCGCTCCGCTCAGCCTGGATCTAGCCCTGCTCTCCTCCCCGCCTCCCCAAGCAAAAATGATGAAGCGCACAGTTAGACCATCCATACAAACCTGCTTAATAAACAACAATCTTTCTTTCCCATCAGATCCAGCAGTGGGAGCAGAACCTGGAGAGGTTTAACATGGATCTGTTTCGGATGCGATGCTACCTGGCCAGCCTACAGGGTGGAGAGCTGCCTAACCCCAAGAGCCTGCTAGCATTCGCCAGCCGGCCCACTAAAACTACCCTGGGACGCCTGGGAATCTTCTCCGTCTCCTCCTTCCACGCACTGGTGAGAGAGCAGCAAAGAGTAAACGACTAAAGGAGAACAATCCGTGTCTGTGTGTTGACGCTTCGGTAACCTTGAAGACCTTTTAATCGGAATCTAAAAAGCATCAGACGGACGGTCGTGAACGCATCCCCGGAGAAAACCTAATTAAGATGGACAGATTAGACTCCCGGCGAAATTTCTGTCGAGGTAAATGATTCCAGTCCTGATAGTGTGCATCTGTTCAGATCTGTTCCAGAGATGAGGCTACGCTCAGGAGGCGTTCGCTGTCCCTCACTTACCGACAGCGCAAGAGAGGCCTTTTCTCCTCCCTCAAGGGCCTGGACAACCTCACGAAGAGAGGCCGCGAGAAGCGCCCCTCCGCATCCAAGGTACCGCCGACCCTACGCGCGTGAATCTTGCCTAGAAAACCGGCTCTGATGCTTCCTGCATCATTTGATGTCATCACCCCCTAGCTACAAAGAGACGCTGTGTTTGAGTGCACACCTCTCATTAACGCGAGCGTTCCTCACCCAGGTGCAGACCGGGAAGCTTAAATCCTCGCTGGTTAGTAATTAGCCTCACGCAGGCTGTTTATTTACCGATACAGAAATCCTCTGCTCTGTTCCCCGAAGTTACGACCCAGGAGAATACACTCAGTGGTCTATTTTCAGTCTCGCCACAGGAGGAATTTACTGCGTTCTTGTAGCGCGTTCATTAGCAGATAGCACGGCGAGGGAGAGGAACGTGGTTTTGATTAACGCTAACGCTTCGTCATCTGTGCTGTGAAGTCGATACGGAGCCGCTATGGTTTGCTGAACCAGTGGGGATCTCCAGAAGCCCCCCACCCTCAATATTTATGTTTGTTCCCACACATCTGCCAGCAGCTGGGTGGAGGTGCGTGGGGATGTCCAACCGGCCGGCCTGATGAGGCCCGGTTACGTTTCCTGGTGCAGGAGGTGGAGGCGGCTCCGCAGCAGCACGCATGAATTATTGAAAGCCATATGTGCTAGATGGCGTTCGCCGCTCTTCTCTCAGCCCCGCAGACATCGGCAGATGGCCGCTGTAAAGACGCTAAATATTAAACACCCTTTCTGTATTTTTTTCTTCCCCCTCGGGCCGACTGTGGCTTGTTTTGTATCAGAGAATAATAAAGCTAAAAGCGCTGCTGGTCTCTTCATCTGCTGTGGTTTGCGTAGCTTTTGTTGAGATGAAAGTTCACCCCAGCATGGTTTTTCTGGTCATATCCGCTCTAAATGCTGTGAGCTGACATCATCGGCCCCGCGGCTGTTATCTCCTATCTGATTGGCCAGACAGGAATTTGGAGCGTCGGATATCTGAGGGTCCAAACATTCCTTCATGCCCCTTATCGTTGCTTACCTTTACTTAGACGCTTATATCAGTGATCCTCCTTTTTTCTCTTCATTTTTCACTCTACCTTCATCTGGCACAAAGAGTTTCATCTCTCACCATTTGTCCTCTCTCCTTTGGCCCCCTGCTCTCTCTCTCTCCTCCTCTCTTTCTCTCTCTAATGCCACACTCCTCAGGATAGCAAGCTCACAAGCGTTGGCCTGCAGCCCTTCTTCCACACGTTTCCATCCTGACTCGTGTGTGTTGACTAAGTCTAAATCTCATTTGCCGCTACGACATTACGCTCGTCAACTTTGCCTCAGAGTTATTCTCCGCCCCCCCTTCTCATCCCTCCCAGTTTTCTCATCTCTCATCCGTCTTGGGGGAGCCGCGTGTACGGCAAGGATCTGGCCGCGGGTCGTCTGTGGGAAGCAGGCCAGAAAGGTCTGAGGATTTGTGGGAGAGCTGGTAAAGCTTTCTAAAATTAGCCAGTTACGATGAAGCAGCAGTGCTTACAGACGCTTTATAAATGTACAGAACCACTCGGAAAATTAGAATATCGTGTAGAAGTTGTTCTATTCAGGCAATCCAACATAAAAGGTGAAACCAAGACATTTTATAGACTCCTTACATGCAAAGTGAGATATCTCCAGCATTTTTTGTTGTAATTTTGCTGATTATGATTTTTTTTTTATTGATTTCAAGCAATATTCTAATTTTCGGAGTTTTTGAATTTGAGGTTTTCTGAAGCTGCAAGTCCTAATCAGCAAAAAAAAACCAAATAAAAGCAAAAAAGTAACTGCTCCGAGCTCAGATAAGAGTTTTCAGAGAGAGCTGGTTTTTCTTATTGTGAAGGCATCACAGATTTCCTGACCTACGCAGCTCTAACCCTGCGCACGTGACCCAAGTGAAACGGCGCAGTGAAGCAGAATATTCACACGTTTGGAGGTACGCCTCAGGCAACATGACGAACGCACCACTTATGATGCCCCGATTGCAGGGTTTGATATGTAAAAGACGTCAGTAAGGTTAAAACAAAAGCAGCTCAGCATGCTGCAGCTTGGTCTCCCATTTAAATGGAGAATTTCAGGGGAAAAACGCTGCTGGGATAACCTGTTATTTGACAGCAGAAGTTTTAGCTCTTACTTTATGGGCTGGAGCTGGACAGCAAAGAAATCCCGACCTTTGTGAGACACTTTTATGCAACTGGAGTGTTTGTGGCAGGAGAGGAGCGTCATGGAGGATGTGTCGGTCCTCTGTCGGGACTAAACTGCTCCATTTCTGTCATCTGGCTGCGCCACCAATCACGTCTGCGCCGCCAGATGACAAACGATCACAGCAAAGCTGATAAGTGGCCCCTTTCTGAGCTGCTGCTGGATGTAATAGGTGGCTTTGTGTTAAAGCTGTGTTGTTTAGCTGTCAGTCCTCCAGAGGAAGCGCAGGCTTTAGCCCTGCGCCGCAGACCGCAAGGTGACGAACCGGGGGGGGGGAGGGATGAAAACAGACTCACCCACCCCCTGCATCACACAGAACACAATCAAAGCATTCCACTCGCCACACGTAGCTTTTAATTAGGGCCTCACGAGTCAATCCATCTGTCTCTCCATTTCAGATCTTTGAGGGCGACGCCGGAGGCCAGACGAGCACCTTACCTCCCAGAAGCTCCGAGGTGAGTCGCAGCGACCGGGCGGCTTCACGCCTTCCGCAGATCTGTGATATTTCTGGGTTTTGGGCGCTTGGATGAGGGAGGTTTCAGTACAGACCTTGTCTTCAACAAGGGTGGCACGTTAGCAGGCTGGAGCTCAAGCCCGTGACCCAGTGGGGGCTAACCACGGACATTTGAGTGCAGGCGGAGGAGTGAGCAGCGCTTTACAACAAAAAGGTCGTGGGTTCGCTTCCCTAGCTGGGCCTTGCAGCTTGCAGGGTTTCTCTCCTTCTGCCCGGGTTCTCTCTGTTTCTCTCCTCACAAATCCAAAGAATAAATGATGGTATTCGTGTCTCCAGCGGCGACGGATGCTTGTGAAACGATCGCTGGCTCAGATTTCTGTTTACAGAAATAAGTCACAATTCAAGTGAGGCAAACACGTTCCTCCCTTATTAAAATAAATAAATGAATATAAAGACGCGTCCGTGAGGCAGCGAGTGGAAGCACACCGCTGTCTCCCCTGGGAGACACATATTTTAGTCTGGCCGCAGCACGACAGAAGCATCTCCTGTTGATGGCTGTGTTATTAGATTGTGGCCATCAGCTACTCCCACGATGCATTTGTGGCCAGTTATTGTTTTCCTTTCTGGAGGATTTTGCGAGGATTTCTTGAGTTTTTTTGGGGGAAAATAAGTCTGAATGATGTGGCTGCTGTTAGGAATCATTTTTAAGATCAGAATTGCTGTGAATGAGATCAGAGGGCACGTCTGGCTGCATAGATGGCGAAAGTCAGCGTCCTTGATCGCTGGCCAGCGTCTGAAGGACGTGGCCTTTAAATCAGTTCATATCTGATCCTCCTAAAATGATGGAGTTTAATTTTTCACACCAATGAAGCGTAATGGACACTTTCAGACTGATTTAGATCCGAACAATGCTGCAATTCATTTCACGTGCTTGTTCGTGTGTGTGTGGCGAGTGTTGAAACTGGACCCATTAAGGCCCTTGAAATGGACTGGCAGCAGGAAATGTGGATAACAATAATGGCCTTCATCGGCCGGACGCTTTAATGTGTCTGGAAACGCGTCTGAGTGCTTCGATCTTTTCCTGGAGTCGGGCGTGATGAGGGAAACGGGCTTGTCACGGGAGTCTGTTGGTTCAGCGAGGATTAAGACGTCTTGAGCTGCCGAGGGGCGAGGGCAGCGCGCTTGTACCCATCGATTTCCTCGTCTTCGTCTTACAGGTGAATAGCGGGTGCCTGTGTTCAACACTCATCCTGAGGTAAAACTGAGAGGAAACTGCCCGTGGGCACTCGTGCTGTGTTAAAATGACTAGAATCCAACCTCCTCTCTCTAGTTTCACGTTCTTCTTGTGTGGAAATGAAGCCCCGCCCCCTCAGGCGAGCGTTGTATGATATTAAAGGGCGGTTATGGTGAGCTCTCCCCACCGCATAGTGTTGATCTTTTTCCAGCGCAGCCGCCCCGTGCCACACTCCTCCACCCGCCTCTGAAGCGTGTGTCAGGGACATGTTCCTTTACAGTCACCCCGGGTGTGTGAGTGTGCGGAAGAGTGTGTCAGAGTATCGGAAAGAGGAACCACGAACTTCCTGAACTTGAAGCAGTCACTTGAACGGCGTTTTTGTTTCTCGCAACACATATAAAACCCTCCATCCTTCCAATTTTAGAAGCTCCGGGGTGGAGGATGGATGAGCTGAGTGCAATTTCCACATTTCTGAAGGAAACACTGGTGGTTTGGAGTCCACGGAGTACACACCTGTGACTTGTCCGGAGTTTTGGAAGCTATTCAGGGAGCATGACTGCTTGCTTCCAGCTCCGTCAGACTGTCATCCAGTGTTAGTCAGCGCAAGTCTCAGTCCTCCGCTTTGTTACGCAACCGGTTGCCGTGGCGACTTGCCGGTTCTGTTCCGTGTTTGCGAGCGCGGCCTCAAAGAGATGGAGGCAGCGGCGGGTGTTGAAGTGGAACCTTGTAGCCCTCCACCTGCACGGCTCGGAACAAATATGACCGGATGGACACTGGAGGTCTGTGTTTTGAAAGACCGCCTCTGGAAGCCCGTTCGCGTTGACTGGCTGGAAAATAAGGCAAATGCTTGCCTCTGTTTGCCTGTGCTGCACCGCTCCCACCCGTCTCTGTAGGCTGTTTGTCAGGAAGGGTGAACAGCAGGCAGCCAGTGAGCCCAAACGCACTCAGAGATGGAGACGCTGCAGTTGACTTTCTGTATAAACCCGTGGCTACATACACGTGGGCCCTCGCCTGGTCTCCAATCAGGGGTTAAACGAAAGCTTGTTTTATATTTGTCGGGACTGCTGAATCACTGGCTTCCTCTGCGCGGCTGCGCCGTCTCTCCAGATGGAGCTCTTTTGTAATTGCGGTCTGCAGTCTGCGCAGCGACACTCCAGCTCTGTTTTCCTTCCTTCAGAGACACAGAGTCGCAACCAAAACCTCTAAATGACTGCCTGTGAGGCCGAGCACTTGGCTGCAGCGGCAGCGGCAGCGGCAGCACCAGCACCACCTCCTCCCGCCCTAATACCCCGATCAGACTCGCTCTGAGCCAATGTGAAACTTTAAAGCTGTGGCTTTTTAAAAATGCTACCTGGACATGTGCAGCAGTCTCAGGACGTCTAGACTAGTCAGCCTCTGCAAATCTGCACTCGCACGTGGCCATTATGATGTTTATTATGAGAAGGAACAGCCGTCTGCGTTGTCAGGTACATTTCTGAAAGGCTAATTGTACGACGTCTCTGATCCACAGCCAAGCATTTAAACTAATGGAGCTGTATCGATCCTGTCAAAGGCTAGCGCGCTCTCAGCCGCCGCCGCATCTCTTCTTACCGCCGTCTCTTTTCACTCTTTAATCTGATCTTCATCTCCTTTCTTCCATCTCGCCCTCCTTCCCCCTCACAGAGGCTGGACGTGCTCTCCAGCATCTACTCCATGTCGCCCCCTGAGGACGGGGCGTGGGACTGCGCCGAGGGTGCCACGGACGCGCTGACGTGCGTCTGCATGCCAGACGGCCGCACGGTCCAAGTTCCGCTGAGAAGAGACCAAACAGCTGCTGACCTTCTCTCGGCAGCCTGCAAGGTTAGCTAAGCTGGAAAGAAATGATCCCATAGTTTTAAAGCATGAAAATAGGAGAACTGTGTTTTCTCCTTTAGAAATGAAATGTGTCAGTTGAGTCCAGCTGGGTGTGGTTAATGCTCCTATATAGCAGCAGATCTGGTTTTGCCTCTTAAAATAACACCGCGCACACACTCATGGTCCCCTGAGCAAGGCGTTTTGGTTTTGGCGGCGTTTTCTCATCAGTAGGTTCAAAGTTGGTGAATAATTCACACCTCGGGTACGCTGCATCTGTCACACTAAAGCGCCGGCGCATGAAAAGTGTCAGCTCATTTGTGCGCGCGCAGGCTGCTGCATATGAAGGGGCTCTTGTGTAAACAGGTGAAGCAGCTGGAGCCGAGCCTGCACTGCCTCAGGCTGCACAGCGGCGCTGGAAGGGAGGCCGACGTGCGATACGTGGCCCCTGCAGAGCCCCTCGGAGATGTGGTGAGAAAAGGCGAAAAGCAGCGCACTGAGATGCTGCGGGTCATTACATTCGCCTTATTTAACGTGCACTGATTTGTTCGTCGTGGCCCTGCAGGCCAGCGATCAGTGGGAGGTGGTCCCAGCTAACGTGTTCACACTGCGCATTAGCAAGCTGGGCGGCAGTGGCGACTTTGGTGAGTGGGTCACACACACCTGTGGGCTGCTTTTTATGGCGTTTTTAAAATGTTTTTAATGTATTTGTCTCGTTTCCCACAAGGCTTCGCGGTAACAGGACACATAGACGGTCAGAAAAACAGCCGGATCTTTGTCAACGAAGTTCTTCCAGACGGTCTGGCTTTTAATGAAGGTGTCCGCTCGTTGAAATAAAGCCACGCCGCCGATGTTCACGCCAGAGCCTCTGAAGCGTACCGTTGTTCTCCCAGGTCTGCGTCCCGGCGATGAGATCTTGGTGCTGAATGGCCGCAGTGTTTCCGGCCTGGACCTGACCCTGATCCAGACGCTGTTTGCCGAGCAAACCCTGCACCTGACCCTGAGGAGGGACGGACCCGGGCCGCCAGCCGCGTCCTCCCACCAGCCAGCCCCTCCCCTTAGACAGCACCGGGACGTTGGCAGCAAGCACCAGCGAGCCAAGTCATCCTCAGGTGATTAAGGGTTAGAACGCCGTTAGCGGATCAAAGACAGGAACCTGGTAGCTGAAGACGCATCAAGTGTTTTTCTCATATCTGTGCACGTACGGGGGCACCAGTTTAACTGCTTTTTCTGCAACCACTCCATTCTCCCCACTCACGTGTGCTTCAGGCTAATCTCCATCCAGCTGAGCCCCAGTAGTAGTTCTGCTCACTCAGAGTTAGCGCAAGAAGGTGTCACCAAAGAGGCAAGATAGTAAACGCACTTCCTGAAAAGTTCACAGCCGCATCCTGACTTCCTCAAAGGCACTTTCTGCTCAGCGTCTGAACTCAGAAGTAGTAGAAAAGCTATTGAGAACGCTCCGGAGTTTACAGCTCTAACACGTCCTGGAGGAGAGGAAAGGCCGCGAGCCTCCCCTGATGGCGCGGAGCTCGTTAACGCCGCGGATGTATAGCGTGTCGACTGGCTTTAATCACACGGCAGACGTGAGGTGTTAGAGGTGAACAGCGAGGTCATCCGTGCCAGCTGATATCCTGCCGATAGAGTTTCGCTTCATCCGCGCTGTGAAAGGTAGGCAGACCTGGGCGAAGGCCCTCAGATACAGGAAATCTGTCCTAAAAAAAACCCCACAGCACCACTTAGGAACAGGTTACACCCCCAATTACAGAAGTATGTCTCAACTGGGGCAGAGATGCATATATACTATTTATTTTTCCAGGAGGTAGCTACGTGTATACATTTTGTTCTATATATTTCAAATGTTTCATGATATGCTTTGATATTTCCATTTAGAACAAGAAAGTCCAAAACAATACATTTTTACTAAATTGAGTGTGTTTTTTTATTGTAATGAATTCATCCATTCATTCTGATTCAGCTCCGCTGCCACAAAGACAGATACAGGAAATCTTTCCTGCCCAGTGCAATAACCCTGTTCAACAAGTCCGTCTGACGGAGACTCACAGCCCTGGTGCTGTGATGTGCTCCAGTAGTACTTTCATGTGGCACATTGTCATAATTATTTATTGCATTGTACAGTAATACCACTCATTTGCACTGATATTTACACTATTATACTGTAAATATGTTGTAAATATGTTAATACTGACGAGGCTGCTGGGACAAGTCAATTTCCCATGTCTGGGATTAATAAAGTATTTCTATTCTATTCTATTCTATTCTGATACAGCTGGGATTGGGGAGGGAGGGACTGATGACGTCATTAAAGTAACTGCCTGCAGTTCTTGTCTCCACCCCTAGAGGGCACATGATCCCAACCATGCAGGCTAGAAGTCAGGGAGGCAAACACTCACAGCGGAGAGCCAGAAACACACTGGTTACTCTCCATGATTGCACACCTAGAGGGAAATCATCAGTCAGTGGCTAATTCAGATGGATCCACACGTGTAAGGCAGGAGAATCAGATTCAGATGACAGGATATGTTTTGTAAACCTGGCTGACATTTGGACGTTAATAATTGAGACGCATACCTCCGCAGGGGTTCTTTTGTTGTCACTCTGCTCATTTTTTTCAGTTCATTTTTCCTGCTCAAGCCCAGAAATATTGTAAAAGCAGCTGAATCCTGTCAGTGTTGCTGATGAATATATGCTAGAACTGAGTTCGAGACATCCCCAAGGCCTCGCTCAGGCATGCCAGCTGTTTCTCTGTGCCATGGCTGTTTTTGCATGGTCATTTTCCATGTAAGTGCCAGTTGCCCATAATTTTACCATGACTGAGTGCATTGTTTTGCAGCCAGTAGAAACAGAAATCACTATAATAAAACGCAGCGATAGGCGGTTTGGGTGGAATCGCACATCTTAACTCCAGCACCCCCGAGACTGGCAGGCCCCGGCCGCCACGCCCCCGTGACAAACACTCTGATTGACAGACGCCCTCTGTTGCTGTCTCTCTGCCCCCAGATGTGTGCACCGCATCTGGCGGCGTGGAGCCCCCGGCCGTAGGACTGGAGGACGCTCGCTCCCACTGCGCACACAGGCCCGTTCAGCACAGCAAGGTAGGGGGGCGCCGTTGCAGCACAGATCTTTGCCGTGGCACCTCTCACTCTCTCTCTCTCTCTCGTTCTCTCCATCTCTCTTTGGCATGCTGGTTGCAGCTGGATCGGAGGTGGGGGTGGCGCTGTCACAAACCAGACTGGCACCAAACGTTAGCATTAGCATAATGAGGAGAGTTTGTCGTAGCCACAGGTATAAACACAGCTCATTACTGTCAAAGGGGGAAGGACGTGTCACACTCTGACAGGCACGCACGCACGCACACACAAACACTCCTGTCATGTGCATCTTCACTTGAACATGTCTGCGTTTTAATGGACCGGCTGATGTAATTATGTTGTTATAAGACAGTATAAGGCTTTTTGTGGCGTTTGTCAGGATGTTAAAGCTGGTTTAGGCGCTGCTAAGATCAGCCTTTTCTTAGCACGTGTGGGGAGTCTTTTCCTCTGTCAATGTGGGACATGACTTCATGTCTATTTCTGTCCCGTCTGCTGTTGAATATCGGATTTTTGCTAAGTAAACCACGTTGATTGAGGCCATTAAAGTGAGCGTGAGCGAGGCCTGGCGGGAATTCCGCCTCAGCGCTGCAGCAGTGTAGCACAGCTGCACGTGTGCGCGCGTGTTTGCGGCCAGCGGTGATGAGTGCGCGTGGTCGTCACAGAAGAGCCATGTGCTAATGATGCAGACATGGCTGGGAGGCGGTGGTGCACGCTCGGCCCTGCTCTGGCAGCGCGCAGCGACGCCTCTCAGCCTGATGGTCAGGAGGCCAAACGCATGCCTGACCCTAATGAACATGGACTCACAGAAGAGGGGACGAGGCACTTATGTTGTTTTTCTCATTCCAATAACCACCACCTGATAATGAATCCAGGCTAAACACCCAGAACCCGTGGCTAATTGGGCGAAGCCGCCATGGCTTTCTAATTCTAATTGCCTGTGTCATGTGATTGACCTGAGGTAGATTAGAGAGAACGACTCGGCCTCTTCCTCTCTCTCCGTTCTGACTTCCTGCGATCCTCTCTTTGCCCGGCGACACGAGCCGGTCCAACTGCGTGGGGGTGGGGTTGTGTGTGTGTGTGTGTGTGTGTGTGTGTGTGGGGGGGGGGGGGGTCTGCACTGCAGCAGCTCCTTCAGTTTGTGTTCCACAGAGGAATAAAAGGAGGACGCGTGCGAGCAAAGATGTGCACGTTTGAGACACAAAAAGGATAAAAATAAAAGCCGCCTATCTCGGAAACAAATTGAAAATGGGCGGGGTGTGAAATTCTACTTTTGCTCTTTTTTTTTTTTTTGTCGCCACCAAGGTCAGACTAATCGTCACATGACCAGTTTGTTCTGTGAAGCAGGAAGTCACCCGATGGAAAATCAGCCCTGTATCAGCACATAGGTGCGCGCGCACGCTGAGCGCTGAAAGCCGATGGAGATTGGTGGAGGCGGAGGACTCATTTCAAGCCTTTAGTCCCGGCTTGTAATCGACCTCCCAGGAGTCGCCGCCTTTGATGAATTGGTTGGTCGCGTTCCAGTTTGTGCTTATTCCAGAGAGAGAGAGAGAGAGAGATCTGATCGGACGTGTGTGCTCACCAGGAAGAGCCGTGCCTGATGTTGATCTGGATCAACATCAGTTCCAGCACCGGGGTTAATTAGTGTCGCTGGGATGCAGAGTTGTGAGCTCAGCGCCGCCGCACCTTTCACCAGCGCGACCCGTCCGTGCCTGTGTCGCTGGAGGACGAGGCCCCCCTGACCTTTATTTGACATTGAGCAGCGGAGAGATGTAACTTAGCTGAGAGGAGGGCGGACAGAATTCCTGCATCTATTTTACTCCCGTTTGACCGTCTCTCCGCCTGTTGAGCACGCCAAAGGCCCGGCAGAGGCGTCCAAACACCGCGGCGTCCTGACGAAGCCTGTGGTTCACTGATTCGCTTTAGCGAGAAAGTCATTCTCACTGTTAAACTGGTTAAAAGTAGCTGAACCTGCCGACTTGAGGGGAAATGAAATATTCATTTCTGCGCTGTCGTGACGCTCTAAACCGTAAAGTCAGTGTCTCCCGTGAAACCACCGTAAACAGACTAATAAGCCTCTTTGGGGTTTGTTTGTTTGTCCAGATTGGACGTTTCAGTAAGAGCCTTTAAACAGACTAAATGAAGAGGTCTACGACTTCTCCTGTCCGCGCGCAGGGATTTGTCTCAAAGGGGCCACGCTGCGGGTCACACGTCTCCCCCGAATCTGGACGCCTGCTGTGTGCAGAGAAACGCTCATATTTAACACGTCCGCGTCTCTGCTGTTGACTAAATGTTTTTTAGCACGTTACACATGCACGGCTGATGGAAGGATCAATTATTCGGTTTCCATTTTCTCACTTATCGACGTCCAGGGACTTCAAAAAGATCCCGAGTAGATGCCTGTGGATACTAGCTCGTGTCATCTTCAAACATGCTTCATTTCCTCGGAGCTACAACCATTTTCTGCATTACCCCACTGACGCGTGTGTGTCTGTGTCTGAATTTGGGGATAATTTCTGTGTGTGCGTGTGTGTGTTATGACTAAGCCCATCAGCCGCCATCTGGCTGTGAGCAGGCTAATAATCCGGGCTTACTGCTGGCTGCAGAGTTAATGCTAGCCCGCTTTTGTCAGTCCACTTCCCTGTAAACAAGTGGAGGAGTCAGAGTTTAGGACTGGATCTGAGGCCAACACGGTGCTCACGGTGGCGGTGTGACCACGGCGGGGGCGGAGATGGCTGTAGCCGTGACGATCGCTGCCCCGGCGGTAAGCGATGAAGACCCTCCGCCGTGCCTCTTCCTCACCACCGTAGCGGAGCTCTTCACGCGGGGCCAGTCTCCGTCCCAGGCCGTCTGCTCCGCCCTGGCCATGTTCTGGTTCTGGTGCAGTTGCAAGGCCGAGGAGAAGGACCTGTTCCTGGGATCGGTGCTGCTGGGTCTGGCGCGGTTTCTCAAACGTAAGATGGCCCGTCTGCTTGTGGACCTGCTGTCCTGCGTCTCCTGTCACAGAGGCGCCAAGGGCGACCAACAGCCGGTAACTATGAGCTTCTCCATCCTGGGAGGGTGGTGTTTTTCTCGTTTTTGGATGGAGCTGATGCACTGCTCCTGCAGCCTTCTGTGCGAGTCTTCTGGATTTGCAGGCGCTCGCGCGCGGCTGCCGGTGACGGCTCACGCAGAGAGCAGAATTATTGGCTGCAGTTCTCCTGTCAGTCTGCCAAGTAGCTGATTGAACTCTTAATTACCGCGACATCACTGTTGAACTTTCGATATATTTTCCATTTCCATCGATCCATAAATTCCCTCGGAGCTAACCTAAAGTTTGCAAATGCTAAAAGTCTTTTGAGAAGAGTTAAAATTACCCATCATGCATTGCTGTGTTGCTGTTGTCCACATGCTGCCATGCGCCCCCTGCGGAGCCTGCTAATTTAAAAGTGGGCTGTAAGATTTACAGTGTCCCACATGATTGCAGGTCAAAAGGTCGCACTCTTACGCTTTGCTCTCCCTCTCCCTCTCTCCCCTCCTCCCTGCTCCCGTTATTGCTAGCCATGATGTTATCGCTCCAGAATGGGCTCTATTACAGTGAAGTGCACGGGGTCGCCTCTCGGTTGAGGCCTTTATGGACGTGCTTTCGCTCTGACGCTCACCTCCGGTGCCCGGTGGGTCTATAATGTGCGAGTGTCGCGTCGTCTCTGCCACTTGGATGGTCCGGGGAGGTCAGGCTGCTGTGCTTCCCACTGAATCACTCAGATTCCAGGTTAGGAAAGCGGCCCTGGAGACGGGGCTGCCGTCATTTCCTAGACTGTTTTATTTCATTTATTTTGGTCATCCAGCCATGTTTATTGTTGCCAACGGGTGCTAGAACCGTGCTAGCGCCACTTTGCTTTTATAGCAGCAATCCTGCCTAGAAGTTTATCTGACCAGCCTCGGGGAATCGGAAGAATGGGCGCTTTAATCCGAAGCTGCCGTCTTTATTCCAACGCGCTCGCCTCCAAAATTCCTGCAAGAGTTGTTTGAATAATATTTGTTTAGGGTGAATAATAACAGGCATAAAGGGGCTTGAGTGGGGCGGGCTGGGGCCAGTCCTCCCTCTCATCTTCGTTCCCCTCCTCCTCCTCCTCCTCCTCCTCCTCCTCCTCGTGCTGCTGATTTATGAGAAGGCGTCCTCTTTTATTGAGCTTTGAAAAGGCAATGGCATTGTGGCACCGTAGCCCGCTAACACCGCCGATGAATCACTGCCATCCAGCAGGCCGCCTCTCACTCTCGCCGTTCCGGGGCCGTTCCGCTGAGGGATGGGTACAGCCCGGCCCCAGGGACGGAGGCCTATTTCATCCCCCACTCCGGGCTAAAATAAACGTGTACAGGGACAGGATCAGACGGGTTTCATCCTCGCTCTAAGTGGCTTTTCATCTGCAAAGCACGCCGACTTTTCGTTCCCATAACAACTTCATGCGAGACGGAAATGAAGGTGTCGGTGTTTTTTTTTTGTAGCCTTCCAGTCTGATGAAGCAGCGTTTCTTTTGTAAGTCGACAACCAGCAGCTGAAGGAAAAAAAAAAAAAGAAAAGCAAGAATCCGGTTGTCAGACATCTGTTAGACCTGTAACAACTCTAGAATGTCAAAAAGTCAGAAAAAAGCATCCATTTCAACAAAAAAATGCCCAAAATTAGCCAAAATGTTGACCCATTATCACATATCGCTGCCTTCTTAAACCCTGAAAGTTAATGTTGCATCGTTTTCATGCCCATTACTGCAAAACTATTATTGCCATAGCTGGCATTCCTGACCATTAACCCCCCCACACACAGCAGCAGCAGCAGCTTTTGAGTCAGCCATTCCTCTGTGGAGGGAACGGACCAGAACAGTCGTCATTGTGCGGCAGCCATTGAGGCCCCTCCCCTCCCCCCGCCTCTCTGGGTGATCACAGCGAGGTCACGGGAAGGAAGACCAGCTAAAGCGACAGAGGGAAGCGGGACTGATGGCAGGACGTGGAGGTAGAGGTCTTTAAAGCCCAGAGCTGATAGCAAGAGACGGATGAGTGGGGGGGGGGGGGTGATAGCTGTGTCCGTGGTCGGGTCGCCTCGCTCTAATTGGCGTGTAACGAGCTAAACGAGCTGGCGGCGAGAACTTTTTCCCCTCCCCCCCTCCCCCAGGAGCAGCGAGGTGTTCTGATCCAGGCCGAGCAGACAGGTGGACACCGGCGAGTCAGACAGGAGGACTGAGGGGAGGAGTCGGGCTTCCGGTTGCCATGCCGTCCAGCGGGGGAGGGCAGCTGCGCAGGAAGGGCTGCTCGCTGGTGCGCAGGAGCCAGCGGCGGGCCGCAGCGGCCTGGAGGCTGCTCTACCGCCTGCTCTTCATGGTGAGCCAGTGTGTTCAGGCCGGCGCCTGGTGGCCGGCTGGGTTTGAAGAGGCCTCGTTAAGAGACGAGGACTCGGCGGCGTTTTCAAGCATCGCTGCTCCCGAAGGAGAAGAGGAGATGATGATGATGATGAAAGCTTTTTGGATTCATGCCTGTCAAACGGCGAAGCAGCTGATGGGAAACAGAGCTCTCCTCCGTTTCAGAGAAAAGACAAAAGCTTGAATCTTTAACCGGGGCTGAGAGCGGCGGGGTCACGTCGGAACGCCTTCCTCGCCGTCCTCTGGCTCCTCCCCCGCCTCCCACTGGCTGCCTTCCTCGCCTCCTAAGTGGCTATTTGGGCGAGCTGTCAGGCTGTGTTGGTGGGATTCATGAGAGGCAAGGGTCTTTTCTGAGTCAGGGCGGTCTATTGGTCCCTCTCTCTCACACACACACACACACACACACACACACACACACACACACACACACACACACACACACACGATGGCACCAAAGCTAGAGCGGCTGCTTTTGCTTTCGATCTGGCCGCATCCAAGGTGTCCCAGGCAGCTCCCAGGTCAGGCCTCCTTCCTCCGATGCTCCTCCCATCAGAGCCCTCACGTGGACGGCCCGCCCTCCGCGCCGCTGGAAACAAATCTATGAAAATAACCTGTCTCCATAAAGAGGGATGGCAGAGCAGGCGATGACGGAGCTCTGTACGCTGCCGTACGCTTGTGAGCGGCTGGATTCTCCACCTTTGATTTTCAGGAGCTACAGTTTCTCACCATTGCGCGGGAATTAAGCGCAAACAAGCGGGTTTATTTATGCAGACTCTGAACAACTTTGACAACTACCAGCCGACCGTGACAGCCTGACAGCCTCGATAATTCCCCGCTTTAAAGGGCAGAAGTTTGATTTACGGCTGCTGAGCGTTCTTCTGCCGCCACGTGGGAACCCTGCCCAGCGCTGAGAGGGGTGGAAGATGATGTGTGGGGGTGGTGGGTGGGTGGGCTAATTGTCCCCCTGCGCTGCCTAAATCTGCCCCATTACTGGGATTGCGTAGGATGCTCCTTGAAGTAAGCAGAGGGGATTGATTTTAATAGGATTAGAGGGGGAAAAACACTCCAAAAAAAAGTCTCTGGCGGGTCAGAATTACCTGGAGGAGGATGCTGCTCGCTAAACGGCGTTCAGAGGGTTCGTGCAGGCAGAAATGACTGCCTGTCCTCCATCTCCTTTAGCTTCTTAGCCGTGAGCGTGTTAGAACGACTCGCCTCCACATACAGTAATGAATAATAAGGCAGACGTTGCCGTGACGCCGGGAACCTGGCGCACGCTGCTCACAATCAGCTGATCCAGACACGGGAGAAACCTGTTGTCAACTTTAAGTAATTATACGCTCGTCACTGCCGTCCTCATTAGCCCCCCCCTCTCACGCCGGGGCCCCAGGCTTGCCTGAGTTTCACTGTTTATTTGTCGACTGGTTAATTGCCTGCTGATTATCGGGGAGGTGTGAATGCGGCTGCCTGTCTGCGGCTGCCTGTCTGCGGCTGGTAGCGCTATAATTAATACTTTAATGGCTTCCCTCTGAAGGCGCGGCGCTCGGAGGAAATGTCATCACCTTTAGCAGAAAGCTGCTTCTGGACGGAGCCCCGCCCTCGCCTCGGGGCCCCGGAAGGACACCTTCAGTGCTTAAGCAGCAGCAAATGTTGACGGCTCTGCGCTTGTTTTCCAGCCAAGACCGACCAGGCCTTCAAGGAATTCCTGGGTGCCAGGAACCCCACCAAGCAGCACTCCTCCACCCTGGAGTCCTACCTGATTAAACCGGTGCAGAGGGTGCTCAAGTACCCCCTGCTGCTCAGGGAACTGGTCTCGCTCACCGACTGCGACAGCGAGGAGCACTACCACCTCACAGGTGAGCGGGGAGAACTCGTTTGGACGCGTTCGATCAGTGTTTTTTTTTTTTTTTTGCCCCCCTCCATCACCCACGTTCTCATCCCCGCAGAGGCCCTGAAGGCCATGGAGAAGGTGGCCAGCCACATCAACGAGATGCAGAAGATCTACGAGGATTACGGCTCGGTGTTCGATCAGCTCGTCGCCGAGCAGATTGGCCACGATAAAGAGGTGAAGACGCTCCTCAGTTTGAGTTTGGCTGTGGGTGCCCCGGCTCCACAGCATCACCCACCGCTCCCACCTCCAAATACAGCAAACGTGCCACATTTTAGGACTATTCTCACATGGGGAACTTGTTTAGCTTATGTTGTTTATGCCATTTTCAGCGCCTGGCCTCTGGGAGCTGAATACATTTGCACACTGATGGAATATTTAGCTGAATGCATATTCAAAGTGAATGCTAAATCCTGCCGTCTGGGGTCACGTCAGCTCACAGATTTTCTTCCAAATCACGGTTCCTCTCGTCTGTGTTGCACACTTTCCAACCGTCTCCCACCTGTTTCTGCGAAGGTCACCGAGATCTCCATGGGTGAGTTTCTCACGCATTCCACGGCGGTCTGGCTCAACCCACACCCATCGCTGGGACGCATCCGGAAGGATCCAGAAATGACCGTGTTTGGTGAGCGCGCATGCTAGCTGGGAAGCATTACTTCATCTCCTCCCGTCTCCTGACCCAGAATGTAGCCGAGGGGCTCAGTTACCATATATACATTTGTATGTAGTGCATGTTTGGTTGCTAAGAGCTTTAATATCTGTTAATTGCTTTTGTAATTGTAGCTGCTTTATCCTTAAAGGCTAAGAGTCGCATCCAAAACATTTGCTTTCATCCAGCCAACATCCTCCCAGGAGGCATTTGCACTCCAAACTAAGACGCTGCTGTTTCTCTCCCCAGTTTTCAAGAAAGCTGTGATTTTGGTCTACAGGGAAAACAACAAGCTGAAGAAGAAGATGGTAAACGCCGTGCACGTTGTTCCCACGTTCACGGAGCACCCACTGTGTCACTGGCTTGAATGTTGTTGTTTTTTTTTTTCCTTCCTCCCTGCCGTGGGTGACCAGACCAACGCTCGGATGGCGCTCTCTCACGGCGATCCGGACCCCGTCAGGTTCCGCTGGCTCATCCCCTTCTCAGCGCTGCAGGTCCGATTAGGAAACGCTGCAGGTAAGAGTCGGACACCCTGCAACATTATCTCCTCTGAACCACAACAGAGCACATCCGCTAAATCTTTCTGTCCCTCTGTCTCCTTCATACTCTCTCTCACACACACACACATGCACATCCCTGTCCTTCTGTCTTGGGGAGCCCAACCCCTGACCCTAACCATCCCAACTACCCCCTGACCCTAACCTAGACCCGTGTTATGCCTGAACGTTCACATTTTGGGCGAACGTGAACTGAACGTACTGCATTACTGCCTGATGAACGTTATTGTGAACGTGCTCATTCTGGAGTCTGTGAACGACACGCGCTCTCAGTTCATCCTCACTGTATGCAGCAGAAATACTGCAACAATCTGGCAGCACCAGGCGCCAGCCTCGCGCCACCGAATGCATCATCACAACAGGAAGCAGCATGGAGGAGGCGACAGCAGTAACATGTAGTTCAAGACAAACGCAGCAAAGATGCGTCGTGTGATCATCTAAATGCTTTTTATGACGAGGTCGATGAGGATGGAAAAATCTTTCATTTCTGTGCCAACTTCGTCCACCGGCTTTCAAGAAGAAAACCTGCACTTGAGTCACATCCACGGCAAAGCTGAAACGGCACATTGAACTGAAGCACCCGGGTGGCCTTTCAGCGTAGGTGCAAGCAAATAACAGAAAATCAAGACAAAAAAGTACAGAGTCTAGTTCAGCTCGCTCGAGCTGCGCTCCTACAAGAATTCTTTGTGTGCATGTTAGCAGGTGCAGGCAATTTTAAACAACAAATTCAATCCGATCGCAGCCTCTCTCGCAGCTTCTAACAGTTTCACACTTTTCTCCCTTGCTTTCTTTTTCTCTTGGAGATTAATAAAGTATCTACAGAACTACTTGGAAAATTAGAATATCATGTAAAAGTTGTTCTATTCAGGCAATCCAACATAAAAGGTCAAGACATTTTATAGACTCATTACATGCAAAGTGAGATATCTCAAGCTTTTTTTGTTGTAATTTTGCTGATTATGATTTTTTTAATTGATTTCAAGCAATATTCTAAATTTGAGGTCCTAATCAGCAAAAAAAAAGCTTGAAATATTGATTCACATACTATTTGTCTATATAATGAGTTACAGAAATGCATGCACTTTTTCAGGATATTCTAATTTTCCGAGTATCTAACATTTCGCTCGGTGGCTAAGGTGGAAGACTCTAACACGGGCGAGCAGGGTTCGAGTCGGCCTATTCAGCCTGGTGATGCGATGGCAGCGGGAGCCAGGGCGCCAGAAGGGCGGAGGGGGAGATTGTAATCAACACCCCGGAAGTTAGATCTGTGGTGCGTGATCGGCCGTGAGGCTAGCGGCGAGGTCAAGTCAGGGACTTGCATCTCCCAGCTGATGCAGCCGTAATTCCCGGGGTGGGAAGTAGAGAGAGTAAGATGGAAGTCAGGCTTAGGGGGAGGAGTGGAAGAGTATCCAGCTGGTGGCTTTTTTTTTTTCTTAGGTACAGGGCTGGTTTTCGAATCCACAACCTCAAGACAGACACTGCACCACTGATTGCACCAAGATTCCTGTTCTCTTGCCACCTCGCCACGGAGGTGATGAACAGATCTCCTGGTGTGTTCAGCAAAACTGGAAAAAAGATTAACTCAGACTCATTGTTTCAGTGATAAAACTGAACCAAGTACAAGAACACACACACACAGCCATTTTATTCTGCATCATCCCTTGAAAGCAGGAGGCATATTTCTCCCGTGTTTAAAAGCCTCTCTGTCTTTTCTTCTCTTCTTTCTCTCAGGTACGGGGACAGACAGTAGTTGCATCTGGGAGCTGATTCACTCCAGGTCTGAAGTGGAAGGCAGACCAGAGACGGTCTTCCAGCTGTGCAGCAGGTCAGGGATAAAACCTTTGAGGGGGAGGGGGGGTGCTGGGATGAGTAATACTCGTGAGCACTCGTTTCTCTTTTATACAGCAGAAAGGGGACATTTGTTTCAGGGATTGTGGTTTGTTTGAGTGTGTCTGGCCACGTACCGTACATTATCTGTGGCTAGCGTGATGGCTGTGACCAGATCAGTAATTTCCATTACCCGGTGTAAAATCTGGATCACTCTTAATGAACTGAATCACCCATTTCACTGGGGGACAAAATGGAACTGTAAAATAAGCCCCTATATTTAGCCTCGGATACGGCGTTTAATTACACCTCGTCCTCACATTGCTTTGCTGTCTCTGCTTTATCCTGTGCAGCGTGCCGGAGACCAAGGTCAACATTGTCAAGGTCATCCGCTCCATCCTCAGGGAGAATGTGAGGAGGAACATGGGAACACTGGAGAGGGGGTGTAAGGAGCGGCTAGCCCCCCTGCGCAGCACCCTGCCCTCTTCAGCTAAGCTAGGTGAGACTGCAGCATTCGTCCTGATTGAATGTGTGAAAACAATCCTGTGGACATTCCTGTCCAGTCTCAGTGTTCCTTTGAGGTAATTAGATCTCCACGTCTGTGTCCAGGTTCCTCACGGGCTTCCTGGTTGTCTAAGCAGCCACTGGCAGACCTGTCGGCCCAGACTGGGTATCCCAAGCTGGGCCTGGACTCGGACGAGGGCAGCCTGAGCAGCGGAACGTACAGTTTGTCTGGAGCGCCGCCGTCCTCCGCCTCCCCCGAGCTGCACATCCCCCCCATGCAGGAAAACTGGTCCGAGAACACCGGGTCCCCCTCGCAGGCCCGCTCCCCCTCTGCCGTGAAGGAGTCCGATATCCTAAGCGACGAGGATGACGACGGCTTCAGCGAGGGCGGCGTGAGGAGGGGCAGCGGAGACAGCAGTTCGCCCACGAGCGCCATCGAGGCTCAGTTCCTCCAGCTCCAGCTGTCGGAGGCCGCCGCGTCACGAGCACCAGCTCCACGCGTTCAACCCGAGGAACTGGGGGACGCTCCGGAGACGCAGCCCAAGCTGCTGCGAGGACACTTCAGCGCTGTGAAGAGGAAAGCGAGCAGCCTGAAGAGGAGCCAGGTGGCGCTGCTGAGCATGAAGGCGCACAGCAGGTCACTGGACAGCCAGGTGGAGGTGACCTCGCCGTCCGGGGTTGTGGACCTGAACAAGCTGCTGGAGAGGGAGTTCAGCGTCCAGAGTTTGACCTCCGTGGTAAACGAAGACTGTTTCTATGACCCCGCAGAGGGTGGCAACTCTGGAAATGTCACGTCTGCGTAGGAGACTGAAGGGACGGGGCTCCAGCGTGACTCCTCCAGCGCTGAGCAACGCTCGGGTCACAGGAAGGCCAATCTGGAGGTGCTCTCAGCTCTCTGGCCTTCATCTCCTTCCAGCTTCCGGCCTGCGTGCTGCCTTTCCTCCTTGCTTCCCCCCCCACCAGCTCCTGGCTTTGGCCTCCTCTCTGCAGGGTCTCAGTCTGACCTTGAGTTCTCCTTCTCAAAGTTAAAAGGCCGCAGCGCTGAAATGAGTGGTTTATCGCGCTGCACGCTGCTTCACAGCTTGCAGAGTTTTACAAGTCTTGCGGTCAGACTTGTTTAAAGACTTCTGATAGGAGCATGTTGGCCTTTTGCTGTACTTTCTGCACTAAAATACACTGTTTGCCTATAATATTTGAAACATTTTATCTGTACAGTTTTTAATGTAAATAATGCTGATTTATTTTTATTTATTAGGTTGGTTGTAAATCTTAGCTGAGTACTTTTTAGTGAAAGCATTTGTTTGAAGATTTAGTCCATACATTCCATACCAAAAAATGCTATATTTTCTTCTTAATCATTATCATGCAGTTTCTTTCTCTGAAGTTTTTTTTTAGATATATAAAGGTGATTTTCTTCATCCTGTGTATATACTCTTTCATGTTTGACTCTCTTTTAGACACTGTATGGGCCAGGAACAAGGCAGGAATTTCCCAATATATGCAGTTGATATTTTTGTAAAAAGTTTCATTTGCCGTAGTGTTAAAGGGCAGGAATAATTTAAAAAAAAAAAAAAAAAAAAAAGACGAGTAGGACAGTTTTCTCAGCTCAAACTCAACCGTGCTTGTAACGCTAGCATACCAATGAATGTGAAAGGCCTATTCTTCTACATTTGTTTTCTAAATAAAAGTTTTATCTGTGAACGAGGCCCGAAGCATACTTGGATTTTTCACTGTCCTCCTGTCCTTTGAGACGGCCAAAGCTGCTATGACGGGTCCCTCAGCTAGACGGGCCAGTTTCCGCTGAGCTGCCACAGGAAACACAGAAATGTGAGAAGACGTAAGAAGAAAGGTATATTCTCCAGGGACGACGTAATTATCTGACAGAAGTGGGACACAGTTACATGGCAGTAGAGAGGTTCAGTCTCGTACCTGCCATGTGAAATCATGCCATTTCTTTGTTATTTCTGCTCTTTTTCTACAAAACCAGCAGACTGAAAACAAATGTTTTTTTTTTTATTTTGCCTTGACCCGTACCGGCATGTCCGACCTTGGTTTATAACAGTGAGGCGGAGACTAGCTTAGCATAAAGTGACTAATGTTCTACAGTTCACCGACCTAAAACGGGGAGTAATGGAGGCTGCAGACGGATGCTACATGGCTGAACCTCTCCAGCTGCTGAGGTGTGTCTAATCCGCGTTAACTGCTTCTGCTTGTGACAGACGTCGGCACAAAAGAACAAAAGGTTGCTGTTTGTTTGTCTTTCCAGGTCTCTAAGGTAACAGCACAGCAGGCACGCGGCGGTGGGAGTCCTGCGTACTGTATCTACCGGCCATGTTGGCCTAATGAAATCCTGATTGTGGTTGGAGATAAACACCCACCGATCATCAAAACCGAATAAAAAAACGTTTCTGGCGAGTCACGCGGAGCGCGCCATCTGCCACGGCGGCAGGCTGATTATCGCACCAGTTTCATTTCAAATCTTTAACGGCACCCGCTTGACTTGGGTGAAAGATGCCATAAATTCATCAGAGTGAAAGAAACATGCCTATAAATCGGTCAATCGTGCTGATTTGTGTGCCTGCGTAGGCACCGATTCTACTTTTATCTTGGTGGAGCTTCCTGTTCAGCACCATCTCCCCAGTGACTCAGTAGCACAGCTAAAGCAGGGGGGCAGCAGTGCACTTTCCCTTCACTAAACCCACCCTGAAAACACATTTACATTTCTTTTGGGCCCCAGAGGACAAGGTGTTATGTAAGTTTAATCTGAAATAAGAACTGGGGCATAGACACTCTTAAACAGCTATTGTTGGTTAAAAAAAAAAAATAAAAAATAAAAAAAGCTTTCTTCATTTTTGCCCACAACACACACATCTGAGCAGACCCACCCTGGACAGGCTCTCGGAGCTGCTCTAGCCCATTAGGCTTGTTTGCCTGGTGGTCCTTTTATGGTTGTATTTGAAGCACGCCGAGGAACCTATCGCTCCCTGGGCGCCGGAGAAAACGTTTGAAAAATGCATGCGTATGCCAGGTGGAAATGTCACCACTAAGAGCAATCTGCTGTCTCCCTGCTCTGAAACAGGCTATTAGTAGAAACGCTTTTGTGCTTTTCCTTCAGCATTGAGGGGGACTTACTTGGACATCGCTCGGTGCGGCGGCGAGCGTGCTCCGCCTCCTGCTCAGGTGCTTCAGCTTGAGCTCCTCTCGGAACTCGTAGCTGTGCAGGCCGGGCTCGCGGGTGCAGAGGTGAGCGTAGGCGTCCGCCAGGGCTCTGATCTGGGGTATGGTGAGCTGCGTGGGCCGTAGCGTGGGGTCCACGTCGGCGCTCTGCATCACCTCCTGCGTCAGCTCCAGACGACGAGCCTCAGGAAACAGCTTTCTGAGGGCAGGCCACACAGACCAGACTCTTACACACGCGGGTCGCTTTGATAGCAGAACCGTCATGCATTTTAATGGCAAGCAGAGGTTCAATCTGAACGGAGTCATCCCTCAGCAATTCAACTCTGTGAAGTTAATTGAAATCACAGGAAACGCTGAAACTACAGGAATTATCCATTATCTTGGCCAAAGCTACGCGGCGTTCCTGTGGACCACCAATACCAACAGAGACAAACTGCAATCGAACACCATTTCAAAGCCGCTCCTGTTCAGAATATCCCTGTCAGCAGTTTGAGCCAACGTCCGTGAGTATGCCTCGAAAAAGAGCTGCCTCCTTTCTCCGGTGATGCCTCACTGACTCATAATTGCTGCTCTCTTTTGCACCGCCGGTGTTCTTTTGTTGTCTCGGGCCTATATGCTCTCTCCATGCAGCCACCAGCGGCTGACGAGCAGCTCCGGCACGCACGTGGGCGTCTTTTTTTTTTTTTTTTTTTTTTTTCGGGGGGCTTTGATTGTTGTTTGACGACTTGAGTTGCTAAAAGCCGCAAAAATCGGCGTCTGCGGGAAACGCTCTGCGCGCCCAGCAAAAGCAGGTCAGAAATCACCCCAATCAATGATGAGATGGGGAGGCCGCGTTCAGAGACGACTAATGAGGATGAGGAAGACCATGAGAGACAGAAGGAGAAGCTCTGCACTGTGTGTTGTGCTTACTCGATTCCTTTGTGGCAGTGCTTCCTGCGGAACTGGAAAACGTTCCTGACGACTTTCTCCACAAGCTTGAAGGGCTGCTGGATCTGCGGCTTCACCAGAGGGGTGAAGTGAACCACCCCCACGTCCACCTACACAGGAAGAGGAATCCACATGCACCTCAGAGTACACACAGGAGGATAATAGGGAAAAAAGTGTGAGGAGACAAATTCTGGAGTGACTTGTTGCCTGGGGAAGGGAAAGAGAGAGAGAGAGAGAGACAGAGAGTGAATCAGCACAGAAAAATAAAAGACAAGGAGCAGGCGGAAAATGAGATGACGCAGCATGGCTGCCTGATGAGATGGTTCCTGTTGCCACAGTAACACCTGTGCAACAGACCGCTGAAACTGAATCCATCCATCCCTTTGTGCCACTTCGCCACCAAGCGTGGGAGCCGGACTGGCCGTTTCATCCCTCTTTCAGTGCGTCTGAGGCCCTTCAACAAATAAACATCTATATGCTTCGATTCAAACACATTCACGTGAACAAATGACTCATTCTGGTTGGCAGAGACGAGCGGAAGAGCTCTAACGACCCATTCAGACGCCTCACGTCTGTGAACAGCCATGGCCGCCCTTGTCAACCACAGCAGCATCCCTTATCAGATCTATAGATCCTGAGGCAGAGGAGCCTGGTGGCCACTGAGCATCCCGCCACAGCGGCCTGGAGGGGGGAGATTATGCAGCCAGCAGCCTGATGTTTCATTTGAAAACACAGAACGCAGTCTACCTGTGCTGCCTTTGCGTCAGTAAGGAGCTTTCATTCTCTGTATGATCGCATATATCTGGAAAGGCTGAATATTAAATGGGTGTAGCAGGTGTCGTCAAGGGCACCGACAGCTGCGCCCGCATCGTTCGCTTCTGCAAGAAACTCGGTGCTTTATGAGAATCAACCCGTCCACCTGTCATAATCAGCACGTGAGGCTTTTGATTTCTTGTGTGCAAATCCCCTCCCTTGCTCAGTTCCCCATCTGTCCTGGGCGATAGCGTAGGATGGGAATACCTTTAATTTCACTCTCTGCTGCAGTAATTGGCCCATTTATATTCTGCGCTTGGTGGTTTAGGAGGGGAGGGGGCGATATTGGGACCATGGAGGTGGCGAGGTTTCAGTCATCAGATTGCCCGAGTCATTTTACAGCTGTGATTTATACACGGCCTTGCAACGGGGCTTCGCTGAGACGCACCGCTGGAATATGACCCACTCCCTGTCATTAATCTTCCCCCTGATAACTCGACATGCAAGGAAACTCCACCTTAAATCACTCCAGCGTCCTGTGAACATCCCCGAAACCCCTCAGATGTTACACACGCGCTTGAGGGCTCTGCTAGAAGAGGAGACGGACATCTGGGACCTTCAGGACGAGCTTGACAGCTCAGGTTCTCCCGCCTAGACTGTATTTCTCTGTGATCATCACTTGAAAGCTTGAGCAAATTAGCATACAGGTGCTAACATTACCGCTAATATGTGTGGACTTAGATGTTTTGTGAAGCGTTTTATTCCTCCTCAGAAGGACTGAACAGACCTATCCAAGCCACATTCCTCTAACAGATCCATATCAATAGTAACATACTTGTGTGTTACCGTTTTCATGTTTTGACCTTCTCACAGCTCATGAGGGTGCTCCATTAGTCCAGCCTCCTCCAGCAGTTCCCCAGCTCTGATGTCTTCCTTGGCTGGTTCTTACCCAGTGGTTCGCAAACAGTAATTTGTCACGTCCCTCTAAGCGGAACCGAGATGAGATGGCCGGGGCTCTGGGGCACTGGCTGCCGAGCTACCTGAACCGGGCGCTTATATAACATCGGGGGTAGAAGGCAGCCGAGGAACATAAGAAAAACTCGAAGAGAGTAGGGCTGCATTAATCATGACAATACCTTCAGAAGACAACCTCCATTACGTCACAGCAGGGAGAAGGCACCAGTCAGCGCTGCGGAATATACAGGGCTGATGTTGCCCGAGGGGATCGGGGAGGATGGGCTCTGGATGCCTGCGCGGGCAGCCCATTAAACCACCTATGACATGCACACAGGACCGCTTCTTGACAAGATCAACTCCTCTGAGAGGGGTTGTCGTCACAGAAAAGCCTACATTTGTGAGTATCCTCACGCGCAAAACAGCAAAAGCCGCCACTATGAGGGAGAATAGTTGTGATGGGATGTTTAAAAAGTCATAAACGCCGTGCTGCGAGGCTTCGTGTGGGCGTCAGTCTGTGCCAAAGAGGCTCATTCATCAAACTGGGTAATTTCCCAACATGTCACCAGTGACGCGGGCCAGTTTACGGCAACGTCGCAGCCACCGCACGATAGCCCGCATCTCTGAGGAGAACAGGCTGGCAGGAAAACCTATTACTCAAGGCAGGACATAAAAGAGGGAAAATGCAAATCGAACCGTAAAAGCCCCTGTGTGGGCATTAAAAAAAAAAGTGGCGCAGCTGGGCCGGCTGTGGCTGAGAGCCGTGGAGAGGCTGAGGAGCTCTGCCGCGAAGTGATAAACTAAAGTCAGCCGAATCAGCTGATAAGAGCCTCCAGCATCTCCACACCTCTGCACCCGCTGCATTTGTTTACTCCTCTCCCGCCATCTTTCTCCACCTTTTCATCCGCTCCTCCTCCGATCTATTTGTTTATGTGCCCTATTCCCAAAAGAACAGTACCAGCATCAGCACTTAGGATCTCATCAGTTACAACCACCAGACAGAAAGTAGAGATGATGGTGGTGGTGCAGGCCATCCCGACCTTCTCATTTTAAGAAGAGCCAGGACAGAGTTATGTGAAAAACAACGTTGGCTGCAAAGACGGCTGGGCCATTTGAAACAGACAGATCAATGGCTAAACAAATCAATCGCTACCATCCTATCTGCGCGTAACGGCTACACGTCACTGTGGCCAGTGTTTGCTTGTTTGATTCTAAAAGGAGCATAGGCTGAATGATTTCCCAGAGCTAGCTCTTTGTGTTCCGGTTTGCCCATGCAGCAAAATATAGCAGCGCGCACCTGCGCACCCAAGGTCACGGGCTCCAATACACCCCCATCTGATGCTTTTCCCTCTCATTTCGCCCTTGTCGTCATTCACGGATCAAGGCCACTCCCACCCTGGTATGTCCTTTACAGAGACGAGATGGGGAGAGGGCAGCAGCTGTGAGATTTAGCCTCCCGCTGACTGACGCCTGATGAAGATGGTGCCCCAGGGAGGGTCACTTTTGGTATGACGGGGTACACGGGTCCAAAACATCATAAAACAAAGGCACATAGAGCCTAATTCTTCTATCTGATAGTGGATAAGAATGGCAGCAGTTCTTCCTTCTGTTTTACTCAGATTAACCTGCCCGCTTGTGTAGTGAGGCTACATTTGAGCTTCTTATCATGACTTTGAATCTCGGCAATTCTTTATCTCTTACAGCAGCACTGCTGCAGCGAGGATACCGAGCAGCTCAACGCAGTGATTACAGCTAAAGCTGAATTTTCCTCACCGACACTAATATAAAGCGCCTATAAAAAAAAAAAAAATATATTCACCCCGCTGGGTGGATCCACTGTTTGTTTTTAATGGAATTATGGTTTAAAAAATGTTCTTACCTAAAAGAAAAAAATAAATAAAAGTTCTTCATTAAAAACCCAAGTCAGTCTATGAAAACATACAGTCAGGAAGTTTTCATTAAAATTCATTATAAAAAATGAAGCCAGATCCTTTCACTAACAACGGGGGTCCTTTTGGCTAAAAAGAAAACAAAAGCACATGTCCTTGATGCTGTAGCTTCAAACTCCATCAGAGTATTCATAGGAGTCCTGGGCACCAACGTCATTAGTGTCCTTCGAGCAGTCAGTTTGTGAAGCCAGTTACATTAGTTCAAGAAGGCTAACCTAGAGAGCTTCAGCAGGTTAAAGAACCTTCTCAAACGAGGGGGTACACGCAGCTTCTTTATTCTCATAACATACAACTGGGCAAACACATCCAGGATGGCAAACTAACACAGGAATATTGGCTGAAGATGTCTCTAAAAAGTACTTTTAGAGGTTCATGATTGGAGCCCACTTTTAAACCCCCAAACAAAGAGTCTCTTGGGAAAATGGTAGCGAGGAGGACCACAGAAAACACTGCAGTACGCAGCTCAGACGGAGGATCGATGTGAGTGTGGAGCTGCAGGCTTGTAACCAGCACCTCCACAAGGCTGCTGGAGGAAGTGGAAGGAGGCTGACTGACACACACACACACACACACACACACACACACACACACAGATATATGGTCACTGTTCAAAACACACCCAGCATAAAAAGCATAAGGATGTGTAGAAAAACTCTTGGGTTCTAATACAGAGTAAAGATTTCAACTCTTTACTTTAAACTTTGCTGATTTGCTACCGTAACACCTGAACAAGCTGCGTGAATTACCACAGTTCACGAACTGAATGGATGATAAAAGACAGAGAATGTCTAAATTATCCCCACCAGAAAACGTGTGAAAATACGTTTATTTTTAAAACACGTCGTCATAAATGAATGATGGGGCTACGCTAGCTCCATTAGGCACGCGCTAAAACGACATACAAGTTATTTTCGCTTTGATTTTATTGTTGGCGATGTAAATAAAGGTATTGATTCTAATTGCTAAAATTATGATTACGATGTCGTGTGACATCATGCAGCCGTCGCGAGCAGTTTTAAAGTTGTTGTGAGGCAGAGAGCTTCAGGCGCGCGCGCGCACACGCGCCCAGACAGACAGAGAGAGAGAGAGAGAGAGAGAGAGAGAGAGAGAGAGAGAGAGAGAGAGAGAGTGAGAGTGAGAGAGAGAGAGTGTCGGGAGCGCTCCAGTTATTTCTCAGAGGTTCCGGTCAGCAGAGCGTGGGCTCCACGCAGCGGGGATGTCCTCCGAATCCCTGGATCCACCGATGCGGAGGACATGGGTGCTTTAAATGGATCCGCGGTCCGAGCAGAATTCTCGTGCTCGCCTCCTCACCAGCGCGAGTGTTTACAAGAATCAGAGCGAACAACGTGACGCGCCAGCGCGAGCTCTGCACCAGCCGGGGTAAGGAATCTTGCCCACGCCGCTTCTCCCACCACGTAGAGCGCACACCAGGAGAGGACAATCAGCCCGAGCTGCGACACAATTTACCCACTTAGGACGAGATTCGCTCAGACGGAACTATGAGGAACTGTGGCGAGCATAAAGTTACATTCCGTGTCCTTAGATTGGACTGTGCTTTAGCTGAAGACGCAGCAGCTTCACTATCATAACCTGTTTAGTACTAAACGGTTGTAAAGGAGGCGCACAGAAACAGGATACACACCACAACACTGTTTTGCTTACCTACAGTATAATAAGCTGCAGCCAGCTCTTATCGCTGACATTTCATGCTGCCTTTTGTTTCCATTATCAGGTGAAAAATATTTTTAAAACAATGGCTTGTGCTGATGGAGGGCACACAGTTCAATTTTTCAATTCCCTTCTCTGTCCTCCAGTCCAGCCGAGCTACAGCCGAAGAGCCGAAGAGCCGGGGTCTGACTGGCAGCTGGTGCATCACCACGACGGGAGAGAGGGGCGGCTGGACAGCGGGGTCGACAAGCCTGGCTGACGCTGCGTGAATGCTCCCTCGCGGGGAAAAGGGCTGAAGGCTTTCAGAGGAGCATGACATCCACAGGCATGCAGATATTTGGATTTGTCCTGGCGCTGCTGGGCATCATGGGTGCCATGGTGGCTACGGTGTTGCCCAACTGGAAGGTCAGCGCAGACGTGGGCTCCAACATCATCACGGCCATTTCCCAGATGCAGGGACTGTGGATGGACTGCACATGGTACAGCACGGGCATGTTCAGCTGCACGCTCAAGTATTCCGTTCTCTCGCTCCCTGCCTACCTGCAGACTGCTCGCACCACTATGGTGCTCTGTTGCGTGCTGGCCGCCATGGGTCTCTGCCTCGCATCCCTGGGACTAAAATGCACAAAATGGGGGGGCGGGCGGCGCTCGAAGCAGCACGCCGCAATCGCCAGCGGCAGCTGCTTCGTCGCTGCAGGCTTTCTGTGTCTGGTGCCTGCTTCCTGGTTTACCAACGAGGTCATCACCAACTTCCTGGACTCCAGCGTGCCCGAGAGCAATAAGTTCGAGCCTGGGGGTGCTGTGTACGTGGCCTTTGTTTCCGCAGGATTCCTCCTCATGGGGGGCTGCATCTTCTGCATGTCCTGCTCAGGGAAGAGGCATGGGGCCCGGGACTTGGTCCTGCTCCCTCCCCCTGACAAACTGCTGCTCCAGCAGCAGCAGCAGCTGCAGCAGCAGCAACAGCTGCTCCAGCAGCAGCAGGAACTCCAGCACCAGTACTGCTCTCTCTCCCCGTTAGACAATAAGACTGGCTACAGCCTGCAGGACTATGTGTAATAAAAGGCGCATCGAGATGAGCCCGAGGGGGGAACCATCGTAGCTTACGCTACACACACACTCCGCTCTCCTACAGATGAAGGAGAGGGGAAAAACACAAAGAGGGCAATAACTTTGATTTCATTTTCCCCTCTTCCTTCCCCAGCCTGTTTTGCAAGCACAAGCAGCGGAGGTATTCCCCCAGCAGCGCCTCGGAGGAGAAGGCATCAAATGCGCAAGGAGCAGCGATAAGGTGCTGCAGCGCCGGAGGCAGCCGCTAACCAAATGCAGACATCCTCCATCAGTTAATCACAGAGAGGCTTCCCTCGGGAATGGATTAAGCAAATAAGGAAGCCTCGCTGTCGATTTTTTTTTCCCCCCTTCGCCAAAGGTTTGAATTGAAACAGAAAGCAATCATCAAGCTGCTATTTACAATCGTTTGTAAAAATCCAAGGGTACAGTCGCTGAGAGAAGTAGATGGAAACATTTTCATAGCAAGCCATTGTAGTTTTTTTGTATTTCTATCTACTCGAATGGTATAAGGACTTGATACAAATGCTTTTATTTTTGTTAGCTACTAGAGTGATGTTGATATTTTGCCTCTAAAGCATGCTGTGTGGTCTGTGTGTGTAGTACTACAGCAGAATGCCTGGTAGAAGAAAGACATAGCCACAAACATGCCTGTGCCTAGAAAGCTGTAGAAATATTACCCTGCTGTAAGTGTTCAAAGAGGACTGTCGGGAGGGGAAGATGTTGGCTGCCGGGCTGAATTCGAGACGGAAAAAAAAAAGGCTGGAAAACAGTCGTCCGCCTCTTTCTCGGTGGGACGACTTGAAAGAGAGAGAGAGATGAATAGAGTCGGGTGGATTCACTGTCTTGTATGCGGTTTCTACCCAGGCAAAAATCCCACCGCTTCCACAAGTCCACCCACCCACCCAGTCCTGCACGCCCTCAGACTTGCGCACCTACGCGCTCACCCAGACGCTCGTGTGTGCACAATAAACACCCAGAGAAGGCAGCATTTTGCTTGTCCTCTTCCAGTCCCATCCTCCTCCTCCGCACTACCATGGAAACGGAATTGGGCATTCAGATGTCTGTATTGTGTGGGGGGCATGTCAGTCACTGATTGGAAGTTGTTCCCAGCCATGGTTCTGGGAGTTAATCAGAGCTTCTGCACTTACTCCCTTCACTAATCTCCATTAGCGAGCGCTGACACGATGAGGCAGCATCCTTGTTACATGGTCAGAGGTTTTTGTTGGGGGAACGAGCGGATGTTTAATGGTGCAGCGGTGAAAAACAGAGCAGAGGAGAAGCTTCCCGAGTCACGGTCGGCTGGCTAAGCCGTGGTTCACGCGGCTAAAAAAGGTTTGAATCACTCTCCATATGTGACTTGTTTTTCAAGTGCGTCAGCAGTGCGCATATGCTCCCAGCATGCACCTGCAGACTGACGCTGCGTCTTAAATTGCAGCCGCTTGCATGCCTCCTGGCTTTTTCCCACTCTTCTCTTGCTCACGGAACATGTCACAAAGACGCGATCGCTGACACCAGGAAGTTGTTGCGTGTCGGAAGCATGTCCGGACTGACACGCTGACAAACAAAAACTGACACCTGCTCAACATAGCAGTCACGTGTCTGCGCTTCTGGTAGCAGGCTATCTGAGGAGCAGGGGCTTTGTGCTCAGCGAAGCCTTGGCAGTGATGTATGGAGTTGTGCACGCTCCCGCCTCTCTCTCTCTGGTAAACATGCAGGTTCCTGGGGAAGAGCAGATGGCTAAGCCCAGCCCGCCACCTGCAGGCGGTCGCAGACGCCGCGGGCATGCCTGTGCGGAGGGAAACAAAAATACAGCGCAGCCAACAAAACGGGCCTCCTGACACTCACTCACTCCCCGGGCACCCTGATCAATGCAATAAACAACGTAAAGAATGTGCCATATCATCAAGCGATACCGACACGTTACGCGTTTCGAGAATGTGCCAAATCGTCTCGCAAGGACACATTTTAATACTAGTCCGATTTGTCTGTCTTTATTTTTTTATTGAGTTGTTTGCACATAAATGATGCGTTAGAAAATGTATTATGGATTTTTTTTTTAATTTCTCCTGCCAGGCTGGGTCTCTAAAACTCGGTTCTTGTGCACGGTCGCGTGCATATTTCGAGGGTTATTTTAAATCCTCTATTTTCCGACGTATAGCGAGACTTTGCTGGTTATATGACCCTGACGGACCATAACTGAGACCTGTATACAAGAACCCAGGGTGGAGAGCTCTTTTGTTTAGGTGGGGGGGGGGGGGGGGGGCATGATTCTCTCAGACTGGCTCAGTATAAACTATAATGTCATGTTCATACCATATCTTCTTTATAAGAAGACCACTCGGTGCACCTTGGCTTGCGTTGCTTGTTTTAAATGACTGAGCGTTCCCAGCTCCATCTGGCATTCTGGATCTAAGACACAAGAGTGAGTTCTGACCCATTCAGCAGGGAGAAGCAAGCGTGAGGGTTCTAGTTCCTGTGGCTGCGGCGGAGGAAGAGGTCCCGCAGGTCTGCGGCGACTCTCCCGCTCTCACCGTAAACCGGACGCGGGGTTCTGACGCCTGCAGCTGACTTCTCGTGGACGCTTCAGCACTTCTTACTTTGCCAGAGCCTATTTGTGATGAGCAGTTTCACTAATCCTGATACCGTTGTCTCAGTGTGCTTGTGCGAGTAGTTCTATTTTTTAAACCAATAAAACTATTTTGCAAAAGCGACACCCCCGTGCGTGTGCTTTGTGTGTGTGTGTGTGCGCGGTGGCTAAACAAGGAGTCAGCATTCATCTTCCTGCCAAATGTACAGATTGTTGGATAGGACGGGCTGTGCTGATCGTAGGCGGGTAGTCTCACACTCAGCACCCACCCACACACACACACACACACACACACAGCAGGGCCAGTCAGCTACGATGCTCATCCTTGCCGCAATACCATGCTTTTAAAAATCAATTCTAATTTTATTTTAGCTCCGAGTTGCACTAAAGCAGCTTTAAATAATCTTCATTCTACTAAAACTGTGCACTTAAGAATAATAAAACACAGCCAATGACAATAAAGGCATTAATGAATTATAAAATTCAAATGTTTTTTTTTTTCCTTGGGTATATTTTTAGGGCACATTATCACTTGTTCAGTGGTTTAAAAGGTTTTCTTTTCATTTTTTTCAATGGAATCCCTTCTGTTGAGTCTGGTAAAGCCATTACTGTCAGAGGAATTGTGACAGCCATTTTATTTTTAATTTCTGTTCCTTTTGGGAGTGCATACCTAGTGATGCTCTTCATCCACTTCACTGTGTTTGCTGTCTTTAGTCTTCGACTGACACTGTGACAGCAGCTCTCCTGTTTTCTACGTGTCATTATTTGTTAACACATGCACGGATGTAAAAGAAGGAAATAAATCTGATGAATGGCTACACAAAGACATGGGACTATTGTGAAGTGTGTTAAGTGCTAAGTGTGTTAATCCAGCTTCTCAAGACAAAAGTGCTGTTTCTACTCTTTTGTCAATCCTGCATCCTCCACTTTCCAGGCTGTGGAACAACCATTGACACTAAAGCCTCAGAAGCCTGCTGCAAATCAAAGTTTATACAGCTTTAAATAATTGAATGTATTGCTTGCAATATTTTCATTAAGCATGAATTAAATATTTCCCCCCCCAAGAGGATCTCGGCTCTGATTCCAGCTGATTGGAGCCTGGTCGACACCGGCGGACTGAGAATGTGCTTTCCTGAAACAAACATGGATTATTCACGTCTTTCTCTCACGCTCTCATTCTCCCACTCATCTTGATTATGCAACAAGAATACAGATCAAATAACTACTCCTCTCATGGGAAAGCGCTAATAAGTTCTGCTCCTCTGTGTATTTAACCTACATTTTCCATCAAAGGCTTTCACCCCGAGTTGCCGCCGTGACAGATGGGGAATGCGAGCGTTAGCTGAGAGGAGGTGAGCGCTTGTCAACCGCAGGCAGGGGTTAATCATACCTGAGTCGCTTCCTTTTGAACTGCTCTGCCCCGTCAGAGTCACTGATCATTCTATCGACATTCCTGTCCAGCAAATAAACATCATCAATAACATCATCGGCCAAAAATAAAACGTGATATTTGGAGGTGACGCCACACTAATGCCACTGCTCAGCAGCACTCCCGTCAGCACAGATCTCAGGAGACAGCAAGCGCCCGCCATCAGCGCGCTAAATGTGCACCATATTGTTTTAAAGAGCTGTTAACGTGCACAGCGATTGGACTCCGTTCACGGCGAGGGAGGACGGCCTTCTTTTGCGCCGCGGTAAGGCAGAGGGAACGACGCCAACGACCTTGGCTGTGTGGATAACTGCTGAGAAAGGCAGGAAAAGCTGTGGAGATGACAAAAGGAGCGCTTGTGGGAAAACAATACAGTCTGACAGTTCAAAGGAGGCCCTTTAATATTTCAGCCTTACGCAGGTGGGGGTGCAGGAGGAGACGGTAAAAGGCTGAGGGTGGGGTATGCCATCAGATCGGCTTTTACCATGCCTGTTCTCTCCTGATTTAAACCAAGCGGTGTTTTCATCTTCTGACCTTCATCTTTGGGCTGGCTAAGCCTCAGCGTCCAGCAGACTGTCCCTTTAAACCATCGGATCTCGAGTCAAGAATTAATATTGCATCGCAAGATTATTCTGCCAAATGTACGCGTGCGTCACTTCTCAGTACATATCGGCATTACTCGCAATTTCCTTGATGTTCTTCCTTTGGAATGCAGCCAGCGCTTTAAACCGATCCCTCAGAATACCTGCAGAAGCTCACCCACCGGAGCCAGCTGAATTAGCAAGAGTGCACGCGCTGGCAGGAGGAGCAGCAGATCCCCCGGTGGATGTTCACCAGCCAAGTGTGCCAGCCACGACATTTTGTCGGAGTGAGGAGGAGGAGGAGGAGGAGGAGAGGATTTCTAAGTCTTTACGCTCTGTGATGTATTGAGACCAAACCTGCAGGCGGTCACCCCGCTTTACCCCACTAAAATAACTTTCCCTCGATAGTCCCGGTATTGCTTTTGACCTCGTTTGGGAGATAGGAGCACGCTGTGATGGATTGCGGGTGGTGTGAGGCGAGGTGAGCAAGCGGCAGAGCAGCAGCCAGCAGATTTTTACTCTGGCCGTGGAGGCCACTTCGGGTCCCAGAGCCGATATCTATCACCTGGCTGCCTCGGAATCGCACCCGACTGAGGGAGGCCGCATTCATCACCAGCCTCCTCACAATCCCAAACAAGATTATTCTGACGTGCGGAATGGTCGGGGACAAGAATAAGAGCTCGCGTTAAGAAACTGGACTGAATTAAAGCACATTTGCGTCTGCCGGACTCTTACTGCTCGAGTCCAAACCGACCCTGACAACTGCCAGATGTGATGGATGTTTAATGCAGCGTCGACAAATTTCATTTGGGCCCGGCTCATCTGGCCCGTGTGCTCGGACGGCGACTGTACAAGGGGAACATCTGTAGGCCTCCGTAGCCTGGTGGCTGAGGGCTCGCGCGGCCATTACTCAGAGCCGTGCTGACGAGCGCCCGGGACAACCATCTGCTGGAGGTATGCCTCGCTCTGCCATCCCATCCGTCTCTGTCACGACTGTGTCTCCCAGAGCTCTGGGCTGGCGTGGGTAGCCTTCATTTTGGAAGATCTTTTTTTTTTCTTTCCTCCAGCTCACGTGTCACCTCTCATCAGACCATTTACACGTTTCCTACCCTGTAAATCCTCTTCTACCTCGCTGAAGGTCTGTCAAATCTTGACCTTCCTCCCACCCATGAACACCTGTTAACATCCTTATTTCAGGTTGGCTCACGCTGAATGGCCTGTGGCACCACCACAGATGCTACATGCACCTTCCAGGTAATGTTGCTACACGTTTCAATTCTTGCTACCCTGTTGTGTGATAAACTCAGACCACCAGGAGAATTCAGCAAAGACAAACATTTGTACAGAATGTTTGCACAAAGACGTTTCCCCGAGCGCTGGCTCAATGCTCCGTAGGCAGGATGAGGCGTCGGGCTGCGTGCAAAGCAAACAGAAAACAACTCTGACCAATAAAAAAGTGAAAACGGAATCCAGAATTCCGGTGATCGTCCCCTCACGATTCAAGCTCTGACCTCTGACCTCCAGCACTGACTTGTGAATCCTCCTGCCGCGTATTTCATGTCCTCAGCGTTTTTGGAGTGAGGTGCTCTCTTATTAGTCTGCGGGTCGCTCGTGACGGAGCACCTGCTACGTGACTTACAGACGCTCGCTCTCCTCACTCTTCACAAATCAGCTACTTTCCCATGTGAAGAGGCGCTGAGGAAGAAACGGGATGATTGCACGTGCATGTGCCAGCACGCACTCTGAAAACCCTTGACCTCTGACCAGAATACAAAGTAGAAATCAGCAGGATGTCTAAAGCACCAGCGAGGACTGCTCGCTGGGGGGGGGGGAACGGGGGCAGGTTTATCCACGCACGTGTCAAAAGCAATTTGAAGATGACTCAATCTGTTTGTCCAAGTGAGAATGAGCAAAGAGTATTAATAAGGGAAGTGAGGCAGGTGTGATCTCCAGCTGGACCCACCTCCGGGATGTGGAGCCTGGGGGGGTGGGGGGGTGGGGACGCCATCAACGCAGCCCATCGGTCTTCTTTGCACACCTTCAAGGACAATTTCTGTCACTCAACGTGACAGCGCAGAGGTGCGGCAGTGGGGGGGGTGGAAAAAGCAGCGAGGGGAAGGCGTCAGCCTCCGCGTGTCGATATCGGCCCCGGCAACGGCTAATTCAACATTCGCTGTCTCATTATCGCATTATCCCACGCTGGCTGCATCCTATAAGGTCACGTCAGCCCCCCGCCCTTCGGTAGGGCTGTTTCTCTCATCGTGGCCGTTGCAGTGCTTGAGTGAATTCCTCGTATCGTCTGCGGCCTATTGTGCCTCTCTGGACGTCTGATTAGACATCACTGAAAGCACTTCAGGCGTTTTCACACTCCAGTAGCGTCACACACAGCAGTGCGTCACATTTGCCTGGTGCGTTAGATGTCTGAGAGGCCGCAAAGAGCTTCAGACCTTTAATAACACAAATGTCACATCTGTGGCAGGAATACGAGAATACAGCCAATAAAAGGCCTGAGCTGCAGGTGAGAGGCTCGGTCTCACCGTAGCAGCGGTCCCGTAGAGGCCTTTGACACACTCTAGATTTGCTTCATTCATTTATATCCACATTTAGTTACTCATCATTAATCCAGTTTGCTTCCCTGAGAGAATCTCTAATTTCAGGTTTTAGGTTGCTTTTGCTCGCGGCTCCTGCAAACTTCTTACTCCTGTGTGGCCCACATCCCCCCCGCCACTAAATCAGGCGGGGCGTTTTTACTGGTAATGCATTAAGCGTAATTACTCTTGTGTGGGCCAGTAAACAATGCGGAGCCATAAAGGGTTTGGGGTTTGTTTTTTTATGAATTACACCTCGTGACATAGCATGAAAAATGACCCTGCGCCACACAGCGGGCGCTGATCTTTTATAAGACCGCAGCGGCGGGGGGGCCTGCTCATCATACCGCCATCATCTCGCCTAATGACTCCAATTCCACAGAGTGTCCATTAAAGCGTTTAGTGGGGACGGGAAGGCCTGTGAGGGAGTGCAGGAGACGCGGGCGGTACACCGCTAGTGTGCACAAAAACACAACAACCCCAGAAACTCATTCAGCTTCAGTTTGATAGGCACAAAAACTACAGCGCTCGGTAACGGAGGGAGAGAGCCGGGCCCAGAAAAGGCAGATGAGTGCGATGAAATAATCATCGGGAGCCATCTCTTCTGAGAGAATGAACGATCAGCGCTGGTCCTATTCACTCCACTACATATTTCCCCAACAGGAGATTAAATATTTACCGACAGCAAGTCTCCTAAAGAGCTGTGACATCTTCGCCAGACCCTCAGTCTGTTTCTGACAAGCGCCTGACGCCTATTCTTTAATTTTAGAGGAAAAAAAATAAAAAAAACTAAACAGATGTGTTTGGACAAACATGTAAGAGGGCTCCGGAGTCCTCCAAAACAATGCCCAAATTTTGCAGTAGTAATGCATCATCTAGACCGACTGTTAATCCAACCTCTGCAGGGGAAAAAAAAAAAAAAAAAAAAAAAACGCCAACACATTCTCATGTTACGTAACGGTGGACGTTTTTCTTTTGCCGCTGATATATGCCCATGGGCTGAGAGACACACGGAGAGAAATTGGGCCCAAAAAAAGAACTAGGCTCTCATTACAAGACACAGTGTGATCATGCCACGTCTCAAATACCCACCAGGCATCATTACAGCCTCCAAAGAGTCCAAAGACAGAGCACAGACAACACTGATTCAACACAGTCTTAATGAAGCCTTAAAGCAAGACGGGCCAAGTCGGGATGACTGATGGTGATGATGGGACCAGACGAGCAGCGGAGACTGTTGTGCTGCAGCAGGGACTAATCGTGTGTGTGTGTGTGTGTGTGTACTGTGGACATTCTGGGAGCCATCATTTTAATGGAACTAAACTCAGACTTGAAGTTTTTTAACACAGCATAATTATGCTAAATGAATAAAGTTGAAAATCCTATTTCAGCATCGTCCCCTGAGCTTTTATACGTGTGAATTTTTAATATGTGGGCAAACAGGGAGCTCTGGAACAGACAGTGGTAGTAAAGCCCCGGGCAGTCCGCTGCAAATCGTCAGCAAAAACGAAATTTAAATCATCTGCCAGATGTCAAATGGAAGTTTGGCTGTCGGGTTTATTAAAGCGGGGGCCGGAACAAAATGGATTTCTATTTTCCCCAAATATGCTTTCAGCACAGAGCCTGATTGCTTTCTTTGATACCAAAAGGCTGGTGCGCAGCGTGGAGACGGCATAATCAAGGTGAAGTCCTACCTCAGGTTTAGGGACGAAGGCCCTTCCAGGGATGGTGAAGCAGCTGTGGACTGTGCAGAGGTACTGAGCCATGATGGAGAGACGACTCCTCTGTCTGCTGCCTGTACTGGCCGTCAGCCTCTGCAGGGAGGGAACCAACTGATTCAGAATTGCAATAAATAATGCAGAAGGGATGGAAATGTCACAGGGGACATAGCAAGTACTGAACAGGATGTTGTAGGTGATGTGAAATACGGTGAGGACATGTACACAGTGCAGAGAAGCACAGCATAAAACTTTAAATATGGAGGAACGTCCACCCACCTCGGCCACCTCCTTCTGGAAAGTTAGCGTGAGTTGAGTGCGTCCGTAGGCAAAGGGCCCCGATTGGTTGGCTATGTTCTCCAGCCACTTGATGATGAGTGGAGTGGAGACACTGAAGGGGAGATTCCCGATGATGTGGAGGTTTGGTGGGTCTGTGGATCCGTCCGAACACATTACACTTCCTGAAATTCCCAAAACAAAGCCAACGCACAGCTAGAAAAATGTACCAGCCCCACCTTCCTGCCACGTTTTAGAGATATTTCCCGGGAATCCTCTGTCCATTCTGTAGGTGAGGATGTCGCCGTGGACAATCCGGAGCCTCCCCGGCGCAGCCTCCGACAACAGCTGCAGAATGGGGATAGTAAAGGCGAAGCCATCAAAGGCCAAAGGCTGTACAGACAGGCAAGAAGACATCGTTCCAGCTGCTTGCTTTACCTTCAGCCCTGGAATGAAGCGCGAATCCTTCTCCACCACAAGCAGGTCAGAGACTCCAGCATTGAGGATGGAGCGGGTGAGACCGCCAGGACCTGGACCCACCTCACACACATGGGCGTCCTTTAAGCAGCCTGCCTGACGCACTATTTTATCTAAAATTGAGACAGGTGGCCAAATAACGAGTGCCTTGAGTGAATATTTTTGCCCAGAGTCAGCACAAAACGACGTTATCAAACACATGCAGCATGTAAATTACACATCCGAGTCGTGGGTGGCAAAGTTGAGATTAATAGTGTGCGATATTGCAATATGCGTCTCCCTCTGCGTGATGAATATGAGATGCATTAATCTAACAAGTCACCTTGTGCAAGGACAGGGAAGCAGATCCGACCTGCACTGCATCACTGATAATTACGTTAAGGCTTACGCTCTGCATGAGCTGCAAACAGCTGACTCGTTGGCTCACATTAGCAGAGGATCTAAAGTACCAATCCTCACCGAGACAATCAAGTGCACTGGCAATACACCACTGCTTCATTATTGGAGATGCTGGTTCATATATTTGAGCTAGCAGGCACTGGTGCAGTGAGACAAGAGTGGGAGAGGAGGAGGAGGAGGATTGAGAAGGACAAACTAACCTGTGAGCTTCAGGTCCAGCAGAAAGTTTTGCGACAGCTGTTTCTCAGCTCGTAGGTTGTACAGCTTTATCAGCTCACCCACAGTCGGCAAGGGAGGAAGACGCAGAGACGCTAACTTCTGTGAAGCAGCCATACCTGAGGTGAACACTGTAATAAAGATAACCAACTATGATTAGTTGTGTTTTACAACTAGAATTTAGCAAAATGGTGGAGTAACTTTAACATTTTCAACCTAAAACAGAAGAGAATCCAATATACACAAACACGATGGAGGACCTAAAGCATTCGTGTTTGGCTCCTTTTTATCCTGGGAAATTGTTTCAACTGCAATTTTTTTTTCACCAGGCGGTAGAAGTGATTCTCTGTGTGATAGTGATGAAGAGTTGATTGAGCTCATGTTTGACTTATGATAAGCGCTCTTACGCCACCTACCGTTGAACTAACAGAACGACAAATGGTGACATAACACACAAAATACCAATCAGATTCACAAACACATATTTTTAGAAGAGAACAAGGTTGACTTTCAGTAAAAGCTCAGCGTATCTCGGCTTAATACTGAAATTATTAGTACATCTCTGCTGTACACATCGCTAAACACTGTTATATTTAAAGTTATGCTGCTTAACGCAGCAGGTCTGTATCTGAGTGTGGCGTGATAATAGCGACATGTGTTTTAAATAAAACATTATCACTTTAGAGTTTATACTCTTTGACTTACAACTGGTACTGTGACAAAGTGGTGAGCGTCTGCGCTACACGTTAGCATCAAACCCCAAAGCCTCAAAGTATGCGGCTTGTAATACATTCGAAACTCTCCAGGTACGTTTTAAAAAACAAAAGGTGTCTTAAAACAAACACTGATAGCAAAGGCATCACACACACCTCTAAATATATGTAATATGTTTACCCACGTTTCTCATCCGTGTCGTTTTCCTACGGTTGACTTCCGCCTATGTCACAGTTACTGTGCAACTATCCAATCAGCTTGCGAGAAAACTACCCTTGTCCAATCAGAGGGGAGGAGGCGGGTTCTTAAAGTGCCCTTGAAATTAACTGTCATGTAGTGATGCTTTAATTCCAAAAGAGGGCGACAACGATAGTTCTGTAATGTAGATTCTGCGTTTGCGTTGACATTAAAAAAATGTGATGTATCCCTTAAATGCTACATTAAAACCTCATTATTTGTAATATTTTTAACTAAAAATATGTGACAAATCGTCCCAGACAAATGCCTAGTAACCAGCCGTATTTTGTTGTGATTAGCATTTGGTTAATTAAATACGTGCGAATACTTCTTTAGTTTCCCACCAATCTTTTTCCTTCTTATATATTTTTAACTGTGGGACTGAGACTTAAAATGTCCCCACTGACAACAAAAATAAACACAGAAGTATCTGTAAACTGCAAATATAAAAGAAGCTCCTTGAAACTTCAATGTCTTTGAATAATAAACAAATATCTCCATCGCTACTTGAAACAAAACAAGAATTCACTGATTTATTATATCTAATCCAGACATTTATATGATTTCTAAGATCCAAAGCATTTAAGGTCATTGCTAATTGTAATCCCCACTCAGGGCTATTGGGTGGTCCCACCCACGGTTCAGCTGGCATTATTGTGCTATAAATTCAGCTCCTGACATCTCAATAATGTTGAAATAATTGAGTTTACAACTGATCTGCAGTCTGTGTGTGTGGCAGTCGACTGCAGGGCAGAAATTAATTGACTGTTTTGTCAGCCTGGCCTGGATGATGCAGCTGTTGTCTGGAATGGATCTTGTGGCTCTGAGGTCTTCTGGCCCTGTTCTTGACCCACTCGGGTCAATGGTGTCAGATGCAGAGATGGAAATACTTTTCCCCTGCAGGGACTGGCGGGTGATTGGCAGCTCTGTCTTCTGCTGTAGTTGACCTTGGGACATGGCTTTAGGCTCAGTGAGAACTAATAGTGGTGAAAGTGCACAGATCTGCCTGTTCCTGCTCTGAAAAGCCACCATGTTCACCAACATGGGAAACATCAGCCTCGGGATTTACGGATAAATCATGAAAAAAACCCTCCTTTATTCAGTGGGGAACGATCGTGCTGTGTGTGTCGTGTCAGATAAAGGGAAACATCACGCAAAAACACCACCGAAACACAAGTCCCCTCCCATGAGGAGATATGGGATCTCGAGGAACCCCAAAATTCTCCTGCTTCTGCTTCTTCTTCTACTGAACGTTTGCTGACTTCCGCTAACAACATCACATAACCAACGATGAGGAAAAACAGGAAATGAAACACACATAATTGAGGGTTCTTTGACAGCACGTCATCCCTTACAACGCAATGCTGCATCATTTCCAGGCTGATTTCAGAGACTGACTAACAGCAGTAAAGAGCAACGGCACCAGAGGAGATGAAAGGAGATGCTTGTAAAGTTCAAGAGCCATTTTCTCCAGCCCTGGTTGGTTTAGGCTGAGTCACTGCTGTGACTGAGCTGTGTTATTGATGCTGCAATTAGCTGAAAGGAGCTCAGAAAGGGAAACAGATGGACCCCATCATGGAAATGTACTTCTTTTTACATACACTACAGTATTTCTGTTTCTATTTCAATAAACACAGTGCAACTGGTAAAATAATCTATTGACATCGATCCTAATTAAAGAGCAGTCTGGAGGCAGGATGGAACAGGAAATCCGTTGTAATTTATCAAAGCTCGGTAGGAGCAGGAAGTGAATTATACTGTTCTTGGTCGTATTGTTATGATTGAATTTACATAAACAATAAAATATGTGCATATATTATCGCGGACAAGGCCGTTCGGAAGTGGAGAAGCCAGCGCTATAATTAGACCTAACTGTCGTGTAACAGCACCACATAAAGGGAGGGAATTCCTGTGGTCATTGTTTTCCACTGATACACTAGGTGTGGAATTTTTGTGGCCTCTCAAAATGTAATAAAACAAATGAGACAATTAGGACGCAGGAAAAATAATCTTTAACAGAGATGTTTTTATATAAATATCCGAGCGGGTGGCCTGCTGATGCATTCGCTTTTCATGTGAAGGAAGCGGCTCGAGGAAGTATGAAGGTACACGAAGACTTCAAATTACACTGAAAGGAAATATCCCGAGTTGATTTATCCACACTGAGGATGGAAAAGCCTTTTGTTTCTAGATTATTATTTGTTTTTTCACAAGCATCAAGTTCTTGAGCGGCTTTCAAACCAGTTTTTGTTGTTTTACATTGCTTTTAGTTTCAAATGAAACCATCTTTTCTCCATAGAAACTCCCCAGCATAAGGTCAGGAATGTTATGTTACTGTTTCTCTGTATAAGTTTTGGCAACTTTGTTTCAACATTGCATGAGAAATTCCTTCAGCGCACACCGATATTCATTTATTTTAATTTCACAACTCGTCAAACTCGGAGGTGGAAAACCAATTAAAGAGTGAAAAGAAGCAGACGTCCTTCCAAAAAGTGTGTTCTTTGCTCCCGGGGTTCTGCCCTCCACACAGGAATGCGATGGAATTTAGCCTGATCGATCTCTGCGGTCCAACCCTTCGTTAACATCTGTCAGCGCGGCTGGAGCCAAGAATGACGCGGGCCCGACCGCGGCCGACCCTGAGCTGAGGCCGACGCGGGAGAGGCGAGGGTCAGCAGGGATGCGATAATGCTTTGCTGTGACAACAGACGCCGTTGGATGGGAGCTGGCTCGTTACGTAATGACAAAGAAGCATGAAGAGGCAGAGGGCAAAGGTCGCGTCAGAGACCTTCTGCCGCGGTTGTTCCACGCGGACGGACTTTATCAGCCCCGCTGCATTCGTCAGCTCTGTCCTACGTACGTGTGGAAAGGCAGCTTCATGTGCGCAGCCCCGGTGAAGGAGCACCTTATGCAATCGCAGCGAAACGCTAATAAACCCCCGACTCTCTGAATCCCAGCACATGACCTCATTTTTGGGCGTGGAGCCTGTGGCACACAGTCCAAATACACTCCTCATGAGCTCAGCCTGCAAAGATCCACCTCTGCAGCACCACATGTGAAGAGGTGAGCGCATGCACGGGTGGCAGGTGAGGAGCCAGCTCGTTCTTTCTGCCCGCCATGCCGGGCGAGAATAAAAACACACGAGACTGCAGAAAAAGTAGGCCCTACCACGTCCCCGGTGACACCAAAAATGCGAGGCGGTTATAGCCTGAGAGATCTGTCTTTTCATGACGTCTCTTCATTTCCTTTTGTCTGTTTGTCTGCTGGGTTTTTATTCCACTGAACAAAACATGACATCAGCCCCACACCCTTCTAATCCAGGAACAAGTACGTGTGAACCGCTGGGTCGCAACACCGACCCAGAGGGCGTGTGCACATCTGACGCAATCCTGCAGCGAGTTTATCGAATGTATTTACAGGCTTGTGATTGGCCTCCGCCGGAGATAAAGTGTGTCAGTATCTCTCCCTGCTAGTGACAGACTTTCACTTTGTTTTGGAATAAATCAGTCATACGCTTCCTTCAGTCAAAACACCCGGAGGGAAAGAGTGAATAATAAACCGACAGAGATTACCAGGGGTTCCAGGCGGGTTAAAGAGTAACTAGAGTAACCAGAGTCCGACCATAAGCAGCAGCACAAAGATCTGAACCTGCAAAACAACTGTTAGCTTGGCTACACGAAAGCTCCCGTTAATGTTGGAGAGAGCAGGAAAAAAAAAAAAGATATATCATTTGGACATTGTAAGAGTTTTCAGAGCCTTTTGCTTGTTGACATCTTGTTTTGCTGCAGCCTTATGATAAAAAAGGCATCCATTCTGTGTGTAACACCCCAGAATGACAGTGAAAACAGATTTTTTTTTCTGCTCAAAAACAACATTAACAACGGAGCTACATATTGATGAATGTTGCTCTTTTTTTTGACAACTTGTAAACACTCTCTCCTGCAAAAACACTGTCACTGGTGCCAAATTACCGATTATATGAAGAAATGAATGACACGTTGAGGGATATTCTCATGTGAAATGTTTGCTTTCGGCACAGCTTTATGACACACTGTATTGATCTTGTAAAGAAAGTATCCAGATGCTTAAAAAAATGGGAATAGAGTTCAAGTGTGTTTACTTTCCACAGTTTCTGCACACACACTGAACTTCACAGTAACAGCATTTATTATGCCAATTGACTTTAATTACTGCCCCTCACATTTAGCTCAGCGGGCTTGTTTTCAACCAGTGGAGCCAAAAAAGAGCAGTTTTGCTGCCAAACCTTGGAAAAGTTGGCCACGCTCATCCATCCTGTGTCAGAAGTTGGTGCCTTTTTTTTTTTAGACTTCTGTCAGGGCTCGGGTGGCTGCTGTCGCTGGACTTTCCCGGCTTGGGTGAAGGGCACGGTTCAGCTGTCACCCCAGGTCAAAACGAGCAGCTAACTAGCCACCACTCAGTTAGCCTCAGCTGCTAAACGCAGCCGGGAGCGGGCAGTTAAATATAGAGCCGTACTTTTAGTCAGAAAAACAGTCAGGGGGGAACAATGGGGTGGGGGGTGAAGCTGGCCTCGTGACAAAGGACATCGCACCACACCTCTGCCTTTCTCCTCAGTGGGCAGCGGCCCCTTTCAGCCCGCTGAGAGGGAACAGAATAATGGCTGTCTGCCTCCACCCCCCCCTCCGACACTGCTGCCTTTAACTCTCACACACTCTCCAACTGACTTCTTGGAGGGAGAGAGAGAGGTGGGAAAAAAGAGAGGTATGCTTCAGACCGCTATCTGGAGTGGGTAGGCTGTGTGAGCGAAAGAGGGAGGGAAAAGAAAGAGAGGGAGAGGGGGGGACGGAGGGAAGTTCCAGCTCTCTGTTATTGCTCTCTATCATTCCCTCGCTGACCCGAGGAAGTGCAAGGAGAGCAAGAAGAGGGCTGGCGATGGCTCCTGGCGCAGCCGTGTGACTGCTGGCACCAGCGGGAGGACACCAGCCGATGCTCGGCCTCCGTCTCTCTGGGATTACTGCAGCGCCTGAGTCCGGGGAAGACACGGCAGCAGGTAAGGAGGGGAAGCCCTTTCTGCCTGATTGCTCCGGTGGCCTCTTCAGCAACCTCTTCAGTGCTGCTTGTTGCTGCCGCGTGTCCAGGCTGAAGTGAAGCAAGAGTGTCAGGTAGGGGACACGGCGCGCACGCCGCTGCGTAGCTGTCATCAACTATTGAAACGCAGTTGGAGGCTATTGTCAGGGAGAACAACCCCCCACCTCCCCACCCACCCACCAGCTTTGCTGTCAGAGTTCCTACACACAGCATGAATGAAACACCTCTTCCCCAGTGTGTGTGTGTGTGTGTGTGTGTGTGTGGGTGTGTGTGTGTGTGGGGGGGGGGATTTTATAATACATTCAGATTGTGTAGATTTCTGCATGCTGAATCCAGCAGAGACAAGAGACTAGTCTTGGTGCTGCTCCAGTCTGGCAGGAGGACAGCGGAGGAGGGTCATGAATCAAACATCTTATATCGGTGGATGAATAAAACCTTCTTTTGTGCAGGGCATGTGGGGAGAACGGCGTGGCGCAACCCCTACCCGACCCAAGTCCCTCACCTTAGATGTGCTCTCAATATCAGAGCACGACTTTAAATGTCAAATGCTCAAGTCACAGTAAACCGCCACCAGACCCCATCGACATCGCGGTCTTCAGTGGAACATGTGAAAACCTTGATTGTAATGTCTGCATTCTGAGATGGAGGTGAGAGGGTGAAGGAAAAAAAAATATCTGAAAAATATCTGAGAAATGAAACATCTTTATTCTTGTCAACTCTGTCTCAAACTACATAGTCTCAAAGATGCATGGGTTTGGCTGTGTGGAGCAGGTAATCTGACGTGGAGTGGAAACACACACTATTCCCTCGCATAAATTAACTCCATTCCATATTCCATGGCCGGAGAAGCCAATCAGAAGTTAAAGAGGTGAAAATCAGATTTCATATGTCCTTGCACAGTTACACACACTGTATTTACAGTGTACACACACACACACACACACACAGAATGTAGGACGTGGAGCATGTGAAGGATGACATCTCTCATCCTGATTATTTATGAACTGTAAAGGTGCCAAATCCATTTCATTCACATGAGGTCATCCTCCTCTCCAGTGGAGACACGTGTCTCCTGCGGGCCTCCGTCCATTTGTCAAGGTGCACATCATCCAGAACTCCTGAGGCGGTTCCCACCGTCGACCAGGAGCGTCTCCAGCGCTTTGCTTTCTGTTTGCGTCCGGGGGTCCTGTGCAATCGCCCCCCCCCCCCCCCCCCATACAGCCTCTGTGTGTCCAGTGATATCACCGCTGACGCCAGACAAAGAGAACGGCGGCGTGACTCACTCACATTCCTGTCCACCCTGCGGCCTTATCGAAGCTTGTCCGGTCGGCCTCCGGAACGTGCCCCGGACGGGATGCGGCCTCTGGGGAGCGACGGAGCTGCTTGCCACCAGTGTCGCGGCTCGCAAACCTCTGGACAGCAAATCAATAGCGTGGTCACTGTTTAAACTGGAAGCGCAGCGGCGGAGCCGGAGATTTCAGCATCGATTTCCCCCCTCCGTGTCGGTGGAATTACAGCAGGTTTATGTCACCGGAGCTCCTTTGCTGAGCTGAGATTCTGGGAAAGAAGATCATTCTTGTTTTTTTTTTTTTTGTTCGGAACCTCACCACAAATGCTCAGTTCATTGTCTGCCGGGGATTCTGGGAAGATGCTGAGCTTATGTCACATATAAACACAGAAAATGAGAGACAATGTAACCTTCCTGCATCATTCTTTCCAGGAATGGGTTTGCCTATGGTGGACAGTTGCACGCCATCGTCCCTGTTTGTCTGCGCATCGTCACGGTTGCGGCGTGCGCTGTCTATAAGGTCATTTCTTTTCGAGGGATATGCACATCCGTGTGGCTAAAACACGACCGCATAAGGGGCGCTAGCAGCAGCGCAGGGCTGCCAGCGGTTGGTGTCGTCTCCGCTCCGCACGTCTGGTGGGCCTCAACAACAGCTGTCAGCGACACATGCACAGCTCCGCTCGTATAAGGGCCCCCGCCTGAATTCCACAAATGCGGTTTAGACACATCGGGATATTTCGCAGAGCGGCCGTGCTTGAAACTCATGTTCCCTCGGTTTAAAAATAAGCCCCCTAAATCCATAGCAACTCCAAGTCTTCTCAAGCTCAGCTGAGATGTCGGGATGCACAGCTGCTTGCTCCTTGCCTGGTTCTTGACGTCCAAGAATACGAGGCGAGGTCATTGGCGAGCTACCAATGGCTATTGGTGTCTACGGTGTGCGTGCATGTGTGTATGCATGCAAACAGGAGCCATTGGTGAGCTCATACAGTCTGGGGGTGGGGGGGGGTGGTGACTTCACCACGACTGTTTCAGTGAACCTGTCACGGTGATGAGAGCCACACAAAGGCCTCATCGGTCCAGTGATGTCACCCACACGGAGGCAAAAACAACAACCCGTCTTTACCGAAATAGCTAAAATAAGCACGGCCGGATTCTGCTTGGAAGTACTGTAATTTTAGGTGGCGAGACATAGCTATGACATTATATTCTATATTTCTGTCTCGCTTGCGACAGCACATTCATTGTTGTTTTTGCTAAGCTAACATCGCACCGCAGACTCCACAACACCAATACAACACACTCCCAGCACGGGTGTACTCAAGGTTTCCTCATTGTTCCGAGTGCAGCAGAGTGTGAAATGTTTACCTTCAGAGGTCCAAATGTAACTATCACACCCCCCACACACTCTCTCTCACACACACACACACACACACACACACACACACACGTTTCAACAAAAGTTGTTTAAAGTTTCTGTGAAATATGTGACAGAGACGTCCAGCAAACGCATGTTTAGCATCTAAAAATGACTCCCCCGTCACTTCTGCTATCATCTGTGCTACAGGCCTGGCGTTCCGTCTCCCTGACAGAGCTGTGCCCTGCCCGGGCGCCCATGTGAGGCTAAAAGCAGCTGCTAACTGATAGCCCCGGGACTAATAATAAGTGACAGAAATAACTGCTTAGTAGCAGTTTGAGCCTTTGGACCAGCGTTGTTCCTGCTGGTGCCTATTGAGGGTTTACGACAACGTTGCATTTAATCTGTTTGTACTGTTGGTTCGGCCGTTTACTGGTCTGGCTCAGCTCCAGTACCATTATATTTGACATTGTTATGAAATACTCCTGATGGTATTTCATCAACCCTCAACCGACGATGGTGTCTTATATTTATTTTTTTCTGAAATGCTCTCCAGCAGCCAGTAAAAAAAAGACAGAAGAGGGAGTCTGCATGTAAAGATTTTAATATATAGTCTCCAGCCGCGCCCCCGCCGCTTGCATTAGGTTACAGGGTCATGTGACTGACTTCCCCAGACTCTGCAAAGCTGCAATTACAGATGCAGCGACGTCGCTTCTTATGATTTATGAACTGCACATGCCGTCGGAGGCCTCTGCGGCAGCGTCGTACGTTTGAGCACATAATTACAGACGGCGGAACAATCAAAATAAAGAAGCTGCGTGGTCACCGCGACACATGTCAGCCATGCACGTGACCAGCGGTGACTCCGCCTCCCTGACAGAACAGGGGAGCCGAGGTTCGAACAGAAAAATGACATCAGTAGAATTCGGATGGTGTTGGCATGCAGACGTGAGACATATGGCTGACCCTGCGACACCGGCCCGTATCTGGATCCTGCATACCACCCTCTGCCCTTTCTATTCATAGGACCACCAGAACCCGATCTCCACGTTCTTCCCCGCGGTGCGAAGACGATCCCACAGCCGTGCTAGGGCAGCACAAAAAGAATCAGGCAAATGTGATATGATTTATCAAGTAACGGCTAAAAGCCACTAAATGTATTCAAACATTTTAGCTAGTTTATCAAGTTACTGAAATGCATGTAGGCGCATTAGATCTGATTATTACAATTATCTGATTAATTCGTTGTGCTCAGCTCCTGCAGCTAACAGATGCTAGCAGCATTTTCCGCCAACACGTACGTATAACTCGTTCAAACAGATGGAGGAGGTGAGCTGCTCACAAACTGAGCGGAGCATGTCGGGGGGGTTCGAACGGCGCAAATCAAAGCCTTCTCCGCACATCAATATTCATTACGCGTGTTTCCACTTGTAAGGATTTGCTGTTATTTCCCCGCCTGGACTACAGGGATCCCGCGAGTTCATGCAAGATTCAAAGCGAACGCGTAAGAAACTTCCAGCAGCCATCATAAGTGAGCTATGTTTTCTGAGTCACTGATTACAGGGACGGATTTGAGCTGATTCGCGGGGTTGAGCCAGAAGGTTGAAGCCAATAATGTGAAACATACGTGTGAAGAATCCCAACGTTCTTGTCAGAGCGCTCGTTCCTGAAACCCTAACTGTCGGAGTGGCGCTCATCACCACTGAGGTATCGGGTTAAGTTGGCATCAGGAGAGTACTACAACGTGAAACCCACCACCGCCAACACTGGTGCAGCGGGCCAGCTATTAACGTTACTGTCACTATGAGGTATTAATGTAATTACAGGAAGGCGAGCAGTTAACGTTTGCCTTTGGATTTGTGCTCTGGAAAAACGCAATCATGAGTCCGCGTCTATCTAGACGGGTTAGCCTTTTCTGACGAGGAGCTCTTGAAGGTGACGCTTACGTAAAGCGTGACCTCAGAGGTCGCTGGCTGGAGCGCACCGTCCGTCAAAACCCTTCCACCCAAAGAGTTTTCAATATCAGGTGGATTTACTGTAGCTCCGCAACTCATCTACGGCCCGCAGCTTTGATTGAAATTTCCAAATCTTGGCAGGGGAGCGTGTTTTCCTTTTCAAGACGGAAGAGCTCCTCGAGCGGAGAGCGATTTCTCAGCGTTTTCTGGCAGGACGTGCTGCCAAACACTTGCATGCAATGAGATTTTCCCACTCCTTATTTAGTCACTTTGGGATTATGGTGTGAATATGTCAAACTCACTGAATAAATCACTACATTTTCCTCGAGCATTGCTTTTATTTGCAGCCGCTCGTCTCAAATGAACCTGGATGCAGCACGTCCTCACCAACACATCAGGAATAATGTAAAACACACTTCACTTATGTTTTTTTTTTTTGTCCAGAAGCTTGGCCTAATTGTTTAGAACTTTAATATAAAGCTAGAACTATAGCCTTACAGTCTGCAGGTTGTTGCTTCTGTTGTTCATGCCTGTGGAGGGTGTATATGGAATTTCACTTAGTTGCAAACCACTGGAAACATTTTAAATAGTTTTTTTTTTTTCATATTGGGGCGGCAGCACGTGCTTCTTTATGGCCTATAAATACAGATATATGTGACAGCTGGAGGTGCTCAAACCCAAGGATAGATTAAATTTAGGCTCAAGCCTCGACTGGGGGGGCCTTCCTGGGTATGTTTCTGATTGAAACCACGATCAGTGACATTGTGACAATGGTTTAGCGGCCATAGATACGGAAGGGCGCTGCGGTGCCTACGCGGAGAGGCTTGTCGTTGTTTTCCCAAAAGACAACTGGGAAAGTTGCATGTCAGACTGGAATCCAGCTTCGGAATCCCCATTTGTTCCCCTGGGGCTTTTGCTACAGTCAAGGCCGGTGAGCAATCAGGGTGGATCAAAGGCTTGTCAGCAGTTGGCTTTATGGACCTGCAAACTTTGATAACTTATCTCCTTATAAATGACATGTAAAAATGAAAACATCTTCAGCCCCCCCACCCCGCATAAATGATAGGAAATGAGGGAACCGTCACTGGACCTGGCTGAACTCAGTGTGGTTCGTCTGGGTTGGAACTGCGTGATGTTTCTCTCGTTATGGTGCTCCCCTCCCCTCTCGGGCACTCGGGACGTTTTCCTGGAAGCAGGTGATTCAAAGAGAATAGTTTCAAGCATCATTAGCATTCGCCGCAGCCTTAACGTAGCTAGAAGAAGATAAACACTCTTGCTGATGTGATCTTTCGGACATCGTGTTTGGAATGCCAAGTCTCTCTCCTCTGAGAGCTCGTTGGCTTGTTTTTATCTGATGTTATCGGATGTTTTCAGACTGGCCGACATTGCTTCCTGCTAATAGAGTAAAGTATATATTGATGCAGGTCAGCGTGTCAGCCCCTTGCTCCTCCGTGTTTCTACAGAGGCCCAGAATGGGTTATTGTGCATCAACTCCCACACATGGCGGCTTTGGAACGAGGGTTAAAATGATAATAAATACTGTTAACATGCTGAACAAACTTCAGCCTCTCTGTTTGCTGTAGGAGAGGAAGCAAGTGTGCTGAAGTCCACTTCAGCTCGATCTGCACCCTGACGAATGGATGCATGTGAATTTTCCTTTAGCGTCTGTTAATAAAACTTTGATTTCCAGGATGTGTATAATACATCTGAGCCCTTCCTTTATTGTCAACAGGGAAGGTTATAGCACCCAGGAGTGTCATAAATGTGATCAACACAAGAGAGAGAGGGGTGTGTGAGGAATGCTCGCGCACACACACACACACACACACACATGCGGAGTGTGGGTGGGTAATGGATAGGCATATTTATTCCTGGATAGGAACTGCATGTGTTGAAGTTATTAGGTAAAAGTGGGTCAGTGAGGCAGCGCTTGTGAAGCTTTAAAGTGGACAAATATTAGCATTCAATTAAAGGAATAGCTGCCCCCCCCCCCAAAAAAAAAATTGAGGAATAGAAGAAATTTCTGATTAAAAGTCAAAAATTGTCCTCCTCTCTGTGAATTAGCTGAAAATTGGGATCAAATTTCAAATTTGACCCAAAACTGTGACACTTTCTTTGGCAGAATATTCACTCCACAAGCCAATGTCATGTAAGGGTGCTAGTTAATAGAACTCGTTCATCTGATGTGTTTTTCTGTTCTTAATCAGGTAGCGATGAGGTCCAAAAGCGATGGGATAGAGACCCGGGCCAATGGCGTGCTCGGGGTGCCACAGGGACAGCACGCCATCAGCCAGGAGGAGGAAATGGGCCTGCCTGTGAAGAAACTGATGTCCAAAGTACAGCGGCAGGAGGACGAGGACAAGGTGATGGCTGTGGTGACATCCGACAAAGAGAAGCTGCTGACCCATTGCTCAGAGAGTGGAGAGAGGAAAGCTGTGGATTTGTCCAGGAAGGATCTGCTCAAACTTCTGGGAATCATGGAAGGAGAAGTTCAGGTTTGTGGATGTGGCTCCAACAATAACCTTATTTTGATGGTTAAAGTGCTTACTCTCTTAACGGACAACAGCTCCACCTTGTGGTGGAAAAAGACATTGAAAATACCAGGACACAGTGAGGTTACATTTACTGTCTCAAAGACAAAGGGGAAAGTAAAATGCTATATTTATAAAATAACTATACTGCCTTCACGTTGGCAGGTCTTTGTATTTAAGTATCTAGCCGTTTATAATATCCCAGTATAGAATATACAAACATTGTGTTGTTGTTTTCATGCACGGGCCTGTTCTGCTGCTCATTCAGCCATTGCACAGCAGACTGACAGTAAACAGGGGTCAGTAAGGTCATGCTGAGTGACCCCTGGCTGCCCCGTCTGTTGCTGCTTGTTCTGATATTTGTGTATTAGCACCAGCATCACAGTCGGTCAGCAGCTCTTTATCAGTGCACTTGTTGCTGGTTAATCTGGTGCCTCTAAATAGATTCTTTCATAAATCACTGCAGACTGAGGCAGCAAAAACAACGTCAGTCGTGCTATGACCCCATCCAGCTTCTCAGGTTGCTGGTTTCAGTTTTTATGTGTTTCAAACACATGAACTTTGAGGTTAAAGTGTTCACTTTACTCCTAATATATCTCCCGCACAGACAAGGGAAGGGCGTGTTCTTAGCTTGTCGTAGCTAAGTGTGTAATGTATTGACTTATCAGTGTAAACTTGTTTTCCCTTTCATCGTCTCTTTTCTTTCAGGCCAGAGAAGATGTTATCTATATGTTAAAGTCCAGGCCGGCTCCCCCTGAGGCCCTGGAGTCACGTTATGGCTCCAGCGTCCCTGGATCAGCTCTCCAGGCTCTGCAGAGGGACGGCGTCACCACCGGTTGTCAAGCGCACAGCCCCAGTGTCTATCAGAAGCCTGTCGCCGAGGTCAGCGGCGACAGCTCATTAATATCACTCATTTTAATAGCTATTAATGCCTGGGAGGGTCTGACTGCATCTTTGCTGCTTCTCAGCTGGAGCGTCTGCAGGAGAAGCACAAGGAGACGTACAGGAGGATGCTGGGTCAGCTGCTGATGGCTGAGAAGTGCCACCGTCGTACCATCCAGGAGCTGGACACGGAGAAACGCAAGCACGCCGACTACATGAACAAAAGTGACGAGTTCACCAACCTCCTGGAGCAGGAGAGGGAGAGGTGAGGAGGACAGGCATGAGTTCAGCCCCATGGACAAACAAAGAGATCTGTCAATAACATCTCTTGTGAATTCTGATTCATTATTTTTTTCGCCTGTAGTTTTCTTATTACAGTCAGATAGAAAAACAAACATTAAGAAATTTTCCCTTTCACAAACATACTCTATGAAGTTACACTCGCAGCTTTAGTTCTTTCTGAACAATCTTTGAATCTAATTCTTAAAATTATGGAAAGGTGATCTTAATTAGACTTTAATCACATGCATCATGCATGTGCCTCCTTAAAGTTTTAAATCTGACCCAAAGCATGGACTTTTTCATAATTGTATATACTGTTGGGGCAATGGCGTTTGAATGATGATGATGATGATGGTTGCGATGATGGAAAAATACAGAGTAAAGAGATGGAAAAATACGGAGTAAAGAGATGGAAAAATACGGAGTAAAGAGGTGAATTTGAATGGAATCTGGGGAGAAATGGACATTAGAGAGTGTGTGAGAGATGCTCTCAACAGCCAAGTCCAGGGCTTGAGGAACAGAGGAGGGAATTGGGTTGAAAGTTAGCCGGGGAAGGGGCCCGACTTGGCTGCTCTGGGAACAAGGAGAGTCAGGGGTGGGATGTGAAAGAATAAAGAGAGGAGCAAATCTCCCATGACATCATCTCTGCGATGAAGTCATCTCTGAGGTTGTGACCAGGCCTGTTGGTCAAGTGGAGATGTGGGCTGAGGGAGCCTGATAGCGAGGCAGAGAGGGTCTCCAGCGTTAGAGAGTGGAGGGAAGGGGCTTCATGAAGGGGCTTCATGGAGGGGCTTCATGGAGGGGCTTCATGGGGATCAAACGAGCATGATCGGGACTGTGAAGATGTGGCCTAAATATGGATGAGAGCTGAGGCTCAACAGATTCACACGCTTACAGATACGGGTGTTTCACACACACACACACACACACACACACACACACACACACACACACACACAGATGCATTGCAACTCACAAAAACTTGAATAATATTGAGAAAAAGTAGTGCATAATGCTTTCTGCCCTGAGTCCTTTTGTACACTAGAAACATCTGTGTGCTGACCCCCACTCACCACAGGGGACCAACGTTTGACCCTTCTCATCATTTCTATTAGACGTTTGAAGCTGGACCAATGGTAATTTGCCAACATGTTTGGATGTTGAATCGAATATCTGTGTTGAAAAGTGCAGGTTTTGTCCATTTCCACTGAAACTCTAGGTTTTGGTCTTGTTGTTATAGTTCCTTCAATCGTCTTTGTTACAACTATGACATGTGAAACACGGTAAGTGGTTCGTGGGAGATGGAACATCTGTTATGTATATCCAGACAGTATAACCAGTCCTGTGCAGGTCAGAGCCCAACACTTACATGTTGCATTTTATCAACTGTCAGAACCTGACGTTTGCAGCTCTGACCCATGCAGAGACAACAGCTAACTCTCTTCCAAGGCTTTTTTTTTTTCTTTTGTTTTTACTGCAGGAAACAGACCATGGTCGTTAAATCATATCACATATGAGCTCTATTTACACATATTCTGTAAGACGTCAGACACTCTTGAATGGTCTTAAAAGACGTAATGGTCATACTGATGTTTAAAAACATCTGTGGTTATAAAAGTTCTGGTCCATTTATGTGGGAAGATGTAGGAGAGGAGACACAGGAGAGTGTGAGTGGGAGCTTTCTGATGAATACACTAACCTGACCTTCAACTAGACTAAGCAGAGTTCCACTGTGTTCTACATTTTACTTCAAGACATGAAAAATCACCTCAACATGATGAAAAGTATGTTTATCTTTGGAAAAAGGATTAGGACTGTTATGTTGTGCATTTGATTATTTAGGATAGGATTGTTATGTTGTGCATTTGCACTTTATTGTTGTCTGTTGTCTGCGTCAACGCATGGGACATGGGACAGTGAGAAACGGAATTTTGATTCCTTTGTATGTCAAGTACATGTGAAGAAGTTGACATTAAAACTGAAACTTGAACTTGAACTTGAAAAAGTGAGACGCCACACAAACAGGTGAGGGCAGGTGAGGCCAGTTGCATTACTGCACAGTGCACATCAGCATCAATAACATGTGCAAGATGTTATTTCACTCAAAGACAGCGTGTTTGCGTGTCCGCTACGTCTGCTTTCAGGTTGGTGTTTTCGCTCGCAGCAGAAGCCCGTCATCGTCTCATCTCCCTCTGCATGCTCTCCTCCAGTCAACCTGGAGAGAGTGAGGACAGAAGAGTCCAAGGCCTCGTGCCAAACATCTGCAGGAATGCAGAGGTTGGGGATGGGAGACGGCGTACCTGAATGAGTGATGGCTAGTGGGCCATCACTCATTCATGCCCTCCTAGACCGGCGTCCATTTTGGAAGCCAGGCAGTTAACATTTTTGAGTGGCGCGGTATGTGCGATGATTAACGAGACAAAGCTCCAGAGTCTCAGGGAGTCACGCAAACAAAATTAAAGCGCAATTTTGAAACTTAAACCTGAAGGAGATGTTTTCTTAACATCCTAACACCGTACCACATGAGAAGCGCGCATTATCCAATCATCTGCTGGCAGAGGGGAGCATGCAGCGCACGTGAACCTGCTGCCCTGCTCCTGTATCTGATTTCCCTCTTTTAACACAGCATCAGTCTGACGCCATCGTCTCTCCTGCCTAACGTTTAAGGCTCCGGCTCAGTCCAGAGGGGTCATTACTGCACCGCCGTGTTTTGACAGTTTTTTGGCAGCTGGTGTCCGTTTCAGTCCTCAGCCTCCCGGCAGAGAAGGCCAGTAGAGAATAGTGAGTAGAGAATAAAAACATTTGCATGTCACGTTATGGATCGCACCTGAGTGATGATTTATCCTTCTTTATTTATGTTCCGCAGAGCCTAATCAAATAAATATGATGCATTCATAAAGAAGTGGAGGTAAAGATACGGGCTGTAGTTAATCCATGTTGGATCAGATGTACTGTTTACCTCACAGTCATGTAGAAATGAAGCAAATGTTCACTTTTACTGTGGACTTAAGTCACTTGCATGCATGATTAATGATGCTAGTAAACAGAATGAGAATTTGCAGATTCACGTGTGTTTAAGAGTCAAGCCCTGAATGCAGCATGGCTACACTCCCATTCATGCCCCTTGACAGGCCCATTAGATTAATTGTATATGTTCACCTGATGGGACCCACCCAGCTCATCCCTACAGTCTCTGCTTTCCTCATCACACCCACTTTGCAAGAATCCAGGTTCAAGTCCACTTTCCCCCAGAGTGTAACTACCACAGCCCCTCTCTCCTGTCAGACTCTGCTCTCCGGGCCACACAGCCAGTATGCTGTTTAGTGGAGAACGGAGATTTAGTCTGAGTTGCATGAAAATATAATTTCCTAATAAAACTCACAATGATAAGTTGTAGTTATGGGATTGTGCTTTTATAGTGATCCTTACATTTTTTTTGTAAGCTTTGATGAAAATCTGAGTGGGAGTGTTTTTGTAAAGCTCTCCTCTCCTCTTGCAGCAGAAGTCCCTCCTCCTCGAGCGGCACACACACATACACACACACACATAACGGCCTCATATGTGGGCGGGACTCCCTCACTGGAGGTCTGATGGTGATACAAATAGCCACATTTCACTGTCCTGATGACATACTGAGGATGTGATGGTGAGGATTCTGTGGAAGAGGAGGCCCTGCTGCAGCCTCTAAATACATTCACAAGGACCATTGTTGAAAATCAGAATTTAACAGTATTCCTACTATGGGGTAAGTTTGAAAGGGTTGTAGCTTCCGGAATCAGTCATCTTTTAATTATTGCTCAAGTTGTTGATGCTCCATCCTCCAGGGTGCACGGGATTCTGTATCACTTTGTTTAATTTTGCAATACAAAAAAATCTTCAGGAAGTGAATATTGAGTGCGCGTCCGGCTGAAGGACAAAAGCGTGATGCGGCTTCCCATGCGATCTGTTTTGCATGTGTTTTGTTGGGGTAAGAAATGAGAAGGGACATGAAGCCTGGAGTCAAAAAAGACCAGTTACAGAGAAAATTATGACTACGTGACATCACCTGGCGTAAATGGCACCTCAGAATGCAAATTGTTTTTGTTTCCATGGTAACATAATTATCACAGATTTATGCTACGGATTGAAATTTATAGTCTCTCACGTTTTTCTACAATTTAGACTGAAGAGGTTGCTTGAGAACGAGAAGGCGTACCAGTTAAAAAAGGAGAAGGAGCACTCCAAACGGCTGGAGAAGCTGCGTGAGGAGCTGGTGAAGCTGAAGTCCTTTGCCCTGATGCTGGTCACTGAGCGCCAGCAGCACCTTGAACAAATGGACCAAGAGAGACAGCGGGTCCAGGAACTCGGCCAGCAGCTCCAGCAGCGGGACCAGGCTCTCAGTGAAGCCAGGGAGCGCGCACGTGAGGACAGAAACAAGGTGCTAAATTTGGAGGCTGAGCTTAAGGAGAAATCTACCACACTAACCCAACAGAAAGAGGAAATGAATACTAAACTGGCCAGTGTAGAGAGCCACAACCGTCAACTTAATGCCAAACTTTTGGGGGTTACACATAAAATGGAGGAGCTAGAGGAAAACAACAGAGTCTTAAAGACATCTGAGGAGGAACTGCAGGAACTGAGGGAGAAGATCAGCAAGGGGGAGTGTGGGAACACCAATGTGATTGCTGAGTTGGAGAACTTGCGGAAACGAGTGCTGGAGATGGAGGGGAAAGACGAGGAGATTACCAAGACTGAAAACCAGTGTAAAGAGCTCAGAAAGAAACTACAGGAAGAGGACACAAAGAGTAAAGATCTCAGGCTGGAGGTAGAGAACCTTCAGAATAGAATGGTAGAATTAGAGAAACTTGAGGGATCCTTCACTATGAGCAAGGCCGAGTGTGCTCAGCTACACACAACTCTGGAGAGAGAGACGGGTCTTACCAAAGAGCTTTCCGATGAAGTCGTCGCACTCAGGATACGCATGAAGGAACTGGAGTCTTCTGAACTCAAACTGGAAAAATCGGAGCTGAGTCTCAAGGATGACATGAGCAAGCTTAAGGCACTGACGGTTGCTTTGATGGAAGAGCGCAAAACCCTGGTCGAAAGATTGAAGTCGGATGAGAAGAAGAACGAGGATTTGAGTAAGCTGGTCAAATCTGAGCAGGGTAAAGTTATGTTAGTGACTGAGAAATTAATAGAAGAAAGCAAAAAGCTCCTCAGATTGAAGTCAGAGATGGAAACCACAGTAGAGACGCTCACTCTAGAAAAGGGTGAGCTGAGCGCGAAGCTAGCATATGAAATGGATAAAACTAAGGATCTTAATTCAAAGGTCAGCCAAATGAAGAAGAGGTTAGATGGGTTCGAACAAGCTGATAAGCTATCCCTGAAGAATAATGTTAAATGTGACCTGGGAAGAATGTCCGATAACATTAAAAGAGAGGACAACAAAGTTAAAGAGCTAACGTGTGAAATAGAGCACCTGAAAAATCGTCTCAAGCAACTCGAAGTCGTCGAGGGGGATTTGATGAAAACGGAGGATCAGTACGACATGTTGGAAAAACGCTTCATGACAGAACAAGACAAAGCCAAAATTCTTTCCAAACAGGTGGAGGAGATGAGGAGTCTGATAGCACGAAACAAAGCGATTGAGAAAGGAGAGGAGGAAAGCCAGGAAGAAGATCTCCGGCAGCAGTGCATGAGAGAGGAAGCAAAAACCAGGCAACTCCAGGCTGATGTTGTAGCGCTCAAGGAGAAGATCCATGAGCTGATGCACAAAGAGGACCAACTTTCTCAGCTCCAAGTGGACTACTCTATCTTGCAGCAAAGGTTTTTGGAAGAAGAGGAGAAAGCCAAGAGCATGAGATCTGAAGTTTTCCAGCTCACCAAAGAACTGGAGATGGCAAAGCGTCACAGTCGGGCACTAAGGCCCAGCTTGAATGGGAGGAGGATGATGGACGTTGCCGTGACATCCACAGGAGTGCAGACAGAAGAATCGTCCGTTGGATCAACAGAAGAAGAGACCCCTGCTGTGTTCATCCGCAAGTCTGTTCAAGAAGAGAATCATATTATGAACAACCTCAGACAAAAGTCCCTGAAAAAGCCAACAGAGAAGAGCGGTATTGAGCGTTCCCCTTCGTCGAGTGGCGACCTCGGAATGAAGAAATCCTGGATCCCCTGGATGAGGAAAAAAGACACAACTCTGGAGACCAACCTGGAAAAACCTCTGCATATGAATGGAGCCCATTTACGTTCAGAAGTGACCATGTCCCAAATGCAAGGGCAGCCTGTACACATCCGGGTAACCCCAGATCACCAGAACAACGTGGCCACTCTAGAGATCAGCAGCCGCACTGCTGAAGAATTTTATTCTAGCTCAGCCCCCCTTAGTCCGAACCCCTCCCAACCAAAGTCCAGGATCACAATCATACCCACCTACTCTGCTTCAACCCAGAAAAGAAAGTCGACCAGCGGACCAACGGGCCCGGAGAGAGCAAAGTCTCCCGTCACCATCACAACAATATCCAGAGCTAAATCTCCAGAAAGCAGCCGGGTTCCTCACCCTTCCTCAGGAAGGCCCCTGTCCCCCGTTCCTCTCATGACAGTGAGCACTGCTATAGTCCCCAACACATGTGGCTCCCCAGAACCCCAGGAGATGACCGTGGGCCGGGCTGTGTTCAAGGTTACCCCCGAGAAGCAGATGGTCCCCATGCCGATAAGAAAGGGCCCCAGCAACACCAGCATCATCACCACCGCTGACGACAACAAGATCCACATCCACCTAGGCAACAGCGTGAACCCAAAGATGGTAGTCAGGCCTGTGGCTGCTGTGATGGAGGGAAAGGAAATGACCTTATCAACCGGGACAGTTTTACGCTCCCCCCGCCAAGTCACCACCACCACCACCACCACCAGGAGCACACAGAGCAAAGTGACCAGCAGTATCACTATTTCACCTGTAACGTCCACCACAGCTAAACCCACACAAAGCAATGTAAGTTCTGCTGTAAGTTTTGTGTTTCACAGCTTTTTTCTGCTTATCTGTCCTCACATAAAAATGTCAGCAGTTATTTATGGCATTAGGCATTAATCTTAAGTAAATGCATTTCCAAAAATATTAAATAATATTTTTGCACCCTCCTCACTTTTTGGCAGTGATTTAATATCTCAATTTATTTATTCATTCATTTCTACAATCTATGTGACTAACAGCTTCCTCCCACACTGATAAACATGTCGGAAGAAGCAGCGCTGTGTTGGTGTTTCACTGAACCTTGATAATAATCTGGCATTGTGAAGGGGATGAATGGCGTGACAGAAATGGCCCTATGTGCAGGCCTCACACAGCAAGGCTAATGATACGGCATTCTGCCACCCTGCTACACTCATGCTGCAATTTACATTTGATATTCAGTATTTACAGGGTTTTATTCACAAACAGCTAAACAGGGCTCAGTGTCCTCTGGCTGACACAGAGAAGGCAGCACTGCAGAGGAACTGCTAAAACCAGGCCTGTGGCGTTGACCACATACTGGAAAAAAAGTCATGGTTTAATTTTTCCTTTAGTTCCTGTAACACATCTGATTAGTAACTCATAAATGCACAGTTCCTTCCTTGCTGTCATACATTTATGTCCTATTTTCACGGATCTCTCTGTTTACCAGGTTGGGCACGATGCCCAGGCACCTCGCACAGGATTGACCCGCATTCCAATGTCCAAGAGCCTCAAGACTGGAAAAGCTGTGCTGGGATCTTTGGGAATATCCAGTGGAATGAAGCTCGAGTCGCGAGCTGAGAGTCAGTCTATGAGGATAGAAGTGAAAAAATCCACCACTAATAGCGGTATTTTACAAAATGGAGGGAAGGCCTGACTAAAATAACAGTACCAACAAACAAAACATTTATATACTTTCTGTATTTTAAAAATGTACTGTTAGGTGTTGTATCAGACTGTGCAGCTACTAACGGAATAATTGCTTTGAGTGTTTGCCTCATTTATAAAGTTTGTCAGTTACATTTCATTATTATAATGTATGTCACGTTTCTTTTTTAAATGTAAATTATATGTGTTTTTATTGTAAATGTTTTTACAGAAGTCTTTCAAATAAATTTTACCTCAGATTGTGTGTGTCAGGCTCATATACTGAAGAAAAACAAGCTATTCCCAGCAAAGACAGAGAATTATGATCACTTTTACATCTGTTGCAAAGTTGCTAAATATATATATAGCCTATCTCCCCCATTTTTATACATTAGATACAAGTGAAAAAAGCCAAAAGTCCCAAATTATAATTGCCATTCTTTCCTCATCAATACTTTTCTTTTAAAACTTCCACGCTATTTGTGATAAAGTAGCTGATTTAATCTGCTAAAAAATATATTTTAAAAAAGTATACTAAAATTAAAAATAAATAGGTCCGCTAACTACATTTTTGTACTTGATGATGATTCAGATATTCAGCTAATCAGTTAAGTACAGTATTTAAAGCTAAATTCCCTTCGTTAAATTGTTAAAACATTTTAATTTCGGTTCTATACTTAATAATAAACTTTAACTAATACATGCAAACATGGTTCTAATAATATTCTATTTTATAACCATTGTAAATGACAGGCAGAGGAAAAGGAGGCGTTGCTTAATTCCTGACGTATAGCGTCTCATCGTCTGATTGGCTGAAACGCTTCCTGCTTCTTCTTCTTGGACGGGATTAACAAGGAAGATCAGAGCAACATTACAATGACCCGATCGTTACATTAAATTAAGGTGGAAGTCTGTCATTTGTTTGTTTTACGCATCATTGTGAAGTTTTGTGTTTTTGTTTTGCGGTGTTGGCTCGATTGGGAGCCATCAATTGTCGCATACTCTAGATTGTTTTTGCTCTACGCGGATCGCAGCCATGATGGCGTCAAGCTACAATGCTAAGGAAGAGGACGGACACCATTCCGGTGCAGCAAATCACGGAGGTACAGGGGCTGTTAAAAGTAAAAAACCGGACAACACGGCGTTCAAACAGCAACGACTTCCAGCCTGGCAGCCCATTTTAACGGCTGGCACCGTCCTGCCCGCTTTCTTCGTTATCGGACTGATCTTCATCCCCATCGGTATCGGCCTGTATGTCTCCTCAAACAACATTAAAGAGTTCGAGGTAAGGTCACGGTGACTGCACAGCTGTCATTTAGCTTGCTAACGTCATAGCTAACTTTAAAACAATTCGGCGTCAAAAACAGGCTTTGTCAGTTCTACACTGTGAATTTAACATACGCGTCCAACGCCAATGACGTAATTTAAGAGGCGTTATAAATGCCTCTACGCATTTTTTTCTTGAGGCGTTACGTCAAAAATATAAAAGAAGCACAAACTATTTTGACTTCTGTCGGCATTACAGTGTTGGGACGCCATATAGTACCTTTTCAAAGCTTTTAATCAAAACTATGGACTTTTAACGTACTTCAGTTAAAGATTGGATGAAAGTTTTGTAGTATTTTGTCGTGTTGAAACTAAACTTGAGGCTGTTAAATAACAAACCACAGTTTTCAAAGTGGCGTTTAAGTTGAATCCATAGTCCATTAGGTTATTGGGTTAATAAAACATGTCTTCAGTTTATTTTTCAAATGCCCGGCTCCACTTTTCCAGATTGATTACACTGGCGTGGACATCTCCAGTCCGTGCTACAGCTGTGCCAGGAACTTCACCTGGAACAGCACAACGCCCTGTCACTGCACCGTCAATTTCACCTTGGATCAGCCATTTGAGGTGAGCACCAGCCCACGCTGGGATGATAACATGAATAATAGATGGATCAATTAATACCCATTGAGGTCTATTTTCTCCACAGGGTAAAAAGCACTCAGGGTTAGGGATTGTTTGGACACTAACATCGATCATTCTGCAAAGAAAATATCCACCACAGCAACCTCTAGAAGTGCTGTATTGATTGTAAAAAGCCTTGACTATGCTTGGAATTTGGTCACATCATTTTAAGAGTGGCCATGTAACCAAAAAGTAACCTCTATGCTTATTAAATTAATTTCTGTGGATGGTTCCTTCTTGTGCAGCCCCTATTATTAGCCTTTACTGACCTTAACTGGCTCTCTCCTCCCCTGCAGAACAATGTCTTCATGTACTACGGATTATCTAACTTCTATCAGAACCACAGACGTTATGTGAAGTCCAGAGATGACAGCCAGCTGAATGGCGACCTGACTGCATTGACGGTTTGCCAGTTAAATGTTTGCGTTTACTGTATTATATTCTGTGTTTATTATATTACATTAGCATTGATTGTTTTTACAGAAGCCAAGCAAAGAGTGTGAGCCGTACCATACTAGTGACGGACTGCCCATTGCTCCGTGTGGAGCCATAGCTAACAGCCTGTTTAATGGTAAGCGCTGCAAAACTTTGGTGTTAGTTTGTTTGGCACATTTGCTCATCATAAGTATTTCTTTCAGACACTCTGGAGCTGTATTACTTCGAAAACAACACCAAAATCCCAATTTCTATGTTGAAGAAGGGCATTGCATGGTGGACAGACAAGCACGTGAAGTTCAGGAATCCTGGCGGAAACAACAATCTCACTGTCGTGTTCAAAAGTGACTTTAACACCTTTGAGCCCTGTAACCTTTTGTCTCATAAACACCCAGTGACAGGCTTGTCTTTCTCAGGCACAAGCAGACCGGTGAACTGGAGGATGCCTGTTTACGAGCTGGACCCATCAGATCCTGACAACAACGGCTTCATCAATGAGGACTTCATTGTGTGGATGCGTACGGCTGCGTTGCCCACATTTCGCAAGCTCTATCGCATTATCCAGAAGTCCAACACGACCCCCACCCTACCCAGGGGCAACTATGTGCTGAACATCACCTACAGTATCCTTTCACGTTGAATTCCCGGTACTGGGGAGTCAGCATTAGAGATCACTTTTATCACTTAACACTTATAATAGATGTGAATCTTGAAAGTATTGAGTAAAAAAAAACAAACAAAAACCCTCGTAGATATTTGGCGACACCTAGTGGTGAGAAAGCAGTCCAAAAGAATTATACAGCAGAAGAGAAACAAATAACAGAAATTTAAAGACATCAGGTTTTTCTTTTGTAGAAACCCATAGAGGAGGACCTGCATCAACACCGGCAAGAATTTTGGTTTTGTTTGGAGTGCTTTCATCAAAGTATATTTTTTTTTTACGCTAACGCAGTAATCCTGTAATCACTTGATTCTTAAATCAAAAATTAATGACAAAGTTAATATAAATGACATGGTTTTTAGTCTTTCTGTTGATAGAATTGTATGTTTATGATAGTCCAGAGGCTTCAGATGTGTTTATTTAACTGCATGTAATCAGATTACCCGGTGCTGAGCTTTGATGGTCGCAAGAGGATGATTCTGAGCACCATTTCCTGGATGGGGGGGAAGAACCCTTTCCTGGGCATCGCCTACATTACAGTGGGCTCCATCTGCTTCTTCCTGGGAGTCGTTCTGCTCATCATCCACCACAAATACGACACCCGCAACAGCAGCGCAGACATTCCAAACTAAACCTGTCCTGGGTCGCGCTCGCCTGCCTGTGCTTGCATGGTTGACCCTAGAATGTCTGTCTGGGCTGCTTGATTATTAGTGTGATTATAGTGGTGTCTAGTCATCTGTTATGCAATTGTGCTTGTAAAAGTGAGCAGCGTTGGTCGTGCATTATTAACGGCTCCGCCAGCTCTGTGGATGAAGGATGTTAGAGTACATTTAGCTTCATGTCAGCTGCTAAGAAAGTCATTTCCCGTTTTATCTAGTCATCTATATGTTATCAGAGTATCTGTTGTACTCCAGCAGTACTGAATGGCTTTATTGTTAAAAGGTGTATTTTTATGTGCAAATGTTTCCATATTATACATTGTCTCATGTCCTGCTGATGAATGTACCATTCTGCATCACTAACGTAGCTCCATTCAGAGATAGTAATTCTTTTGTGCTATTTATTGAGCTAAATATTGATATTTAAAGATGAGTATTCGATCCTCTGGAAAGCCTAATCACAATTGTTACAACATTCGTGCACTATTCATTCAGTGCATAGAAAAAAATAGTCCCTTGGTCCCCTTTTTAAAATGAAACTAAGTACTGCTGGGAACATTCTAAACAGCAACACTCAGCACCCGTATTATAACCCTTCATGTGTTAACTTATCTTGGGTTCTTTAATGTTGACCAAATTTTATGCACTTTAAAAGTGTCTGGTTCGTGAGTTCCCCTCATTGTTTCCCCTTGTCTTCTTTTCCTGCATCCTCGTCTCCTCGGTCGGACAACCATTTGAAATGGGAATTTGTTTTCTATGAGGTATGTACATATTGTCCAATTAAACAACTCTGTAAAATTATTGTGGATTCATTCTTGATTAAAAATCGTATAGGCTTATGATTTGCAATAAATATTTTGAACTTGAAAAGGAATTGATTTTACCCCGCCACTGCAGTATACACGTTTGGCCAGCAGATGGCAACGTTACGCTGATTTCAGGCGTACTTGCCAGTGGCGTGTCTGTCTCGGCACATCACATTACAGAGAGATAATGTAAAATATTATGTATGAATCTCTAAGCCACTTACAATTAAGTGCATTATTGTTTCCTTCATTCGCGCAGACGCAAGGGAGTATGTAAACTTGAATTATATAAAAGCTTTATTGCTTTTTCCTAAAGTTCTATGTTAATTTCATTTGGGTTTTATTTTTTCCGTCAGAGTAGCCATCTTCTATTAATCCTATCTATCCTGAGCTGTCAATCAATCCAACCAATCCAACCGACTGAAGCGAACGCGTTAGCCAATTAAAGGGGGGCGTGGCGCTTACCTGGTCAGTACTCAGCGTGGCGTTAGCGGTATACAGACTGGTCCGTAACATTACAATGGATATTCGAATATTTTTTGAGTGACGGTGCGGACAGGAGCAAGCAGGGAGAAGCGGCACCGCCACACAGCATCACTTCGATTAGAAACTTAAGGACCGAAGGCAACAGCAACACTGGAGGTAGCATCTATGCTAGGGCCTAGCATGGATGCTACCTCAGTTTATGTTTATAATAGAAGTGGAGCTGCATGGTGCTGCTGTCTGAACACCTCAGCCCCCGTGGGAGTAAGTTGGAGTTTAATAAGTGAGCACAGCACTACACTATTTTGTGTTTTATATATACAGTATATATATATAAGGATGAACTACCTGTAAAATGATATTACAGAACTCTAGGAGTGACCACAGAGCTGCCGTTCAAGCCTGAGGCTGATAAATGTAGGTTAAAAAAAAAAGTACCCCAATGAAAAAAATCCAACGGCCCCCTCTTATTTGTTTCTGCAGTCGGGCCTGATTTTCTTGAATAAATTAGTATAAATTCTTTAAACTTTTCATGTCTAAAAGATCAAATGCTGGTGCTTGATTCGGACACTAGGGGGCACCTAAACAGCCAGAACCTGGATGGTCGAGCCAAATACTCGGATGGGAGATTATTGTCTGATATTCTGGATTAAAAAGTGCTCAAGTGATTCAGGGGCTTGTCCTGGATTTAACATCTGTAAGACTGAAGACGGTTTTTATTCCAAAACATTAAAATCAGAGTTCATGAAAGTTAAAGTCGATTTAAAGAATAAATCAGATGTCGAAGTTGTTTATTTTGAATATTTCCGTTCTCAGCGTTGTTTTGGCAACCATTACCCTGCCATGTAGTTAAGCTGATGACCTGAACACTGAAACTCATTAAGTCACCAGAGAGAAAGAATGCAGTTTAAAAAAAAAAAAAAAAAGTAATTCCCCAAAGAGTGGCGCAGTCCCAGCGGGGGGGCGCACACCGACTGAGGCAGTTACGACAGGCAGGGCTGTCGTAACTGGTAAACTGAGATCTGGGACCTGCCCCCCTTATTAAGTAGCTGATGGTGGAAAGATTCTTCCCATTTGGAAAGAAACTTTTCCTGCTCGGGCATCGGAGCACGGAGAGAGGAGGTGAAGGTCCGGCTGCTCCTCACACACTGCTGGAGAAGAGACGCTCCGAGGCTGACGCTCGCTGGCTGCGCTTCCGGGGAGATTGAATGTAAGCACCTAGAATTCATTTTATTTGTTTAGTTTTTTTTTTTTTAATTTAGTCATCACTTTATTTTTTCGTTTTCATTAATTTAACACTTGTATATCCTATTTTATATTTCTCTTTCTGCAAACCTATACTTATTTTTTTTCCCAAAACTTTAATTATTCTTTGAGTAAATGTTTCAACTTTTCAAACATTTTGTCATGTTTCATTGTTTTACCACTGAGCTACATTTAATGAAAATACTCCAAACCCTCCTTAAAAGGTTTTAATCATCCAGTAAAACCAGAAACCAGCTCTCAGTATGGAGAGAAAAGCAATGAAAACGCTCTAAAAGAGTCAGTCATTTGAATGAAAACGAGCTCCAACCGTGTGAGCGCGCCTATCTGCAGTGTTCGCGTCTGTGCAGCAGGAGGTGCGCGCAGTCTGCGGTGAAGACCGTGCGTGCGGCCCTTTTCCGCTTATTCGGTCTCAAAAGGTTTCCTCCGGCCGAGACGAGGCTCTGATTTAAATGCAGCTCCAACATTTGCTGCGTGCGACCAAACCAAAAGGAAGCAGACCGTCCCAGAGGTCACACCAGAGCACCACAAGGTCATCTGTAGGGACTCAGACGCAGACATCAGCTTTTATTAGCTTAAATGATAGCGTGAAGCAGCTTTTGTCATCATTTTGTATTGTTATTTGGGTCCAAATGCTGTAAAAGTAAATAATTTGAGGAGTCGGTGTAACAAAAAGATGTCGTGGAATCTTTTTTTACTCTCTAATTATTATGAGTCAGTGTTAAATGGCCACCCCAGGGTGCAGGCATCAGCAGGAGGCATCAAGGTGTGGCAGCTGTTATGTAAGGGAGTCCAGATGGAGCTTGTTGGGATGGAAAGATCTCATTATACAGCAGTTTTTAATATTTCCACATAAAAATAATAGAAGGGTGCTTGGTTCCAGAGAACATGTTGCACTGCAATTGTTTTTGTTTTTTTTTTTTCCTGTGAGGGGGAACTGGAGTGTGTCAGACAAACGCAGAAACGTCTTTCTTGTGTCTCTCAGAGCGGTTGATGTGCTGCTGAGCCTTCAGGGGCCAAACATGAAGTTCGGGCTGTGCCTGGCCACGGCTGCCTTCCTCGCAGCCCTGCTGTCCTCTGTGGACGCTCAAGGTAAATGCAGCCCCGCCACTCACACACACACACACACACACACACACACACACACACACACACACCAACCCCACTCTGTTCCTTCATCTCCTGCTGTCCATTGTTCATTTATTTCCTCTGCAGGAATAATGCTGTATCGATAAATTGCAATAAAGTTGTTTGTATTTGCTGTGTTTGCTGTCAAATGATGTTTCCACGTTGACGACTGTCATTTTTATCCCTCCTCTCCAGCATTTCTGGTAACCTTTTAAATTGGCCCAGAGAGTCGAGCAAACGTGTCTCGATGGCTCGATCTTCTCCTCGTAAACATTGCAGCAGCGCTGTTGCTGCAACAGCTTAATGACAGCAAAGTGCTGCATCTTTTTTTTTTCCCCCGCCTCAAAGCAAGAATCAGAACCCTGCCAGGTTGTTGTGAATCAGGCAGTAAAATGCTAAATTACAGAGATTCGACCCTGCCCAAAGTGTCAGACTTTGAAATTGATTTAGCTGTGAATAAACGGTAGGAAAAAAAAAAAGTTCAACAGTGAGGCTGAAATGATTTGACAAATGTCAGCTTTGCGCTACGTTCAGCAGCACAGTTTGTTCAGTGTCATTTTCGGTCTTTAGAGTTGATGGGGAAATAGGCTAAAGCTGAGTTAAATTGGTTTTAGTGGCCGTTTAGTCGGGTTCGTGCTCCAGATCTCTCAGTCATTATGACTGTAAATGACTCGGAGCGCTTTCCTCTGCTTACATTTGGTCTCAAATGATGGCAAATATGGAAATATGGTATGGAACGCTTCCCCCCCACCCCCATCCCCTTTGAAAGCTCTCTGGCAGAAGGGAAAGGGTTTAATCGTCAGGTCTCACATATCTCTGCAAACCGAATGGAAAGATGAAATCCGAGAATCGCCAATTAGTCCTCAGACAGCACCCAGACAAAGAGCCATTCTAGAGCTTCTCTTTGCGGGAATTTGCAGAAAAAAGAAAAAAGCTCAAAATGCTGAACTGCAAAATAAACGGAAAGTTAATATGCGGTAATGTTTAATGTCAGCACATGTTGTGGAATTATTCTGGCGTTCGTCCTGCCTCTTTGGGAAAATCGCGCCTCTGCTGGGTCTCTCCTCTGGCGGGAGCTCGGGCCAGGACGGTGGTCTGGCTGGAAAGTGAGGATACCGACAGAACAGTAGCCGGACTCCGGCCCGCCTGAGCCAGAGGTGGCCTTTATTAGGAGCTGACAGGCCAGGCGGCAATGTAGCGAGAGAAAACTACAAAGTCTACACAGGCCGAGGCTGTAGGCAGCAGGCAGATCCGCCATTGTCCCCCAACACCAGCAGGACGTTTGGTCAGAAAGAGCCAAAACCAAACTGTGTTAACGCGATTAAAAAGAAAAACCGAACAAGCGCGTTTAAAAATCTGAATGTTGTGATCCACACCTACACACACTCCCCTACCCTGTCGGAGATGAGTGCTCGCAGGAGAAATCAGGGGGAATGCAGTCCATGGGGCCCCCCGTGGGTTGATGCGCCAGGTTGGTGATCCTCCAATCCCAGTTTGTATTTTATGGGCTCCTGTTTGTCATCTGCCTGTGCGTTCGTTGTGTTGCGAGCTATGGCATCCTACTCGGAGCATATTCTACAATGATATTCTCTTTTATTCTTACCAAGCTTTGATATTTAACATTAATTACAGCTCGATGCATGTTGTAGTTGTTTTGACTCATCGCCATGGTGACATCCATGACAACAGTCTAGACAGTTTAGTCCTGTAGGCAGCTGAATTTAACCCCCTTTAACATCTTGAATTTATGAGAATTATATTTACTTTAAAGTCTTTAAAGTCAGGTTTAGCTCTGAGCAAACTAGCATGAAACTCAGCAGTGCGAAAAATGAGAGAATTAATCAGGAAACAGACTAACAACTCACATTATGACACCTTAAATGAAAGTTTGACACACTTGGAGGCAATCTGTCCATCCCGTTAACCCTAACCCATCTCCTCAAAATACTGACCGACGGTAAGAAAGAATATCATTCTAAAATATGCTTGTCGTCTGTCTGTGTGGTCCCCACTGTACATGGAGAACAGCGTCCAGTCAGTCAAAGTTGTTGAGCCAAACAACTTTCTCATGTACACCATGCATGAGTGTCAGAGTGTGCGGTTGCCTCACGATGTGTGTGTGTGTGTGTGTGCGTGTGAGTGAGTGTCTTCCTGTATTTACATGAATGTACACACCACCTCTGCTCTGGTCCATCTGAAAGGCCTTTCCAGCGTTTACATTCATTCTGTATGTTTCGAATGAAAAAGTACACAAGCGTCTGCGGTCACCAGTTGTGTTCTTTTTTAAATGGTTTGCAATGGATGTGTGCCACTCATATTTTAACCAAATAAACAGTGCACCGATTTCTCATCTTTGAAATATGTTTATATACGCCGTATATACAACATATGGCTTCCAATTTTCTCCAGAGTCAGCAACCACACGGCAACGCTGCTTCCATTGTATGATCGGTAACTTGTGAATGAAGCCACGGTTGTATATTTGCGTTGCTGCGATCCGTCCTTTGATAAAAGCAGCCTAGTGTGTGGTCAGGGCATGTGTTAGCGCGGCTGCACTCGGCATGTGTCGATGGCCCACCCGCTGTTTGCACTGCGGCAGACTGATGTTGTGCACATGTTGCCAGCGCTTGAGTTGGTCGGGCAACTCAAACAAAGGCCATTTTGCTCCAAAATGGCCCCTCACACCTTTTTTTCCCCTCCCGGTGTTGTCATGTGTTCTTGTCATCCTCACAAACGGAGTGTTGTGCGTCTGTCCACCAACAACAATGGAGGAACGTCCACTTCAGTCCTGAAGTGTTTGTTGTTGGGAATCTATGTGAATGCCTGACTGAAAATCCCATTTATTTCAACTTGATCAGAAATAGTCGCACAATCTTTGCTTGGATTTAACTCGGTTTCCGTCTCGTCTGCAGTGGAGCCCCCATCGGACTTGAAATTCAAAATTCTAAATGAAAACTCAGTGGAAATGTCGTGGCGGAGACCCTCGTCGAGGATAGAGGGCTTCAGAATACAAGTCGTGTCCGATTCAGGTCAGTGTGACGCAGGCAAGTACATTAAAAAATATCTGTGCCTACAATCCATCTCAACTCTGTTTTTTACTGTTCAATTCTTCCAGATGAAGCAGTTAGAGACTTTAACCTTGACGCTTACACCTCTGTGACCTCAATCACTGACTTGACCCCTGACTTGGACTACTCCGTGTCCATAAACTCTTTCGACGGGTCAGAGGAGAGCATTCCCATCTTCGGACAGTTAACCAGTAAGTACAAATTTGTTTTCTTATTAACGTTTTTCAGGCCAAAAAGGCAAAACATTGCAGGATCTGATGGTTTTCTATCCTTTCTGGATGTTGAATTGACATCGTGGTTATCGTGCTTATGCTCCACATGAGATGGGAGAACATCTGCAGAGAGAACCTTCCCTGAAACAGCCGATTGTTTGCCGCTAATGAAGTGTGCATGTGGGCCTGCGTGGCTTTCCTACATGTGCCCCGCCTTTAACGACGTGTTGATTTTCTTGTCATTTATCACCTCCAACCCCCCTTCCCCCCCCCCCCCGCTGTGAGGCAGGGGTACCAGCGTGTGGTGCTCGCTCACCATGTGTTTCCTGTGTTTCAGTCCAGTCCGGGAACAGCAGCGATCGAGTCCGGAGGCCAACAGACATCATCAGTAAGTGTGTTTCCTTCGGGCTCTGGTTCTTTCTCTGTACGGGTGGAGGTGGTGGTGGTGGGGGCAGGTGTCCGACAGTGAGCGCAACGCCAAATGTAACAAACCAGTTGACACGTGAAGAGAAAAAGGCGATGGGAGAGGAATGGTTCTGGTTTCCATCATGGAGCGGAGGGAGCATCGGGAGGTGACGCATCGATTGTGCCACCCAAGCTGCGTTTCCACTGAGCAGAACCGCTGTTGTTGGCACGGTTTTCTGCATTTCCACTGTGGAAGTGTACCAAATAAGTGTACCGTACCAATTTTTGGTACTCTTCTATTCAGGTAGCAGGACTATGGTGTCGTATGAGGAGTCCAGTGACTGGTTCATAAGCATGTGACACCACAGTCTAAGAATTCCTCATCCCTCCATTCATCCATCCATCCATCCATCTTCTAATCAATCATTTAAGCACATTGCACTGCGTAATAAAACCAGAACTCCAGATGCACCAGCTGCCCTTTAAAGTGTTCAGAAATGCGGTGGGGACGGCACATCTTAGCTCGATGTCAAACTGTCCTCTTCCATTGGAGCATTCCTCCAGGAAACACTGACCAAACACATCTGTCAGGGAGGCTTTGAGCAAAGGCGATTAAATTAATTCCACTGACACAGGGCCCGAGAATTGTTTTAATAGAGACATATTAAAAGTTCCAGACGTTTCCATCTCTGAGGTGTGGGAAGTATTACCAGCGCGCACTACAGGTGGAATCTTTTCTAAATATTTAGCTTCTCTGAATTATTGCCTCTGGCTGCTGGAATCTACTGGCATGCTGTTAACCACTGATATTTCCTTTGATGTCAGAGTATTTTGGGCCCTCCAACTACATGTCAAGATTGTTTAGACCAGCCTGAAGCTGTCTATGTTTAATTTATTTTCTTTTTTTTTTTTTTCTGTTGTGTAGATTTTTTGAACCATCATTAACCAGGAGTGGAATTAAGCTAACTTACTCCTCTGCTGTCTTTCCGCCTAGAATGTTCCGTCAGCGCAATAACAGACTTAGTTTTCCTGGTGGACGGTTCCTGGAGTGTGGGGAGAGAAAACTTCAAGCACATCCGCAGCTTCATTGCCTCTCTGGCCGGGGCCTTCGACATCGGCGAGGACAAGACCCGGGTGGCCGTAGTTCAGTACAGCACAGACACCCGCACAGAGTTCCCCCTCACCCGTTACACCAGGAGGGGAGATTTGCTCCAAGCCATCAACTCCCTGCCTTACAAGGGTGGGAACACCATGACAGGTAAAATGTTTTTTACCCCTGAAGGAGGTGGAAGGACGTCTGATTGTAGGCTCAGTTTTAAGATACTTTAATCTCTGTAGTCTGGAGGCCAGTATTTACCATTCACTCCAGTACGGTATTTAGATTCATTTCCAATAGACGATGATGAAAAACAGGTGTTTGTATTACTGTGATATTATCCTCTTTAACCTTTCTGCCAGAACATTTTTTACTATCAGCAGGACGGTAAAAGTAGTGTTGAGATGTATAACATTTGCTTTTGTCTAATATAATCCCAGCGTCTTTACTAAGTTTGTGTGTTGTTTTTTTGTCTCAAGGCGATGCTATTGATTACCTCCTGCAAAACATCTTCACGGAAGCCGGCGGATCCAGAAAAGCCTTTCCTAAGGTAGCCATGATCATCACCGATGGAAAATCCCAGGACCCAGTGGAGGAGTATGCTAGAAGGCTTAGGAATATCGGAGTGGAAATATTTGTCCTAGGTATGTTTCGTTAAATATTACTCCCCCACGTGAAAGTCCTGTCCTTGGAAAGAATTTATTTTTCCGCAGATCGGAATGTCCATATTTTATATTTGCCACATCTGATACACAGTGGTGAACACACATGCTGAAACCCTGATGCTCAACCGTTTTATCCTTTCTTTTTTCAGGCATCAAAGGGGCAGATGAGGATGAGCTGAGGGAGATTGCGTCGACACCTCACAGCAAACACGTGTACAACGTTCCCAACTTCGACAGGATCCAAGAGGTGCAGAAGAAGATCATCGGAGAGGTGTGTTCCGGCGTCGACGAGCAGCTCAGCTCTTTGGTCAGTGGAGAAGAACGTAAGTAAACACGCTGACTCCATATTAACGTCGAATACATCAACACAGCAGTTAATTTTCCCTGGGTTTGCCCTGCCCGCCAGTGGTGGAGCCAGCCTCCAACCTGCAGGTCACGGAGATTGCGTCTAAATCGATGCGGGTGACATGGGATCCTTCACTGGGTGATGTCACAGGTTATAAGCTCACCTTCAACCCCATGCTAGCCGGAATGAAACGTCAAGAGCTTTACACGGGGCCAACTCACACGTCCATCAACGTCCGTGACCTTTCCCCCGAGACTGTGTACGAGATCACTCTCTATGCCCTCAAAGGTCTCACTCCTAGTGAACCCATCGTCGCGACAGAAAAGACCCAGCCGGTCAAGGTGACGACAGGTAAAATACGTTACTGGAAACAACGCTCTATGGATTGTAGGGGAGGCCGCAAACAGCTTTGATTAACCCTTTGATTAACGTCTTTGTCCAGAGTGCTCTCTTGGGGTTGATGTGCAGGCCGATGTGGTCCTGCTGGTTGACGGCTCGTACAGTATTGGATTACAAAACTTCGCCAAAGTGCGTGCCTTCCTGGAGGTCCTGGTCAATTCCTTTGACATCGGACCCAGCAAAGTCCAGATTAGCTTGGTGCAGTACAGCCGAGATCCCCACACTGAGTTTGCCCTCAACACCCACCACGACATCAACGCCGTCGTCAAAGCAGTGCGCACGTTCCCCTATCGCGGAGGCTCCACCAACACCGGCAAGGCCATGAAATACGTCAAGGATAAGATTTTTATCGCATCCAGAGGAGCGAGGCAGAATGTTCCACGTGTCATGGTCCTGATCACCGATGGAAAGTCGTCCGACTCGTTTAAGGACGCGGCCACCAACTTGAGGAATATTGACGTGGAGATCTTTGCCGTTGGCGTGAAGGATGCCGTGAGGTCAGAGCTCGAAGCCATCGCTAACCCCCCAGCTGATAATCACGTCTTTGAGGTGGAGGACTTTGATGCTTTCCAGAGGATTTCAAAAGAGCTGACTCAGTCCATCTGCCTGAGGATCGAGCAGGAGCTCCTCAACATCAAGAAGAGAAGTAAGTAGGAGGTTTGAACTTCTGACCCCGAAGGTCAAATCAGTGGTTTGAATGACTGCCAGTGAGTTACTAAACCGCCAGCAAGATTTGCATTTACAGTTTCCTAGCTGTGGAAATGTTATCTAGGACAGAGAGAGTTTTTGGCACGAATTTCAAAGTGTTCCTTTTATGGTAGATGGTCAGACCACTGCTCATTTCTTTTTCAGGTCTGCTTCCGCCAACTGACCTGCAGTTCTCTGAGATCTCGTCCAGAAGCTTCCGCACCTCCTGGACACCTCCTGCTGCCGAGGTCATGTCTTACCTGGTGCGCTACCGCAAGGCTGAAGACATCACTGGCGACTACATTTCCATAGCGCTGCCCGGCGATGCCACCTCGGTGGTTCTGCAACACCTTTTCCCCCTCACTGCCTACGAGGTCAACGTCTTCGCTCAGTACGACAAAGGAGACAGTTTCCCACTGAGCGGTGAAGAGACGACCTTAGAAGGTACCACAGCTTTGTGCTTTGAGAGGGCTCAAAGGCAGAAGAAATACTAACTGAAGGATTCTTTCTTTCACAGAACAAGGACCGGTACGAAACCTACGTGTTTCAGAGGAGACAACAAACAGTTTCAGAGTGTCATGGCAAGCTGCCCCAGGTCCGGTCATCAGATATCGCCTGTCCTATGTTCCGCTGAGCGGTGCTGGGGAAATACTGGAGGCTCAAACTATTGAAGCCGAGACCTCCATCGTTCTGCAGGAGCTCTTCCCCATCACCACCTATCGAGTGTCTGTGTTTGCTGAGTACTCAACAGGCATGGGTCCTGAGATGCAAATCGAAGGCACCACCAAGGAAGGTGAGCCAGAAAATCTAGTTCAGAATAACGTCGAGAAAAAAAAACCAAGTGGATCCGAACTGTCATCTGATTCATTCTTCTTGATTTTCAGTCCTCGGTGCCCCTCGCGACCTTCGCGTGTTTGATGAGACCATTTCCACAATGAAGCTGGCCTGGCAGCCCGCCCGAGGGAATGTCCTCCAGTACCGCATCCTCTACAAGCCTGCCGAGGGGGGCGACAGGAAAGAGATAGCTGTGAAGGGAGATACCACCCAGGCTGTGCTGAAGAACCTCCAGCCAGCCACTGAGTACGAGCTGTTTGTCAGCGCCCGCTACTCTTCTGGTGTGGGTGACCCCCTGATTGGCACTGGAACCACTTTGGAAGGTAAGGCAGAGCGCCACAGGTCTTTGAGGCATGACAGGAATGTTTCTATTGCAGCACAAATGCATGGACTCAGCAAGAGGACAGGGCTGAGCTGCCAAACGTGTTCCTGTGTTCAGCCCTCAGACATGCACTTTTTTTTTTTTTTTATTGCTGTTTATAGTTTGCTGTGTCTATCAAAAGTACTTGAGTTAGGTCAGCTGTCTCGTGTCACGTTCTTCTCACAGGCAGATGCTAAAGTAGAATTGAGGAAGTGGAGCTTTTACTGTGATACAAGTATTGACTGTGATTTTGTGTGTTTGTTATTAGAGAGAGAGAGGAAAAGTTGGAGGAGGGCCTAGCCTCGGGGGTGACAATTAAGGTCTTACTGCATGTCCCACCCCTGCATTTTTGGAAATCCCAGCATCACCCACTAATGGCTAGTTAATTATAGAAAATGGGAGCTTTATTACCCAGATATAACCTACTCTTCTGCTGTCTAACCCATGTATTCAAAACACCTTCAATCATGGTGGTTTACCATTGTAAAAACAAACAGTGAACTCATCTGCCATCGAGCTCTTCACGTAATTAAGACAAAATCAATCTTGCTCTTTGATGGGTTTAAGCCTGTGGACAAATGAGCGCTCTTTGCCTGAGCTGACTTCTTTCTTCGTGTTGTTCTTTTCCTGGCAGTGATGCTGCACCAGGGAGGTCCCACCTATGCTTTCATAAAAATATTTTGCTGATGACAAGATTTTAGCTGTGTTTCCCCCGGTTCTCCTCATTCCCACATTGATCACAGGGCTTCATTGTTTACAGCCACAGATCGAATCTGTGCTGTCATCAAGCACACGAGCCCCCACAGGAAAAAAAAGCTCAGTGGCAAAGCATTTTGTTGAGCACGGCTCTTTTACGCGCCGGTGACGTCAGCGGGCCACCAACACCGATCTCATTGTTTCGGATGACACTCAGTGACCCTCTGTGTGAAGTCCACGTAGGCGAGACTGGAAGAGACGCGTCCATAAAGGTGTCCCTTGTGCCTAGCGGTGGACGTCAGCCAACACAGAAGCCTTGAGCCGGACAGAATTTAAACATCCTGATGTGAGTCAGGAGGAGGAGGATGAAGAAGCATGTGGAAATAATACACAAGCACGGCCAGTTATTTACTGAAGAGGGAGATTTTCCCAGCATGTGCTGCACGTTTTCTGCAAATACCTTGAAAACAGCGTGAGCTGTCTGCCTGGTCACAAAGAGTAATGTCTGCTCATCTTCAGGGTGGGGCGAAGGACAAGCACGGGCACGGCGTCTGAAGAAAAGGTTTATCTAAAATCTTTAGTGGGAGGTTAAAAGGTTTGGTCCCGGGGGCAAACAACAAATAATTAAATGTCACACGTGCCAGTTTAATCTTTCTGTCTTTTTGATGAACAGCAAAGCATAATGGTCTGATTTGCTCTTAATCGGAAGCCTGTGGCTACTTCCAGACGGTGCTAGGCTCTCACTCAACTTCTTTCCTGAAGTTGTTTGAAGTAAAAGGCCAGACTTGGGTAACATTTGGCTCTTAGACACTGAGGGCTTCATCTGTGAGGCTCTTGGTAAACTAAGAGTAATAAAGTTGGGGAATCTTGAGCTGGTTGCCAGTGCTGAGGTGGCAAATTGAAGGAAGTATTATTTTCCTGCAGTAAATTTTGGAGGAGCTCACAAGAAGTAAACGTCTTTTTTGAAGGAAACCCTGTGAGTGTGCAGTGCTGTGAGTCAGGATATGGTGAAAAAGCATCAGAGAAACACTCTGCCCAGGAATTGATTGTGTTTTCCCTTCTTTGTCTGGCTGGTATTTTCAGCTTTTATGCCTGCACATGCCCTCTCTTCAGCAGTGCAGTGTGTGTGTGTTTTTTCAGAGATGTGGGTGAGGCTCGAATTGGTGTGAATTTTTGATCTGGTTTTGCCCAAGGGCCTAATTTAAGGGAACGTTTTCTCCTTAAAGGCTGATATACTGTTTTAAGTGTAATAGAGAAAGATCGGGAGGTCCAGAATGGTTTCCCTACATGAAATTACATGTGTGTTTATACACATTTTTGTTCATATATATCCGTCCTTCTGGCGATTCCAACAGCCATTTAGCCCAACGCTAGCATGCTGGGAGCCAACTTGAAAATAGAGACGTGAGTATCTTTGCACACCATGTGTTCCATATGCGTGCTTTGCTGATTGGAGTAACCTGCAGAAGTCATTACCTGGTGATCCCCGCGCTCTCGGTTCACACACAGATGGAAAAGTCAGTCAAGTTCAGCCTCTAATGTTGGCAAAGGTGACCCTCTTTAATGGGATGTGTATGTTTTCTATTTTTACTCAGACCGCTTTCATTGTCCGTGTAAAAGTGGAATTCTTGGGGTTTTGCCCTCAGTGGTCATACCTGAAGGTGCGAACCACACAGACAGAGCTGCTACTCTTATTTCTATTCAGGTCAGCTTTAAATTCATCTTTAACAGATGCAAAGCAGTCATAGCGTGACAGATAAATGCCGTGGCTGTCTTTCCTGCTGTGGGCTCAACATCACTGCACATCTGGTAGCCTCTCCTCTCTCTATCTCTTTTTATTTTTTGCTTTTACTTCATTAAAGCTCATCTGGAGATGTATAATTGAGGCTTCGACGTGACCACCCAGCTCTGCTGCTGCGCCTGTGATTATAGCATGTATGGGTTTGAGTCGGGATGAGGGTGGTGGCAGCTGTGTGGGAGAATAGGTGGCAGCCATATCCCCATGTGGTACGTAACACCAGCTGCACACAGCCAGAGCCTGGAGCCCACATCTCGACCCTCTCAGCCATGCGTGCGCTACTCATTCATCACGGAAACCCACCATAAAATTCCCTCCAGTCTGTGTCAAATCACTGCTTTTCATGCCGGGCTCCCAGTATGAGCTCAACATCTGCCATTGTAGCGAACGCACGTTCGTGGATTGGGTTTCTTCTGTTTCGATGGAAAATGAATGCGCTGTCAGCAGAGGCACTGCAGTGTGATTTGTGATTAGTTTTGCAGAGATTTTTCCAGCAGATTCTGAAGGGAGAAAATTACTCTGGACAAACAGATCCTGAGGGGTTAAAGCAGAGACGCAGACCTGCACAATATCTGCATGACATGAGCAGTTTCACAGTTTCATAGCCCTGACGCCGACCTGTGGTGCTGGCATTTCTGTTTTAATCCCTGTTGCTCTTCCTGTGTCCACAGAGCTGGGTTCACCCAGAGACCTGACTACCAGAGACGTCACTGACACCAGCTTCTTGGTGTCCTGGGTCCCTGCCCCCGGTAACGTCCGCCAGTACCGGATCAAGTGGAAGTCTCTGTACGGCGAAGAGGCTGGAGAAAAGACAATCCCGGGAGACAACACCGCTGTGGTTCTGGATGGTCTAACCCCCGAGACACGCTACCAGGTGTCCGTATCCGCTGTGTACGGCCATGGAGAGGGCCAGCCACTAAAAGGAGAGGAAACCACCGATAGTAAGTCACACATCATATCCTGTGTTTGCTCATTTGTGTTTATTTCTGAACGATGCTGCCTGAAAATGAAAGAAGTGTAATGTAACTGTGATATTTTGTGCTGTATAAACGGGCAGGCGCTACTCCTTCACTTATTAGGCACACCTCACACCGCCAATGAGAGCAACACGTTGTGGGGGAATCTTGCACCAATACATCCACCAGAGAATGAAATGTGCTCTTGAAAATCCATTCCAAACCATCACTGATGTTTGTTCATAGTGGAAAGAATGAAAGACACGCACCAAACACTGCGAAGCAGCTCTGCGGTCTTAAATGTTAACTATGCTCACTCCTCTGCTTGCTGTGCTCCCACTTATCAGCTGTGCCCCTACATAAACCACTCTGAAGTGAGCCACTCGAGACGAACTTGGATGCACTGGGTTTTTTTTCCATTAATAAAAGCCCTCCCTCTGGAGTGGAGAGCAGCATGGATATTTTTCTCAACCTGTTTTGAGGGCAACTCACACTTGAAAATAAGGAACCCTTTATTGGTGCACAATGGGACCAAAAAAAAAAAAAGCCCCTGGCTTTTCTCAAATTCACAAGACATCTGTGTCTGGCTCCAGAAATTGCCAGCTAAACATAATCCGTCATGTAAATCCACGCCTGTTTAATGTATACTGCTGAATTGAGTGAACCTGCTGAGTTATTTGGGTAGATTTGTATCCACACGCATGTGGAAACTGAGCAAACATCCAGATGAAAGTCTGCTTGGTGGCCAAGCATGTTACTGTTTAGTTTGCTTACCAGCAGGAAAGCCGTGCTGCTTATATTTCCAAAGGGTCTATTGGAAACATAGGCAGTTCAGCACAAATTTCCATCTGAACAAGGCCCAAAGTCTACATTCTTCCCTCAGACCTTTCATTCATCATTTTGCCCCTTTTAACTTTGTTTTTGCTCTTTTTCCTCCTCCTCCTAGTTTCAGCTGCTGCTAAAGTGATTGTTGTCTCTGAGGAGACGGAGAGGAGCATGAAGGTGACGTGGCAACCGGCACCTGGAAATGTGCTCAACTACCGTGTTACCTACAAACCCAAGTTAGGAGGCCGCCAGCTGGCCGCCAAGGTGCCTGGTGGTAACACCTCTACCGTGCTGAGACGCCTCACTGCCCTCACCACCTATGACATCACTGTTCTGCCAGTGTACCGTACAGGAGAAGGCAAAGCAAGAGAAGGAGAGGGAACCACACGTATGTCGGTCTATCAATTCAATTTCAATTCAGTTTTATTTATATAGCACCTTTTACAATAAAATTGTCTCTAGGTGCTATCAGACATGCCACACAAGAGTTCTTTTGAGTAAAAGACCAGATCGATCTCACGCTCCTCCTTTCTTTCTAGTGACACCTTATAAAGGCCCCAGGAACCTCCAGACCTCTGATCCTTCCAGGACTAGCTTCCGTGTAACCTGGGACCATGCTCCAGGTGATGTTAAGGGCTACAAGGTCCAGTTCCATCCCGTAGGGGAGGACATTGACCTTGGAGAACTTCTGGTTGGTCCTTATGACAACACTGTGGTGCTAGAGGAGCTGAGGTGTGTCATCGGACTGATTTTTTTTTTTCCAGTGATTTCTCTGCCATATGGCTATAAAAACTCTCATTTTCTGGCCCACAGAGCTGGTACCAAATACACTGTGAGTGTTTTCGGTATGTTTGATGGAGGAGAGAGTTTGCCACTGGCTGGAGAAGAGAAGACCACTCTCTCTGATGATCCCGAGCCTTCAATATATTTGCCATCAGGTAAAGTTATTCTGTTAGAAAACCCACGTTATGTAGGTCAGATAAAACACTGTGTGAAAACCAACCAAAATGTTTTCGATTCAATTTGAGAGCATTTAAACGTAGCGCATTGTTAATTTTTGCTTAGAGAAATACACTTTAAACCCCTTCCCCATAAAAGCTGAAAGGTTTCACTAAATACCATTCCTCAAAGGCTCAGAAGAACACATGTAATGGTCTTTCCATCCGCCTGCCCTACTTCTGCCGCTCTAGGCTCCTTTTTTTTTTATTTTTAATACCAACATAGGTTTGAACCGTTTATGAAAATATGCCCTCTATACACAGTTATAAATCCTCTTTTACAACCCTGTGAGTCAGAGTAGAGCATGAGAAAAGGAAAAATGTTGCGTTTGCTGGGAGGAGGAGCTGGCGGGGTCAGTTTGACCACTCGGCTGCAGGCCGGGTCCTCAAGAGAAGGCACACCTTTTGTTGTCGACAGCTCTGAGAGACAAAAGTGCAGAGGTGAGAGAAGCCGACTCTCCTCTTTACCTTCTGCCAGCTGTGGGTAGCTCGGGGGAACAGAAAGGTGTGGCAGAACACTTGTGTAACATTCCCTTTTATCCCTTCTCATAATTAACACAGAAAACACCAACAGGCACATTTAGTCCAATATTATTTTTCTTCATCTAGCACGCAACAGTCCAGTGTGATTGTCTTCCACAGAAGATGTGTGAGTTTTCTAATTACCTACAATCTGAAAATCAAATATGTAACCTGTTTTCAGTTGCAGGCATCGTCAGCAGTTGCATTTTTGCAGTGCACAACTGCAGCTCTGTTTTTAGGTGGCGTGGATCAGGTGACTTCCTTGTCATCACAAAGTTGTTTGGAAACCTGGAGCTGAAAATGACCCTCTGGAGGGCACTGTAAAATCTCCAACGGATGCCTTTGATATGTCTTGGGCATAGTGATTTGCTCCATGGAAAGAGAGAAAGAGATCCAGGGGTCCAAAAGCAAGAGAAATGACCACATGTGACAGAGGAAGAAGATAATCATTATATGTCCTGTGGGAAAAAACATGGAATTACCACTTGCTAGTGAATCTGCTTCCTTTGTACCACTGAAAAATGCATTGATGTTTATCAAACTTCCTCTCTTTGATAACCTCTCCCTCTCTTACAAACACACTCATTACATCATGCACATCATTTTATGTGCTCTGCAGCTGAGAATGAACTTGTAGTTCTGTCTCCTCTCTGACCCTTTTATCCTGATGACACTTGAACGTTACCCTCACAGGCGTGACGTGCAAGACCAAGGCGCAGGCCGATATTGTGCTGCTGGTGGACGGCTCCTGGAGTATCGGACGCCTCAACTTTAAGACCATCCGTGCGTTCATCGCACGTATGGTGGGAGTGTTTGACATTGGCCCAGACAAGGTCCAAGTTGGTGGGTACCACACAACAACGCTCGCATTATGAGTAAAACAATAATGCGAGCTTTCGGAGTCCGTAGTAACAAATGCTTTTGGGGGGAATTTCAGGTCTCGCTCAGTACAGCGGGGACCCAAAGACTGAGTGGCATTTAAATGCCCATTCAACAAGGGAGTCTTTGTTGGAGGCCGTGGCTAACCTTCCCTACAAAGGAGGAAACACAATGACAGGTATTTACATATCTCAGTCAACGCAGTGCATTTTCCACTTCTGCTGGCTCATTCATCATACTCATTACAGGCATGGCTCTGAACTACATCCTCCAGAATAATTTCAAGGAGAACGTTGGGATGCGACCTAACTCCAGAAAGATTGGAGTGTTGGTCACCGATGGCAAATCCCAGGATGATGTTCACGTGAGAGCTGAGAACTTGCGTAGCAAAAACATTGAGCTCTATGCAATTGGTACGCAAGGATTTGTTCCAGTAAATTGCAGTTATTTGAAAATGTATTTAAAATACTCTAAATGCTAATGAGTTCCTCATTACCTTTTTAGGTGTTAAGAATGCTGAGGAAAATGAGTTGAGGTCCATCGCTTCAGACCCAGATGACATCCATATGTACAATGTAGCTGATTTCTCCTCCTTGCTAGACATTGTCGACAATCTTACGAACAACCTCTGCAATAGTGTCAAGGGTCCAGGTATGTAGAGGTTTACTTTAGAGTATGCACAGAGAGAGCAGTGGGCTTGTTTTCCATGCAGAATGCTCCTGTGTCCTAGACATAGACGTTTGAGTCTAGCAGTATGAAGAATTCCAGTCCTACATGCAGCTGCACAGCTGGCCCAACTCGGAGAGTCTGACTAGAAAGCAAAGAATGAGCCAAGCGTTCCAAACATATCACAGAGCTATTGTTTTAGCGTAGAAAACTGGCTGCAGTATAATGAAATGAAGGTGCTGGTACTGGATCTGTAGGGAAACCCCTTGGAACAGATGTGACACTGGAATCTTGATAGGCGCTATTGTGTAAATAGCTGGAACAACCAGCTTTAGTTCTGGAATAGAATCATCTATGGCTTGAATGGTTGCCCACATTTACAGCCTTTTTATGCACCAAACAGGAGGTCCACCTGAAGCTCCCACTAACCTGGTGACATCAGATGTCACTCATCAGTCTTTTCGAGCAACCTGGACCCCCCCGGAAGATCCACCGGAGAGGTACCGTGTGGAGTACACCTCTCCTTCAGGCCTGGCAACACAGGTGCCGTCGATCCTTCCAGATGAACTACACGTGACCTTTTTGCGTTGACTTTCAAAAAGTCCTGTCAGTAAGTCTCCATCACCTACCTTTACTATCTGTTTCAGGTATATGTTGATGGAACAGAGAACACCGTTGTCCTCCAGGGTCTCGACCCTCTAACAGAATACGGGGTCAAGGTCTTTTCAGTCGTGGGTGAAGAGAGCAGCGAGCCCCTTGAGGGGGTGGAGACCACACGTGGGTTTTCTCATGGTGGAATTTTTAGTTATATTTAAGGCCCTTGTCATTTCTTTCTGTAATAGTGGCTTTCTTCTGCCTTTGATATCACGTCCTTTCACTAACCAGTCCCCCTGCCTGCCGTGAGAACTATGGATGTGTATGATGAACAGACCACCACCATGCGAGTGAGATGGGAGGAGGTGGAGGGCGCCACAGGCTACATACTGCACTATGACGCCATTAATGCCACTCAGCCCACCGTTGAGCAGGAGGTAAGAGACATTCTCAGAAAACGCTGGGGACGCAGTAACTTGATGAAAATGCATCCTGCCAGTCGGCCATGGAAATGAAAGATCTGTGCAAGGAGAAAAAAAAACATACTAGTTGTTACAAAACACTTCAACTTAGTCTCAGCAAGACTTTAAGAAATATTAACGTCAGTCTCCAACATAACGTTTTGCACAGCCGTCTGTGTTTGTGTCATAATCTAGCAGAGCAAATGAGGAAATGTCATGTAACATATCCCTGGAATTCACAGTGGGTGGGTGAGCTCACTCTGCTATGGGAACATAACAATTTATTTATGAGGCCTCAGAGTCACTGGGTTAAAGCCGGAATGCTGCGACATTACATTTTGTCCAAATAGTGTGTCTGCGTCATCCCTCCGACCTGCTGCTTCTTTGCGCTCGACCCCCCCCGCCCCACCCCATACAGGTCAGAGTGGGACGGGACAAAACTGATATCGAGCTGGTGAAGCTACTCCCCGACACGGCCTACGGGATCTCTGTGCTGGCACAGCACGGCGCGTTAGCAAGCAAACCCCTGAGTGATCAAGGAGTCACATGTATGTGGTTGACAAGCAAATGTGGGTTTTTGTGGGGGTTCCTGACCTTCACCACTGACAGACACAAATCTCCCTGCCGTTCAGTGCCGCTGCCGCCTGCCGGCCAGCTCAGAGTTCGTGACGTCACCCACAGCACCATGAATCTTGACTGGGATGCTGCTCCTGGGCCTGTGGAGAAATATCTTGTCACCTACAAACCGGAGAATGGCGAGGCCAAAGAAGTAAGTTCCTGTTGAGTCCTGTCCTGTCCTGTCCTTCCAGGTTATCTAACCCAGTCCTAAAAAAGCACCTTTTTCCTCTGGAGGACTTCCAGTGCCTGTGCTCTGTTTGAGCCATCAGCTGATGAATCATGAATTTATATGCATAAGTTTTGACTGATCCCTCCACATATTGGCGAGTAGCAGATAATGGAGACTGCAGCTGCTTGGGTGGACACTGGGGAATGATTCCGAGTCCAGTGAAACACAGAACATGGTTTGCTGGGGTTAAAGGGCTGCTCTGATGTTGGAGATTGGACCAATTTTATAGTCGCACATTCCCTTTTGGGACTTTTGGGCTACCTCAGACAATTCTACAGCCTGCCTTTTGCTACTTCCTTACTCATAAATCAAGAGGAGGTAGGCTTCAAAGTTCTGCTGATGGAAACACATATGTGAAAGTGAGGCTGAGTGGGGCCGCTTCTGTGATTATCGTTAATGTATCGCTTCAGGATGAACAGTGTCCAACCCAGAAAAAATCCAGAAAGCAGAAACAAAATGTCATGTTGGACCTTATAGATCATGTCCTGGACAGCTGCATTTCCTTCCATGTGGCAGAAACAATTAATGGTTAAATTGTTTAAGATAAATTAAAACTGTAAAAGATCAGCAACTAATAATTGACATCTGTGCAAGCTAATGAAACGTCCTGATTCCCTTCAAATTTCCCGAGATGAAGATGGAAGGTTATAGAAGTCCAATTAAAGCAGTGTGATGTTTCCTGCTATTGCTCCAGGTGCTGGGCACAAACTTTGTTTGCTGTGTGTGTTTGTTTGTTTCTACGTTCCTCTGGTAACAGTTTTATACTGTACCTTTCAGTCTCATGTGTGCATTCCTGTTGTTGTCATGGTTACAGCGACCTACATGTTTCACATGAGCTGGAAAAAGTGGACTTGAAGAGAAACAAAAACTTCACCACATTTACTTGGCATGTTTATTCTATAGCTGGAAGTTGGAGGAAGTGTGACCAACAAGAACCTAGACAACCTGATCTCACAGACTGAGTATTCTCTGGCTGTTACTCCGATCTATGATGTGGGACCTGGCCAGCCAATGATGGGAGAGGCGATTACTGGTAGGAATGGAAACTTTGCTGACCATGATGACACCATGGAGCACTGCAGTAGAGATCATACCGATCTTCCTTTCCTCTGCTCTGTAGATGTGGTTCCTGCCCCGAAGAACTTGCAGTTCTCAGATGTAACTCAGACCAGTTTCAGAGCCACCTGGGAGCACGGAGCCCCCGACGTGGCTCTGTACCGCATTGGCTGGAGCAAAAAGGGAGAGAACGACTTCCAATATGTAAGCAAAAACCATTTGTGCATGTATTCCTTGATGGTTCCCGCAGAGACAGCTTTGGCACTTCCGAGTGGCCAGCGGAGGCAGAGGGAACATGGGAAATGCAGACCTTTCAACCGCTTGCCAAGATATAACTCTTCTGTTTTGTTGCTGCAACAGTTTTCACCCTCCCGCGCACTGTGTTTGTGTTTTCCTCATCAGGACATCCTGAACAATGACGAGACCAGCTACGTCCTGGAGAACTTGGAGATTGACACGCCCTACGATGTGTCTGTCACCGCAATCTATCCGGACGAGGCAGAGAGCGAGGACCTGCTGGGCACAGAGAGAACATGTAAGAGAAACAACGCCAGCTCTGAGATGTTCCCTTGACAATCACCTGAACTAAATCCTTTGTTTTTTCAAGTTGCCAGCTTCTCTGTTGGAAGTCAACCTTAGGCGACATGTCCACCCTGCAAAATATGCTGAATGAGATCTTTAGTACACCCATTATACCTTTCTATTTTTGCTTCTTTAGTGTCCAAGTCCGACGGTACCCGATGTAAGTATGTTTGCGGTAAAACAAGAGGATGCTTTTTCTTTCAAGCGATGAAAGCATGGTTTATGACATCATCAAGCAAGACCTTTAACCCGTTCACCCTTCCGGTGATGCTACGGTGCAGCCGTCACTGGACAGATCTGGTTGCCCTGTCTTTGTCTGTCTCATTGACCATCCATCAATCATGTATCCATCCATCCTTGTATCCATCCATCCATCCTTGTATCCATCCATCCATCCTTGTATTCATCCATCCATCCATCCATCCATCCATGGCTTTATTTGACTGTTTTTACTCGTTCAGTGTCTGATTTAATGGTTGAAGAAGGAATTGAACCGTGCATGCCCTGCTACACAGGGATTTGATATATAAATGGCTGATTCCATCCATCCATCCCTGCATCCATCCATCCAGTCATCCATCCTTCCCTGCCTGTTACAGAAAAGACTAAATCCAAGAGGGTGGTTGTCTTTTCGTATATAAAGCTACAATCCTTGATACATTTCATGTCTCTGTTTTGCCCCCAAACCCCTTAAAATGTATCAAAAGTAATTTGAAGTTTTGATTACAAATAACCCATTTCGATTGACGTGCTATGGCCAAAGGTATCAAGGACTGCGCCTTTAACATACACTACAAGTGGATCTCTGTGGAAAATGTACCTGTCCCTTCAGCAGAGCAATACAGCGACAGGCCTCTAAGTGTTCTGTTTGTGTCGACATGGGTTTTCCAGTGCCCTACGCCCCTGCCACCAACTTGGTCGTGTATAATGAAACCACCACCAGTTTGAACGCTCGGTGGAATCCAGCTCCGGGTCCAGTCCAGAACTACAGCATCACCTATGTGCCCACATCTGGAGGCAGGCCCCAGACTGTGAGTTCTACACCTACACTGGGTTTCTCAATCAGCTACACGCTTGGTTTCAGACAGGACATAAAAGCCCTTACGCGAAACACTGCAGACTGATGGCTGTTCCGAGCCCTACTAATCTGGGTGTGGCATTCCAGTCAGCTTTGAGAAGGTTTCACTGTCAGCATTTTCTTTTCATCACTGATTAAATGATATTGCTGCTAGAGTGCCTGAAGTTTTTACCGCGCGAGCTGTCGTTGCCTTAGCCCTATTTGGTTCTAGACTGAATGGCAAGAAGACAAAAACAGCCCAGATAACAATGGAGAAACATAACGTTTTTTTTCTTCCCCATGATTAGACCCAGGTCAGTGGGAGGAAAAGTAGCGTCCTGCTTCCCAAGCTGACCCCAGACACGGAATACTCCATCGGTGTGACTGCTATCTATCCAAAAGGAGTCAGTAAGGAGTTGACCGGTCTCGGAAAGACCAGTAAGTTTATCCACTTGTTAATGGATCTAGTGGGACATTGTGTGATGCATTGAAGGTTAAATAATTGAATTATTCTCTGAATTTCCCCTATCCTAGAGCCTCTGGGGGGTGTTAAGAACTTGCAGGTCACGGACCCCACCACCAGCACTCTCAATGTCAAATGGGACCCTGCTGAGGGCAACGTGCGCCAGTACAAGGTCAATTACGTCCCGACAGCCGGAGGACCAGAAGAGATGGTAACCTTGAAGCCCGACTTTCAGAATTAGAATGTTTCTTGTTCTCATTGTACAGAATGATGCATGTCTTTGTCACTCTGCTCTCCAGGTCCAGGTTCCAGGCAGAACCCACAACACCGTGCTGAAGAACCTGCAGCCAGATACTGACTACACTGTCACCGTGGTCCCGGTCTACTCTACCGGGGAGGGAAAACCCGAGTCTGAGAACGGCAAAACATGTAAGCACCACCTGTTTCTAATTGTCTTTTCTGAATGGGAAGTTAGAATCCTCTCAGGGATGTTGAGCAGATGTGACATCCTTGGAAGAGACGATCAGGCAGTTTTTCTCCAGAGCGAGGCATCCGTTCACATCTGTCCAGAGCAAAGTTTCTGGCCCGAGTTGCTGGCTCGCTGTAAATGTACATGCATCAAGAACTTCCGACAAGGCAGCAGCTCATACGATGGTTCCAAACCTTAAAGCTAAAACCAAAGCGATCGCATGAAATCAGTCACAAAGTGAATTAGTGCACTCTTTATTTTGTACAAATTAAAATGGTAAAAATGCAGCAGAAGTCAAGATGTAAACTTACAAGGTTGGTCAGCTCTGTTTGGAGCAGTTTCAAACTGTGGGTCTCTACTGGGATTGAGTCAGCACAATTTGTGGGCTGATTGCGAAGGAAGGAATTCCTCTCGGCAGAGCTGTATGATGGCGTCTTCGCTGCAATATTTGTCCATTTATAGGTTTGGTTGAAGGTTTGTGCTCGGGATAATGGCAGAGCTGGGGAATGGGACGGGGGTGTGTTGAGTATTTGGCACTCTTTCGGGAAAAAGAAACAAAACCGGTTAAGAAATGAATGGAGAACATTGTGTGTTTTATGGTTCTCGGCTTACCCAGCTAAGGTCACGCTCCACACACGCTAACATTACCCCCATTTTTTCCTTTGTGCAGCTCTGTTCTGTGGGTTATTTAGCTCAACTCACACAGTTCTATACCATACAGCAGATCTCAGTGTTTCAATACTCCTGTTGTATTTGCATTATTAGCAAAGCACATGTTGTACCGTTTGAACATAATTGTGCCTTAAAAAGCTAAAAGACCCTTCCTAGGCAACGTGCTTCGGCCTGTGAAACTTTTAATGTACGGAAGCTCACTTATAGTGTTTTGCCGCTGTGTTTTTTCCTCACATTTATGGGCTTCTAACGAGGAGTGCCACAAAGCCTCTAAACATCTGCTCTGGCTTTTTTTTTTTTTTTTTTTTTAAGACGGCTAGCTTCACGCGGAGCTCCATGCACATCTTGCACATCCTTTTCATTAACCTGTGGGGCACTGAGAGGAAGTGTCTTGTTGACTGTGCTATTGTTATAAAACAGTCTTAAACTTGCCTCGCTTGGTTGCAGGGCAGCATTGTTCTGATTTTATTGAAAGGTTCTCATGTAGTCAGGTTCCTGTTGGTTTAGCTCTTTATGTGGACAAAAATTGGTCTGAATGCTCAATGAAACAAGGAGGAAATTATTCTTCCTTTTATGAGGAAATTCAATGAAAGCTTTCAAATTAAAGCCTGAGAAAACTACACAGGACGATACCTTGAACTGGCGTACAACTGGATGGTTTTAGCCTATTATTAACTGACCTCTGTCCATCAGCATTATGTAATTAGCCAGTTATCTGTCTTTCTGATGGCAAACCTTGAAGCTCTCTCGTTTTTCTCCTAGTTGAACTGTCCTCTCATTACTGTTTAGCTTCTTAACCTCTCCCTGACCCTCCCTCCAACCTTTCACTTTCTTATCTCTGTCTTCACCTCTAAAGACATGCTTGAGCGTAATCACCTGTCACTGCTTGTTCCACAGTGGAGAGAAGCCCAGTCAGGAACATTGAGGTTTTCAACCCGACTACCAACACTCTGAACGTGCGGTGGGAGGCCGCCAAAGGCCCGGTCCAGGGTTACCGGGTGGTCTACGCTCCTATGAATGGTGCCAGGCCTTCTGAATCTGTGAGTTTCATTTCACTGAGTCTTTAGAATTCATAGATTGCACACAGAGAAGGCAGATGTAACATTTTGCTCCATCTTCCATACTGTACCACAGTATGTGGCATCTGGCAGCCGGGTGCCCACGTTTTCACGGGCTAAGCATTTTGCCTGGCTTAACCAAACCGCAAGAATTTTCTCAAAGAAGACGCCAAGGCATCTGCACAATTAAGAGTGATTTCTTTACTAGAAATCTAATTGGGTGCTCTTTGAAGAGTGGTGCATCTGTCTGTTCCAGACACATCTGCTCTGTCTGGAGTTTGTCAGCACGTTCGGTTTCTCACACAGCGGCAGCGGAAGGCATGTCAGCCTCGGATGATCTGTCAAATGAATGACCAGATTCAGTATCTAAAGCTCAGCTTGAAGTAGCCAAATCGGTGACATTCTTTCACTTTAGCCACAACGTGAAGCCGATTCCGCTACGTTGTTTGGTCCCATGGACGGAGCCTGCACAAGTCTGCGGCTCTCAGGTGTTCGTGAGCAGTCAGGGTGCACTGACGCATGTATCGCTTTTCCTGTGCAGATTGTGGTGCAGGGGACCACAGCCTTGCTGCAGGACTTGCTCCCAGACACCGATTACAACGTAGGAGTGGTTGCTCTGTATAGCGACGGCGAGGGTCCTGCTATCAGCGATGCTGGAAAGACACGTAAGAACCCAAAACACAGCCTAGCAGCTCATCACGCCGTGTTTTGTGCAGGTCTAGTGTTTTCGTACATCCATAGATACGCTAAGATGTTTACATTGTACATTTTTATGCCGGGACCCCAGTGCCACGTAGTGCACCGAGGAACCTGCAGGTGTATGACCCCACCACCAGCTCACTGACTGTCAGCTGGGAACCTGCTAAAGGCCCTGTCACGCAGTACCGCATCACCTACGCACCAACCACTGGAGACCCCATTGAGGAATATGTAAGCGTGCTGAGAAATCCACATTATTTACAACAAAATGACACATCCAATTTAAACAACTGTTATCCCTTGCGTTTTTGCAGACAACAGTACCAGCAAACAGAAACAACGTTGTCCTGCAGAACCTGGATCCAGACACCCCTTACAACATCAAAGTGACGGCCATCTATGACGACGGACCTGGAGGAGAGCTGGAGGGAAATGGACGCACGTGTATGTGTACTTCACCTCTTCTCTGTGTCTGAATACACAAACACAGACTACCAGTCTGAAATCAGATAGAAAAAGTTCAAGCTAGAAAAAAGTCCAAGACAATGTGGCCGAATCAGAATCAGGGGGATTTTTGGAAAGGCCAGAAGAATCAGGAGCGGCTGCCAGTGAATTAAGACTTGGCCGTACTCTTGAGAGAGGGCACTTCCTCTGCTGGCTGAGGCCTGCGTGTCATTTTTCTTACGAACAATTGCAGTATTATCGCAGCTCTGCTCCTCTAGATGGCATGTTGAGATATCATGTTAAGGCTTGAACAATGACCCTGCTCAGAGGTCACAGAAACTGGATACACTGAGGAACCACGAGACTCAGCCTGTGTTGACTGGCTCGTGTCATTGCTCCGCAGTGGACATGCTCGGACCCCGAAACCTCCGTGTTTCCGATGAATGGTACACTCGCTTCAGAGTATCCTGGGACCCCGCCCCCTCCAAGGTTAATGGATACAAGCTGCTCTACAAGCCCAAAGGTATGCGCGTGTTGGTATAGGATCATGTGTTGTCACTCTAATTTGAAGCTCATTTTGGAGAGTTTTTGTTCAAGCCACCTATGTCGATTTCAGGCTCTACTGAGGATTACACAGAGGTAATTGTTGGAGATGTCGTCACTCACCAACTGCATAACTTAAAACCTGGAACCACATACGACCTTGAGGTCCTGGCCCAATATGACACAGGCTTCAGTAAACCTCTGGACGGTGAAGGCACCACATGTAAGGAAGAAAGAATTATTTATAGTTTATGTTGTGTAACCCTTGTTGAAGAAGAATCTGTAGTGAGAGTCATGTTTCCCTTCAGTGTACCTGAACGTGACTGACCTGACCACCTACAATGTTGACCATGACTCCTTCTGCATCCGATGGACCCCTCACAGAGCGGCCACCTCCTACAGACTCAAAGTCAGTCCTGTGGACTGTAAGTGCTCTGCTCACGTCGCTCCACATACAGCAGCTCTTTTATCAGTCTAAACTGGAAACTCATCCTCGTCTCTGCTCCTGTAGCCTCCAAGAACGGAGCCCAGGAGATCACCGTCAGAGGCTCGGAGAGCAGCTATTGCTTCACCGGTTTGAGCCCCGACACCCTTTACAACGCCACAGTGTACACCCAAACCCCTAACCTGGAGGGACCCGGAGTCAGCGTGGAGGAGAAGACATGTAAGATAACATCCTCTGTGCCGCTGCAATGCTCACCTACAAGAGGGCAAAACGCTTCGTTTCACTGGAATTCATGGCAACAGGGTAACCTCACCTCCAGTTGATAGCCAGTTTCTCTGCTTTGTCCGGCAGTGGTCAAACCCACAGAGGTGCCAACCCAGCCTCCCACCCCTCCCGCACCTGCAACAGTCCCTCCTGCGCTGGATGGTGAGGATCCCTGTCATATTTGTGATACTGTACGGATCAAATTTGGACAGACTGCGGCCTTCGGCCCTTCAGCAGGCTGTCGGTTTATTCTTTACCATTGTGTGTAGGTGTTATAAGCGACTAAACAGAGACGGTTACAGACCAAAACCAGCGAGCCCGTGGCTAGGGCCCTAAACTGTTCCTTGGATAAACATCTCTATGTCCTTGCCACAGTGTGCAAAGGTGCCAAGGCCGACCTGGTCTTCCTCATCGACGGTTCCTGGAGTATCGGTGACGAGAGCTTCAACAAGGTGATCCAGTTTGTCACCAGCATGATCGGAGCCTTTGACGTGATCAGCCCCAATGGCATGCAGGTGCGTGCAGGCTTCATACGCTGCGGCCTCCTGAAAGATGACCTGGTCTAATTATGCTTATTCAATATTCTTTATTTTGTCTCCTGCGACAGGTTTCACTGGTGCAGTACAGCGATGATGCCAAGACAGAATTCAAGCTCAACACTTACTATAACAAAGGCATCGTCATATCTGCTTTGAAATCTGTGCGCTACAGAGGAGGCAACACCAAAACAGGTGCGCCACCGCAAAAAAAAAAAAGAAAACAACCGTCTTTGTCGATTTTTAAAAAAAATTGGTTCATGTCAGACACGGTTGTGTGGCCTCTGCCCCTCCAGGCATTGCTCTGAAGCACGTCTACGAGAAAGTCTTCACCTCGGACAGCGGCATGAGGAGGAACGTGCCGAAGGTGTTGGTGGTCCTCACCGATGGACGCTCCCAGGACGATGTGAAGAAGAGTGCGGAGAAACTGCAGCACTCTGGTAGGCGTGGCAGCCTTCATCTGTTTCATGTGGTTTTAATATTCCACTTCACTCTGTGTCCTTCCAAACTGATCCGCTTCATTTAATAACGTCCTTTATTCTTTCCTGCAGCAGAGAAACTGCTGGAAGTTTTGCAACACACACTCACATGTGGGACGCTTTTCAAATGCAGAAAAACAGTATAAAACTGCAAATGAAGAAATCCATCGTTTGAATCAGCTCGGTCAACTATTAGATGCGTCTCAGAATTATCTATGTCAGGAGAACAGACTTTGCTGATTTACACAATTAGGATGATAATTACGTGCATTTCCACACAAACAGAGACACAGTCAGCCCAATAATGAATCAGCAGCCACGTTATTAGCTTCCCTGATGACTGATGGATTTTGTGCCCTTGCAGGCTACAGCGTGTTTGTGGTGGGAGTGGCCGATGTGGACATGACGGAGCTGAGGCTCATCGGCAGCAAACCCAGCGAGAGGCACGTCTTTGTCGTGGATGACTATGACGCTTTTGCCAAGATCCAGGACAACTTGATCACCTTCATTTGCGAAACAGCCACTTCCAGTAAGACAGATTATCACATTAATCATCATGCAATTAAGCCACCCAAATAGTTAAGCGTGCTTTTCACCCCTGCCTTTTTAACGACCATTGGGGTTTGATTAGTGTACTTGCAGAGGGGGTCAGGAAAAATACAATTAGGCCTGAGTCACTGTCTTCACAGTCTGTTTTATCAGTTGTCTAAAGCTTTTGTCCTGTTCCAGCTTGCCCTCTGATCTACATCAATGGGTACACAACACCTGGTAAGCAGCATCACCAATTCCCCTCAGAACGTGTTGTCAGTCACCAGAAACCCTTTGCTGTGTGCTACAGTGCTTGTTTTCCACCCTTTTTTTTTAACCTCTGCAGGCTTCAGGATGCTGGAGGCCTTCAATATTACAGACAAGACGTTTGCAGGAATGAACGGCGTCTCCATGGAGCCGGGCTCCTTCAACAGCTACATTGCCTACAGGCTGCACAAGGATTCCTTCATAAACCAGCCCACCAAGTAAGCGCTCAAGCTAATTGTTATTAGCAGTGCGTCAACCAGGCAGGGTGTGAGCGTCGGTACATGCGTCTTCCTGGCCGTATCCCTCAGGCACTAATAAGCCCACAGTGGTGTCCTACGAAGATGTAGGTTTCCTAGATGCCTTTGGCAGGAAAAAGTCAAGAATAACATCCAAAAAGTGTAAAAAATCTATGTTTTTACAGGTTGTCCTCTCACCTATGTCATACTGGAAAACAATAATCACCCCTGGGTCGAGCCTAAGGTGGTGTTGGCCAAGTGCGGAGAATCCAGAGTTCTCCAAAAATGCTTTGTAAATATGTTTATAACTGAGTGGATTCGGTGGGGGGGCCCAGCGATTGTTTTAATTCGCACAAATGGAAACCTTCTGGAAATGATTTCAGCATGCGGGTTGTTCCTGCCAGTCCGAGGCGAGATAGGCGAGCGTTTGCAGCTTTACAGCGTGCATGACGGAACGGGGGGCTTCACTGTTGGTGCAGGTTTTGCTGGTGATAATCTGGGTGTAATGCGGTCTGACCTCTGAAGATGTATGTTTTTAACATTACCAGGGAGATCCATCCGGAAGGTCTGCCCCCATCCTACACCATCGTCCTCCTCTTCCGCCTGCTGCCTGATTCGCCCTCGGAACCTTTTGATATCTGGCAGATTTCCGACAAAAACAACAACCCCGAGGTCGGGGTCAGCCTCAACCGTAAGCATCTTTGTATGGCCCTCAGCTGGGGGTGGGGAAGCGGACTGTAGCCGAGCGAAAGCGTGCACATCTGTCCTTGATTAGAAACTCAAGATGCTTTACCTCAATCCCTCATGTGGAGAACCAAAGCTTCTCGAGGTTTCTCAGATCAGGCCTATTGACAAATGTCTGAAATAAAGTGCAATTTTGGAATTTGACTAGTCTCTTTTGCAGGTATGTTTTATAAGCGTAATAAAACATTGACGCAAACATGAGCTTGCACGTAATCAGCCTTGGCTCTCCGAGCAAGCGTACTTGCGTGCCCCAGCATCAGAACCAGATCTCGGGTATTCATTCAGAGCTCTTCTCCTTTCAGCTTCCAGCAAAACAATCACATTCTACAACAAGGACACCCGAGGAGAGATCCAGAAAGCCACCTTTAATCAGGAGCAAGTCAAACCGCTTTTCCACGGCAGCTTCCACAAGGTACGTGCATCATGTTCGAGCCTCATAATGATGTAATTCCGCCGCCTTCCTGTCACGTGTATCAGTTTTAAGTCTGCTCATTTTTTTTTTCGTGGCTCCACGGTACCTGCCATCCATCTTAAAAACGCTGCCCTGCTGTCAGGCTGGGCCTCTTTTTTTAATTGCGCTCCGTCTCCCGTGTTTTCCGAACACGGTTAGTTAGCGTGATAAACGGCTTTTGGAGACTGAACGCTTTTAGGGAAAACACTGATACCGCAAAGACGGACTGTAATGTGCTTGGTTACAGTTAATCATGGAGCTTTGACCACATCAAGACTGAAGGATATCCTGGTAATCATGAATTTCAAAGCAAATGTAGCACCAGCTCAGAAACTGAGTTGAAGTTTGTCTGTGTATTTTAATTCAATAAGTCCACCTTATTGCGTTTTTATGAAAGCCTTATTTTGCATTACTCAAGAAATTCTGATCTTTGGGCCAGTTGCTAAACTGATTCCGATAATGAAATTAAAGGGCTTTTATTGACTTGATCCAGTCATGTATTCAGTGGAGAACAGATGGAATAAAAAGATTCTCGCATTAAACTTCAGAATCCCTAAAACAAATGAATGGTTTCAAGTAGCAGCAAACAGAAAGCATCCCTTGTTGCAGTCCATCACAGTGGGGTACAGAGGCCAGAACAATGAGGAGCTGTATATTTCCAGAGCGACCTAGAATGACTTGAGAACTGAGCTCTATCGCCATCCAACTGCAATTTCAAAGCTAATCAGATTGAGACCCCCCCCCCACCCCCCCTCCTGTTTTTAATGCAGCCGGGTCTTATCTGACATGACAGACTGTCTGCTTCCTGAGCTGCTGTGAGCAATAAATTGGCCCCAACATCAGAGCATTTTCCCCAACTGGTTTTTCCCTTTCACCATTCGGCGTCTACGCGTTTAAATATGGGGTAACTGTATGCATGAACGGAACCCTGGAAGCTGCTCCATGGGTCAGTAGCTGGATGTAAATGACATCATTGCTGGTCCACTTGAACAGCAGCCAGATTTCTGTGTGTGTGTGTGTGTGTGTAATCCTGTGGCTGTGATGGAGACGCTGGTCTGACTGTACATTCAGTGGCCAGTTTTGTGGGGAAGTCAGTGTTTTGATTCCACTCTCTGGTGAACCTGCGGCGGTCTACCTAGCCTCGTATTTCCACCGTGGCGGCGTGCATTTACATGCTGTCAGTGGCTGCCCGACACTTTGTCCGTAGCTGTTGCAGACAGACCTCAGCATGTGTCAGTCTGAAGGTCTGGGCTATCATTTACGTGTCAAGAGAAAGAAAAGAAAAGCCCGTCTTGGGTTTCAGGCATATTTCTTCACAGTGTTAGTAGCCCAGATAAAATAGCTGATAAACTTCTCAAACCAGAGGTGTCTGTTTTTATATTTAAACTATTCTGAATTGCTACAAGCCTTATCTCTAGACCTCTGCAGAGCTCTGGAGTCATAAGTTTCATCTGCTCTTTGTGTTAAAATGCTTATAATTCTGCATCCAAACCAGCATTTTTCTGGTTTTAGCAGATTCTCTGTTTTTGTCATGTATCTGCCGGGCTTCTGGTAGATTTGGCGCTTGTAGGTAATGAGGAGTTGCGCTGTCTGAGGAAGGGGGTCATGGTTTACCGGTAGTTGAACATGTGGGAAAGCTCTCACTGATGACTTGAGCAGATGCTAGCCACTCACTAGCCCACCAGGGAATCCCCTCCCACACTGGAGGAGTGGGAGTCAGCCGGGAGAATTTTCCTCTTCAGTTTCCTGTTGGGTTGAGTGAAGAAGACATTTTCCATGAGTCGTGGTGACCAGTCAATGGTTCGGCGTGACGCCGGCAGCAGTGCAAGTGTGTGAGCTGCTGTAGTCAGTCGCTGACCCTGAACTTCACCCCCGTACTGAAACCACACACACAGTGTTTGCTGATGAGAGCTTTAAAAGCCCTCAGACTTTCCCTTCCATGTTCCACCCTATGCAAACGCCTCTTAAGGCAGAGAAGGCGGGGCTTTTGGTGAAATTGTCCTCTCAATGGTCTCACTGTGGTCTTCATTTCGGAGTTTATAAGAACAATGTCTTTCTGTTATTTGTAATATTCTAGAAATACCGGAAATTAAAGTGTATTTAAGCAGACTGCTAGCATGTGCCAGAACACACACAAAACCGTGAAAATGAACTTAGCTGATTGGCAAAAATGCGAAACCCAAATGGATTTCTGCTGATTAGTGAGCTGCTTAATCACAGCCTTGGGCTCATGTAGCGAGACCCCTTCTTTAATGCATTCGTGAAGCTAATAAAAAATCCCGAAAGTAGAGCCAAGAACCATAAGATCTGAAGTGATAGAAATCATGGAAGACTGCACACGAGTGTTGATGTGCACTCTGACTGTGGAGGGTTGACAGCACCATTGCTCAGCAGCAGATGTCAACTGCAGGACTGCTGGTTATTAGCCAGCTAGTTTCTTGAGACCCGATTTTCCAGTGACTGTTGTTCTTTGTGATGTTTGCTTACCGATCAGTGAGGTAATATGTTCATGCTCATTGTTTGAACCTCCTGCTCTCTCTCTCTCTCTCTCTCTCTCTCTCTCTCTCTCTGTGTGTGTGTGTTTGACCCGATGGTTTGATCTGTCGCCAAGGAAGTCAACTGTAAGTGTGTGATTGGTTGCCAAGGACCGTGGCCTTGTCTGTGGTCAGCGCGGTCTTTGTAGAGGAACGGTGGCTTGCTTTTCCTGACATAAAGAGTGCTTGTCTCACTGTGGAGCTGGGGAAATTTTGCAACTATGGAGGAAAAGTATGGAAAGTGTAGGACATTTGATGGCAGGCCGCAAACGATATCGTTTCAAGATGTTGAGCGGGGCGGTTTGAGAGGAAACTTCTGGCACTTTGTCATTTTGTGTTGTTGCTTTAAAGGCGAACTGGAAAATCAGATCTTGTATTTTTGCCTTTTTTATGGTTCGTTCAGTTCCACAGGAATCAAGCAGCAGCCTTTTGCCAAATCAATGACCACTCTGGGGAAACAATATAAACTATAATCAACGTGTACAGGGGCCAGATGATGCCTGGAACCTCGTAATTACTCTGATTGTGGTATCAGCTCTTTAATAAGCCAAAAAAAGGCTCTTGAAAGGTTCACTGAGGTAGTTTCTAGCTTTGACCTTACAGATTTTCCACGCCATTTTAAATAATAAATGTGTTGTCGCTTGGCATCCCTGAACCATCAAGAAGACAAGAATTTTGTGTTTAACTGAAGCCTCATTCTATACCCCACAGATCCACATCACCGTCTCTCCAGACAAAGTCAGGATCAATGTGGACTGTCAAGAGGTGGCAGAGAGGCCCATTAAAGCAGCCAGCAACATCACGCTGGACGGCTCCGAAGTGCTTGGCAAGATGGTCAGGTCTGGAGGTGGAAGGAGGCAGTCTGCAACAGTAAGTGAAAGGAAAAGCATCTGGAACGCCATCCCGCCCCTTTCCAGAATGATCAGCGTCCAAAACCGCTCCAGCACAGAGGCGCAAATTGAGTCTGACCTGCTCGCACGGACTCGCAGGGACAGACTCCCACGTGTTTCTCCTCCCGCGGTCTCTGTCGGGGGCATTTTCTTTATGAATGGAAGCTTGATATATGGTCCTCTTCTCCTGTGCAGTTCCAGCTCCAGATGTTCGATATTATCTGCAGCTTGAGCTGGATCAGCCGAGACAAATGCTGCGACCTGCCCGCAACAGTAAGTGTTGTTTTTAGAATGGTGTCGAAACGCATGCTGGACACGGAGCGCTTTGATGTGCACGCTAGAGTAATTTTAGCTAATTCGCTCCATTAATCTTGAGTTCTGTGTGACTGAGGGTTTAACTCCGTATTCACGCATGTCTGCTCAGAGGTTTATGTTATGTTGGCGTGTCCTAACCAGGCAGCTGACTAGATGTTTATAAAGAAAGCATCTCTACTGCGCTGAAGTCAACCTTGTGCTGATCGTGTTGTAGTTAGAACAATACCAGCTCCCACTTATGTGAGAACATTTATTCTTCTAGATTTCAGAGGCCAGGAAGTTTATTTTCATACACCATGCAGGGGCATTTAGCCAATTATAAGGATTTCAACTGTAATTTGGAGCAGATACTAATGCATCAACCTCACTAACGCTCAGTGAAGAAGCTATGATGCGATCACACGCTGGTGGAGCACTTCTGGTTCTCACTGGTTGGTCTTTTCACAGCGAGACGAGGCCAAGTGTCCGGCCCTCCCCCACTCCTGCACGTGCACACAGGACAGCATCGGACCACCAGGGCCTTCTGGACCTCCGGTACAGATTCAAAGACGGATTAGTTGAAATGGTTTTATCAGAAGTCATATTTGATTCGATGATGATGATGATGATGGAGGTGGTATTCTTTTTGCTTTTTGGAAAGAGCGGCCGAGCGGGAATCTTTAAATTTGGAGTGTAACTGTTTAGAATATAAGTGCTTGGTGGTTTTGGAGGACAAAGTTCTGCTTAAATTCTGCTTTTGTTGTTACATTCTGTTTCTGTGTTTTCCAGGGAGGCCCTGGATCTAAGGGACCACGAGGAGACAGAGGAGAAAAGGGCAATGCTGTGAGTATCTGGCACTTACTTGCAAATCTTGTAATTTAAGCGACACAAAGAGCCAGTTCTGGTGCTAGTTTTTTCATCTGGGAATTGTCTCAGGGTTCAATGGGTCCACGCGGTGAGCCAGGTCTGCCAGGCGCAATGGGACTCCCAGGTCCACAGGGCCCTAACGGACTGTCTCTACCTGGAGCACCTGTAAGTACAACCGCATCCTCACCAAGAGCTCACACAGAGGTGATTGCACAGTTTAAAGAACATTGGAGCCATAAAAAAGGGGATTTCAAGTTCATGTTCTCGTCATGTGTGACCTCGTTCGTATCACCAAGACAGTAAAACACGGACCAAAGATCTTCATTCAAACCTTCTTCTTCTCCACTTTCAGGGTCGCCAGGGACCAAAGGGAGATCGTGGAGACCCGGGCCAGCCTGGTGTACAAGTAAGTAGACTCCCCCTCTCATTTTGTGGCTGAAGAACAGGAAACGAGACGATCCATTCAGCCGGAGCCTGGTTTCAGTCCACTCAGCGGGATTAAAACCACACTCACAGTGGGAGGTTGGCCATGCCATCCTCAGGGAGACGCGCACGCTCGGTTCAGCCCGGTGATTGACAAACGGTAGAAAGCCAGCCAGGCAGTTAAATGAGCAGAGAGGAAATGGGGGGAAATGGAACATGTTCTTTCCCAGCCTTGTAACTGATGATGATCACGACTCTGTTTGAGGCTTGAAGCTTCTTTACTGCACTTACACCGTCAGTCGGAGGACAAAACTATTACAGGTGAAGTTGGAGAGATTTCTGTCAGAATTGAGCTGAAGCTAAACCCCGTTTCCATCCTCAGCGGCGGTACGTCATCTTCATTCACCCAACTCCCACTCTCCTGCTGGGGAGAGCTTCACAGCTGCTAATTCTTTCCTCTGAATGAGCAGATTCAGGCACGGGAGAAGGTTCTTTTGTGAGCTTCTGAATCTGTTGGCGACATTGTCCCGGCTGCCTCAAACAATAGTCTTTATTGTAACAGTGCTGTCTGGGCAGATGTCTACTCACCATCTGTCAACGGACAAGAGAGAAATTCCCGTTTTTGGGAAAAGGATGATGTATTATCTTTGGCTAAATGAGTGGAAATCTACAGATGTAGAATCTGCTGTGATGGGGGCACCAGGGAGCTGTGCAGATATTCTGTTCCTGACCATTAGCACTCAATTAAGTCTGTCTGCTTTTTTTTTTCTTCTTCTTCTTCTTTTTAACCAGGGTTCTGCCGGGCAGCGTGGTCCTCTGGGCCCCGTCGGACCAGTAGGAGCACGGGTAAGACGCTCCTCCACGCCTCCTTGACGTGCACGCTGTTTAGAGCTTGCACATGGACACGACAGCCCTGATTGAGTCACTTAAAAGGACTCACAGCCGAAGCCAACACGGAGACTTGACGCTGATGTATTGCCCCAATGAGGTCCCCGGTGTATTGTAACTTACGTGTGATGGTACTTTGTTTCTACACAGGGGCCACCAGGAAAGGAGGGCTCATCTGGACCTAGAGGCCCACCCGGGCCCATGGTGAGAGTCTGTGCTCATATCTTGTTGTGGAGTCAAGAGCCAAATTGCCTTGGAGCACACGTCATTTCCTGATACGTCTGCATGAATTATTCCAAATCTAGACTCTTTCGGGCCCCTCGCTCTGCTGTTTGGGGAGGTCTTAATTCAGCCATCAGGCCAGAAGTGTGCTGCTTTAAAAGTCATGTGCAGCAAACCATCTCAGATTTAGGAGTAATGCTGACTGGCTTGTGTGTGTGTGTGGTGGTGGTTGGGGGCACGGTGGGTGCATCGTCCCACCGTTGGCTGTTGTACATGTGTGTTTCCACTGTTTTTCTGCCTGGTTAATGCCCACTTCCCCACCTCTCCACGGAGGCTGTTGCATAATGATGAGCAGCGAGCGCAGTTAAAAGTTGGTAATGACGCCTCGTGTGAGGTGATTAGAAAACACTTTCTGTTGCTCTGTCCAGGGAAGCCCTGGAAATCCAGGAGTACCAGGAATTACTGGAAAACCAGGAAAGCCCGGAGAGCCAGGAAACCCAGTACGTATTGGTGTCCATAAAATGGAACGTGAAGGTTGTTGATTGTTCTAACACTGCTGATCGCTGTAACAGGGACCTGTTGGACTCAAGGGAGAGAAGGGAGAACGGGTACGTTTGAGTTAATGACCTTATTAGACCTCAATCTGCCCAGAAGCGCTCTTGATCCCAGCACGCTATTCTTTTTGGTTTCCAGGGAGACGTTGCATCCCAGCACATGATGCGCTCCATTGCAAGACAAGTTTGCGAACAGCTCATCAACAGTGAGCAACACTATTCTTCATCTTCCAGAAGACAGCTGGGGGGGTGACATAAGGGTGAATTTGAAATCGGCCTGTTCGTTTGCCTCAGGTCAGATGACCAGGGTTGAAATGATGCTCAACCAGGTTCCCTCCGGGTACCGCAGCAACTCTCCCGGTCCCCCCGGTCCTCCTGGACCCCCAGGTGACCAAGGATCCCGCGGAGAGCCTGGACAACCTGGACGGACAGGTTTCCCTGGAAACCCTGGTTTGCCTGGAAATCAAGGAGAAAGAGGTGATCCTTCTTTTTTCTTCTGAATGCTTTTTGTTTCTCTGTCGCTGGAGGAAGCTGATCATGAGGAGGGAGGACGAAGATGCAGATGTAAAAAGAAAAAAAAGCATGTTTTAACTCATGAACTGGTAAATGTGAGTTTGTTTTCTGTTTATTGAAGGCTTGCCAGGAGAGAAGGGAGAGAGAGGACAAACAGGAACTGGTGTCAGAGGACAAAGAGGTCCAGCTGGGCCCCCAGGTAGGAGAGCTGACACATGGCAAGATTTGTATGCTGTATCTGTGTGTGTCCCCTCCACTTCTTCCCTTGTGTTGGACAGAAACATTTGTTCATAAATCTATTCTTGAAAGAACCCTTGGGACAAGAAAATACTAGTGAGGCTGGTTTGTATGCTCAAAAGAGGCCCTAGGGCTTTTTTTTTTTTAAGTTATGTCTCTGCAAAGCTCAGTACATCAGAAACATAATTTTCCCTTGGAAAGCTTTGAGCAATCAGCAGGAAGCTGTTGATGTCTTCATTCCACCCAAACACTGACATCTCTGTTTCTGTGAATGAAGTGAGGAACCACCGAGTGTCAGTGGGTCTACGCTGATGACTCACTCCTGTGTGAGACGAGCCGATTGTTGCACAACTGGCTTCCTTTGGTGGCTTCAGTCAGAACACATGGACTCACTTAGGGCAGAGAAATGGTGGTGGGGGGGAGGAATTTCCATCCTGAGATTTTACCGTCTAGACAGTTGAGGCTGCTAGGGTGTGTGTGGGGGTGTGTGTGGGTGTGTGTGGGGTGTGTGGGGGGGGCTCTCTCTACAGCTCCAGACAGCTTTGGTCAAGTGTTTTATTTGAGCCGTAGAGAAATTTTAAAATCACAGGTTCGGTGTTTTCAGCTCTCTCCCCCTCGCCTCTCTCACCCATGCGCAGGGCCACCAGGAGACTCACGAACAGGTCCCACGGGTCCCTCTGGCTCCGCCGGGCCTCGCGGCCCTCCGGGTCGCTCGGGTATTCCAGGGGTGAGGGGACCTTCTGGACCCCCTGGATACTGCGACTCCTCTCAGTGCGTTGGCATCCCTTACAACGGACAAGGATACACAGGTACGCATTAGCAAGTGCCTGCATGGTTTAGAGTAGAGAACATGTGACGTAGTTTAAATTGGACGCAGACTAACTGCAGCTGTTTCTTCCTCTGGCAATGTGTGGAGATATGGACTCAACAGAGGTCTGATGTTTTGAGTTTAATGTTTAATGGATCCTCTCTGTTCCGATACCTCCATACATTTCATATTAAAACTGGCATGTAATCCATCGTAGCTAGTCCTGAATGATGAGTTGCTTTTAACCTTGTTCCACAGAAATAAAACTCACCCCCTTCCTCTTTTAACTATTTTCAGGTTAACATTTTCCGCACCACTTACGCTTTGAAGTCCTGTTTCTGAGATGTTTGCCCAGTTGCTGTGGGGGCATGTAAGGATAATCACCACGGACATAAAAAAAAAGAAATTGAACATTCAAAACAGAAATTCAGAAAGACATCGTTACAAAAAAACAGTGGAGCAGACTGGCACTAACATCATCTCACAGCTACAAGCTACAGCGATGGCAACCCGCTGGCCTGTTTGCATCTTGAACAAACCGTTGGGGGGAAGCTAGACACAGACTGAGCGTTTCTACGAGGGAAGGAGCATGTATAAACCATCCAATGCAAATACTAACAAAGAAGATGCCATAGCAGAACATTTATGCAGAGGTGAAATGTGTAAATACAAGTGTTTGTGCCATGGAAATGATTGTGCGGAGCGGGATGTCACTAAAACCCGAGTTAACATCCGCGTTGAGCTTGTGCCTCGTAACCCTCTGCTTACTGACCACCAGCATAACCTCCGTTTACGATGCCTTAAGTGGGTTAACCAGCTCTGGTCCAGAGTGAAGCATGTTCCATTTGTACTTTATCATCATGTTTATTCTGTAAGTTGAAGAATTAGCACCTAAATTTGCTATCCTGCCATTTCCACGTGTTCTCTGTAGTAAGAGCTGGTTATTTTTTATTGCGTTTTATTAGCACGTAGCTTTAAGGATTTTAGTCTAAATGTCCTCACATAGATTTAAACTTTTTTTTTTTTTTTTTTTTTTTTTTTATTGTTGTTTCACAGTCATCTGAGACGGGGATTTTTCTTATTTTTGAATTTGAGAGTGCAATATTATTTAAATTGTGCATGTGAACCGTTGCACAAGGAACAGTTTATTTGATTTGCCGTCCCAAATATGTTTCTAGCCGGCCGCTACCCGCCTGAACCTGAGGTAGTGCCCATACCCGTGGAGCCATCTGGAGGGTTTGGGACGATACAATCAGCCAGTAACTCACAAAACCAGCGTGGAAAGCGGTCGCTCCGCCAAGACAAGACAAAAACGCTAACGTTATAGCAACAATAAGAGGGCTCAGACAGTGTCGCTGAAATTACTTCCAGGATCACGCATGTGAGGATGAACTGATTTGCAGAACAAAGCTAGTACTTATATTGGGTTTGATACCCCTGGCTATATTTATCTTTTTTTTTTGTTTTGTTTTTTACATGGGAAATTTGACCAAAATAATTTTCAGAAATATTACACCATTGCCAAAGTCCTCAAATGTCCCCCGTTTACCATCGAATGGCTCCAGACTGTGTGCCGCACTAAGCACGTGACAACCAGCAGGAAGCATGTCAGGAAACACAGTGTGCACGTCGTTCGTGCACGTCGTTCCAACACGTCACCAGCTTCACACGCTCTTGTCAGATGTCAGCTGTTTCACATACTCCATAAAATCGCCACCAAAGATTGCTTTATGTCTGTAAACCAAGTGATAATCTGACCTAGTGTAAGAATCCAAACCTATTTTTTTTCTTTCTTTTTGTTTTGGTTTTGTTTTGGTTTTGGTGGAATTGCATGTTTGTGTTGTATATTTACCGAGGAAGTCAGAATATAGTTGTTTTCTATCTATGCAGTTTGGATTCGGTTATGGAGTTAATAGCTTTTCTCATGTTGTAACTGCACATTTTGTGAATTCCACACGCCATTATTTTCTTATTTATTTCTGAATCAGAAGAGGCATTTTTCAATAAAACTACTGAAAATGTAACACTCGTCTCTGCTTGTTTTTATGTTTGGACCTGAGTCCAGCGACAACAGACTGGGTTTGGTGTGCTACTGGAGCTGTAATAATTGAATCGTGAAAATAAGTTTTGGAGTGGCATCAGCTCTAGAAAAAAATCCTTTTGGTACCTGTCAGTGATAACAATTGAAGATATTAGGCAAAGAACAAGTGCTGCAGTCTCCATGACCTGCAGCATGTGTGAGTAGCTCTGCACAGACGCCAGAGATAACAACTGGTGACGCGGTGAAGCATTATTAGAAACACAACCACGAGCAGTCTGGCCAGAGTCCATTTCATTTGTCATTTTCTCAGCATCATGAGCAATTTATCAAGCATGTTTTCACTTTGTCATGGACCCAACAGTTCTTGACTGTCTTAAGAGTTCCCATGTGTGAGTGATGCAGACACAAGCTGGGACTATCGATCTTTTTATGATTTCGGTGTCCATCAACAGAAAAACATTTTTGTTGAAACAAAAATAACTGAGCATTATGTGATATAATCTTAAATTGATTCATCTCAAATAAATAAAAGTCACCCCATTTAGCCAACTAAGGCAACAACAGTAGGTTGCTCTGTTTTCTCGAGAGCAAAAAGTATGTGTTCAGTTTCTTTTTTTCGTAGTAGCAGCTGCCGTGCAATAAAATGTCATAACACACATTTATCTTTTGCAGCAATAAGAAATGTAAAAAGTGAATCTAAGACAAAAAAGAATCCACTCATGAGTATTGTCACACAGAGGAACTTGTGACCTTCGGTTATGGCTCGACCCCAGAGCCCGGCTCAGACCACAGGGAGCTTGAAACAGACAGAGAAACAAATGCATTAGAAGCATGATACCATCACCAGAAATAGTTTCAAAAGTGACTAAGTCGGCTGCAAGAGTGAGCATGCTAAGATGTGGCCAGTAGCCGCAGGCTCTGTTGTGCTTGTGGGGTTTTTTTCTTTTCTTTCAGGGGCACCTGCGGTGGCAGAGGCTCCAGAGCCGAATGCATTTTGATACTGTTTTCGTTAATCAAACCTGTGAGATCTGCATTTGGATCCCGCTTTGTCTGGTGTGAGCCACAGCAGAGCATGGTGCCACTGCAGAGGCAGGGAAACTGGCAGCTGCCCACAGAGACCTGCGGGCAGTTAAGCTGCCCTGATTGCTCCTCAAGGAGCTGCAGCTGTACCTGCAGAAATCCACAGAAATCCACAGACCTCCACACCTCCAGCCTCCGCTCCTGAGACATAAGCTCAACAAGACCTGCCAAAACACAAAGAATACACGAGAAAACGTTACCCCCATGGGCAGGATGGGCACAGTAGGACCGGTTCAGTCAGGGACAAAGGCCAGTCCACACATTCTCCCTGCTCACTGTCAGGGGCGGGGGGGCAATGATTGTGTTGTGGCATAGCGGTAACGGCCTGAGGCTGCCGACCCCTGACACAGAGCTGTTAGTAAAATAACTCACTACAAGGCATGCTGCAGATGCTACACTTAGGCTCATCGAAATGAATCAGCGTCTGTCAACACCTGATGAATTGATTGCTTGTTCCACTTGAAGGTGCAGGTCAGGGTGAGCCCCTTAACCCTCATTAATCAGCAAGGCATCAAAAAAAAGTGAAGATGCACTCTCCATCATGCTGTCCTTCCGCTGCGACACTAGTGAGATGGGTTGAGCCTGACTTCCTTCATGCTCCAAATCCATTCGTGACAAATGTTGAAGGTTAAAATTCTAGAATTTTAGCAGGATCCTACAGGACAAAAGAGCCGTCGTGTCCTGGTGTAACGGGACCCTTCGTGTTTCAGAGATCAACCCAGAATGTTTAATAAGCGTGAAGACGTGCTTGGTCAGGCTCGGAAACAGGAAACGGGACAAAGACCGAATCTTTTTAATAGGAGCAAAAAACTAAAACAGACAACAGCTGTATGTATAAATGTAAATTATGTGTTCACTTTACTAATCGGATTCATTTGGATTCGTTTTTTTGACATTTTGTGCTATTCACATAAGAATGCCGTGTAAGAACCTAAACCTGTGCTCAGAGGAACCTGTGCCTAATCTGGATTAATTACAGGCTTTAAAACACATAAAATGATCTATTATAGCGCATAAATACAAGAGTGCAGTTAAAGTAACAACCCTCAATGGGATGAGTCCATTTAAAGGGAAAAAAACCCAATATAGATGACCTTTATTTGAAGCCAAACATCTGCTTTGATGCTGTTTTCGTTTTTGTTGTTTTTTATTTATAAGACTTTGGCAGTTCCAGATTTTGAGAGTTTGGACGAGCATGTGAAGCAGGATTTAAAATATGTGACACTCCAACTTTCCATTGCGGTAATGCTCAATAACTTATCATTATGGATACCTTTGTGGTTTCCCATCAAACTCGAAGCAGAAAGAATTTACTCCAGAATCTACTTTCAGCTCGGCTACATTCGCTTCCGAAACAGAGTCGCAGCAGAAATGGAACAAAATGCAAAAGTTTATGATTCTGATTCAGTAATTCAGCAGTGATGCTGCTTTGCTCCTTGGCCTTTCACGCTCAGGAAGGACTGAAGCAGCGCGTTTGAAGCTGAAGGTGGGTTTGCTCCTCTGAGGACAGCTCTTCAGTGCAGCCCGCAGGTTTCCACCGGCCCGCTCGCCAAAAGCAACATTCAGGAGCGCCTCCCGCTTCTAATACGGCAACAGCAGAGGCAGCGTTTCCTCGGCTGACCTTGTAGAGACGAGGCCTCGACTGTGAACTGTCTCTCTTGGAAAGCACGTGTGGCGTTCACTGTCATCAAAATGTCACAAAGCGAAAACTATGCAGAGGTCCAGTTCATCTCTGGGGCAAAGGTCAGCCTGGAAGTCTAGTTGCCAATCAGGAAGACGCCCGTATCGGCCCAGAAGCACGTACAGTTTTAAGAGATGAGTCCTTAGACCAGAGAAGATGGAAGGAAAAGGAGATGGGCAGGGCGGACAGGAAGAGAAGAACAAACACTTTCATGCCAATACATTAGCCAACATTTGAAGCTATAGATTCAAAACGAGATTCGGTGGGGCCAAAGGTCACTGGAAGTCAGTGATACACAGAGAAAGAGAGAGAGAAAGAGAGAGAGAGAGAGGTTCCCTGCGGTCCTGAATCAAAGACATTAGCGTGGTGAATGTAAACTGTGCCTCATGATCTGTTTTCCAATCCTGCGGACTCGCCCGGAGCCCCCTGCTTAGTTCACAGCGCCGCTGCCTGTTGATAGAAGCAGCACGTGGAGAGAACAGATGGAGAGATCAGTGGCGAAAGGCCAGCCAGTGCTTTGATTCCTCTGACCATCCCAAAAGACAAACAGTGTGTTTAATGTCTGGACTTTATTCCGGATGAGCTTTGATGATGATTTCAACCCATCTGTCTGCTCATGAGCTCACTCATTTTCCTGTCCAGTCCGGTGAGGTCTAACATCAGGATGATGCGGAAATCCAGCATCTTGTGTCATCGCTAACTGATTCTGGTTTAGTATCTGTTATCCCCAGCGTGGTTGTTTGTCATTGTAATCTAGCGTGACTCAGTTTGACTAAGGCCGCTGGAACATGACACCTGAGTCATTTTCTATTTATTTCAAAGGACAGTACATTTGGTTTTGGAGGATGGAGCCCGTTTGGCAGATCCGAGACAGTGGATGATTGTTTATCCCCCATATGGGTTTAGAGAGCATGACGCTCTTCTAAAGCAGCGCTAAATCACGATGAAGCGCCACTTTTGGCCGATTTTTCCATCACCAAGTATGGTTATTGAGTTTGTGCTAAGCTAGCTTTCATACTGTGGCAGGATGGCTTCATCCCGTCTGCCCCCCAGGTCAAATCCACTCTATCCATCATCCCACTCCGACCCTCTCAGCACGACTGCTAGACCAGATCATTAGCTGCAACATTCCTGAAGAGCGCCAGCCATGGCAGAGATGCTGACCAGGGGAAATGTGCTCACACAGCTGCAGTGTCTGCACGGAACAGCGCAACAGCTCCGCTCACCGCCGTTCGTCTTCGTCCTCTGCTGAGGAAACAACCGTCCCTGCAGAGCCACAGTCCAAACGTGAGTCTTCTCATTAGCACCTCTGATGAGAAGTAGGAGTGGGGGGGGGGGGGGGGGCAGTAAAGACATTTTGTCCCACAATGCTCGGAAAATCTGAGCTACGCAGCTGAAAATGTCCTGATTTGTCATAGAAGATAAAACATGTAGAGAATGCATGAAGGAATGACTTGCGGGAAGATAACTGGACGTTGTAAGCAGATGTTGTGACTTCATTCTGATGTTTGCGTGGATGACGGGGGGGTGTTCTGGTCGAGTGGGCTCAGACTGTGAGTGTCTCCCCAAAGGGGGTTAGTATTAGGGTCAGTGGAATGCTTGGCCACTCTTTCCTTATAGAGACCTGAGAGAAAACGCTCCCTCGTTTCCCCTCCGGGCCACAGCAGCTGGCAGAACAGTCGTCATAGTGACCTGTGAACCCGGCCCCCAACAGAGGGGGAGTATCCGTGACTCAGCTCCCAGCAGTGTCTGCGAGCGTTAGTGCGAGAAATAAAGAAGGCTTGTTGTTTCTGGGAAATACCTAAGAAGGAAAATGAACAGAAGCATGGAAATATGTGTCAGAATGAGTTTTCATTCACCGAGAGGAAACTTACAGACACAATATATCACTGTCAAAGCCCCCGTCAGGCCCGGGACGTGTTTTTCTTCCTTCTGAGGCTGAATGTTTCACCACGCTTGCTGGAAATCTGGTTTTTAAAAGGCACGATTTACAACCAGATCGTGTACAATCCTCAGCACGGAAAAAATCACGCATCACGCTTGGATAAGAACTTTGCAGACATCTTGGGTCCAGCGTCGTAATCTGGAACATGTTTGCATATTTAGAGGGTCTGGAATTTTTTGGGAGAAGTAAAAAAAAAAAAAGTAAAAAAAAAAAAATAATAATAATAATCTGTTACCCTTGTTTACCTTGTTTACCCCAGAAATTATCCAGTAAAGTTTCCCAGAAATATTTTATGACCCTATGGAGAAACAATCCCTGAAATTGTGACCTGCGGGTGAAGCAACAGGGGCAGGAAAAACCCCGTTTAACAGGAAGAAACCCTGAGCAGGACCAGGCTCATATGGGGGGACCCACCTGCTGATGGCCAGCCAGGTAAAGAGGGAAGAAGAACAGATGCATCATGCTGAAATAGGGAAAAGACCATCAAGTCCTCCAGGAGGACAAATGGAGGATTAAAGGATCCTTTATGAACAACTGTCCACTGCAGTCTTGCACAGATGATCAGACGGAAGGTGGCCTCAGTAAAGATGCAGGAGGAATGGATCCTGGCTGTACCTCGGCTATGAAAACGAACCCATTTCCTGCTGGAAGCAGAGGGTAGACAGAAGTGAATGATGCTGTGGTAGGCCTGACGACACTCTGGCAAGTGTCATAAAAGCGACGGATGGTGATGGATGGATGGCTGGTGCTGCAGAAAGTGTTACGGGGTCAGCAAAATAAGGACCGCTCCTTCGGGAGACCCACAAAACATACAGTCAGTTTCAAGCTGTTAAGTTTTGCCGTCAGCCATTAGTCAAGGGGAAAGTAAATCGTGACCGGTGGGGCTAAAGCAAACTCTGTTCAGGCTCCAAATGATTAGAACATCTTCTGGGGCCCACAAATTATTTGTACCATTCCATGGTGACCTACATTGTGGAGAGAACCATCATACTGGTAGACACCATATTTCTCAATGGAGGCAACATCTTCACCTTCAACACCTCCAGTTGGGTTTTTGAGAGTTTGCAAAAGGAAAATAAGAAAAAAGTGTGAATGATGCCTATTTACGTGGTTGGGGGGAATGAATTTTGCTTGTCTTTAGGCAATAGTGAGAAGAAAACCACCAAAAATAAACTTTTAATGGAATTAAACCTATTTTAGCATGGAGCTATCCACATTTAAAAAACTCCTTCAGCATGTTTGTTTTGTTGTTGTACCTGAGGACCTCCTGCTAACCAAATCTACAGGAAGAATCAGTTTGTATTTCTTCACACATCCCTTTTCCCAGGAATGTTATTTAAAAAATGGGCTGAATTGATCCCACTCGTGCAGTTAACAGGTTGTGAAGTGGAGGGAAACAGCAGGCCGTCGCTCCGCGTGTCCCTTGCTGGTCATTTTGAAGTATTTCACAGCTTCACACTAAGTTCCCTGTTCGGCGTCTCAGTGGAACATGTTGCTTTAGCTTTCATTACTCACAAAGCCTTTCCATCCTCATCCCTGAAACTGCTCGTAGCTTTCAGGCTCGTGTCTGAAGGCAGAAATCAAAGAGAGGAGACAGAAAGAACATACCACCTCATCCTACGGCGAGCGTCAGAAAAGCACAAGCTGCTAACAGCTCTGCTTCTGATGCTAAAAGGATCCAAACGAATATGATGCAGGTGATGTGGAAGCTTGAGGGTCAGCGAACGTTCCAAGCGGATGATAGTGGGTTTTATAATCCTGCTCCTATCAGTGATGGATTTCGCAGACCCTGAGTCGGCCGCACGCTGCTGCAGCGGAACTCTGCACGACAACTGGAGGATTTGTGGTCTTCCCGTTTCCGCCCCCCCTCTTATTCCTAGAGCGTCATGGAAGCAAATGTTCTTGGCCTGAATGTACCAGACCGATGTAGCAACTAATCTCTTAATCACTTATTTGAAGCAAAGTTGTGTTCAGGGTCCTGCCATGTAAGGAGATCGAAGCTAAAGCTATCTCAAGCTAAGCTGAAGACATTTGTAAAAAAAAAAAAAACCAAAAAAAACCCTCAAACGTTTCCTGGTAGTCGGCAGCAGCAGGCTGGCAGCTCTCGCCACCCAAGTCTGCGACAAACCCCAGGAGGTAAATCCGATACATTTGTTGAGGAGCAACCCCACAACCTCGGCCCTCGTGTCAGCTGAAGAGCCATTTGTTGTCCCCGGTGCTCCCCCGACTCTCCGCGCTGGTCGGCGGTAAAACAGTTGTTAAAACCTCTTTTCTGAGTGTGCATGTTTACGACTGCTGAGCTACGCTATTCCTGTGATCTTGTTGCTAGTCCTGCCTCACCTGTGCCTGCTGAACACCAGGATCCAGGTCCTCCACGCTTGGGGTTCATAAGTATACCGATTTTGTCTTTTTGGGTTAGTGTTGAATGATGCTTGATAATTGGACGATCAGGTGGACAACTCTGAGGAGTCAATAGTCCATCTGATATTGTTGGGTTTGGCCCGGATTGAACCCGGTGATTCATGACACTCATTGCTTGACTTGTTTCAAAATGAGGAGTTCAGCAATACCAAAACAAAGCAGAATATCAACAAAGCATAATATCCCTGTAATTTACTCTAACTACTGCTATTAGGAAAAAGACCCTGTGAAAGATTAATCATGCTAATGGTTAAATAAATTTGCAGCTGCGCAGCAGCAGGACGTTACCCACGGTTCTGTGCACCGTATGCATCTTTTAACGATATCTACTGTTATAGATTGTTATTATTTAATAGCACACAGAACCATGTTTTGCCAGCTTGAGAACAATTTAATTTGCCCCACCGTTTGTATTTATTTATTTATGACTTGAGGAAACTCAGCAATCAAGCAGAAATTAAAGTTATTAAAGTCCAAACAAACATCCTCTTAGCTGGTGAGCTCACCGTGTGAGTAATGGTGCACAACCAATCAGGAATGAGGGTTTCGAGATCTGTGTACGCATTTGTGGGTTTCACCTCAAGCCCGGTTAGTTCACCGGTGATTGCAGAGCTTTTGGCCATGTGGGGTTTTTGCTCTCCCAAGTCTTCAGCTGGTGTTTGGATCCCTAACTGTCAGCCCGTTCTTGTTCTTTCGTCTTCCAGTTGACCTTTGACCTGTGACATAAGAGCCTGTGTTGTTAACAACGTTTAAATCGCCATTTCAAACGTTGTTCCCCGTCAGAAAATAGTGTTTAGGTTTGGATTATTCTGGAGAGGTTGTGAGGCTAATATTCTTGCCTGATTTTTGTTTTATTTTATTTTATTTTATTATCTGCTGCCCTCCCATTTTCCTTCGGTAGCGTAACCCTTGGAGGTTTTCATTTGGGGCTGTCTACACCGTCAGTTCATTTGAGAGGTTTGTTACACAACTCGCCCACTCGAACTGGCGTTGAATCATTTAACATTTCCTGGTGACTCTGTGGTTGATCCTGCTCGCTATAGGAAGTGTGGCCCAGGGCCAGATGTATATCATGTATCCTTCCACTGTTTTCTCTGTGCGGACGGCTGTAATGAGCGGGAGGGAAAAAAAGAAACCGCTTATATTTTTGTTTGATGTTTTCATATGCCTAAACCAGGAGGGGAGCCTGGACGGGGACTCGGCTTTCAGTTTCACGTGAACTTTTTCGGCCTTGTTTATTTTTGTGGGTTTTAAATGCTACTGGTAGAAGCATGACGCTCCCCTTCAGTTATGTTGTTTTGACTTCCAGCAAAGCCAGAGAGTAATGAAAAAGCCATCAGGAAAGTTGAATCAGACACTTTCTGCAGTGGTGCGACATGAAATCATGCTATTTTGAGCACGGTACTTTCGTTTTTAACGGTTTGTCATGTAAAGTCATCTAAAGCAAGGATGTGTTTTTAGTCAGGTCAAGGTTCATCGTTTTGGATAAGTTAAGAATCGTCTGGAAAACCGTCATATTGGGGTGTTTCTACTGTGTTTTTTGCCTTTCTTCTGACTACCTGTGTTTGCTCTCGGGATCACGTGCAGCGTGCACTGTTCCAGCCCGCCTTCATGGAACCCTGACTCGAGGCTCCAGCACCAGCCGCTTCCACGACGCTGCCAAGCGGGAGCAGCTTGGACTAACAGGAGTAAACATCGTTCAGCAAAGAAACTCAATTATGTTCCCGTTCTCTCCTTAAATGGCTTTAATAAACCGTTAAACCTTTCCAGCGTTTGGTGTTTGGTTTTGGTGTCAAATTTAACAAGAAGTGGAGGCAGAGAAAAGAAAACAAAATGAATCTAATGTGCGACGCCGGAGTCAGGCCAGTTTTCCTGGCCAGGGTAGAAGATGACTTCTAAAAGTTCTTTTTAAAAGAACCTAAAACTGAACCCAACCTTTCTTCTCCAGATGAAAATTCCACCTTGCAGCCCTGCAGTCGCTCTTGTGACCTCAGCTGAAGCCTGTTTGGAAAATCCACATTGGTGTAACTAATCTTAATTTAGGTGTCGGCTGTATAATAATGGATTCTCGTTATCTGATGCAATACGATGCAGTCGGAGACGAATGTTGGGAAATCCTCTTGTTATTGTTTTACAAGGATGCCTGGATGGAATGATTTCATTTTCCCGTCTGCAGGTTTCCGTGATAAAAGAGTTCCTGCTTCTCCAGCTCTATCACCGTCTCGCTGGAGTACGACAGACACCCATAAAAAAAGGGAAAATAATCCTCTGGTTCTATAACTGTCATGTTTTCCAGGTTTTAACAGGGGCTCCCTTGAATGACTACAATCCCGCTCGTGCCAGATTTTAATTAGCGACGTGGTGGTGTTTGTGATATACTGCAACCAGACGTTTTCAGTGAGCAGCGGTCCTCAGATGAATACGACTCACCGTCTCAGCGGGACCACCGTGAACTTTGTGTGCAATAACAGAAACACGATATTGACAGCTTCATCTTCGGCCCGAACCTTTCTGTGACAGTGAAGAGGAACAGCAGCAGCCACTTAAAGGTTTCCACCAGAAAGTGAAGTTCATGTGAGGAGAACATTGACCTGATTTGTGTTCCTGCTCGGTTCCATTTAGTTCAGCTTTGTTTATACTCCGTCTGATACGATCAAGATTGTATAGGACAGAAACTCAGAGACAGGTTGTAGCGAGGAAATCCTCCTCTTAAAAGGAGAATCTTGGAGCAGGACCAGTCTCATCACGTGCATCACGAACTGGGCACTGAACGAGAGGGGAGAAGCTCCTGTGAGGGGTCACCTGGAGCTCTCTGCAGGGAGGTTGCTCCAGTATTTTATTTGAAGTGTCCTCTAATACTAAATCTGACCTAAAAATAAGGCTTGAACACTGCTATGTTGAGGAAGCTTTTGTTATTTTATTTTTTGTATGCTGGAACTAATATTCTACTTCATGATTCAAATCAAAGATGTTGAATGCTCAAATGCCTCTTTGTCTCTTTATCCTCAGGTTGAATGTGCCCCTTTGAGAGTGAAAATAGGACTAGAAGCGCCACTAATCCGAACCTGTTCTCATTTGAATTTGTTAATCTGACTGAATCACAAAGAAACTGGAGTAAACATCCTGATGGTCAACTATAACATCACTTCCTGTTACAGGTCACGTGAGCTCATCACTTCCTGCTACAGACCACCTGGTTCAGGTGGATGTGCTCTGCTCCTCCTCCTCCTCCTCCTCCTCCTCATCCCAGCGCTGAAGATGGTTCGGTGGTTAAAGACAGCGTCTCCCAACGTGGACACCTGGGTTTAAATCTCAGCTCGGACGGGGCTGCAGGTACGTGTCACTCAGCTGCTTTCTGTGTGTGTCTGTCCAACTAAAGCAAACAAAGCAAAAGCTAAACCAACAGGCAACCTAAAACCAAAACAAAACTCGCGTTTGCGAAATTTGCCGTCAGTTTGAGAAGAGGACCTGAAAGAACCCACCTAAAGGAAATTTCATTTTGTTTTTTAACAAACTAAACACAATTTGAGAAAAACTTTGATGAAAAAAGACACTTTTGTGGTAACTGCTGTGTTTCAGGTGTATGTTCGGGTTCCTGTTTATTTCGCCAATCTTGAGCAAATACGTAGAAAGTTGTTGATTCAGCGTTATCTTTATATCTAAAAATTAAAATCGTGTAGTGTGAACAAGGCTTTAAAGGCTTCCGACTGTTACAGGGGCTCCTGGAATTCTGTCTGTGGGTGAAAACCCCCCATGGAGAGTCTCCTGGAGCTCAGCCCTTCCTGGGGTAATTTGGTACTCAGACAGTTGTCAGATTTTTTTCAACACGACGTTAATTTGGCGCAAAATTGATTTGATGCCCTGGGTTTTCTGCTTCACTGGAAGTTCCACCCTGGCGTGCAAAAGTCCTGCAATCCTCGTCATGGCAACATGGCTCATCGCCCCTGGTATGATGCTGGCGTCTCTGCTTTGAACTAGTGTCAAAGCTCCAGATTCTGAGGCTCACGGCACCGATAACAGGAAACAGCCGGACAGGCGGGACTTGGATGGCCAGACTCATCAGTGTCATTTGGCGTCTGATCCTTCGGAGTCACACCTGAGTCATCTGTTGTTGTCTGTTGTCAACCGTTTTCTGGAAATATGAACCGATGCAGCTGCTTCCACTCCATTTCAGCGTGGATGCGGAGAGACCCCCACGAGTGGTGGCGTGTCGGGACCGAGGCTTTGGTCAGTGTGCTTCCGGCGTGAGTCAGCAGCTCCTCTTCCTCCCACAGCTGACTCCCCCTGGCAGCAGGCCAAGTGGTGTGAGTTTATGATGATGACGAGCAGCGAGGCTGGAGGTCAGCGGCCCAGCGCTGCCTCTGTGTCACCAGAAATGCCCAGCAAGCAAGCAGTGTGTGTGTGTGTGTGTGTGTGTGTGTGTGTGTCTTATATACTACAGTACAAAGAAGATAACTGATTCTTTGACAAAACGGATGGCAATTTTAAATATTTAGTCCACACCCTAGTTGCTTTGGTGCACACAGGCAGTGAAGAGGCTTCATACTGGGAGGAATAAACACGCCAACGACAACAGCTCACCATAGTTGACAACATGAATTTCAGATTGCTTTTATTTTCTTTATGTCTGTGACATCTGGTTGACAGCGATTTTGCAATAATTAGCACAACTGTTTAAAAAGGAACAAAAAACGTGTAAAACCCTTTGTGAGTAAGTGGATTGCTTTGATGTAGGAAAGTACTGATCTTGCTGACCACATAAATGCCTTTAAAAAATAAACAACCAAAGCCCGCATTTTACAGCATCCCCCCCCCCGTTCTTTATATAAAACATTTGAAAATCTGACCTTTTTGTTGTTTCAGATTTCCATCCAAGTTCAGTTCAGTTTATTTATATAGCGCCTTTTATAATAGAAATTGTCTCTAGGTGCTTTACAGAGGCGGAAACCCAAAGCCTGAACCCCCAGGTTAACAGGAAGAAACCTTGAGCAGGACCAGGCTTACAAGGAGGAACCATCCTGCTGAAGGCTGGCTGGGTAAAGGAGGAGAAGAAGAGGGAGACAGGACAGAGAGAATAAAAGACAAAAAGAGAAACAAACAAATATGCTACAAGAAGATGCAGAAGATGTAGCATTAGCAACAGTGAAAATTTCACTGTGGCCTCGAACGTGCTGCACCTTTAATCATTCCGGACAGAAGAACGAACGCCTGGCGAGCACGTGACTGATCAGCAGTTTATTTTGGAAAACAGGGTGTTTTTGGAAAGTACAAAGCCGGACAGAAATCTGAACGAATTGCAGTGTTGATGAACATTTACACGTTTGGTAGCGGAGCTGTTTGTGACTTTAAATTAAATTGTTTTCACTGGCTGATTGAGAGGGCTGAACTATGCCTGTGTTAGCGCGAATCCAGCTCGTTTAGCGAAATCCTTAAAAATGAAACGAGCTCAGCTGCACTGAAAGACCTTCGAGGAGACAGCTTACACAAGTTTACTCTAGTTTGTGATTAATGGAAGAAAAAATATTGCTGTATATAAACAGTTTATGGGAAAATTAAAGGCAGCCATTGATGAAAGCAAAGCTTCCAGGCTGCACCGACGTCTGTAGATGGATTCTGAATGTTTTCTGCTCCGGCAGGCCCGCTCGGCAGGCCCGCTCCTTCAGGATCTTCTTCCAGTTGTAAAAACCTCCTTTTGGAAGGCAAGGACACCATGAAACCGGTGCACATTCTGTGGATTATTTATTTATGGGCTGTCAAACGGGCTGATGTGAAGCGCTGTATGTTAAATGGGGTCCTTGTCTTTGCACTTGGGTCCTGTCAGCTTCGATTACAAACCTTCACTCTGCAGCCGGAACGTTTTCCACTGCTTCTCATCCGCTCAGAATTTCCAAATGGTAGAAAAGACAAAATTCCAGCATTTTTTTTCAGGATTATTCCTTTTGCTGGTTAATTAAGTAGATTTGGGAACAAACCTGGGTCAACAACATCTGGGTCAAGATTCAAACAAAAGAATCGGAAGTGTTCTCAACAATACATTACGTGAATTACGTTAAATTCACCAGAGAGGACGTAAAAGAAGACAGTCTGGTCTTCTTGGACTGTGCAGTCAAGATCGAGGTGGACAGAAACCTTAGCATGGAGATCTACAGAAAACCTACCCACACAGATCAGTGCCTCCTTTTTGACTCACACCACCCACTGGAACACAAGCTGGGTGTTATCAAAACCCTACAACATAGGGCCAAAGAAGTACCCACCACAACCCAAAGGAAGAAGAAAGAACAGGAACATCTTAAAACAGCAGTCAAAACATGTGGTTACCCAGACTGGGCCTTCACAAAGACCTCAAAAAAACGAGACCCCAGCAAAGGGGTTAGGGTTAGAGAAATAAATGTCACAGCATTTCTATCCCCTACCTGGTTTCAGAAAAATTCAGAATCCTCCAAAAACATGACATTCCAATACAGTTCAATCCCTCAAACCCACCCTGGTCCACCCAAAATATAAGACACCAAGACACAAACAACGCAATGTTGTATGGAATGTAAGGAACTGTACATTGGGGAAAAAAACAGCCCCTCCATTAACAAATGGCCCAACACAGACGTGCCACTTTTTCAGGACAGGACTCAGCAGGACACCTACACCTAAAATAAAGCGGACACTCCTTTGAGGACAGTCAAGTACGTGTGCTGGCCAGAGAAGATCGCTGGTTTGAGAGGGGTGTCAGGGAAGCCATCCACGTCAAGTTGGAAAAACCATCTTTAAACAGAGGTGGTGGACTAAGGCACTTTCTATCACCCACGTACAAGCAGTCCTCCATTCTCCATTTAACAATCCAAATGTTTGACGAGACCTGGTGACTCATTAACATGTGACCCAACAGACAAAGGGGAAGCACCCCGACTGAAACTAGGTACGACGCTGCCAACGACTCTCAGGTGACCATCTGGGTCACTAACATGCCGATGGTCCACAGGGCTATATTTTTAAGTTCTGCACCCAGCAAGTTTAGACCTGAAGAAGCTCTCTGGAGAGAGGACGAAACGTTTTCAAGGAAACCTTTCAGTCCAGTTGACACAGAGATCTAACTTTGGATTTGGGAACAAAGCTTCACTTGATGGAACAACATTGTATAATTTATGTTTTATTTCCACTGTATTAGCAATGAATTTCTCCTCTATGTGTCTGTCCTCCCATCGGCTCCTTCTTTCATCTGTTACATTCTTTTAATCTCTCACATGTTGGAAAACCTTTAAAAGTCCTTTTGTGTTATTTTTCACAATCGCTCTTCTGGGAGGAAAAAAGAAATCACAGCAGAGTGGATGTTTTCTTGATGATGAGGCTGGGCTGCTTCCATGTATATTTGGATTTTTAGAAAAACACTATTTCCCAACTTTGGTGTCTCTTGGTCATTTTCAGAGCTGAAACCATGCAGATTTTTATTATTTGAGCTTTGATTTATTATTTATTTATTATTTTTTTCATTTCTTGATCCAAATCTAAAACAATAAAACCACAAGTAAAAATAAAAAAGAAAAATATCTGAGGCTAAATGATGCTTGGAAACACACACACACACACACACACACACACACACACACACAGGGGTTTTGACCTTTTACAGTATTAATGCTGCTCTTCAGCAGCCTGGGAACATGGCAGAGACACAGAAGAGGACATACTTGGATCTGTTTTATGAAAGTGACCCTGGACTTTTGAGGTTTTGAGATTTGGAATTTAAAAAAAAAAAAAAAAGCTTTACTGCAGCGTGACAACAAAATCTACGCGCACGCAGGACCCGAAATCTCAGAGCAGCTGCCAGGAAAGGGGATTATGCTTCAAACCATAATGCTCTTCTTATTCTCTTCCCCACATTATCTGTAGCAGCGCTGAATGCATGGGAGAATGCTCACAAGGCTCTGAGCCAACCCCGTTTAATAGTCGCATACAGCAAAAGGCAACCAGAATAGTTTCCACAATACTTCAAACATCATTTTAAGGGATGATGGAGGCGGAGATTGAGGTTGGAGAGAGAGAGAGTGAGGGAGAGACAGTGAGACCTGGAGGGGCGTGGTCGGGAAGAATGGCAACCCTGATCTGAACCTGAGTGGTGTTCTGTTGTTGGACTTCTGTGCTCGTCACAGATTGTCCATAACGAACACCATGTTCAGGCATAAGGGTGTCCACATGTGCACTTGGTACCAGGACACCTTAGGCTGCAGTTCGATGATCGACTTTGTAGTTGTGTTGTCAGATTTGCGGCCGCATGTCCTGGACACTCAGGTGAAGAGGGGGCGGAGCTGTCAACTGATCACCACCTGGTGGTGAGTTGGCTCCGATGGTGGGGGAGGATGCCGGACAGACCTGGCAAGCCCAAACTTATTGTGAGGGTCTGCTGGGAACGCCTGGCAGAGTCTCCTGTCAGAAGGAGGTTCAACTCCCACCTCCGGGAGAGCTTCAACCATGTCCCGGAGGAGGTGGGGGACATTGAGTCCGAGTGGACCATGTTCCGCGCCTCCATTGTTGAGGTGGCCGACCAGAGCTGTGGCCGCAAGGTGGTCGGTGCCTGTCGTGGCGGCAACACCCGAACCCGCTGGTGGACACCGGCGGTAAGGGATGCCGTCAAGCTGAAGAAGGAGTCATACCGGGCCTTTTTGGCCTGTGGGACTCCCGAGGCAGCAGACGGATACCGGCGGGCCAAACGCAGTGTGGCTGCGGCGGTCGCCGAGGCAAAGATCCGGGTGTGGGAAGAGTTTGGGGTGGCCATGGAGAACGACTTCTAGACGGCTTTGAAAAGGTTCTGGACCACCATCCGGCACCTGAGGAGGGGGAAGCAGTGCACTGTCAACACTGTGTACAGTGGAGATAGTGCGCTGCTGACAGCCGTGGTGTTGAGGGGGGTTTTGTGGCCTCTGGATCAGGTCTCTGCTCTTTGCAGATGATGTGGTCCTGTTGGCTTCATCAGTCCGTGACCTCCAGCTCTCACTGGACTGGTTCGTAACCAACTGTGAAGTGGCCGGGATGAGAATCAGCGCCTCCAAATCTGAGGCCATTGTTCTCAGCCGGAAAAAGGTGGAGTGCCTTCTCCGGGTCGGGGAAAAGATCCTGCCCCAGGTGGAGGAGTTCAAGTACCTCGGGGTCTTGTTCACGAGTGGGGGAAGAATGGAGCGGGAGATCGACAGGCGGATCGGTGCAGCGTCTGCAGTAATGAGGACTCTGCACCAGTCCGTTGTGGTGAAGAGAGAGCTGAGTCGAAAGGCGAAGCCCTTGATTTACCAGTCGATCTTCGTTCCTACCCTCACCTATGGTCATGAGCTTTGGGTAGTGACCGAAAGAACAAGATCGTGGGTACAAGTGGCCGAAATGAGTTTCCTCCGCAGGGTGGCTGGGCTCTCCCTTAGAGATAGGGTGAGAAGCTCTGCCATCCGGGAGGAGCTCGGAGTAGAGCCGCTGCTCCTCCGCATTGAGAAGAGCCAGATGAGGTGGCTCGGGCACCTAGTTAGGATGCCTCTCGGATGGCTACCTGGTGAGGTGTTCAGGGCACGTCCCTCCAGTAGTTGGCCCCCGGGAAGACTCAGGACACGCTGGAGGGACTATGTCTCTTGGCTGGCCTGGGAACGCCTCGGAATCCCCCCGGAAGAGCTGGATGAAGTGGCTGGGGAGAGGGAAGTCTGGGCTTCCCTGCTTAGGCTGCTGCCCCCATGACCCGACCCCGGATAAGCGGCAGAAGATGGATGGATGGATGGATGGATGGATGGATGGATGGATGGATGGATGGATGGCAAGTTCAGGTGTGTGAGTGCTGAAACGGTGCTCATGCTGGATCCTGGCTTACATGCTCATCATAAACATGCTGAGCAATTCGAGGCTTAGTGGAGACCAAACCACGCCTCTTCCACAGTCTTTCCATGTGACACTGTAGCTTTGTGCTTTACTCACAAAAGATCTTTGGCTCTTGAATAGTTAAGATCTGGTTTGATAATAATTATTGTAGATTATCTGCATGTTGTGTCCTGAGATGGCTCTGTCGGTCCAGGTGACCCACACAAGAGGACCGACTCCTGATTGATCAGGACGCCATTAAACTTTGTCTGAAGAAGCCCTCTTTGGTAGTCACTCCACTGTCAGCACATCTGGACTTTGCGATGTATCTGATCATATTTTATAGATCGTGCTCAATTCTCCAATAATGGACACAGACGGCGAGGGTTCATTGTGTCATGGCTTCAGCACGAGAACCATGAAAGTGAAATGACATCATATGCTGCATATAGTTCTAATGGGTTAGCATTGCTTTGTGCGCGACTGCCTCGTATTTCCAAAAGCATGACCAAAGTTTAGCCCCGGGTTGTACAGTGTCGACTTTTTCCAGACAGTAGTTTTGTTATTGCTAACATTTCCACATTGGGAAGGGGGGAGGGGGGGTGTCTGTGAGGAATGCAACTCTGCACCATTACAGAAGTAGTTAAAAGAGAGAACTATTGCACTTCGGCGTTTCTGCTCCGAGGCCGAGGACAAGAAGCACTGACCTATTTTTTTCCATGTGCTCATTAACCACAACCACCAGAGAGCCACTCAGCAACATGTGAGTCTGCAGCTCGAACCCTAAACAAAGACCGCAGCTCGCAGTGGCTGCAGTTTGGCCTTTGATGCTTCATCCGGCCGTCCGTGGTCTGGTAATGGAAACCTATTCCCACTCAGGGTCTTCTTGTTGGTGCTTGGAGGCTTTCCCAGCAGGCGCTGGGCGCGAGGGAGGAATGCAGAAATTGCAAATTCAGCTCACACACAAGCCCCTGTCCACTCAGCCTCTCCCACCTCTCCCCCGGAGGGAAACTCCACACCACCCGTGTTTTGACTGCGGCCCTCGTCTTACGTAATTGACGGCTGATACGAGCTTTAATCCCTGAGACTTGCAGATATTGGAACCTCAGAAATCCCAACAAAACTCAGTCAGCGGACGTTTGAAGTTTCCGTCGGAGTGGCCGCCATGACAGCTGTGCAATTACGGGATTTGTGAAAATGTCAGCACCTTGTTAGACTCCTGCGACCATGGGAATTTTGCAGCTCTGCCACGAGTAGAGAAGAACAATCTGCTGAGGACTGGAGCTGGCCCCACTGTCCCATGCAATAAAATCGAATCCCCGCGGCTGTTAGTGCTATTATGAAGATTACTGCGCGTCGTAAAATGTGGTTTGAATGCATAAATGACCGAAAGTTGGAGTTTTCTTTTGTATCTGTTTGGTGGTTACGGGAGCAGTGTTAATGCATCTGAGGCTGATTATTGCGTTTGTCTGTGCATTACATCATGTGTACATTGAGAGGGGGCTCAGACGTCTGTTGGCTGGCAGGCAGCGACAGCGGCGGGGTATGCTTCTCATTACCCTGTCTACATAGCACATCCTGACTTCACTCTTTAATTCAGCATTAAGACGGAGCTTGTAGTGCCAGAAATAGCTCAGACTAGTCCGATTCGCTCTTTAAGTCGGGGGCAGACGCTAACAGCTTCCGTGCCCCGAGTTGTGGTTTCAGGAAATCAGCCCGATGCTGGAAATGGGGATTCACACTCTGATCTGTGCGGGCTGCGCCAGACGCATTAGGGTGAAGAATTGAGCTATTTTATGAATAAAATACATCCTGAGACGTCTGAAAACAGCCGCCGCGTTTGATCCCTTTGTTAGCATTTGGTACACCATGAGAAACGACGTGTTGGAGATTCGGATAAATAGTTTCTTCTTTCTTTCCTTTTTCTGTGTTTCCTCGATTTTCCAGGACTCACACTTCAAAACAACATGTGATGATTGTTAGCTTCAATCGCTGACTTAAAAGGGGATCTTCTTGCATTCCTGCCCCTCTCTTGGAAAAGTTCGGAGAGTTTCTCCCTCCCAAGACCTGGATGGAAACATCAGAGGAGATCAAGTGCAGGAAAAGGCCCTCGGGTGCTTGCACACTGCTGTACGACCTTCATTCTCCCGGAGCCGAACCACAGCACAAAAATCAACATGAATGACAAAAATTATGTCAATTCTTTACTACTATTTCACTTAAATTAGTAGTGTAGTCATGATATACATCAGAACAAGTAGGGGTTGCAACTGGGTGATGGCATGAAAGTTCCTCCAGATACTTCACTTTCCTCAAACACTTCAACTTGCTCATTAGCTTGATTGGAGACCCTCATTTCTCCCTCAGTGCGAGTGACACGTGTGTGTGTGTGTGTGTGTCCTGTAATGGACCCTTTAATAGAATTCCTGCTTCCAGGATTAGGCTCCAGCACCTCCCGGTGACCCTGATAAGGAATACATGCGTGTGGATAGAAAAATGGATGGATAGATCCAGTAAAATCCCGTTTGCGACTTCTTACCTACGATTAAATGATTCTTTTTGATGTTAATTTAGTCACTGGCAAAATGATTAATTTAGAGCAATAAACCAACCAAGCGCCGATGGAAATAAAGCATAAAAACCTTCAACGGTGAGCAACGTTGGCCAGGATGTGACCTTTAATTTGATCCGTAAAATGGAAAGACAAAATAAATACAGTACTTGAATCCAGTGAATAATGAGTGCTGCCATCTTGGCCTTACTGTTAAAAGATTGCTTTAATTAGACGTTAGCTTCCTGCAGTGACACGGGGATATAAATCACTGCACACAGAGGCGTCTTTCAGCAGAAGCCAGATTAATATGCTGCGATTCGGAAATTAACACGGATTTAAATGAGCGTTTGCTGGCAAACACAACACTCCTTATACATGTTGTGTGAATAAATATTGTCACATATATGTTTGAAATGTGTGTCTGCTGCTAATTAACGTGCATTAGCATTTCCACGTGAGTGTGCAAAAACCCGAGGAGCACAATCCTGCCACTTAGCTTTACAGATGGAAACAGTCTGTTGCTAACGTCCACCTTCTTAGTTAGACTCAATTACTTTCTAGAACGTCTAAATATTTTTAAAAATTCCTTTTAGGCCGGTTAAATTATCCTTTTATTGTGACCTTTCTTCACAGTGCTTGAATATCCTCCACTACCACCCAGATTCCTCCAGTATAGTTTTCAGGTCCTTCTCCAAGACCTCCCTTGAGATATTTTCAAAATAACCACTTTATATTACATTTGTTTCTCTGCACACCGGCTTTCCTGTATGCCCCGAATCAAGAGCTATAATCAGATTATATCGTCCTGTGACAGAGCTGGAAGTCAAACTAAAGGTGCCTTGTTGGCTTGAAGTTGTCCGTTCAAATTAATCACCAAACCACATTTTCCACGGTTCCTCTCTCCCAGACCGCTTGTTCTGCCACCAGTGGGCCTCAGTACCTGCACAAGCTGGACCGGAGGGACATCTGGGCTTTGTGACTCACAGTGTCCACCGCTGAGATGCCTTCCACATGCATCATAGCACAAGCCGTAAATCATTGTGCACATGCCGTACGGCACATACAGTAGGTGTGTGTCTGAGTACAAAACATCTGACGTTATCATGGAGCATCAGTGGAGGTGTGTTTCAGACCACCGCCACACCAGTGAAACCAGCAGATCAAAGTTTCACCACAGCCTCTGTCCTCGCCGGCGAGTCTGGTGAAATTTACCGTTTGTTCCAGGAAATTCATCAATGTTATTACGCAACCAAGATTAACAAAACAAATGCTTTGAAATATTTCTTTTTACAATGGATTTTATTACCCTCTGAATATATTGGCAGGCAGTGAGTGGAGCTCAACAGAGCAGCACCAGATCTAAATAAAATATTTTTCATCTACAAGGTTGTTAGTGATTTATTAGGGACGTTTAATGGTCATGACTGACAAACTTATTCCACCCGCAGTTTACGAGATATTTTTCACAGGTGATATCTGTGCAAAGGGATTTTATTTTCCGTGCCCCATGATGTCAAAATTCTTCATAGTTCCTGGTTGTAATATTGGGTCCCTGGTGTCCTGAAAACTGACCAAAGAGATGAATATTCCATCCACGCTGCGTTCTACGACTGGTGGAGACTTTTCACTGGCAAAAAGAAGCCTCTGCACCGGTTCTATCCCTGCCCCTGTGGCTTTCCTCCACATTCACCCTAAACATGCGCTTATTAGGTTCATTTCAGACAAAAAAGGTGTGTGAGACAGGTGGCGCCGACCCCACCCCCTGTGGACGGTTCTGTTCGATCTGTCCCTGGATTGATCGATAGGACAGATGTCAACCAGAACATCTGCATTTTGCAGAGTGTATAAAATACCTGTGTTGTGTGTGCGCGTGCCTATAAATGTTTTATAAAAAGAAGCCTTGTCTGACTCTCCTGCTGAGTCTCTGTGGGTTTCCTGCCTATAAACTACATTTAGGATTATCTTTTTTTCTTTTTTCTTTTTTTTTTTTTCCAAAACGCTGATGCCTTTGACTCCTCGGCGTGGAAAGAGAAGGAGCCGTCCGGCAGATTCTCGCGCTAGTGGAAAAAAGAGTGTAAGCGTTGCCACATGTTCGTGTCGACATCAAGCCACCAGCATGTAAGCGGGGAAATGCAGACAAGCGCAGACGGTTTCTGCTTTGCGGTTTGCCATAAGTTTCAAAATGAAGTTAGCTTACAGGGCCCCGCGCCTGCCAGCGTGGATCCTGCGAGTGCTGGAGCAACGATGGAGACGTCTGTGGCGGTCAGAAAGTGCAGAGTTAGCATTCTTACGCAGCAGTGCTCTGCCTGCTCCTGTGTTGATATCAGAGTCGTTGTGTAATGTTTGGTGCTTTATTAGGACGTGGAAAGAGGAAAGGTCTGGTGATTACAGCAGAACCTGGCCTGGACCTTCATCACTGAGGGTTTCTGCTCCAGGAGCCTCGTCTGAGCCAGCCACTGTCAAGCCAAGTCAATTTGATGTGTATAGTGCCTTTTACAAACGGCATTGTCTCTAGATGCGTAACAGAGGCAGAAACCCAGAGGCTGAACCCCCAGGTAAGCACAGTGGCAAGGAAAAACTCCCTTTTAACAGGAAGAAACCTTGAGCAGGGCCTGGCTTACAAGGAGGAACCATCCTGCGAAAACCGTCTGGGTAAAGGAGAAGAAGAGGGATACAGGACAGAGAGAATAAGAGAGAGAGAGAGAGAGAGAAACAAACATGGCACAGGGCACTGTAAAAAAAAAAGACAGGCATTACGTTAGCGCGACCTCCTGATGCACCAGAGGCAACTTTTGACTTGTCCCCGGTGTCCTTTCCAACATCTGAGCTGAAACTCAAGGCTCACATCACTCACTGTAAACTAAATCACCTTTTTTTATTGACCTTTGTGGAATTCATCTTCTGACCCAAGTTAAACAACTTGGAACTGTGAATAATTTTGATTGACATTTCAGAAAGACCAAGATCAAGATCAAACCCACCTCACAGCTGCAGAATACCTGAAACGTAAGTCGGGGTCAGACCGCCGCGGCTGCCACCAACCCGTGCATTCCTCATTTGCTTCTTCACAGTCTCAGTCTCCTGCTGCAGCTTGAGGGAGATCAAATACTGTAAATCTGGAGACGAATTCCTCCGCCGGAGTTGATACAATACAGAGATCCGCTGCAGAGGGAACGCAGTAGTTCCGAGCAGCGCAAACGTATTGGCGAGAACGTGTAAATGTTCCAAGTGCTGGGGCGGACGGGGCTGATGGGCGGCCAGATACACCCACAGAAGTCAAAACTCATGCCCAGCACCGTATACACAGTCCTGATACAAGGACGCGACTCGCTCGAAATTCTTTAATGAAGTAACTTATATTTCTTGGGTTAACAAGCTAGAAAACAGTAAAAAAAAAAAAAAAACTGTCAATTTTGTAGAAGTTCCAGTATCATGACAACTCCAGTACCAGTTGGACAAACTGGGGGAGGATAAATATTTAACCAGTGATGATATACTTTCCATTCAGCTCTGAGTCAATGTGAGAAACACAAAAATTCAAAAGCTTTGGGGTTTGTTTCAAAAGGGATTGATGAGTATGAATTACGGATCTAGGCGGACCTTCAGAAACAGTCATTCAGCAGGTGCAGATGTAATAAGGGGCTACAGATGTTGTCCAGAGGCTATAAAGGAACAAATTAGCTTCCTCAGTTATCACTCACATTTACACTGCTCATAACACGGTTATAAAGCTGTCGCAATGGTTTCAAAGACACCGTGTCGCGCACACCTCCGCGGTTGTGACGGAGCACCGCGGTAACTGGAACCACGTGCTCCGAACAGCTAACGAGGAGCTTCAGACAGATCAGAGCTCACCTGTAGTTAAAGTAACACGCACCCATCATAGCTGCCGCTGGAGTTTTCCATCCTGGACGTGTGTGTCAGAGGAGACAGGAAGTGTGTGAAAGTGAACCACATGTGACGGGCAGCTCCCTTCTCAGGCCCTGATGACGGGGTGACACAGCGCTCATCACCTGTTCCCCAGTTTGGAATGTCTCTCAGCGCCTAGCTGGATGCAAACGCTCCCAGATCGGCTGGGACGACGAGTGAAGGCCTGGCTGGACATATCCACGAGAGGAAGACGCCACGGCTGTTGCCAGGGGGCTAATTCAGAACACATGTGCAGCAGAGGAAGGGGGGGGGGGGGTTAATCCTGCAACAGCCCTCTGCGCTGCTGCTGAGGTCAAACTTAAATGCTTGCGGTGCCACAGTGATGCATTATGGTGAAATGCATGCTTGCTCACGGAGCTGCCCACCATCTCTAGTTGTTATTATGTTATTTATCCTCCCTATGGTAATAAAGGAGACGTGTGAATTTACAGCCCTATACTTATGTCAACCAACGTCTTGGCAGGAAACGGGAAACAGACGTCTTTAACGACGTCACAACGACCATAGTAGTCACAGATATTACTGCTGCAGACTGACTTGACTTCTGAAGGTTTAGCTGATAATCGGTGCAGAGCTCTGATCCCACAACAGCAATGGCGACTGTTATCAGGTACACACCGATGGGAGAGCTCACGGGGTTAAAGTTCACAGTCCTTTAATCCTGCTCTGTTTTGGGACGTAGAAGGTCAAATCCTTCAGCCGCTGGCAAGAAAAGAGGCGCTGAACCAGTCACACCGGAGAGAAGATTACGTTCTAAACAGATTTTTTTCTTAAATCTATCAGTCAACAACTAGATGTGCTGCACGCACGCAAGTCACTAAAGCTGCACCGATTTTATTTATGTACTGTGATGGAATCTCAGAACTGTTAGGAACCAGCATCACGGTGCCCTGGGGTTTATCACGTGTGATTGGAAAAACAAGCTCCAGCGATGGCCCCACACCTCCCCGTCAGAGGTTCTACCGGCGTGATATCAGGCCGAGACGCAGGTGTGAAACAGCCGCACAGGTGTCAAATCTGACACATTCACACTTTTGTCAATCTTATCATCAACATCACTGCGATAAGAATTGAAACGAATCTTTAGATGGGTTGTGGCACGCTCACTGGACAAGGAAGATACATGAAATCAATAAATAACCTCAGTTTCTTTATCATAAAAATGCCTCTCTTTTGCTCCACTGATGCTAGTGGAAGAGTGCGAGGTGATCAATAAAAACCTAAACTCAGCGTTCATACCAGAGTTTATAAGAGTGACTTGGCTCCAGCTGACTGTGCCAGTTATGAGATCATGCGCGACGAATAAAGAGGAGAATAAACAGACTGGAAAGAGAGCGTCCGAGAGGAACGAGTCACCGCAGCAGCCCCGAATGAACCGCAGATATCTGAGGAGCACACATGGATATTTGAGGAGACTGTTTGGATCTTCCTGCCACCATGTTGCAGCCTGTTTCTCTGCTTATGCCCTTGGAACTTGGAGCGTGTGTGTGTGTGTGTGTGTGTGTTTCCAGTGCCAGGTCGACCTCTGACCCCATAGGCACCAACGTAACCTACCAGCGTCTTTTAATCTGAAGTGATGATGGATGTTTTTTTCTTATATCCTGGATGGTTGGACACTTGCTGGCTGGTGCATCAGGAGATCGCTTCAGCCAGAAAACTGCCATTTTTTTGACTGCTGTGAAATTTTACAGCCGTCATTGTGGCGACAAAAGCAGATCTGACTGAGGTGTGGGTCACCAGCTGCTGACTGGTGGCAGCTGGAAGGCTGCAGAGTGGAGTCGTCATTGTCTTCCCTTCACATTTGCCCAAAATAACGAATATTCCCGACTGCGGGACAGTCCTGCAAGCCACAGCAAACTCCTGCCCCTCGAGTAGAAAAACATGAAATCCTCAGCGTGACTGAGCGACTTTCAGGCTTAGCGGTGACACTGGTCATGTGACCATGTTTGCTGCGTCTGGACCAGTACTAAACTTCATAAATTCTCATTCTTCCTGCTCATCATCCCGTCCTCCTTTTATATCCAGCAGCATTCTCGCTGACTGTTTAGCTCTTCTTTCTCTCTTCCATTGTTTCTTTTTTTTGGAAATCTCTCTATCAGGGTGTTTCTTTGCCATCCGCTCACGACGGTTATTACTTATATAAACAGCTTAATTTGGCTGTTTACTCTGAAAACAAACAAGGGACGCTCTGCCAGGAGCTTTTTCCTCAAAAAAAAAAGTCTAATCTAACAATAGAACAGCAGACGGAAAAACTTGTAGTAACTGAGGGGGAAAAAAGTGCAGTTTTAAAGGAATACAATGGTTTTTTATCAAATCTGTCTCCTTGACTATTTCCATGAGGGCAATCATCAGCTGTTAAATAAAATGTGTGTTTCCTCTCTGGCACTGGGAGCGGTGGTTAGCAGATGAGCGCCTACTAACCGCGGTTTCACTGTTCATTATAAAATAATGAGGGAGTCTGTGGGTTGGTTGTGGTCAGAAACATCCAAGCAATTACTCCCATCTGTTTATTTAGCTGGATTCAGGAGCAGACCTCTGTCTCCTTGAAGGTACTAGCACACAAACGCGCGCTAGCAGACGCGGTGGGGCCATGTGACCTGAACCAGAATCCGTTAGCGCTTTCCCCCCACTCAGCCCTGCATCTGGCTGCAACATCACTAGTACCGCATTAGTACTGACAGAGGGAGATGGAATTTTCTCATCGCAGCGGGACGCTGGTGTCAACAAGATGACATCCTCAGCTAAAGCCAGGACAGCAGAATATATGCACAGCAGAGAGTTTTTACACTCTCTGCTCTTGGTTGTGGAACATCTGGAACATGTGCAAGCAGGCATCTGTTTGGTCATTTGGTTGTCACGTTTGCACTATTCCAGCTCGCAACAAACGTGGAAGGTGTCAGAACCCAGAACCTCCAACACGATGGCCTGGTTCTCATCTCTACAGACTCCACTCTGTCATGGTGTAAGCACAAACACAGGTTAGACCTCAGCATTCATGTTAAAATAGAATGGAAGCAATAAAACATGTCAAAATATTCAATAGTTGATTAGCTTTTATCCTCTTGGAGGATAAACACAATTAATGTTCTGTAGAAATTACTGCATAAACCTACATAATACCTCATTTATGGGTGCTGTATTCCATCATCGGTGTTTATTATTTTATATATATGCACAGACTGGTAAAGCAAAGGTCACGACCCTTCAGCCTCACCTGTCTGACCATTAAACAGCAGCTGACATGTAATCAGGAGGGAAAATCATTTAGTTACATGAGTTGAGTAAAGAAAACACAGTATTTCTGCACGTCATCCTGTACTTGGTTATATTTTACTTTCAGTTAAGGCTTGAGAGCTGGATGCATTATGAAAAAGAAATACATCAGCAGACATCCAGTGAACTTACATAATATATTCAGTGGTTTTGTGCTGTTCAGTGGTTTTGGGACCCGTCACCAATACAGAATATAAATTACTGGCTGGAGCTGGCCATGTGCGGAAACAGTTACCTCCATTTTCTCTTGTGTGGTTTGGAACATACATTTCCAGGTGATTTGTTTGAGGATCTGAGCAAAAACTGGAAGCACCTCGACTGGATATAAAATCAAGCTGTGGCCTTAGCACAGACGAGTCAGCAAATGTGCCACCTCATCAGAAAACTCCACTCTGGCCCACTCTGATTTCAGCCCTTTAGCATGTGATCCACAGTAGATTAAACATTCGAACCGTCACAGATTCTGCATTCTCTTTCGAGTTCCCTTTAAATCGATGTGCGTTTCTCGAGTTCAGCCCTGACGCCACTGTAAAGAAACTGGATAAACACCATAATATTGTTTAAGGGATTTGCTGTTCTTCTCCCTGTCCTCTGCCAGAAAGATTTCCTCTGGATCTCCCAAAGTAAACGGCACGATTTAATGGTGCTCGAGGGGTTATTCTGCCCAGTCTGTTGTGAAAGAAACTCATCTGAAAAGCTTTGACGGCTTCAACCTTCTTCGCTGAATAGTCTTTTGTACTTTGAAGATTATGTACATTTACCTACAGTAGGTTTACAGGTGGAGTCACACACACTGAAAATTCAAAAAACTGAAATAAACTCTGTCTACAGAAGAATAATGCACCACCTAAACAGAAAAAATGGATGTAGTGTGTTTTCAAAGACTTAAAACTTCATTTAAGTCATGTTGTGAATATTAACCACATTAAAAGGAAACCGCAGTAAATATGTCAACATAATAAGTACCGTCACGATAAAAAGACTCGTTCATTAGCATAATGATTCCATTCAAACTTATATTTTCCAGATCCCAATAATCCAACATCCTGCTTTTGTCTCTCAGAACTGTGACATAGCCGTGTTTTAAAGTAAAGCTCCAAAAAGGATTTATACCAAAAAAATCTCTGGTTTTCAAATGAAACCAGTTGTTTTTTTGTTTTTTTTTTCCAGTTTGTGTAGATGAAGTTGGTGTTAGTTGATAAAGTGTCACTTCGTGACAGTAAACATCACAAATGTCCCAATTCCAGTGTGACTCCCAGCCGTGGGAGCACTGGTGCAGGTCTTTTCAGGTCAGAGAGAGTCAGCTCTGAGTCGGAACCGAACCCTGTCAGTGGAGCTCCCTCTGCCATTCACTCAGGGCAATAATGGAGGTGATGTCATGCGAACTGTGGCGGTGTAGCATGCCTGCAGGTGCACACTTTGCTTCAAACTAAAACCTGTGTGTAATTATTAGTTCCCTTGCTTTTTATTTTCTGATGCTTATCACGCAGCAAACTTTCGGATTTCCCTTTTTTAAGCCGCACATTTATCTCTGGCGGAGTTTAAAAGGATGCCCCCCTGAGATTTGTCTGATTTTTTTGTGGCCCACGGTCATCTTTTTATTTTAATAGCAGTCTCACACACACACACACACACACACACACACACACACACACACACGCACACAGGCTGTGCCTCTGCAGCTAAGACATGAGTAAACAGGTTGGGAATTAGCCTTCAGAACGGTGGCTGTGTTCTCAGGCCACATGTTTGTTCATGCTGGCTTCCACTTCCTCTTTATGTTTGCATTTAGTGTACGATCTAAGACACAGAACGTACTGTACATTCGACGTATTTGAAGGTAGATTCTCCAGAACATCACCGTCAAAATTTATAGCCAAAAAAATTCGACCACCCAAGGTCAAGAAGGGCCAAAATAGGACAAATCTGTAAAAATCAGCAGATTGTCTGGATGAAAGGTATGAAAAGTTTAGCTGACTTACAATAGCAGTGCTGCTACATGCTTATTTAGATCTTCACTCGTTCCTTCGATAGTTCCCTCAATCAGGCCTGCAGTGTTCCCTCAGCACAGAGCTGTTTCCATGCTTGACTGGAACAGAACACACAGCGCAGCCTCCAACACCCGGAAGAAAATAACCTGTCAAAATTCTTGATTTTCAATGAGGCCACATTAACTTTGAAATTTTCCTTCCATAAACAACCAGAGAAAGGCCGTAACCGAGCCGAACAGAAGGCCTCGGCGTTTTATTAAAGATGGAAAGTTCCCCAGACGTGTGTTGAGGGACTGAGACATATTAGAAGAGCAGCTGTTAACGTAACGTAGGAAGTGCTACTTTACAGCCACCAAGGTGCTCTGACCTCCTCTAGCAGGGTCTGCTACCGTCCAACATAAACCATAGTAAATAACCTCAGATGACGGGGTTATGTCATCCAAAAATAAAAAAATAATAAATAAATAAATCCTCTTGCTGCTTCCCCCTTTTTCCTGTCTGTTCCACACTAAATTAACTTGTTACGCAACAGCACTTGTGGAAACCAGCTCCAATTTTCTCGCAATCCTGAGCTTGCTGCAGCACACGTGGAAGTGTTTTTCAATCCTTTATACACACACACACACACACACACACACACACATCACATCAGGTACTGATCTAATATGTGGAATATGTGTAGAATCTTGTTGTCATCAAGAATCAACACAGGAAGTGGAGAAGAGAGGAGCAGGCAGGTGAACGAGTGTAACAGCAGGAAGCTCCGACAGGTGGTGGTGGTGGTGGGGCGGGGGGGAGCCTGCAAGTATTCCTGGCTTCCTGTTCTTCAGCTGATGTGACTGGAAGCACAATTAGAGCTCAGCTACACTTGGATCTAAACAACATCAATCTTGTGCCTGCTGAATGAGACGCAGAGACAACTCACCATCCAGCCTTCATCCCTGATTGCACAACTCACATGTGGAACAGGTTTGTCGGTCCCTGGGACGGGATTAACACACAAAGAAGCACGTTGGTTTGTACTTAATGATCATGAAGAAGCGCCAGATTTGTGTTCTAATGCTGATGTGGCGACTCTGCTGAGGTTGTCCGCCGGCTCGTTTGTGTTGGGATGCGTTCCCTTGTGTGTCTTTGCATTCTGTGTCTTCTCCTGACCTCTGGGACATCGTGGCCGTTATTCCAACAGAGGGCAGAAGGACGGTGAACACGGTGGAGCGAACGGGCGGTGGCCGGCCTCGGCCCAGATGGTGTTTAAACAGTCACATCTGGATGAGAAGACGGCCTACGCCTCATCCCTCACAGCTGCAGAGAACTGGACATGCATCATTTATTCAGTAGATAGATGGATCAGATTAAACACGTGCAAATTTTACCGTCAGTCAATTAATGGCTCTTCTTCAATATGCTCGCCACGTTTCCCACAAACCCACCTGACTTTTATTTTGAAGGTAGGAGAATAGCCTCGTAAGTGGATATAGACTTTAGTGTTCCTCATGTAGAAGGATTTGTACATGTAGTCCTCTATGTCATCATGTCTTCCTCCTCTGTAATGAGAATTTATAGCTGAGGATGAGCTCAGGAGTCAAGTTCTCAGACTGAAGAGCTGCTCTGCAACAGTCAGTTCGCTTTAATCTGGTCGTAGAGAGACACAAGACTCGGGCGTGTTGCAAGCCGTCCTGCGTGATGCTACCTGGAAATTAGGACCTGAATTAGTGTACCATCGTGCACGCCATACAGCTGCGTTGCTTTTGTTTTAAAGGCATGTTTAGACATGCTCCTTTCCCCCTTTTAACGTTAAGCTGAACAAACCAGCAAGAAAAGAAACTAGATAGATAGATAGATAGATAGATAGATAGATAGATAGATAGATAGATAGATAGATAGATAGATAGATAGATAGATTATGCTGGTGCTGGTGGTGCTGGTGGTTAGTCCTCTGGCTAGTTTGGTTTCCACGTTGGTGCCCTTTTGCGTCCAGAGTCATGTTTTTTTTTTTGCATCTGCTCTTTTCTTGCCTCCAGACTGAAGACGATAAGGTGGCCCCACGTGTCAGCGCTCTGAGGGACAGCAGAGTTTATCATGAAGACGAGGACATTTGAGAAGTCAACTCTGTTGAGAGTTGACTTCTGCCTGTCTCCGGTACTTACAGAGAGACTGGGCCTGATCAGCCTGGGTTAGGGTTGAGACTTGGAGGGATCTCAGAGCCCACCAGGGTGGAGGAGGATGAAGTGGAACCATGTTTCCCTGATTATATTCTCGTGTCAGGCTGTGGTGCCGGGCTATCGCCTTACATGCCAACGTATAATTACAGAATAGCTGATAGGAAGCACATTAAGAGTTTGAGGTCTGGTCTGTGGAGCTGCTCATGCGGGGCCCCTCCACATACATCTGCTGGAATTTCTTTGACCCCGGTGCATCTGCCCACCACAGCGGGGGATTTTCCATCATATTCCCACCAGAAGGTGTGTGCGCTGAGCTTTTCTGAGGTGGATGTTGATTAAAAGCTCATTTTGGCAACAGACTACCCCGTTATTTTGGTTTGAACGAAGGCCTTTTATTACGATTATTATTAAATTATTAAATGATGGGCTTTCACCAGCGATCATCAGAGAGCTGATGTGATGAAACCCATCAGAAAAAGATATTCAGGCATCTAGAGGGAGAGACACCGACGGAGACCACAGAGACTTTGAGCTGAGTCTAATAATATGCGCTTTAAGCCGTTTCAAGCAAAACTTTGGATCAGATTTCAAGAATATAATTAGCTGTGTTTCCACTGCTGCTGTTATTTTAGGAGTACAGTATTCCAAAAAAGGTTGCCAGACACACCCAAATCATCAGACAATCTTCTGACCAATGAACCAGGCTGATGAGACTGATCAGAGCAAGGCTAAGATGTCTGGCTGATCAAATACAGGATGGAAAACAATTACAGACAATCCTGTTTATTTGTAACTGTGTCGCTGCTTAAAGTTTAGACTCTAATGTTGATAAAATAAATCAGAAAGTGCGTTTTAGAAAGTGAAGCCACGGGTCAGTCTCGCTTCGCTCCGTGCGCCATTGCTCGCTTTACGATTCTGAAGTACAGATTTTCCATCAGTGATGCTGCTTCAACCCGCCCATTTGACAGTAAATCCTGGTTAAACTGGTAATTATTCTTTAAAGGAAGAAATTCCGACTTTATCCGACTGATTGTAACTAAGCAGAAGTGAACTCTCCTGCTGTTTTATCAAATATTTCGACTGTGACCTGAGTCAAAGCGATCAGTGATCCAGTGATACCAGTGGGTACTGGATGTTCTGTTCTGCCGAATTCTCCGTGGAGCGCTGCTTCGTCGGGGCTTAGCAATAATCCATCCTGTAACCTGGCCACTGGTTCACATTCAGGGCCTGAGGGCTGGCTTAGGACAAACACATGAATTTAGACTCCTGAATAAAAACAGATTTTTTTTTTGATGTATAAAAAACACAGTATGGGACAGTTCTCATGACACAACGTGACCATTTCCTTTCAGTTCCAGGACACAAACACACACACACACTCACCACACCACCGCCACCATGTTTATGACAGTCACGACACACTAACAACCTGCATTCTTTTCTTTCTCGTCATCTTCTATTTAGTCTATCAGCTAATTTCTCTTCCCTCCTTCCTCGACCCTCTCCCTGCTCTGATCCTGCACCTTTTTTTCTTTTTTTATTTATCTACTGACTCATGTTTGTTATTCAGACAGAGATGCAATTCTGGGAAAGCGGGCCCTGGCGGCCCTGTGTTTGACAAGTGTTTCCTGTGGAGCTCACCGTGGATTGATAGTGAGCAGTAGCCTCGCTTATTGGGAACGCTGATGGAGCTGATTGTTCCCAGGGTTTCTGCGCATACATCAACAAAAAGGGACCTCACGTAAAAGAAAGTCAAACGGAAACTATTGGCAAGACATTGATATTTAATATGCACATTCCAGACTCTTTATTCACATAATTGTCACTTGATTAACTCTGGATTTGATTCAATGTTCCTTGGCTTGATTCTGATCATCTAATTTATATAGAAGCTCTGGTTGACACCCACCGATACACCCCACGTGCACTTGCCTGTGCACTAGCGCACCTTTGTATATCAAGAGTTCTGCAGAATACATAGAAAATGATGAGAATCAAAAATTATCTGGCAAGATAACAGACTAAGTTCAAAACTGCGAAACAAAGTGTATCATCTCTTTTGTCGTTCTTTTATCAGCTGCTGATGCTCTCCTAATGGGTGTGTTCATGATAAGAATGTAACTGTTTATTTTTTTACGATGGAGAACGATGGAAAACCATCAGATTTAAACGTCGAGGTTTATCTTGCAATGCTAAAGTCAAAATATTTAGCGCGTTGGATAAACTCCAGCTGTGGCTCGATTGTGTGAGAATGAGCTGAGCGTCCATGTGGGTAGGTGCTGGTGCTGCCTATGGGAAGCAATCAGCACAACAGCTGGACCTGCTGCGTCCGGGAAACGGAGGGAAAAGAACGCTCAGCGGAGCAGATCCCACGTATCACAGTGATCCCGGGATCAGGGCGAAGCTCAACGTGGTTCCAACAGAACAAAAAGTTTACCAGAACTCCCCAATGATTGATTGGCTCGAACAGACTGCACTTCTGGATTAGTCCCACTAATCACAACCCAAAAGTGTGTCCCTGTCTCCTTTATTTATTATTGTGGGAAACGGAGAGATGTTCGGATCTGTCCAGGTTTATCCTACTGCAGTGGTTGTTTCTGTCTGTCTCAACCCTAACTAACCCTCATGTGTCTCACCTGTGTCTAATCAGGCCGCTCCCCATCCTCGGGTATTTAAACCCTCTTCCTCCTCCCTCCTGTTCCAGACTGACCTCTGTGAAAGGGTCCAGTGTGGTTTCTCTCTAGTTTGGGTTGTATTTTCTGAATTCAGACCTCGTGGTCTGGACTCGTTTACCTGCCTGGACTTGTAAAATAAACGTTTGAACCTCCCAATCAATCTGTATTGAATCCTCACTGGAGTCCTGCCTGACTGGTTCCTAACGAGACAAGTGACAAAAGGTTAATTCAGCTAAAACCTGAAGCACGCTGAGACGCTACTTCAAGCTTCCAAGATCTCCTTCCTGTTGTGCGTGCAAATCTGAAACAACCTGAACAGACAGGTTTTTATTATCCATTTGCTCCCCTCGTGCTCCTCTGCACAGCAGCTACCTTGTAAGCACTACAGGTAACATTGAAGCTGAAGCAGAAACTTAATAACAGCGTCCCAGAACCCAGAGCCTGAGGCCCAAACAAGCAAAAGTGGCAACAGGAAAAAGCACTTGTATCTGCAAAGGGTCATTTTAGGGGTAAAGAAAGCCCTGTTTATGCTGACAGTAGTTATTGTGTCACACAGTGGGTGGAAAGAGAGTATCCTCACGTATAAATGGCCAAACTCGCCCAATTAAAAGTATGTTTTCTGTTCTGTTCTTTCTTAATGTAATATGAATGATGAGGAACTGGAGGAATAAACGAATGTGACAAGAACGCGGTCCCCACTATGTCTGATGAATTATAGCGGGAAAAGCAATAATGTGTTATAGCCATCAGTGTCCTAGGTGCTGGGCAGGATTTGATTAGGAACATTCTTTTCCAGTTCATCTCTCCTTCGTTCCTCTTTTCTTTAGTGTGTTTTAAACAGTTTGGTTTTTAATGCCATGAGCTGTCGATGGCTCAGGTTCGCTCGAAGTACTAAATTTGGTCAAAGTCACAGTGTTGCCTAAAAAGTTGGTAGTGATGTCATTGAAGTCCTGGGAAAAAATCCGGTTTTGACCTCTGGCCTCACACATTCCAGACAGTGAAAGAGCCACTGGGTTCGGTGGCATTTGTGACCATAAACAGAATAGACGCTGTGGATGTGGAACCTCATGCTGCATGGAGAGGTTATCTTTGGCTCTGATGTGAAGCCGCTGCAGAGTCAGGGTCAGGGTCAGGGTCAGCTACCTGTAAGAAGAACCCATAAACCCAGAAAAAGAAATCTTATTACACCAGGCTTTGTGTTTCCAGTTAGCCTCTTATTTACTGCAGACGCTCACCAGGAGACCGTGGAAATGTTTTGGCTTTATGGATGGGAAGCGCTCATCTTTATTTACAGGCTCGGAGGACAGGACACACATAAAAAAAGCATCCTCACTGTGGGCTCTTCTGGAAAATGTTTCGACATCAGACACCTGATACGTTCTCAGGGTCTTGCTGCATCTTTTCACAGGCTTGCCATGTGCATATCGGGGATTTGTTAGACCTTTTTTTTAATGCCGTGGCTGAGACACACATGCCCTGGATTACACTACTACTGCATTAGCGACTTAGTGACTTGCTCATTGTAGTTTGATAACACGCTGCGCGCCTCATACAAACGGACAGCCATTACAGCTCTTGTTAACAAGCTAGGTTTTTTTTTGAAAGCTTTTTGAATTTAGTCTGTATGTCTGCCACTGGAGATGCAAGACAACCCTGTTTTCAGCTTCCAAGGATAGCTTTGTGTTTTCATACACACATTATAGATCCTGAGAGGAAACTCTGCTGCACCGAGTTCACCATGGTGGTGGTGTCACGTCCCCGTCTGCAGAGGTCCAGAGCGGCTCTGCCTGATGTCTTCTGGGAGGACATCTTCATGCTGGGCTTACAAGGATGAAGAGTAGATACAAAATCCATCGTTGCACAATGTCCTGCAGCCTCAACGCTAAAGAATTGGGGGGGGGATGACAGAAGTCCAGAATCACCCAGAACAAATTCTGAACAGCCATAAATAAGATTGATTTCAGATTTTTTGACAGGAAAGAAATCGAGTCTCGGCCAACGGTTAAGCGATTGGAGCTTTTAGCAAAGAAGTCCAGAAAAAATTCTCACCCCCAGGAGTCGAAATAACGGCGAAAATGATTCATCCAAGTCAACATCTGGGAACAACTTTGGAACAACAGAGTTTTCCAAATTAGCCAGCATCAATCATTCATCATCATTTTACATGTAATGTGTCACAATACGAGAGGAATCCATGAGAGAGAGAGAGAGAGAGTGTGTGTGTGTGTGTGTGTGTGTGTGTGAATGGTTAAAGAGGGCTCCCCACGTGTTTCAGCAACCTGTCCTCGGCATAACCAGGCTCATTCAAGGAAAACGTTGCTTTTTCTCTTTCAGCTGTTGCTTAATTTCACGTGAGCCACAGTGAAATTAACACATTGTTCATCTCAAATGTGGCGTCAATCTGCATCACGTCCCAAGAATTTATTTGCATTTTTTCCCCTCTATTTTTTTATGGGAAACATTTAAAGTGGTTGTATGATATAAGCTGTGGCAGTTGGTACAGAAACACTAAGTGCGCTTAACTTTATTGTTGGACTATAAAATGCATCAAGGTAAATAAAAATGAAAACCAAATGATTCAATTGTTTGAAAGATGTTGGGAATACTGAGCAAGTTTCATGCTGAAGTGCTTACTGGGCAGTATTTCCAGTCATTTTCTGGTATTAAAATTTAAATACTACCAGTGTAAAAGAGGAATAAAAGCCTGGAGGGAAATTTAAATTGCTGCCTCCACTTATTTCCATCAGCAGGGTGTGATAAATCCAAATCCTTTTGACATAAATTTCAAATAAAGACACACACATCTGTGCATCTATTTCTATATTTGTTCGGGCTTCCAACCTCCTATCCTAACCCTAATCCTTACCTTGAACTAAACCCATTTTTAACATACACACACATACACACACACACACACACACACACACACAACACAGCACAGCAGCTGCGAAGTCTCCTAAAGTCGTGTTCCAGCAGCGTTTGCATGCTTAAATGATCAGATCTTGACTTATGATTTTCATTTTATGTGGCATCTTAATGCGGGCAGAGCATCAGGTTGCAGACAGAGACAGAACCACCTACCCCCCACACCCGCCCCAACCAAAGGCTTACGAGATGATCCAAATTCCATGTTGACAAAACAGTGAAACTCCCAACTTAACTTTCAGGAGATAATCTGGATGGTGATCCAGAGATCCAGATGAAGGACGATTCGGTTCACAACAGCGGTTTGACTTCTCGTAAAATGAGGCGTAGGGATAGAAACGGCTCATCCTTGTGTTGCTAAGCCTGTCATCGCTCCCCTGTTTCTATTTCTCGCTCCGGTGATCCACACACACACACCCTCGCCCTCCTGCCTTTCCTCATGACATCATCTCTCACCTGTCAGGATCTGCTTAGCGGCGCTCTCCTCCTTTCACGACAGTCTTGCATACCTTTTTTGTCTTTCAGAGCTTAGATGACACTGGCACCGCAGTGTTTGCTTTACCAAGCGGCTACCTCTTCTCTCCGGGATGAAACCTCGACCTCTGACCCCTTTAAAAGCTTGAGGAGTGAAGGAATAACAAATAGAAGGTCAGTTAAGCAGCGTATCGGTATTCTGCATAAAGCGTGCAGTCAGGGGGACTCTGTGCTTTTATTGACTGTGTCCACTCTATAGAGCAGAGACTTGACGTGTTTTTAAACGTGTCACCCAGAAACAAGCGGCTCGCCTCTGCGCTGACCTCACGAGTGATGTAAACCTGACAAAGCTTCTGCTCTGCGTTAAGAGATCCATAAAATTGCTCTCAGAAGTCGCTGGGACCAAAAGCTCCACCGGGTTTACTGGCATCCTGCCGTATAAGAATGGAGGGCCTGTGGAGGCTGTGCAGGGAGGAAGACCGGCTGCAGACAGCCTCTGGGTACAGGTAAGCCCCCCCACAGCCGAAATGATAGCGAACACACGTTGACTAGTTGACACTGAGTATTTTAAGCTTGCAGGACAGAACACGTAAGGAGATTACCAGATTTTTTTATCTGTTTTGGAAACAACTACTCACACATACAAATAAAGCAGTAAAAGAACAAGGAGAAACTAGGGAGTAGACAGGCCTAGGATAAGGGCTTTCTATGCTCCGTGATAAACAGAAGTGCCAGGACCACTCGCCTTAAACACCAGCTCCGCTATTGCAACACGGCTGTGAAGCTGAAGCACAGCTGTTGAGCAACAGCTAATTAGTCCTGTTAATGCTTGTTCTTTGACTTATCTAGATGAATCGGCTGCATCATCTTTTGCTGTGTCAAAACAGGCAAAAGCGATGTACCGAGAAGGAAGTGTTTTTTTTTGTTTTTTTTCCAGCATTTCCCATCCAGAAGCACGGTGTGTCAGGACCCCCGCTGTGCCGCTTGAGCTTAAGTTAACGGCGTCCAAACACCTGTTTGAGTGTGACAACAAAGCTCGGGTTACTGTGCGATTGTGCTCAACCGTGAAGAAAACGAAGAGCCTGACAAAAACGAGCAGAAGAGACAAGTCTCTGCGGCCAGCTTCCCACCAGTAGAACACAAATTTAAGCCATTAAAAATACGGCTCCATTCTGAAATTCTGTTCCTCAAGACATGTGGGCTCACAGCGGGGGGTGCAGGAGTCCATCCCATCAATCACAGGACAGGTCACCAGTCCATCTCATACACACACACACACACACACACACACACACACACACACACCCTTCAGTTGCACTGGGCAGTAATTTACTCCAGCCAACCTGATGGTTTTGGGCTGTGGGAGGAAACTGGATTAACTGGAAAAGCCCCACACAATCACTGGGTGGACATAATAACTAGAAAGGTCTGAGATAGAAACCAACCCTGAGGCTTCTCTCTAACCACCGTATGTAAAGTGATATATCGTAGCCGTGTTGTTTTGATCGTTTGTAGACGTCGGCCTCAGGCATCTGGGTTATATAACTCTGAGAAATAGGTCAGTGGGTAAAAAATGTGTAGGTCAGTCTGATGTGTGCTTGAAAGTCATGTCCAAGCGTATATTTTTTTTTAACTGTCTGCAGTAACCTGGCGCTAGAGCGTCCAAAAACCATTTATGAGGCAGTAATGGCGGCCTGGAACAGTTACAGTCCGGAGAGAGAGAGAGAGAGAGAGAGAGAGAGAGAGAGAGAGAGAGAGAGAGAGAGAGAGAGCCCAATGAGGTCATGCTTTTGAGGAACGTTCAGACAACTCGTGTTGTCATGAAGATGAACAACTTCCGGGATAGCAATCATTTGAACACATGCAGACCTCACCTTTGCAACCAGAGATGAGAGCGCGGTTATTGCTTCAGTAACACAAAAAACAAACCACAAGAGTGGAAAACGATGCCGTGAATCCCCTACGCAGAAGAACAGGAAGTGCTGAGTCGTCAAACCGTCTTGTTTTATCGTGAGGTGCTCCCTCTTTTTAATGAGTGGAACTTCATGACCTCGAGCTCTATTCGCACAGGTGGCTCAAGAAAAGAAATCCTCACGTAGCCTGGGACGGGACCCTCTACACAGGGTTAAAATCTCAAGGTGAGGTCCTTTCAAAAGAAGGCTCTTTTGGGGACGCTGGAGTTGACTCATGGCTTTGCTTTAGAAAACACGCCGTCCCATTGTATGCCCGAATTGCTGCTGTCAACACCTTCCATCTCGGTGTGTTCACCATGTGTTAAATTGGGCATGAATGAGATCACTCTTTGGGCCGACAGACTCTGTGGGAAGAAAAAAAAACTGTTAATGCGGGGCGGACTGTTGAGTTGAGATGATGTCATGACTCTAGAAAAAAAATGAGGGGCTGTTAATAAGTATGTTTAGGCCAGACAGATAAGTTACAGCTATTGTCAGAACAACAGCAAAACTTTATATAGCTGTTTATACCTGACGCCAGAGGTAACATTTCAATTTGCACAACAATTCACATGGTTCCTGCATTGCCTAAAGATGTATATATTTTTACACACCCAGCATGCGAGCTAGGTTCTGTGAGGGAAGAATGCAGCTCTCTTCTCAGTCGGAAAATTTAAAATGGAAAAAAATAAGTGTTGTTTCCAAACGTTGGGGAAATGTTGGACGCTACAGCAAACCTGGAAAAAGTATCGAACACAATGTGACACTTTGCTGACATGGAGAAGATACAACAGCTTATGCTGTGTTATGTCTGCTACCCTTTAATAAGTGGCGATCCTCCCCGCTCTGCAGAATAATTGACAGAAAAGTCGACTCTAACACTAAACAGGATTGCATTTGGATCGAACATTTGGCAGTATTATTATTTATTCACCACGCTCCTGCAGTGCAGTCTCTCTTCCACCATGTTTTAATTACCACCTCATAAGTTAGTAACATTTCCCATACACCCCCACATCACTAATCTGTTGTGTCTCTGTCCTGTGTGAATATACATCCAGTTGGTGTTGCGTTGCAGTTTCCTGCCATGCCGTGCATCTGAAGAGAGGCACTGTTTTGCACGGAAAGGCAACTCTCCCATACCACAAGCGAGATGAGTCAGTGTGTGGTATCAAGCGGTGGAAAACAGAAATAAATAACTGGTGTCAGTGAGTGACTGCTGCATCCAGGACGCCAAGGTGACATCATGCTACCCTGAACTGCTAACACAGGAGCTTTGTCCTGCCGGGAGGAGAACGTTTTCTAGGTTCCTCCTGGGAAACACTGACAAAGGCCAGCTGCACAGAGAGGCGAGACTGTGAGGAGGAAGAAGAAGACAAGGCCCATTTGATGACAGGGATGGAAGTACTGAGGTGAGCTACAGCAGCTCTGACCAAAGGCCTGTCAGGTGAGGACACGAGGGGTGTGGAATGGAGGAGGAGGGAGGGGCAAAGACAGGGTTCACATGTTTAACCGTCACGTGTCTGCTTCAAAGCTGCAGAAGCGTTTCCTTTCTTTTAATGTTGTGGAGTTTGATTGTGCCACGAAATGCCTCAGTTTGCAGCGCAACAGCATTAAAAAGGTGATTTTCCAGTTACTTTTATGGTGAACATGCAGGGCCCGTCTCTAGTACAACAGTGCAACGATGCCAACATAGTTGCATTCAAGTACAGTAAAGCAAATACAGTAACAGCAGAGTCAGGCTGCAGTGGGGACCACAGAGAGGATCCATTTAAAGATTTATGAATGAAATTCAGTTGTAGGTGATGAGGGAACGTCTGCAGGTCTCCAGTTTGACCAGTTTGGTGATGGAAGTGACAGAAAATGTAGGACAGGAAGAAAAGGGAAAAGAGATTCATGTGAAAGGCAATGTCTGTTGTTAGGGAATGAAAAAACAACAGTAAGTTTGCAACAAACTGTTTCCAGCACTCAGAAAATAAAGCCGCAGACGTAGGCTCGTAAAAAGCGCCCAGGCCGTGCCCATTTTCCCACATCACCTGATCACACCCCATCTCGCAGGACTTCCATATCTCTTCTTTACGATCTGCCTCGGTGCTGAGGGTGGCCCGGGCTGCAGCTCTCTGAGGCTTGAAGGTCTACTGACTTTCATAGCGCTTCACTGCTGCAGTAACATAACAACTTGGCCTGGACAGACCTGGGTGTTCCTGCAGAAGAGTAAGCGTTGGGATTAGTGCAAATATCGCACACGCATGGCCCCCGAGAGCCGCGAATGGCCCGAGAAGGCTTCTGCGGGTTTGCAACAGCGCATGCAGGAATTTTAAAAGCAATATCGCGGCTCTGGTGTGAACGGCAGGCCATTTTTCCTGCCTGTCAATTGGCAGAGGAGCTGACAGACTGACTCAACGGAAAGAAGACCCAAATGGTCCGTCCTCAACGCCGCCTCCCTCCTGTTCTCTCCATGATCAGCAAATCACCATGTCGGCATTGTGGTTCAAAGTGGAAAGAAAATGGCTCTAAATCAGAGAACCACAAATCGCCGTCTTTGCTGGGGGAAGCACGTGCAGGCACACGTACGCCTGCACGCAGCTCAGATGGAGACATCTGGTTTGTGTTCCCACCAATGAGACGATGAGAGAAAAACTGGAGCCTCGCAAAAACGAGGCGATCCAGTTCAGCCGTTACAAGCGGTTGAGGCCCCAGATTTTCCATGAGTGGATCTCGGCGACTTCTGGAGTTTGCCACTGAGGCTATGCAAAGTTTTCTGGAAAGAGGCCGTGGATGGAGCGATGGTGGTTTCTGATGCAGATGCTCCATAGTTTGGTGTTCCTGGATCCCATCCGAGGGCACATAAGTCACCAACCAAGATGGGAAGCTCTGTCACTCCTTACTACCTTCTCGTACTTCTCACATCATCTCATCTGGCCTTAACTGATATTTATCTGCCACCTCACCTTACCGCAGCAATCATTTCCCCTCAACGGTAGTTCTTAATGCACGGCGTCTGCAAAAGTTACCAGGATCGGCCAAGTGCTGGTATTTAGGTTTGGGAAGCTGGAATACAGCCGATCTGGGCATAGTTATGTAAGTCTTGGCATGACTCTCACAGCTCTTAGGATGGGGCCCGGATTTCATGGTAGACTGTGCAGAGCGGAAGGCGGCGTCTGCCGTCGCTCACCTCTGCCTGATGCCTTCTACATATGGTGGGGTCCCCTGGCGTGGAAGCAATGGCTGTAAAATCTATTTAGGTCAAAGCTATAATGTTTCAACCCCTTGTTCACCGTCTCAGCACTTTAGTGGGCTCAGCGTACCCTAACTCAATTTATTTCTACCCCTAACTTTCTGCCGCATGCAGGAAACACACCCTAGTTTCCGGGACAAAGGAAGATGGCAGAGTCAGTGATAAATAAGAAAGAAAAAAAAACATGGGTGGTATCTAAAAAGAGAATCAAAGAATTAAAGTGTGTTCCTTTTCAGTTGCACTTTGCAGGTGCTCTCTGAAGCACACACAAGCTCTGCGTGTCACCACTGAGCAGCATGACTCAAGAAATCTGAGCCGAAGCTCTTTTACGAGAGAGACCCTTTAACAAGGCTGGATGACCACGGAAAACCGTATGAATTGATCTGCATTTTTGGGAAAGTTTATCCCCGTTCCTGCTGGGAGTGCCACGAGTAAGCCAGTGATTCACATAGTAACAGTGAGGATGGAGTTACAACAGCGCAGACCTGAGGGAAACGGCCACCTTGCTTCGGTCAGGAGAAAAGCCTTCTTTTGAGAGAATAAAGGACATCATTATTCTGCTTGGATTTAGGGCATTTTTTAACGTGGTAATATGAAAACTAAGTTCAGCTCCGTCCTGTGTTGTCCTGTGTTGTTGACTAGAAGATCAAGTGACTTTCTGACATGTCGGAAGGGACCTTCCCCCTCACGAAGCTATCGCACAGCTGAATCAAAGTCACAAACCCGTTTTCTGGACTGTTATCCCCCTCCAAAAAAGAGAGATGAAAACATGCTGACAGAGTCTGAAGGAGGCTAAACTCATTAGCTAGTTTTTCCGTTCTCCTATTTTTGCACATGCACGTTTTGAAGGGTGGAATTCAACCCTCGCCTGTGGTTGTTGCGAGTTCAAGTGAAAAGATTATATTGTGTGCAGTAGAAGAGGGAATATGTTCAGAGCGTGAACACCAAACTCTCGTGACTTCTGCTTACATGTTTTGGTTAACCATGAATCCCACTTCCTCGTACCGCACAAACTGGTATTTCTGCTCAAATCACTTTGTACGACCACCTTAAGAGGTTGGGCATTCAGGGAAGGGAAGGGCTTGAGCAGATTGAGTCATGGTACAGAAAAAACAACTTTTTAGGCATAAAATGTGAAAAATAGAAGGCTGTAGAGCAGATTTAGAGGTGGAAGGCTGGACGTAAACAAATTACACTGCCTCTATAATTTACATCTATAATATATCTTTACTGCCCATAATTGGTTAAAATACAACAACTGTGTCCATGCGCCAGATGTAATGATTTGCATCTTATTTATTCCAAAGAAAGTATTACTGCTGTGTGTCCAGGAGTGTGTGTATTTACACAAAGTGTGAAGTGAATCAGATGTGTTCATTTGGAGGTGAGGCGTTAAGAAAATAGCCCAACAGCAATTCAGCACCAGCGGGTACCACTTCTGTTTGACTGACCGGTACCGAGGAGGCTGGAAGGAGCGACAGGGAACGCTATCGTCACGGTTCAAGGAGATCAAGCGAAGCCTTCAGCAGACAGTCTGCTTCAGATGTAGAGGACGAGGTCACGGAGGTCAGCCCTCGTCCTGGAAACAATGGGACGGATGTTCTTCATTTGAGAGAAGGAATCTGAGGACGCACAGGGGAGCAGGCGTTCAGGAGGTCTGTGTTTGCTGCACCGGCCGTTATTGTTGCAAAAAGAAGGAGAGCTGTGTAACTGGATAAATGGGCTCCTCTGTCCAAAGGAACAATTTAGGGGCTTGGAGTGATGAGCTTTTCAGAGCGCTGGCATGACAAATCCACATTCAAATGGAATGATGTATACTTTGTTCATCACAAGTGGGAAACAGAAACATTTCTGTTCCTTTAACAAATCTTTTGAAGCCCGACAGTTTGGGAGAATATACGAGCTTGAGGAGGGAGGCATCAATCTTGTACATCTCTGTGTCAGGCAGGCTTGAAAAGTCTGAGCCAGTGGCCCTTTGGCTTAAAATTACTGGACTGGCGAGAAGCGGAGGAGGGGACCAGTGATAACTGGGAGCCTTCCAGAATGTGAGGAAATGAAGTGCGATGTGGGATCTCTGCTGGTTGGCTGCTAGATCTCCAGACCAGAGCTGCAGGACTACAAACACCTGCTGGAGACTTTTTTTCAATCCATTTCAACTATATAGATTTTTTAAAAAAGGAAAGCAAGACAAACAGATGGATGCAGATGTGAAACAGGATGTTATTTCTGTGTTCTGTCACTGTATAACAGTGATCCCGGGGCAGGGGTGCACGCTGATCCTGGTTTAAACTCTGCAGCTCCCATCAGGAGGGTCGCATCTGTCCTGACACACGGTCCCGTTTGGTCTGTCTTCCACGGGAGGAGCTTAGCTCATCTCCAAAGACCAGATCAACAGCGGAGGGATTAACAGTTCAGGAGAAAAAATCAGGAGCAGATCTGGGTGTGTGGGATGTGTGTGATTTTTGGCAAGTGAGGACATTTTGGCTGGTCCTCGCAACTTCAAAGGCCTGCTTGTGTGTTACGACTGGGTTTTAAAGTTGGGTTAAAATTGGGTTCAGGTCAGGGTTAGGGTCAGGGTGAGGGGCTTAGTTGGGATGGTTAGGGTTAGAAGGGGCTGGGTAACACTCTATGTCTATTAAAGTCCTCACAAAGAAGTACAAGGATGTGTGTGAGTGTGCGTGTGAGTGTGTGTGTGCATGCATGTGGAGTGTTCAGTTGCAGCACACCTGGCAGAAGAAAATGAGGGCTGAGTCAGGTTGGCCTGATTGTACGGGCGTGCACTGTATGGGCGTGCACTGTACGGGCGTGCACTGTAAGGGTGTGCAGCTGTGCAGGCCTGAAGCTGCTGCACGTGAAAATCAGGGAAAGCACTTCTGTTGTGAATCTCGCTTATCAGAGGAAAAACCATCGTTTGGGTCATGGAAACTTCCACTTTCTCCACTTTTCCGCGGAGGCTGGATGTCATAAATACTCTCCAGCGTCTGACCTTGACTGTCTGGCCCAGATTTCAGCTGATTTTCCATCTTATTTCAGATTTACACCGCCACTCATGCTAGTGTTTGATTACCATCAGTCAGGAGTGGCAGTGTAATGGAGCAGACGAGTTCATTTGACCTGGCTAGACCTCCTGGGCCCACAGACGTTACCTAGACACACGTAAACAACGTGAGGAAGTGTGTCGTGTCTCCTGCGAACATCTGGCTTTATCTCTTGTGGGTATGTGAGAGAGCCAGTGCTGAGACAAATCATCATCCCCATGAAAGCTCATTTTGGGTGTGATGGTCTCGCATCTAAAGGGAGCCTTTTAACTTCAGGGGACGTCTGGTGGCTTCGAGCGACACAAGGGAAATGTGTTTCTGAGCGCTCTAACATTTGACAAGAAATCTGTAAACAAACCATATTACAGAGGTGGACAGAAGAGATTGATTGCTGTCTTTTATCTTCCTGTTTTCCCAGAAACATTACACAAACATCTGTGAAAAATATGCTTCTTGGATTTATAAAAATGTCAGAATGTTCTTTTTGAGTTTTTATTAGTCATGCACACATGGACAAAATTGTTGGTACCCCTCTGTTAATGACAGAAAAACAATCAGTTTCAAGTTATTTCAGTGACCTTTGTGGGTTTTTTCCTTAATAACATTATATGTCAATTCATTCTGGGGGATCGCTGCTGTCAGTGGGTGAACGTGGTTAAAATCAGCTTGACGTTTTCAGCCTCAGCCCTCAACCTTAAATCTTAACAGTAATTTAAGAAACGTGGCACGACCAGTCGTACCGGTTTACTGGATACAAACTCAAACCATCATATCCGTTCAATATAGAAAAAAAATATATATATAAATATAAAAAAAAGACCTATCAGCTTCATTATGAGCAATCGCCCATTGAGACACAAACAAGCTTTACTAGCAGGTTAGCTTACGTAATAACTAATAACCTTTAAATTAGGTTCCATTATTTAAGAGCTATTTCAAAACAACATGCTGTCGGGAACCATTTAACTATAAGATATCATCTTTGATGATTTCAAAAAGGCAGATTGTCGGAAAACAGAAGTATAATCTAAAGTCTTTAGATTTCCCTGTCAGATTTGTGCTGCTTTCGTTTTACACTGTTTTTCTTCAGCAGAACAGGCTGCTGCCACGTTCAAGGCCCTTTGCAGAATCATTAAAAACACATTTGCACCCCCGTTAAGTCCCTCTAAATTACTCCTGAAAGGCAGCAGCGTTTGATAAAGTGGAACTAATGATCGTCTCCCAGATGGCGCACGACAAAGGTCACTCCACACACACACACACACACACACACAGAGTGCTGCAAGTAGAGGACGTTTAGAAGTTCGGTATCGTCCAACCATGCGTCAGTGGAACAACAGCTGGGGTGTTTGTTTTCCCAGCGTCCCTCCATCCATCAGTCCTGTGATCCTGGCTACCGCCTGAACTGGAGGGTCACGTGGCTCAGCTTGCGTGTTTCTCCTGCACGGATTAATCAACGCGCTTGATCACACAGTTGAGTGTTTGGGTCCTAATCAGCCTGCAGGAACTCCGTCTCCTTCTGTGGTTTAGACATATAATAATCGCATGTCACTCACAGATGTCTGTGCAAATACATGCTCCACTTTCATATGTCTCCCACTGCTTCCCTCACACATATATAACCCCCCTCCTCCTTTTCATCTGTCTTATATCTTTCCTACACACAAGGCAAACACATCAAATTGCACATGGACACTTGGCAGCAGCCGTTTCGGCGTGTGTTCACCTGTTTCTGATTACTGTAATGAGAGAGCGGTGAGCTGGAGGAAACGGGTGACAGTGGAATCTGGGGTAGCAAAACTGACCCCGGTGAAAAATGAGTGGAAAACCCAAGCGGGGATGAGCGCCTCGGTCAGACGCGCCCTGCCCACATTTCGAGCCGGAGTTCATGTGTGAAGACCTGTTTAATGACGAGGCTGCACAAATGAAGCGGCGAGGCGACGAGTGAAAGGAGCATTTTGAACCAGACGGCCCAAATGATGCACTTCAGCGGGGTTAGAGAGGAGGAGCAGTCGCTCCATCACACCTGTGGAAACATGGAGGCCAGCATATCTGTCTGTCTGTCTGTCTGTCTGTCTGTCTGTCTGTCCGTATGTACGTACATCCGTACGTCCGTTCGTCCGCCCATCCATCCATTCATCCATCCATCCACCCATCCATCCATCCATACCTACTTATCTACCTACCTATGCCTGTCATTTATCTATCTATCTATCTATCTATCTATCTATCTATCTATCTATCTATCTATCTATCTATCTATCTATCTGTCTGTCTGTCTGTCTGTCTGTCTGTCTATCTGTCTGTCTGTCTGTCTATCTGTCTGTCTGTCTGTCCGTATGTACATACATCCGTACATCCGCCCATTCATACATCCATCCATCCATCCATCCATACCTACTTATCTACCTACCTATGCCTGTCATCTATCTATCTATCTATCTATCTATCTATCTATCTATCTATCTATCTATCTATCTATCTATCTATCTATCTATCTATCTGTCTATCTATCTATCTATCTATCTATCTATCTATCTATCTATCTGTCTGTGTCTCTCTCTCTTGAAGCTCTTTGAGGCGTCTCAGACGTGTAGCAGCCCTCGCGTGCTGACGGTGACTCATGTAAACATGGTGTTGAGCAGCAGTTTTCTGGCCGTGATGAAGAATGAGCAAGACTCCCGCAGGCCAGGCCTCGCCTCACCTCAGCAGTCTGACATCCGGTGACCCGGTGCCCTCAGGTTTGTCTGTCTGGGCCAGCTCAGTTCGCACAGGTTTGCCCGGGGTTATCTAAATACACACTGACTCTGGGTGGGATGAGCTCGGAGGGATTTTCCACCCCTAACTGGAGCGTGCCTCGTCAAACAAACACGTCCTCCTCCCAGTCGTGCAGGTAGCAGCATCGGCAGGACCGAATTTCTCCCGCCCCGAGTTCAACCTTTGTTGCAGCTGCCGCTCCGCAATTCAGTCCGACAGAATCAGGTTTCAGCGTAACGTTGTTAGTTGTCGTGGAGATTCTTTCCAGCAGATTCATGTGCACCGAGGCCACGCTAGACTGAAATATTTCTATTAAGAAGAAATCAGACTTGCCAGAATACGTCTGCAGCCATGTGTCAGTGTGAGTCGCTGCTGATGGAAATGTGCAAGCGCAGAAAACTGGTAATATTGCAAATCGGTTTTAGTTTGTTGCATTCAAACTGACAAATGCTCATAAAAACGTGAAGCGTTTTATCCACTTTGATGAGATCTTCTCCTTCGTTTGCTTTGATTGACTAGCGGGTTCTATCTCACTTCCTGCTAACACCAACAGATATATTTCATGTTTTTCTAATAACTCATAAATAACCACTTTGTTTACCACCTTTTGTTTGGTCTGTGCTTGGCCCGTCCAACGCCGTCCCTCTCGAAGCCAAGATGACGGGAGGCTTATGCTAATAATGCCGTCAGACTCGGTGATCTGGAGTTTAGTGAGTTTAGCATCGCCTGGGGTGTAATTTCACCCAACTATGAATCTTCAGGAACATCTGCAGAAATGAAAAAGTGTGTGTGTGTGTGTGTGTGTATGAGTGTGTGTGTGTGTGTGTGTGGGTGTTGGGGTTAGCTGAGAAATCGTATATCAAAGCTCACGCTCACAGGAAGGCCGTTTTCACTCTCTGGTGCACGTTTCGGCAAAGAACCCTTCGTCTTTCACCTCGGTGAAGGTAATCTAAACTGTCAGGTAGAGCTACTACATTAAACACGTCCAACACAGTGAAAGGATGACTTCATCACCGGGGTATCCCCCTGACTGATGCATGTTTTTGTATACTGACCCACAACAAGACCTCAGCTTCGTAAGGGTCATTTGTCACGACCTTCATGCATGTGGTGTCATCCCAAATGAATTACATATTGGAGTTGAGATACAGCAGTAAAAATATCTATTGTTTTATTTTCAGGCTGTAAAGGATTTAGTTTTGCTTTTAAAAATGCCTTTACTGATATTCATCATAGCTATACTGAACTGAAAAGCCTGCCTCTGGTATCATTTCCTGCTCACATTAAAAGCTTCTGTATTTACAGTAAAGTCATCTCAAGTCTCAAGACATGCACAGCAAAGGTATTTCCTGTTACGCTCTTAATATATAAATGCTGAAAACCTCGAGTTTAAACATTGGTACAATGCTCCATCTACTGACAGTATTTGGTACTACATCTGTAGTACGACGCTTTATCTAGTTTTAAATATGGTCAAATATGTTTGGAATTGAACTGCAAAGACTAAATGTTTACCATAAAAAACTGCTCCTGGTGTGTAACAACGGGAAACTTAATAATTTAAAATGCCATCATTTAAATAACTTCACTGCCTCCCTCAAAAGACCTTTATAAAGACATATAAAGACATAGTATATAAAAAAAAAAGTTTTGAATTGCAGAAGCGTCTGGTACTTTGGAGAGTGGCAATGACTAATAATAAAACATGGCACAGACACGCATCATAAGTCAGCAACATCAAAACTGATTATCCTCCCATAAAGATTTATAGGTGTGAGTCTATGAGGGAGTCAGTCGGCACTCCTTCCACTCAAAATTCCATGATGAGGAAGTCTATCCTCAAATTACATTTTTCTCCTTTTAAGCTAAAGAGTCGTGGGGACCTTAGTCGAGCTTTGTAATAACTTGTCATCCTGGCACCAAACAAGGTTCTAAACATACTGTATATGACCTGTGAGTTTTTGTATTTTTTCTGTTTTTTTAATGTAAAAGTAAATGAAAAAAACAGGATCATAAAATAATAACAACATATTAATAAACAAGAAGGGCAAGTAAGAAGCCTGCAAAAAAAAAAGGTTCTCTATATTACAATGAAATGTCAAAAATGCATGAAACACTACATTAAGGTTACACCCAGTGCATAGTAATGTGGGTACATGCTAAGTTATGGACATGGAAAATAACACTCAAAGAATAGTAATTATCTCTAATTGTATTTTTGCTTCGGGGCAAATGCTGTTTAGACCGTGCTGAAAAAAGCTGCGGCTCCAAGCATCATGCCGAGGAAACAGCAGGTGGCGCTGCTGGCAGACTGAGAGGACAGAGGGGAGGAAACGATGAGAGACATTCCAGGACGGCAGCGATCACAGTCCACGCCACAGAAGGAGCAGGAGTCGCTGTTGCGGAGGATGTCTGAGTTGTACACTCTTGTTGCTCTCCTGGCTGTGAGAGAGAGAGAGAGAGAGGTTTGAGGTTTTACCAAACAACTTTATTCACAGTTCACAGGTCACAATAAACACATAAGTTAGAGAGAGAGAGAGAGAGAGAGAGAGAGAGAGAGAGATAGAGAGAGAGAGAGAGGCAGGTGACGTGGTCCCAGCATATAACAGGAAAACGTTGCCTGGAAACTGGACTCACTGGGCTCGTAGTAGTCGTACATCCGCACCACAGCGTCTCGCACTCGGGCTACTTTGTGATATCTGAGGAGAGGAAGCCTAATGCACATCTCTGTCCTGTTAACCTGTAAAACCAACAAGAAAGGTCAACGTAGTAGCGTTTTGATTTTTGAAGACACCAAACACCTGATCATGACATCAGAGACGCACTGAGTCCAGGTAAAGGGTGACTTTCTCCTCCTGAGCCTCCACCTTTCTGACCAGACCCTCCGGTGCAAGAGCTCCAGGAGACAGTCTGAAACCACTGAGCATGCCTGCTTCCACCATCACCATACCTGTCTGACGGACTACCTGGCGCTCCTTTAATCTACAGGTGGAGGAGAAACGTGTGTGTGTTACTGGATCTATGAAATAATTAAATGCATGAGCTTGATCCCCAGCAGCTTTTACCTTGTGCAAATAGAGAGCAGCATGTGGTTTTGGTCTGCTTCTACAGTCACTGCAACATCCAGCGAGAATGCTTCCTTTTCTGTGGTGTGATGGAGGTTCTGCGAAAACACTCCGCTGTCCAGGTTGTAAAAGACATTTAGCTGAAAGTATTCATGCAAAACAGATTCAGAAACCAGCTCAGGAATGAAAATACAGGTATGCGTGGACCGTCAGACCTCCGACAGTACCTGAAAAATTACAAATCCTCGTCCTTCCATGTAAATGTTTAGATTCACATCTTTGCCAGCATTAATCTGAACGTCAGGTGAAAAAGATGTACAGCCATGATTAATCTACTGTACGAAACCTAACCGTAGGATGATGGTGATGGCCGGACTCACCTCTTGGCTCTGATGAGCCAGAAAGTTGGTGGAGTTGATGTAAAGCTGCGACATCAGCGGAGACGTGGGTGTGGACACGCTCAGCCCCAGGTTGATGGCTTTGGCCCCGCTGAACGCAGAGTAGTAAGCCAGAGCCTGGAGGGCAGTTATGGTGTCCTGAGGAAGGAAAACGTCAGCTGGCTTTACTTGCACACGCACGCACGTACGTTGATTGCACAGTGTCTCATCACCTGCGTTGTCCCATAGCTTCCCAGATGGTTTCTCTGTTCGCTTAACCACTTCATGAGCCCGATGCCCTCCACCAAGTTGCCCAGCCGGTAAAAAGCCAGCAGCACGTAAGAGGTCATCTCCACCTGCGTGGAGCGAGGCGGCCACTTAGGTGAGGGCGGGCCGGCCGAGGAGCTCCACATCATGACCCCATCTGTGACACCAAGGATGCATCGACTTATTGCAGCTTTTGAACGGATCTGCAGTGTGAGCAGAGATCCAGCGTCTTACTGATGAGGTCTGCTCTCCTCCTGAGCTCGTTCAGGGCCGTGCCAGCCAGAGGGCTATTAGCCAGCGCTAAGGCATACGCTACCAGACACATGCTGTAGTTACTGAGTCCTCCACCAGACACTTTGTCCTCCAGGTAACTCTGAGCCAGAGACACGTTACCCGTGTACCAGACCTATACACAGAACAGAAAAATAGAAATTCAGTGATTTTCTGTTTGTTTCATTCGCGGTGCAGCACCAGCGTGAGCGTATCCACAGTCTGGACCAACCGCGTAGCTCTCGTGCTCCAGTAGCGCTATCAGCACAAAGGCCGTGAGAGCCGCCGGAGCGTCATCCAGCCCAGCCTGCATCTCCGTGTGGATCAACCTGCCCACCTCGCTGAACTCCCCCTGGGGACCCTGGTGTTCCAGGAGCCAGGTCACGGCACTGGTCAGCACACTCTGGTTTACCACTATGTAGGCCTGTGCCTGAAGGAAGCACCTCAGCACGAAGGCCGTCAACCTGAGGCACGAGAGTGGGCGTGGTTCAGAAATACGTTTGAAAATAAAGTCCACTTAGTGGCTTACCAAGTACTGCCGGAGGAGTCACTCCCTCCAAAGGCGCTGAATGATCCATCCTCTCGTTGGTATGACAACTGTCTCTGATATCCTTAGAGATGCCCCAGAACACCCTGTTAGCGCCTGAAATCACTTCACACCTGGATGCTACAGCAATAGAGCGCTTACCTTCCTTCAGGTAGCCCACAGCCTTGCTGTGCAGCTCCCGGTTGTCTTGGGTCGACTTGTCCAGGTACAGGAGGACGTATATGCTCGGAGCAAAGTGGATCATGTTCTGCTCCCCACAGCCAAGAGGCATCTGAACCAGGGAGTCCAGGTGGCTGATGGACAAGGCCAGTATATCACCTGTGTAAGAACCATGGACCGTAAAAAAAACATATTACGCAGCACTTAAAAGGGGCTAGCACAATAATCGTACCAGCGTAAGCCACATAAGTCCTCTGGCTGCCCGCTACTACATGAGATGGAGAGGAGAAGCTGACGGATCCAGAACTGTTGGGATTCGATGGCAGCAGCTCCAAAAACAGCGTCTTTGAAAAGGACTGATCGACTCCCCCGGGCTTCAACAACAAGTAGAAACTCACTGTTACTACACTAGGTGCACCATTATACATCAGGTTAGCTGAAAGACTGTGTCACATCATCACACACACCTTCACAAACACACTCCGAACAAGGCTGTCCGACGCCTCTGCAGATACGGCGTCCACCGTTATATCCATCATGCCCAGAGCCACGGCCCTTACAGGGAACAAGGCCACGGCAGACACATGGCTCCCTAACGTGAGTTTCTGGGCATTTACCACAGAGATGTCGGCTCTGTTTGCCAGGACAAACTCGAAGGTTTCACTCTGAGCCAGCAGAAGGATGACCTGCGGAGACAAGCAGGCAGCTGAGGTCGTCCACCAGGGCAGCATCCTTTAACAATATCCGCTCCCTCTCACCTCGATGTCGCGCTCTAAATGGTTGATCACGTGCACCTCGAGTACGATCTCCTCTCCTCTGATGAGGCGAGATGGGACATTCAGAGACAGGGAAAAGTCTTTGGTCACGCTTAGCTGTAAAAGCATGAATGAATTAGTTATCTCATTTTAGTGGTTTTTTTTTCATCAGTTTTTACATCAGTGCAGAAAGATTTTTAGAAAGTGGAAGTAACATCGTCACAGTGTAAAAAAAGTACAACAAACGTGTTTTACAGCAGTGGAAAGTGGAGAAAGAGGAGACAACTGTCACGGTAAGTAAAACAAAAGAGCAACAAAGCAAGATGTTTGTAAAATACAGAAAGTTTGAGTCTGGAAGAAATTCAATAACGAATAAAAACCAATAAACGAAGGTTTTTGGTTTTCAGTAACAGTACCACAGGGGTGGAGCCAGATGCGCAGACAGTCAGTGTGTACTGTGTGTTTGTGTGTGTGTGTTACCTGTTGTGGTACTGGGGTGAAACCCAAACCCAGGTTGTCTGACATCACCAGGGCCACCGCTCTTAAAGCTGTAAAACCATCCGGCACCGACATTTCATCGCTTGTCCAGATGTTTTCACTGAAAAATAAATAAATAAATAAAAAAAATCCACAGAACATATGCCACTTCCTCCAGCTGTACAAACTTTCAGTTTGGGAAGGTGGGAGTTATTATTTACTGCAGCCTACATACATTTTATGGACAAAACTCACTGGGTTCACATTTCTTATTTACCTGACATCAGAATCTATCCATAAGAGTGGCTCCATGTCATCCATCCAGGGTCTCCAGGACGTTTCTATTGTGAGGAAATCTCCCTCTTCAAACCCAGAAGAAGAGGATTTAAGGCTCAGAAGCACCCAAATTTTCCAAATATGTTTTTAAGCCACACCATACCATCAGGTCCATCGGCCTGCGCATGCTTATGTAGCACGGCGTTGGTTAGCGTCTTAACGTTACATTTCTGTGGTAGGAAAAATACAGAAATGCTTAACAACCTGTTGGGTCATGGAATGAACCTATGGACCCAAACCATAAAGCTGATGATGTAAAACAACATTAATCAACAGTGCAGATTAGGTCCCAGGAGACAGCTTGAATGGGGTGATGTTGCTGGAGGAAATACTGCTTTAGAAAACAAATTCCGCTACACACAATACATGCAGACAACAGTAAAGGTCAACTTCAGACATCACACTGTAACCAAACTGTGTTGCATCTGTCAGTGACCCTCAGGTCCTCCACCTTTATACGCTACAGTTACAATTCTTAGAAATAGAAGCATCATCTTCCAACAAAGGAGAGGGATATGTTACATCCGGGACAACAGGTGGAGCAGCCACAGGGTGAATGACCACACAGGGGAAAATGGGACAAATGAAAATTTTATACCCGATTAAGGAGGCTGGAAACAGGCGAGAGGGAAACTGCAAATGTGAGTCCAGATTTGCCAAAAATGTGAATATTTCTGGCTCTGACTAATCAGAAGGCACATCATACCCGCTTTGCTTTTATGCTGACGTCGGCTTTTGGAGAGTCGCCGTGCGTCCCCATCACCACGACTCCCACCTGGAACCTGGCTTCAGCAGCAGTCACAGTGAGTGATACCTGCTCCCCAGGGCAGGCTTTTTCACTGCTCCACTCCAGAGACGCCTGAAAGCATCCAAATGTCCGATCAAGCCGCTGTTAGGATACGCAGTAATAGGGAAACAAGCACAGTACCTGGTTGGGCTGGTCAGTAGGTACGTGCACCGTGTCGCTGATGAGTTCTCCATCAGAACGGACGCAGTAGACGGTGACACAGGCCTCAGGGGACCAGGACACGGTGGGCGTCAGAGAAAACGAGGAAGAATTCTTGGTCCCAGCAGCCAGCACCAGTCCCCTGGAGCTAACCTGAGAGGACAGCAGCTATTAGCATCTCACGGCCAACCTGAGCATTTACGGAATCTCACACTTAATTCAAAGAATAAAGGTCTTTAATTTTTTTTTTGGTTACTAAATTATAACCTCTCACATTTAACAGGTCTAAAACTGACAATGATAATGCAGCTCTTTTATATATATATATAAAAAAAAAAACACACCACATAGTGCAGATCGGATGGCTGGAACGAGCTTTCCACGTGTAATTGAAGCGGAACTCCAATCTGAAGCGTTCAAAGTCTCATTGTTAAATAAATATCAATGAATTACAGCTCTTTTGATGATGTTGCGGTAGAAGGCGATGTTAGTATCACCTGTGCAGGTAAAGTGTTGGCAGAGACTTGAATATAGGAGCCGGTTGGAGAGGAATAGTCCTTGTAGACACTCAGGCTCTCCTCACTAGATTGAAATTTTGCCTGAATGAAACCAAAAAGTCAAAGAGAGCACGAGCTTGAAGAATTGAATCAACCATCAACCATTTCTGTGCTGAAAACAGGAAGTGAAACTGCTCATAATATGGTAAACCATTTCCCCCCTGCAGAAGCAACATTACAGGTCGTGGAAGCCGCAGTCTCACCCGAATAAAAAGCTTCAGGACTTCCTCTTTTAATACAAAGCTAAAGAGGATTTTTCCGTCCTTGGGCACCGGAAGCGTCAGGTTCGCAGTTTCAGCCTTCATCGTGGTCATTTCCTGGGTGACGTCAATCACAGCAGGGTGTATTAGATCCTCTGAGCTGAGAGGCCCACTGTCGTATCTCTGGATGCTGAGCTGTGGAAAACGAGCCGAGAAGGTCCCGACGGTCACTTCAGGACTTCCACGGATGATCAGACTGATCAGATAACATGAACAGACTGACTGTGGAAGAGAAGTCTAGAGACGGCTTCAGAGATGATGGGAAATGCTGGAACTCGAGGAGGAATCTGCTCTTTTTAACCTGGACTTCCACTGTTTGGTTCACTTTTAAACCTTTGACGACAAAAAAAAAAAAAAAATGAGAAGATGGAGGAGACAGCAGAGACTCATACTGAGCTGCAAACATCTGGTACCTGTAGAGCGGTCGGTGACACAAGCAGCCACGTGGAAGCTGCCGCCGCTGATTCCTGGTGAGGAGTAAAGGCTTTGAAGCAGATCTTTACTGAAGAAAAACTGGGTTGAGCCATAGATCTGAGAAGAAGAACACTTAGACGATGCAGGTCTGCATGGAGATGTTTAAAAAGGTCTTTCCCGAAGCTCACCTCTTTGGTTTGCGCTGGGATGGACGGAGGGGCCGGCTTCTGTGGATCAGAGGCGAGAGAGACCGAGACGACGAGCGTCCCGTGGACCGGTGGTCCACTCGAGTATCTACAGGGGGACAGCGAAGCATCAGCCCTTTGGTAAATATGATACTGCTTCTGGGCGTGAAGGGTTAATATTGTCTTTGATGAGTCAAGCAAACACACAGAACTCGCACTGATCCTGAAAGAGCGTCTCCGACAAGGACCTGTGGGGTTGTCTCAAACAGCATCTCAAAGGGTGGACGCTCTGCAACGGGGACAAACAACAACAAAGAAAAGATGTCAGAGAGTAACGACGTTAACGTGTGACAGTTTAAAACACCTGACAGGAAGACAGATTTTACCTTTGAAGCTTTTATCTTTGGAACAGGTTCTCATGCTCTCACTAAAGTTACAGTTTCATAAAACACGAATACAGTGCAGTTATGAATTACCATAATTCTCCACAGTGAAGTTGCTCTCATCGGTTACACCCTGTGAGGAAGAAGACAGGAAATCAGGGATTCAGCCTTTAAAGCGGTTTGTGATGTAATGAGGCGAGTCTCAGTTCAACTCTACGTTGGCTGAGGCTGTGATTGTCCACTGTCCCAGCAGAGCCATCTGGGACAAAGAGAATTCCCACAGCACAATCCCCAGCTTCCCTGTGGCCTCCCGTCGATCTACAACTTCCCCGCTGGGATCCTGCATGTGACAGAAGAACGTCAGCCATCACAAAAGCCACCTAAACCCGTCTTCCATTCCCCTGCCTTTGTTGAGGGGACAGACACCCACCAGCACACGGGTTTCCACTCTGCCTTTGTGTGGAAGGTGATCCAACCTGAGGGACACCACTCTGACTCTGACGACGTCGCCCGGTTGGTAGCGGGTCCGGTCTGTTTGAATGAAGCTGGAGACGTTCCTGGGGCTGAGGGGGAGGGCGGTGCTGTTGGTGAAAATCAGGCTGTCCCCTATGTAGCCCCTCACTGTCAGGTTGAACAGGGCGCTTTGTGCTAAAGGTCCATAAACCTGGATCAGGTTTGGTAGCAGAAAGGTGATTTCAGGCTGCAAACAAATCTGGAAATTAAAGAGGAGGGACTAAAAACTCACCGGAGGGAGAGTAATGACCCCGGTGGAACCTTGACAAGGTGGGAAACTGAATTTAGTGCCCTTAAAATGAAAAATCATGATAAACAGCATAAAAATCAACATATCTGTAGCATCACCTCCACTTAGCACCACCTCCTTGTTTGTTTGGACCACTTTGGTGTTGCCTTGAGCAACCTCAGCCACGACCTTTCCAGGGAAATCCGTAAGAACTGTGACAGCCAGAGAAGTGGGGACCCCAGCATGCAGCGCTTCCGGACTGGTGACTACAAAAAACGTGCTTGTGGAGAAAGAAAGAATCAAATCAAATCAAGTAAACTAAACTCATTTAAAAAAAATACCTGGATGTGTGTTGACGTCTCCTACCTGGATGAATTCTGCGCAGAAACAAGTGGAGTGGACCAAATCACTCCCAATCTCACAATCAGGCTCCAGATGTCGTCCATGGCCCCCGTCCCCCCGCTGTCTCACACGGTCAACTAAACTGAAAAACGACGGCTCCGCGAAGCAAACGAGCTGAACGTGAGAACCTGAAAACCACACCTCATCATGTCCTCACAGCCACTTCCCAGGGGACAGAGCTCACATGCCAACATACACCGAGAACATATTATCACTTATTGTCTGTGCCACACAAAGGCGGGAGTGGAGGGTGGGGGTTGATGGAGCACTCTGAACACCTTTGCCCAAGGGGCCGACTCTTGCCTGTCTTTTCAGTGTTTGACAAATCCCTGTCCTGTCCATGACACAGAGGCGTCCTGCTGTCACTGATCCACACTAAGGAGAAGATACATCTGAAATATCAGAGGGAGGCGCACAACAAGGTTCTTAAAGTATGACCGAGCTTATTTTTGAGTCTGCGTTGTCTTTAAGAAGTTCCCCCTCGGGATTAAACTCCCATGTCACGTGACCTGAGTCAGTCTTCACAGTCTAAGTTATGGTCAGATGTTGTTCAAAGTCACAAAAGCTCAGCCTTGTGTCTCTGTCTCCACTGGAGAATGTTCAGACTTGGACAGGAAACCCTGTTCAGGGTCTCCTCAACCTGGATTTAACCTGACTAGACATTTTACCAGATCATTTCTTTCATGTGAAACCTCTAATGTAATATCACATCTGTTTTTTTTGTACAAGGTGCGTGTGATTTGAGAATAACAGTTTGTATTTTTGTTTTTCTCATAAATTGACTACATGCTGTAACACCAAGCACTAGATGGAAATAGAAGCTCAAGGTCAGACGAAGGTACGAAGGAAAGCAGGCAGTTCACGTCATCCACTGTTGTGTCATCGTTGTGTTTTTTCCATCCATCCATCCATCTTCTTCCGCTTATCCGGGGTCGGGTCGGGGGGGCAGCAGCCTAACGGCCGCTTCGCACTCAGTTGCAAGAGTTGGAGGTCACGGATGATGAGGCCAACAGGACCACATCATCTGCAAAGAGCAGAGACCTGATCCTGAGGTCACCAAACCGGACCCCCTCAACACCATGGCTGCGCCTAGAAATTCTGTCCATAAAGGTTATGAACAGAATCGGTGACAAGAGGCAGCCCTGGCGGAATCCAACCCTCACCAGAAATGAGTTCGACTCACCGCCAGCAATGCAGAGTTCTGACACCGGTCATACAGGGAGCGGATGGCCCGTATCAGGGTGTCCGACACTTCATATTCCCGGAGAACCCTCCCAATCCACAAAACACATGTGGACTGGTTGGGCAAACTTCCACGCACCCTCAAGGACCCTGCTGAGGGTGTAGAGCTGGTCCGCAGTTCCACGGCCAGGACGAAAACCGCACTGCTCCTCCTGAATCCGAGGTTCGACTGTCCGGCAGACCCTCCTCTAAAACACAACAGCAAAATAAAACTTTAAAAAGTTTTCCTCTGGAGTCATTTTCCTTCCTCCTTTTCTGGCTATTGAATTCTTTGCAGCTTTATTGCAGACACTGTCTTCTGTTGCATCCTTGTTCCATCTGATCTACAAGAATTGAAAAAGATCAAATGATAAATGTTTAAAGGCTACCTGTAGTGTAGCTTAACCATAATGGAAATTTGTGTGGATGTGCTTGAACTGTAAGAGAAAGTGTCTCAGTGATGTGAGGCAGTAACTTGCAACGGTGTATCGGAGGGTTTGGCTCTCTGTCTGCACTGATTGTGACTGGGCTTCCGGTTTTAAAAGCTACATCTCTGATTGTCTTAGTTAACAAGGAAATGATTGAAGAAATAAACGGGGTGGGGGGCATGGCTTTGCATCTCCTGACCTGTTTAAGCCAATAAAAGTCTCAAAGACACCCGTCTGACTTTAATGAGTCATCATGGGTCCCTTCAGTTCAACCTGCTGAAGTCTATTCAGAGAAAGGAGGAAAGGACTTCCACCTATGCTATTTGAAACTGGCTGATGCAACATTGCAAACAGCATAGTACGAGCTTCTGCACCGTAGAATAAAACCCACAATGGGACAAAAATATATTTGAGGACTGGAGTATTATTAAGTATTATATTAGTGTATTTTAAACCATGTAACTGTCGCAAATGGAGCTATTTTTGATTCAGTTTAAGATCAGTGGTGTGTCAGAATAATTTTAACTGTAAAGAAACATTAGTTTCTTTTCATGCAGTCACTTTTTCTTTTTTTGTAATCTGCTCTTAATTCCTGCTGTTTATAACACTACCTGGAGGGAGTTAACAAGAAAATGGAAGAGTAAGTCAGATGTCTGATTGAACAAAAAAACAAAAATGCGAAGGGTGCACATAATAACGTGTTACTGATCAATCTTTATTTATATAGAGTGGCAGCAATACGCTTCCGTAAAAGTAAACTTTAGCGCAACGACCACCCTAACACATTCCAGGTAGCGCAGAGCGAGTCTCGTGACTAACGCCGCTCCGACGCCGCCGCCCACACAGCTCCCCACAGCCTCCGCCCGTCGGCCTGCCGTAACACCAACTCTGTTAGCCCCGCCTCTTGAAGGCGTTTTCTGAAAATCAGCACCTTCAACTTTCTCGTGAATTTTCTAACCCCTCCTGTTATGCAAATATGTAATCACGCCATCACGTATTTTTATTTATTTATTTTTTTTGGGGGGGAGATGATTGAAGCGTCCGTGGAACAGTAACCTTGCATCAGAAGAAGTTGTAACACTAGGGAGTGAGGAGTCTGACAGCAGACAGGTTGCGAGATGATTGTGACGGCTCCGACCGCTGTTCTCATCTGGATCACAAGCTTCAGTGAGTATTCTTAATATCTCCACTCATAATTCATAGCTTCGTTCAGTTAGAAAAACTTCTATGGCGAGAGCCCGGTGTTACATCAGCTCGTATTAGCTTGTTTAGTCCAACTCTCACAATGACACATTTATAAAACAGATTATTCATTCAAGTCGGAATAAGTTACCTTTAGCGGAGTATGTTCTACATTCTAGCTTTACTAGAAACGTGTGCGCCGCACTTTAGCGCTGAGGCTGCTAATCTCCAGTATGTCCTCTTTGTGTGACATTAGCATGCAACAGCGCGACGTTTTTCTGGGCAGACTGTAATAGTTGCTTCTGTGTAGGCATCAGAGGGGCGCTCAGCAGTGTGCTGAATATGACGTGCACACAGAGGGATGACCGGACCATCTACACTGTCCTAGACAGACCTCCAAGTGTTGATTGTATCTACATCTACCGCAACGCAACTGTGAGTAACTTCAGAGTCACAATTCACGGAGGTCAAATTTCGGCTCTGTTTTTGCTGATGTGAAGGACTGAACCTTTTACTTTTTGTGCGTTAGAAACATGTGATTGCGCACAACACCGAGTGTGTTCCGCTGGTGCTCAACAACAGCCTTGACGGTCTCGTCACTTTCACGTGCATCACAGAGGTTTTCTATGAAGCAACGTGCAACAAGGTACTGCACTTGTAATATCTGGAAAACCTTCAAAATAAAAATATTTTTGCAACTGCATGATCACTTGGACTTTGCCATTATACTCGAATAAGATATCCTGGTGAAGGATTAATAATATCCCTTTGTTTCCACAGGGGCAATATTACAGCGCCAACTGTAGAGGTGAGGGCCCATTCCTCTTAAAACTACTGGAGCAGTAAACGTCATTTAGAAGTCACTTAATTATTAAGTTAATGTAATTCATTTACTTATTGTAGTTAATTGAACTTTGTTTTTATGTTATTGGTCAAACTAAAAATATTGTGTATAAATCAAATCTAGTATCTGTGGGTGGCAGATGATTGAATGAGAGGAAACAGGAACTTAGTGCACAAGAATGTACAGTGGTTCAACCTATAGGGAGCACACAGCGGAAATAACCCAAGAATTTATGAAAAAAATCCCCCCCCTTTTTTTTTTTTTTTTTTTTCTACAGTTGCCTGCGCTGAATTTCATCACAACAAAGGTACGGCTAATCTATATTTAATCTTTACAAGATATGCCTTTAGGGTAAAGTGGTAATCATTTTCCAGCCAGAAGTCCTAAAACGTTGTATTCACTGGGTCATCAGTGTCCAGCAGTAAACTGCTTTGTAGTCACTTAGCACAAACTTCCATATTTGATTACCGGTAAGTGATATTTGAAAAACAACATAAGATGACTGTTTTTTTCATTAGTATTTGCCAGGATGCAGACAGATAGATAAAATATTCTGTGGTTTGATAGTAACAGTAGTTGTGTGATGGTGAAACCAAATGTGTGTTGTCACATTATGAGCTGTTTTCTTGTCCTGATGGGGACTTCAGATACCTCGACTGCTATTGTATGTGGTGTCCTGGCTGTTGTGGTGGTGGTGGTGGTGGTCGCAATGGTTTTTGCGAGGATGATGCTCAGGCACACATATGGTACGTATAAAGTTAAACAGTATGAAGAAACACATTGACCTGGCCTGTACAGTTTCTAACGCCATGTCAAACAGCTCAGGTGAGAAGCTCCAACGCAGACCCGCTACAAGAGCCATAACAAGAAGCTTCTCAGTTGTCCACTTCCTTCCTTTCCTTCTTTCAATGATCGTCGATCTTTTGTTTCAAGCTCTCCTGGAATGCATTATTTCATAATATATTTCATATGCATTACAGTGGTCCCTGCTTATTTATTGTTTAGGTGTGTAGTTTGTGTGTGTGTGTGTGTGTGTGTGTGTGTGAGGAGGGGGGAATTCTCAATGAGTAGGGTATAGCTTTGCATCTCCTGACCTGTTTAAACCAATAAAAGTGTCAAACACACCCGTCTGACTTTAATGAGTCATCATGGTTCAACACTACAGGCACCGAACCTGTAAATAAGGATTAATAATTAATATTAATTAAAATTAATAATCATATGTGAGTTTTAAAAACATTGAAAGCAGCCAGAAGGGAGCGCTCCACCCTATTTTAGACAATGGTCTTTGGTTTGGAGATGAAGGGGATTCTCATCAGATCCCCTTTACACTCTGATGTTAGACTATCCAACTGATCAGGGGCCCACAGTCCTTACCACAAAGGCTTTGGAGTTAGAACAGACCAGGGGACTACGACCCTGGCCTGCCAGTCCAGGGGCACTGTCCCCAATGTTCATGCTATTTTGCAGAGGCGCGTCAAACAAAACAAGCGCTAGGCAGCTGCTGTCGTGCCTGACCCTATAGGCCTGGCTCTAGAGGGGAACCCTGGTGGCCGACGTCTGGACGAGGGAAAACTCTGACAAATGCTTGTAATTATTTTACTTTATTTAAGAAAAGTGAGTCTCCATTATTAAAAACACATTACTATTTGGATGATTCACAATATTTAATATTAAAGCAAAAGCCATTTCACCTGTCCCCCACATACATGTGTTTGGGTTGTGGAAGGCAGGACAGAGAAAACCTTTAAACAGCGCAGAGAATGGCCCCTCGCTCCGGCACAGTTATCTGGGAGGAAATCACGTGTTTTATTTACAGTGATATTCTGCTGTTGTGATATTCTTTTTTTTCCTCTAAACTTGCACTCCCCCTTGTGGAATGGAGAGTTAAGGCAAAAATAGCAACACTCCAGGACTCAACCATTCACTCGGCATCGAGTTTAATGCAGATGCAATGGTGGATTTAAAAATTGAGAATCTGTTTTGAAAAATGATATAGCAAATATTTTTTTATTCTTTTTAAGGTATGAATTATGGTTAGTACTTTCTGATGGACATACCTGTAAGAGTTCAGCTTATTGTTTCTTCCCCTCGCCTTACACAGACGTGGTACCACCCAATAGTATTGATGGTAAAGCTTAAAACGGATTTTTTTTCCAAGAGAGGAAGAAGAGTCGCTGACGTTCACTGCTTGCAGCGCAGGGTTTTATTGCAACATTTTTTTTAAATATCTGATTGTTTTTGTTTGCCATTTCGTTTGCTCGCCATGGCTCTGTGCGGGGGTCTCGGAGCCATGGCTTTGCCCAGCGAGCTTATTGTGCACATATTCTCCTTTCTGTCCGACCGAGACAAGCTCCGGGCCTCTGCCGTCTGTTCTCGGTGGAGGGAGTGTCTCTTCTACCCCGCGTTATGGACCGAACTTAAACTACGAATAGGTGCTGGTCGTAAAGATGGCAACTCCAGCTCCGATGAGACCCCGAAGTTAGAGTTCCTTATGCGGAAGTTCGGTTCCTTTGTACGGGAGCTGCAGCTGGAATTTGCACCAGTGGAATGCTATATTGTTCCTCTCAACAACGACCCATCGTCCAGCAGGATGGACCAACCTCACGGCCCCGATAATGAAGCGCAGCTGTCGGAGCGATGGAGAGACGCCATGGCCGTTTATTTGGACCAGCTGCTCTGTGTACTCAGTAGCATCCGCAACAATAGGTAACGTTATATTTACTGTTAGGATGTCGTCCTAATATTTAATTTTACTTAATTCTCAGTACATTCATGCGACATTTCCTTATTTGTGCCATTTCACTGTGTTTGGTGCAGCGCAGTATGCTAACAGCTAGCTTGGTCAGTTAGCTATAAACAAACAACTGACATTAGGAGTTACGTAAGAGGGTCTTTGCGGTACAGTTAATAGCTGGTGGCTCTCGTCACAACTATTTTTTACCGCTTAGATGTGACAGACAGTCATCAAATAGTGGTATCAATTTGACATTTGACCTATATTTATATTTAGTTACGTTTCTGTAGAGTTTCGTTTTCGAATCGTTTCGATTGGCAGTTTTGTTTTCTGCTTTGGCTGCGCCTGCCTCTTCATTTTTTAGCTACGCTACAATGGTTGTCAGGTGCAGGCTTTGTCGTCTGTGATTTGCTGATATCAGCACTGACAACCTTTCAATAGTTTTGCGTTAATTCCCGAATGCGTTTTAGGTAGTAGAAGATGTGAGCGCATTCTTTCAGCACAGATCAAGTACCGTCTATAATAAATCCACTTTAGATCTCTGTGAAGGTGAATTGTCTGCTTTCTCCTACATTCTCCATTGTAGCCACAACTATTTCTTTTGTCTGACCTTTTGTCATTTGGAAGCTTCCAACATCTTCAGTTAGTTCCAAACTGTTACCTGTTAATTGTGTTATTCATTCTATTTGTAATGTTTTACGACTAGTACTAGTACATGTACTATTGTGAATGTTAAGAGTTAAATCTCTCAGACATTGCACACAAACCCCAAGGTTGGCTGTTGGAACGCTCCTCTCCTGACGCACAGAAGGCCCTGATAGCCTTGACTCCCCTAGTGCAAAATAAGAATTTAAAAACATAGTTGGATATATCTCCAGTAAAAGTCAACATTGCATGTGATCTTTGTCAAAGTGCTATTTGACGTTCTGTTGGTGTGTAAAACCCTTTGCACACTACTGTGTCCTATCAACCGTCTGGTCTCTGTGTCACCGTGCTGTATCCTCCTGTGCTTACTTGACATTAACACTGGTGTTAAACAGTGTTGAGACATGTGTATGTCTTTAAGATAAGTATGGCAGGTCGAGAATATTGAAGAAAGATAACAGGCTGTGCCTTTGTGTAGAATTAACACACTAAGTATCCGTCTGTGAGACTGTTGCGGTTTTTATTGCTCTAGCATTTTATGAAGCTTGGCTCACTGGTAATCAAGAGGAAGTGGGTTGAAATATAATGTTTACATTACGCCGTTTGTTGGCCTGTGTGGTTGCCTGTTGCATGTCACTCATTTTATAATTTTAGTTTTCCCACAACTTGCAACAATGTTTGCGCAGACATCATCGCTGTAAATGTAAATTCACCTCTACCAGTTTAGTTAACGGCTTCATAAAAAAGCCAGCACATTCAAAGGATATTTTTATTTGTAGTTTGCAGGGTCGGGAAGATTTTCAAGCAGTTGTAAAATTAGAACTAGGTACAGTTATTGTAGTCAGCCCGCACGTTCTCACACACCTGCTCTAGGTCTGAAAGAGCCAGATACACACATATGAATGATGTTGGCTGAGCAAACAGATGACGGAATCCTTAGGATGTGATTTTGTTAACTGTTTGGTTTTCTGTTCTTTCAGTTTTTGTACCTAGACTGTACATTATTTTTTTTGGCTCTAAACACACAGTTAATGTCGTCAACAGCAAAACTCCACACATGTTTATGTTTTCACAACCAAAATATCATGATAATTGATATTGATAGATCTTACTCTTTTTTTATTATTATTATTCTATAGAAACCTGAAGAAACTTAGTTTGTATGGAGACACGTGTGTCCTGCACCAGGAGGGATTGCTGGATGGCTCCAACCTGCACCAGATTCACCAGGGAGACAAAAAGATTAATGAGTAAGACTGACTTGTTTGTTCCTATCCAAAGCCTGTACTTCAGCAATAAATAGGGGGCATTTTGTGTCTGACATGTTGGATGTTGTTGAAACTGAGTGCTGTGTGATGTCCAAGCAGATACTGCAGCAGTAGTTGCATAGCATTCGCCTTAAAACTTTGTCATATTGTCATATATATGCAGTGCTCAATCTGGAGCATTTTCTTTAGTTGAATTGTCGGAATGTCGGAGTGACTCTAATTCTCTCCACCCCTCCCTTAATTCCCTCGCTCTGTGCTTCCTACAGAATCCAGCAGTTGTTCATGGAGATGTTGTCTAACAGCAGGCAACTCAGGTGGTTATCTTGTAGCTTCATGCTGGGTCTGGTGACCCCCTGCTCTTTAGCCTGCTTGTCCAATCCTTCTGCGGAGACCCTGCAGCACCTCAGTTTACTGGATCACCAGCTGGGTATGTATGGATGGGACCTGTTTGGAGCAAGCGGGTTTGGGGAAAAAAAAAACCAAAAAAACACACAAACTAGTTGACACGTCTGTTAAATTTTATGCAGGTCCCCTCATCACGCCATCAGAGCTGGATCGTTTATCCAATCTTCACTCCCTGGCTTTGGATTTCTCTGATTTGACGTCTGAGCTCTGTGGTCTGTTGGCCTCGCCCTGCCGAACTCCGCTGCATCGCCTCTCTCTGCTGCTAAACGGAGCTGCCCTGGAGTTCAAGCCGTTGGAAGGGACCGCTACAGACGACGACTGGAAAGCCCTGGTAATACATCTTTGCCTGTTAGTTCTATTTCTGTTGACTCCGCCAAAACCTCTTATTTAAATCTTGCTTCTTCCTCCTTTTGTTTGTTTTGTTTGTTCTTCCTCCTCCGTTGTTTCTCAGGTCCGCGTGAGCGCCAATCTGCGCGTGTACATCATGGCCCTGGAGGTGGACAACGCAGAGCTCCTTCGGGTCCTAAAGCCCAGCCTACCTCTGGAGCGCCTCCACCTCGACAGTTACCACTCACAAGTGTCCGACGCCACTTTGGAATTAATATCACAGCAGTACAACAAAACACTGACTCACTTCTTGCTTCTGAGGGATAATCCTGACTTCCCCGACCTCAGTGACAGTCGCAACGAAGACCCGCTGGTGTTGTTGGCATGGAGATGTACACAGCTGGCTGTACTGGTTATACATGGTGAGTCCATTCTGTTTGTTCGGGTTATTATTGTAGTTACAGTCTTAGCACATTGTAGTTGATGTCATTGATTGACATCAGTCTAACAGGTCAGTCCTCTCTGTCCCTCTGAAGGTTACATCATATGGTCCCATAATTTGGTGGCCGTCTCTCGACTGCGAGGCTCTAGCCTCCGCGTCCTGACCGTCTCCGAAGAGAGCGTGGAATACGATCCGAACCAGTCGGTGTGCATGGAGGGCGACCCGCTGCTCAACCTGGTCAAAGAGGTCTCTCTGAGCCTCGGCCGTGTCTGGCACCCCTGCCTGAACTCCAACCAGGTTTTGTCAGAACCCACCCAGCACTTCCACCATGAGCTGCACACCTTCAGCGTGGGCATGTAGGCAGGGAAACGCACGTCGGTTAAAACGTTGTCGTAGACCAGACCAGACGAGACCAGTCCACGTCAGGCAAGACCATCGAACCAGATGTGAGCCGGAAATGAAAATTGCAAAAAAACCCAACAACAGTTCAGTTCTGTCATCTTACCTCACATGCGCCGATTGTTTTGCTTTTTTTATTCAATGCTTATGTTTTGTTTATTTTAGCACACAGAATTGCCTGCCATTATCCAGGTTATTGTCCTTGTCCCAGCATGACTACTTGATCTCTACCAATCATTTGATTTGGAGGAACAAACAAATTATTTCAGTTGCTTTTAAAAAGAAATCTAATTAGGACTACTAAGTCAAAACTTAACGTTCTGGTAAAAATTGGGACATTTATTCAGTTTTAGGGCGTAATCAATTTGTGGAATCTGAGCGCAGATTTTCCTTTGCTGAAACGCTGCTGCTTCTCGTGCCCTCTGGCCTGACGTCGGCCATCACGTCTCGTCTCGTCTGGTCTTGATCACCAGGAGCTCTGAGTGTCTCTCCAGTACCAGAATAACCTCCAGAGCTTCTGTGTGACATAACTTTGAATTGTTTTTTTGTTTTTTTTTCCCTTTTTTGTTATTTAAGGAGTTTGAGCTCCCTGCTATGTGTATAACTTTATTTTTTTCTGTGTGGTGATTTCTTTGCCTCTATAGGCTTTGTGTGTATTTAAATACAACAACATTATGACCTGCTCATTGCTAGAACAGGACAGGCAAGCAGGTTAATGCTGAGTGAGGATTTTTCCCAGTGAAAGTTACTCACTTGGTGATGAGCTTTTTTCTTTCAGTATAGGTTTATTTTTCTGTCTGCCCTACTTTAGTGAAAGGTAGAATTTGTATGCTAACCACCTTCTTGCTAGTACAACAATAGCTGCTCCTGCCGGAGCGCTGGCAGATCACCTCCTTCATTTGTCCACTGGTCTGAAAGCCTTACCAGCAGGGGTGGCTGTCAGTGCTGGCTGCTCGTTGGGTTAACGTTGCTTTCCGCGACAGCCATGTCAGTGCACCATTCTGAGTTAAAAGCAGGGGAACGCTCAGTAGCTGATTTAATGGAGAGCCTTGTCTTCCATCCAACATCAGAGCCAAGATAACAGGACTCAGCCCGTCTCGATACAACGTAACTCTGTTGTGTTTAAACCTGTAGTGAGCTGGTCGTAAGTCTGCATTTGCCATTATATTCAGAGTTAATGGAGTTGCCTTTGCTTTCCTTCAAGGGTCCAACTTTTCCTGACCAGTGTCACTTTCTTCACAGACCCCTTGTCAAAGAGCTGTTTTTTTTTTTTTTTTTTAATTCAGATTTTTCCCTGAAAAAAGAAAATGTCTTATTCCATAATGCCATACATGTGTTTGACAAATCTCTGACTTGTGTGTTTGTGCTGAAGCCATGTTGAAATATCGGTGTGTGCAGACAGAGCTTCTTACGGTTTTTGCGGTTAATGCGGACAACTTTACGGACCGAGTTCTCGATGGCAAATTGAGGAGAAGATTTCACGGTAAAGAACTAAAGAGGTTCGTACTGAATGTAAATGGACTCGTAATGTCATTCTCGGGCCAGTTTTGTTTTCTGTGGAAGGCTAAGTGTAAAGCGGTATCTGCAGACGCATACCCCGCCACAACAAGCAACAGTCGTGTGGAGGTTGTGGTTTCCACCGACGGCAAACTGCTTATTTTTCTATGAAGTGACACCTACAGCACAACAAAATTTAGGTTGCACGTCGTAAAATACTCTGTCTCAGGTAGGCTTTTCACATCACTTTGACCAGGCACATTGCTAGTGGTGGTGTCAATAGGTTTGATACAATCAGTTAAAGTAAGATGATGTTTATTTATTTATTTTTTTTAGTTATTTTGTCTCTGTTGAGTCACAGTTGCCTTGGAAACAGCTCCTAATTTTCTGGATACAATTGTCAATGTTGTCGCCATCAAAAATGTTGACCTCTGCCTTTATTGTGGAGGTTAACAAACCTAATCATACATTTGTTTTCAAAGATTAAGGTTGATTGGTAAACTGAAGGATGGCAAAACCGATCTGGACCTTTTAGGTAATGTCAGTAGCGGAAGACCAAAACTGGTTGTCCATCGATGGCAAACTGGGCCCAGCTAATGTTCGAAGTGAATGTAGGGTCAAGATACTTTGTCCTGGCATTGGCAGTCTTGTCTGACTCTTCAAATTAACCAAGATGAAGGTATTTTTTATTCTTTTTTTTTTTTTTTCTGAGGATGTTACTGAAGCAATGCCTTTGCCTTGATTAATGAAGGCTGTGCTTTCTCCACACGCTGAGGAAATCTGACTGAGGACTGAAGCCGAGTATCGCTAACCAAACGTGCTCTGCGAATATGTAGTGCTGAATGTGAGCTGGGCTACATGTTGTTGTTGTTGTTAAACCTGGTGCTCCAGTACTGCGGCTGCTGTCAGGGATTTCCTCGGAACATTTCCAGGCAGCTCAAAGGTTAGGTTTAAGGTGTTTCAGTCAGTACGGTAAAGTATCTACCTTGGCTTTGGCTGACTTACTTTTGAGCACACCATGGCACTTTAGAAGTCGCGGCATAGACGTTTCAGACTCGGATCCATATAAAGGTGTGTAGTTTACAATGCTGACAAACTTTTTTTTTTCCATGTACTGATACAGATCTAGAGTTGTACAGCATACTAGCACTTTGCATGAATCTTAAAGTGGTCCCAGTGACGGGCCTGTGGTTACCAAATGTTTGCTCAGTTGTTAAGGGACCGTGATGGTGTAGCCATGATAATCTCTCCAGTCCTATCTCAGGATAATTGCACTGTGGCACCAAGAGCTTCTTTTAAAGGCTGCTGATGGTTGTATATAGAGGCGTGCTTAACGCTCTCAGAAGCAGGACGGTAGTACCAACAACTCAGAACCAAATTATGTTGGTTTTTATCTCACCTTCTTCCTCCAGTTTATACTTTGTCTCATTTTTAGGATTTTACTTGCTTGTTTTATGTGTGAGATCTGTCTTTTGTCTTTATACATCATCTGTTTGTAAGGGTTGGCAAATCACAGCGGTCTCCAGGAGAATGCAGTTATAGTCAAGACAACAGTCACTGATTTTTAGATTGAACTGCATTTACAAAATGACCGTGTTCTTCATGTGTTCCTTTTTTCCCTCTTTTCATGGACTCTATGGTCAAATACTCCTGTTTGGCTAGTAATATTTTTTTTTTAAATCTGACTCAATTTGGTTTTCCCCAAATGAAAGGTGAAGTAGATCACTGTACAAAATTTCAGTCCAACATTCTCAGTTTGAGCCTGAAGTGTGTCTCCGAAGCCTTCGTAACAATTATGGGACTAAGCGCCCAATGTTGTTCTCACAAAGAGAGAAAAAGCTGTGAGGATGTTTGACCAGGAAGACATCTCTTATTTACACTGGCTACTGTTTTTTGATTACCAGCAGTGGAAAAATGACTTGCTCGTCTGTACATATGCCAATCCTCCAGTATAGCCATCTTGTGCCCGACAGCGTTCCAAACCTTTGCTCTCCCTGGGTCGTTGCGTTCAGCGTTGTGGTGTCGTCGTGGTGTTGCTGTGGTTGTGCGTTGAGCATCTAGAGCAGGAGCACTAGTGTAAAATTGTTCGGGATCACATTCGGGCCTGAGTTCTTTGTGCCCGCGAGCATCAAAGGGCCTTCGTGTAGAAAAGTCTGAACGTGCGCGTCAGCGGCGCAGTCGTCGTGTGTTTTTTGTTTTGTTTTGGTTTTTTTTTTCCCTACACGTGTTTGTGTTTTTCAGCAGAGTTGGTCGGCCTCTCATGTTCAGCAGTCTTATCGCTTGTCCTGCAGCAGGAAACGGGCATGGAACTCTTTTGTTCTCAGGGTACAGTCAGAGGGAAGGTTCCTCTCGCTCAGATGAGTAATGGGAGTCACTGGATCTGTTCTACTATCTTGATGTGTTTTTTAAGCTGCCAAAGACCACAGTGGAACAAGTCTATCTGAAGTGTCCATGTACGCACACGCTGGCAGGGGACGGTCCAGTATTCTTCCGTACTCAGCATCTCAATGTAATACTTTCCAGCCTGAAATGCCATTTGTGAGTTTTCTAGTGTTTAATCTGTTATCTCAAATAGCACCATTCAACTTTCCGTGACCTTGCTCTCTTCATACTGTGAACACTGTGCCAGGCCAGTTCAAATGTCAGCACTGTCATGCGAATAGTAGAGCGACCAAAGCCGACCTGTTTGCGCGCTCACGTTCTCGAATTCCTCTCTATGAAAGGCACTCAGGGTCTAGACTACATGACTGCGTGTAGCTGAGGCATAGCAGAGCAAAAACAAAGGCCGCTGCAGTCCAGAACAGCGTGTTCCATCATAAAAGGAGGTCTGAGCTGACGGGTCTTGAGTTGGACCATGGCAACAAGTTGCTCAAGACCTTACTCCTCCATCCATTCCATGTTCCCTGTTTTACTAGTGGAGTAATGACTATAAGGCAGAGAAGGACGAGGCATTTGATATTGGAACATATCAAGGCCAAGCAAACCTCTGGGCGACTCCTGTGGTTATATTCTGACAGTGTGTTGCAATCTTCAGTTCAAGATCTGATGGGGAAGTTGGCGACTTTATGGCTTTTAACTATTATTTTGTCTTTATTTCCTTTTGTTTTCTCTCTCTTTTATCTTGACTGACCTGTTTTCAAACACGTCATGGTCACAGCACTGGACAGCACCGCAGACCACCAGCTGGGCTGAGCAGCGCATGGACGCATCATCGCTGTGCTGGAATGTGAGGACTTGTGTCCCTGAGGGTCACTGATCTGGCCCCACACATTGTTGTGGGACGTCAGAGCACAGGTAAATGTGCATGGACTGACGCAGCAGCAGCAGCTGGAGACTCTGTGGACTTTGTCAGCAGATCATTGTTTTTAATGAGCTCTGCCCCAGTTAAAGGCTGTAAATGAGAGCTGGGGACTCTTCAGGAGGCCATTACTGCAGTTTGTGTCCATGATTGCAGCCGAGTCAAGAACTTTGCTCCTTCTGTTTCACCCTAGAACGATAACATCGGGCCGTTTGCACCCATGTGACTGTGCTGGTGACTGGGTTGCATGATTTTAGTACCAAAGCAACAAATCTGGTCTCCATCAGCTCAAAAACAGACCACAGGCAGATTCATTTCAATTTCATTGCCGCTTTGATTATCACTCACAAGTGATACCAGTTTCATAGTAAGTGCTGTTGTTTCGAAATGTTCAATTAAAGTAATTTCAATCTACAAAATATGTTGTGAGCTTCATCTTGTAAATAGCTTCAGAGGTAACTCAAGGTTACGGACAGGGTTTGCTCTTCTCACGGTGATATTTACTGATGCTTTTTTCTCTTTTGTTTTTTTACATCCAAATCTTCTAGACTACTAGTTGTACATGCACGACCTCTGAATGGGCTCATACAGAGCTGGACTCCAGCAAGAATGTAAAGATTCTGAGCATCCCTGTGTTTGTTTCCTTAAGACAAAGGAAAAACACTGGATGTGCATCGCACTGGTATACAATCAGTCCTGTGTACAGATACGGATGAATGTGTATAATCTGGATGAAGAGGAGGTCCAGACTATTAGCAGTTAGCCACAGTGAGAGCCTCTACTCTTAACTCCCAGTAATGGCTGACGGTAAAACTGTCTTACCAGCTGAATTAGTCACCCCAGTATCATGATTATATTCAGTGTTTTATCGTCTACTCGTCACGCTAGATTTAAAAGCCATGATTTATGGCACATACAGCCTAATCTAAACCTTGCCTGTTGTATGGTTGTTCCTAGTTACATCAAGAAACTGAGAGATGTGATCGGTACATGTCTCATTGCGATCTCAACTACTGTGGTTCTGATGTTTCTGGCTGCTTAACAAAGTCTTTCTTGTCCAGTCGGGAGTGCCAAAGCTCCTAATTAGCCAGGCAGGCAGGCAGGCCTGCTGCCCAATCCAGCCTCACACCTATGCAAGAGGAATCATTCAGCCCCCTTTTTGAACAGGTTTTTTTTTTTTTCTTTTGTTTTGCCCCTTTATTTTTTTGTTCATGTTCACCTGAAGATGTAAAACTAAGAACTTGCAACGACAATACTTGGCCTTATGATGATTTCCGAAATCTTATCATTTTTGTTTTCTTTAATTCTGGTCGGCCAACCCGGTGACAGCAGCGGTGACAGCGGGCTCACTCTTGGTCTCTGTGAGACTTGCTAGACGGCCCCTAGTTTTATCGTGGTACGAATGTTGTGCATTTGTTTAAAATCAGGACAGTTTGCAATAACAGTCTTACTAGTGGCCACAAAGGGGCACAAGCAGTGCTGACAGCGCCCGGCTGCGTCTTTAGAGAACAGAAGAAGAAATAAAAACTATATATATATATATATATATATATATATATATATATATATATATATCACAGTGCATATTTGTATAGGTATTGACAATGCATTACCATGGTATACTCTTATGCAACACATGTCTTGGTTCAATTTATGAACATAAAGTATATTCTAAAATCACACTTTGTAAATCAAAAGCTATGTGGCTTGTGTGTGTGTGTTTTCTTCTTTTTCTTTCTTTATGAAAATAAATGGTTTTACCATCCTAAATGTTGAACATTCTAATCATTATATCAATGTGTGATTGTTTTCATCAAGTCTCCACATAGTTTTGGGTTTCATTTTTTTCCTAGATGTGTGGAATCATGCACAACACAACTGGACTAGAGTTCAGATCAGACTTTGTTTCCTCAGCAAGCCTCCAATCATACCAGAGGTTTACAAACAGCTGGGTGTAGTTTCATTGTAGGTTCACATGTTGGTAATGGCAAAATGGTGTGGCTTTGTGTCCGCTGCAGTTTTGTGCAAACTGCTTAATTTGGTGTAACCAACACAAGAAAATTCTGCTGCACAGTGCCCTCTGTTGGATATAAGTGTGTGTAAAACTCTTAGTTGAAACCTTTCCAGCTGCTTTATTTTGGGCGGTTTGATCTGCAGGGAAGTGGTCCTCTCAGGAGAGAAGACACTTTATGTTCCACAGAACATTGTTGGTCAATTGTTCCTTGTGTGGAAAAGGGGAGAGGATATATTACACCTCCATGTAAAACTTCTTCAATGACAAACTGCATATGCCTGAGAAGTCAAGGTGGTAAATGTGGATTTGATGATGAATGAATGCTCCTTTTAGTCGGTGAATAAAACAGTTAAAAAGGACGTTTGCTTCCACTGTCTTCTTTATCTAACCCCTCCGTTCAGCTCTTGGCTGATTGGTTTAACATTCCAGTCTCCTGGCTTCTGCAAGCGTTGTGCTACTGGACAAGCTGAGCCGCAGTCCCTGACAGAAAGGTGCAACCCACTCATTAATGTGGAGAGATTAAGTGTCTTCTTATTTTCTCTGGAAATTTAGCAGTGGTTTTAATTGGATAAATATTTGCCCATGCCCTATTTTGACACAACAAGAAAATGCTCTCTGTCCTTTTGTAGAAGTAATTTAGTGCAGAAATTATTGTGGCCTAAAATCTTATCTTCTGCACATAACTTTCTCTCCCTCACACATAAATCCTTCAGTACGTTCTGTTCTTCTCTTAGTGTGACCTTGATGGCTGGAACTTTCCCAGCAGGTTCTTACAGTAGCTCCCTTGGAGGCCGTCTGTAATGTAAGAAAGCCTTAGGACCAATGACATGGTCTTGGCAGGTACAGAAGATGGATGGATGGACATGGCCTGAACAAGTCAGGACAGGTCTGGCCTCAGAAGCAGGATCAAACGACAACATGACAATCAAAAGACCGTTAGGACTTTAAACCTTGCTCTTCCAAGGATCAAGACCAAGGTGCTAGGATCATAAAGCAACCTACTGTATTCCATATCGTGTATTAACTACCCTCTACTCTCTAGCCTGTACTTCCAGTATCATTTACCATCAACGCTGCTTCCTGCCCAAGCTAAGAGTTGCAAATAAATAATTAATGCCTATTTATGAGTTTAAGTACATGTAGACTGCTACATGTACTTAAACTCATCCATTCAATATTATTGCTATTAAACATTCATTTAAAGTTGATTAGCACAATTTTGCTTTGTTTTATTAAAGCAAGATTAATAATAATAAAATTGGTGTTAAAACTGACATTACTGTCATGATTGTATCTGATTTAATGTCACTAACATTTTTGTGAAAGCTGTATGCAAGCATGTATGTATTTCCTATGTTTGCTTTTTTACTTAAGTCATATACATTTCTATATTGTGTTGCTGTGATTTAAAAATATTCTTCAATATTTCTAAATATACTGTATTTCACTATTCTACAGTGCAGTTGCAAAGACAGCTTCGTGAGCTAGGGGGCGTACTTTTCATTGTCTCTGTACTGAAGCTCTAAAAGTAGACGAAGAAGAAACGGCACGTGAATCGCGCTAACTGGAAACAAGATGGCGGTGGTGGTGCGAAGCTTGCAAGACCAGCTCGAAAAAGCTAAAGAAAGCTTGAAAAATGTTGACGATAATATTCGCAAATTAACTGGGCGTGATCCCAATGAAATGAGGTGAGTAATCTCGGTTTTTATTCATCGTCTGTTCATTTGTGGAAGAATATCTCACCAGTTTCTTAATGGTATGCGTTGTGGTAGCTTAGCTAGTTAACAAATATTTTATTATTGTATGTGATATCTTATTGAACACCAACAATCCAGTATGCAGGTGAGATGATCAGTTGGTAACGAAATCGATGAGCCTGGAGATAAGCATATTTATGTGATTTTTAAATTTATCACTATATTATTCTGCCCTCACTAGGCCATTTAGGCGTTTTCCCAGTGTTGCGATAGACCTGTATGGTTAATTGACACACGTCTAGATTTGGTTTCAATACATCACAAAATGTGAATAGAAAGAAAACTGACTCTGCCTGTTTTTTTTTTTTGTTTCTTTGTTTTGTTTTGTTTTTTTAATTTCCTTGATGTTTTGTCCTGTTCATGTTTATAGACCGGGCAATATTCGTCGTCTCGGTGGCCCCATGGCAGGCCCCGGTGGAGGTAGAGGTAGAGGAATGAACTTGCTCAGGTAAACACAGCCATGAAATATCTCATATATGATCATGTTTTAAGGAAATCCAGCGTGATGCAACGTCTAGATTATTATATATTATAAATTGAGCAGTTGTGTTTGAAAATGTTCTATCTGGCATAACACTGAAATTTTGTATTAATAATAGTTAGTAATGATGGCATCGACTACTTAAACATGCCTGCTAAGTCATATTTCTGATGATTTTTTTCCCAGGCGTAGTCTCTTAGACATTGGAGGTGGCGGCCCCCCTGCCAAGCAGAGAGATATTGATGGAGCCCTGATGAGGTAATATTTTAAATGTAGTATGCAAGTACATCTGTCACTCTACAATTATATAACAAGTTTTTTATTTCTGTTTCTTTTAATAATAGTATCTGTCAGAAAAGACTGATACAGTTTAAGTTCACTTAAGTTTCAAAAGTTACCGTGCTTTAAACCATATTACACTTTACATAGTGACTTTTTGTCTTGTATTGTTTGGACATTTTGCACTTTCTGCTGTATTTTAAATGTATAGTTCTTTTCATTCCATTTTATTGCCTTGTGTATCTTATTTCTCTTGAATTTATCTTTTTAAATCTTAATGAGCTGAAGGGGCATAGCATGTCTTATGTGTTTATGTATGTTTCTGCAGACTTGCAGGGGACCACTGGACCAAGAGAGACATACGCCACGACAGTGACGCCGAAGATGATGATGATGTCAAAAAGGTTATGAATCAGTCGCGTTAGAAAATGTTTGTGTGGTTTTTTTTTTGTGTAACTCCGGATATCTTTGTAAACACCATCAGCAGCAGAGAAAGCACCAACTCCTGTAATTAATTTGCTTAGGCTAGCATAATGTTCACAATTGGATTGCACTGTGAAACTGTGTCATCCTGTAAAGTGAATTTCTCTACTTGGACAGTAGTGTCTTTTTGTCTAAGTCAAGCATTGTAAGTTATACATTCACCTGTACTATTGATTTCAGATTGGTTACTATTTACTTTTATACTAAGGAGTACACCAAGATTATGCTAAGCAACAACTAGAAATTGTTTCTTTTCTTGCTTTTTAGCCGGCGTTGCAGTCGTCTGTAGTTGCTACCTCCAAGGAGAGAACGCGCCGAGACCTCATTCAAGATCAGACAATGGATGAGAAGGGCAAACAGAGGTAGGCTGATTTTAAATTGCAGACTTGTCAACGTGTCCACAGCAGCAAGCGTTTCATTTATTTGGGTTGTTTTGTTGCTCAGGAATCGGCGCATGTTTGGCCTGCTCATGGGGACCTTACAGAAATTTAAACAGGAGTCAAACGTGTCTACAGAAAAGGTGAGGAACTGAAAGCCTGAGGAAAAAAGGCTCAAGGGAGGAATTTATGGTCCTCAAGGCTGTTTTTCTGAATGACTTGAGTTAGTGGTTCCTTTTTTGCAGAGATAAATTGTCTAATGCTCTATTTCCTTCCATGTTGCTCTAGTCTGTTTCAGTAACCAAATAACTAAAGACAAAATGTGGTAAATGCACAGTATAATCATTATTTGATGAGAGTGAGCTCACTTCTCTTCCTGTGTTTTTTTTTATTTCCAGCAAAAACGCCGTACAGAAATTGAGCAAAAACTTGAGATTCAGGCTGAGGCTGAGAGGAAGAAGGTGGAAACTGAAAAGAGGGAGCTGTTTGAAGAGAGGAGAGCAAAACAGAGCGAGCTGAGACTGCTAGAACAAAAAGTAGAACTGGCTCAGCTGGTAAGAAAAGGCTTGACATCTGTAAGGGTCTGCAGAAATACCAGACAAACCTGTCAGCATATTTCAACATTTTTTTGTCTCTCGTTAACAGCAGGAGGAGTGGACCAAGCACAATAATCATCTGGTGAAGTATATTCGTACCAAGACTAAGCCTCATATCTTCTTCATGCCTGGAAAAATGTGTTCCGCTACACAGAAACTCCATGACGAGTCCACCAAAAAGCTGAATGGTCAGGATGTTTCCAGCACTTTGGTTTTTGTTTCTGAAAGCACTGGCTTCTTCTAATCTCCATAAATCTGTGTTGGAACTAGCAGTGAGCCGATTCTATTCGACATCGCTTTGTGTAACCTCCATTTTGCTCTTCCTGTGGCAGCTGTGTTTGAAGAGAGGTGTGTGGCATTTGCTGAACACCTGAGTAAGATGGAGACCCGCCCACGGCGACAGCTTAACCGTGACCAGGACAGCAACACGGCAGGAACGGACCACTTGGCAGAGGGTAAGCCCACAGGTCAGGTAGTCAAGGTGACAGGTAACAGGGGGGATGTAGACATGGAGGAGGAGGAGGAGGAGGATGACTATGAGGAGGAGGAAAGAAAGGTGCCAGAGAAAGAGGATAGGGAGGAAGGAGATAAAGAAGCATCAAATAAGGATGAAGAGGAGAATATGGAGGTGGGTGAGGAGAAGGTAGTGGAGGAGGGGGACAAGGACAATGAGGAAGAGGCAGAGAAAGGAGAGGAGGAAGAGGAAAGTCAGGAGTCCGAGCAGGTAGAGGGTGGGCCCGAGGAGGAAGATGAAGAGAAGAGTAGAAGTGAGGGGTTAGAAATAGAGAGCAAACAGGAGTCCACAGTTCTTGAAAAGAGTCTGGACCCTCAGTCCTCCGAACCAAGTGCAGCCGTCCCACAAGCCCCAGACGTGAGTCCTGAGAGCCAGCTCAGCCCAACCACAGGCGAGGCCGCTGTTGCCTCCTCTGAACCGAGGTCAGAGGACCCCCTGGAGGTGGCCCCCACAGCACCCGGCCAGGAGAGCCACATGCCTGGCCTTCAGGTCCAGGATTCAGTCGGAATGAGCCAGGCTGTGCAGGAAAAGCCAGAGGATGAATCAGCAGAAAAAGCACCCGATTCACACGAGCTCCCCAGCTCCACCCCTGCAGCGCCTTCTCAGGAGGAGGATGGTGGCAGAGGGAGGAAGAAGGAAAAGGAGCAACGCAAAGGCCATAGTCGTAGTAAAAGTTCCTCCTCTTCCTCATCTGGCTCGTCATCTAGCGGAAGCTCCTCCTCTTCTTCTGGGTCCAGCCACTCCTCTTCATCCTCGTCGTCTTCATCCTCGTCATCGTCCAATAGCAGCAGCCGAAGTCGCAGCCGTGACAGCGGTAAGCGCAAGAGGAGGCCGTCTGACAGGGGCAAAAAGAAGGCGGAGGAGCGAGGTCAACGCAAAAGAGGAGGCAGTAGTGGAGGAGCGAGGGACTCAAAGGGGTCGAGGAAGAAGAGGAGCGAGGAAGGGAGAGGCAGATCATCTCGGGGTGATAGGGAACAGAAAGATAGAGACAGGAAGGACAAGAGACGCTAATGTTTTAAATCTAGCTGTATGGTTAACCTGGAAAATAGAGAAGCAAGTTCTTTCTGACAAGGTTTTTAAACTGGCCCCATCCTTTGTAACGCGAAGCGACAAGCTGTTTTAATGTAGGGTTTCTGTTTGTGTTCTGCAGTGTAGGGAATTATAAATCAGAACTGAGGGTAAACATTGGCTGGCTGCCGATTTTTTTTCTCACGTGTCTTCTTTAATTGGAGCGAGAAGTAAAGTTTGTGACTTCAGACACCAAACTGATACAATTTATAGACAGGCAACTATTCCAGACCTAATTAGTCAGTTCACTTTTATGATTATCCAGCTGTAAATGAGATGGATGACTTGTTCTCAGCTGTAGTTTTTTTTTTTGTTTGTTTGTTTTTTTGCGGCACGATGGAAAAAAGTTTTGACTGTCATGGGGCTGTTGGTGCCTATACTCTAGTCATTAAATGTGTGATTACATTTGTTTATTTTAATTGCTTGGGGTTCTTATATTATCACCTGGGTACAAGTGTAATGTGCTCCAAATGTTTTCCTTTTTTGTACAATGTGTTTCAAATTAAAGGTCAGCTAGCTCCACGTGTTGCCTTTTTAATCAAATACAAAAAAATGGCCATGGTCGGTGGGGTGGGTATTTTGTAGCAGTTACACAAGTTATGTCTTTGAGGGCTCACATTCAAGTTCAGTGAAAATTGAAGTTGCTGTGAGCTCTTTTTTCATTCCATTAACAGCTTCACACTCAAACATCCAGAGCTTATTTTAGAAATGGCTTTAATCATCGTACATTGGACACAAAGATAAAAAAAAAAGGCCATCAGGAATTGCTCCTAAAAAAACACAGTTTCAAAATGGTCATTGAGCCGTTGCAGCACGTTCAAAAATCTGTCTTCGTGTCTGATTCCCAATTTGGCTGATTTTACCCTCAGTTTTGGGGCTGCTGCTGCAATCACGGTGAAGTTGTCTAACATGTTCTTCCTCAGTGTCTAATCTCAGAACACAACAGCTCAGCCCTGTCCTCACTCTGGCTGGTCTGCTAGGTCATTCTGCTCAAAATACCTGCCAGACACATAAAAAAGGAAAAAGAGTGGGGTGTAAGCACACGTTTAAATCAGTCCCTCATAGATGACGTTGCTAGTATGAGCTGAATACCTGGCAACCAGGCAGATGAGCAGGTTGAGGGCAGGTAGTCTTTCATCACTCTCACTCTCCTATGAAAAAATGTATGTAACAGATCAAGAGTCAAAAGAACTAAAACCTTTTTAAATGCAATAGTCTTGTAGAAAAATATTCTACAGCCAGAACAAGTCCAACACCAAAAGTATGATAAGTATAGCTGGCATGGAAAGGATTCTGATAACACTGGGCTGAAGACAGGGTGCAGAGCGACTTGCCAGTGTGCTGCGGAGCTGAGCACATCTCCTGGCCAACTGTCTAATGGAGGAGTGGGCTTCAGGCAGCAGAGGCTTTTCCAGGCAGGCTAACAACGAGTACAACCAGCGGCCCTGCATCCAACACCAGGAAGCAAAATGAGAAAAATCCAGTTGTGAAGATGGTCAACTACTGTTAAAAAGTCAGCAAGTCTTGAAATCAAACAGAATGGCTCAGAGCAAAAGTTAATTTTTTTTTGGTCTATGTTTTGTGGTCAATCATTGTACTAGACGTTGGCTAGTAACCCGAATAAAGTCCAAGATTGAAGCTGAACTCACCAGCTGAGGAACAAACGCATGTTCTTCAAACCAATCGATGAGAATCTCCAGCACTGTTAGCACTGTGGTCTGTGAGATGACAAGACATCAAACATCTAAATGATGAAAGAGTTGGGATTCTCCCTGTCTAAATGGTTGCTTGGTTACCTGGTTTAGTCTGCTTACGATGGTCAGGAAGGGGGGGAAGCCAACCTGAATAGAAGAAGACACATCAACATAAAGGTTTTATTTTCATTAAAAGCAGGATGGTAGTTGTATTTTAACTACAACACTTCTCATCTAAAATGTTTTATAAACAATATTCCTCACAGTATAACTAGTTTAACAGTTGAAAACTATTCATACAACCTTGTTATAGTCTATGGCTGGATCCCTTTCTGCATCTGAGTGGCAGGATGAGGTAGCCTGATGAATTGTCTCTCCTAAACAAAATCTCCTCCAGCCATCTTCGTCTGTCACCTTTGGCTGCGCACACACACACAACAAATTTATAATCATGCCACATATTTTATGGAACACAGTTTTTTAATGTAATTGCGCAACACTTGTTTAGATCCAAAACCTGATTCCAGCAACTTTCTGTCACAATTTCAAATATATATTGGAAATCAACAGTAATTATTTGTTTGTTGTGTTAATGCTCAGAAACATACACCAGGTGTGATTTTTCTTGGGTAGATTTTTACTTCAACAACCATTTCTTAAAAGGCCGTGCCAGGTCCTCACCATTGCCACATTGTCATCAAGAGTCTGGTTTCTCCAGTGGATCCTGTTCTTTGTAATTCTCTAAAAACAAAATGCAGAACAAGATTGTTAAAACAGAACACCAACAGAAGAGAATTTTTTGTTTTATTTCTTTTGGGTTGCTGGAACTTAAACAAGGGGTGTTGTGTGACGGCTGATGTTTGGTTGGCTTTTAGCAAAATAACTCAAAAATTTTCAGGAAATGTCAATAAAGGGCCAAGGAACAGATGATTACATTTTAGCAATGTTCCAGGCTGTTCACAGTACTGTATGTGGGGAAATTACCTACTTGGCAGAGGTGTGCGCGCTCCAAGTGCTTTCCTAGTTTTGTGTTTAACTATTTGATTTTCAGACTCAATGATCAGGAGGAGAGAAGGACATTTCTGATGTACCTGTCTCATGTCTGAGAAGTTACAAACTTGCTGCTGCTGCCAGCTGAGACTGGGGGAGAAACCCACTGGAGCTGCATGACAACCTGCCACCTGGAACACACAGAAGACAGCAAGCAAATTTAGAACACGGCATTGTTCTTGCATTCCTGCTGCTACACCAGGGCAAATAACACTAATTCAATTATTGTATACATGCTAGCCACCATAAGGTGAAGAGCCACACAGAAATAAAGCAGTAGTGAATTGATATGAATTTTGAATTTACAACTATACAATTTCTGTACATTTACTCACAGAGGCATTAACTGTTTGTTTTTTCTTCAGCTTTTTGGGGTCAATTTCGGCAACCACCACGTCTGGACACAACGACGCCTCCAGGCTGATAACGGGAGAGAATATTCTCTTTAAAAAAACTTGGCAAGTCGGCTGATGCATATGCAAGCAGTAAATATAATTTATTTTCAAAAAATACCAAAACTTACTGAACTTGACGAAGGTATTCTTGAGGGTTTCTCGGTGGACCGTTCAGATTTAGTTCCTCTGTATTCTCTCCCAAATCGACTGGCAATAGCCTTGGCATTAACTCTTCTATGTCAGATTTCATGTTTTCTAATCAGCGGCTGCAAAATTGAAAATATTCTTGAGATTAAAAAAAGTTACGCCAAACATGAATAAACTTATGACTCACAATGATTATAATTAAAAAAAATCTTACGTATACAAAAAACAGTTTTTGTAGATGTTAAAACTGTGAAAAATCCGCCATCTTGGATGTTGGCGCGGATCGATGACGTATTACTGTGCGCCGCTTTGTTTACCATCCTGATGAAGGTGTAGGTTTGGGCAAAGTCCATAATATTACTGTTATTTTAAAAAAATGAGAGAGTCTTACATTGCCTGCTTATTTATATTAGTCGTATACTTATTTCTTAACATGTCCATCTAAAATGTAAAAGAAATTATCTGTCACACATAATAGTCACTGCCATCACTTCTTAAAAGTTAATGATTATCCTCATTCTAGCCATATATCTAATCACATGCTCTCCCATTTGGGTCTTCATGGCAGCAACAGTAGAGAGGCAACGTCCACTCTCCAGCACAACTCCATAAGGATTTCCCCTATATTATGGACATTTTCACTTAATACACTCCTGTTAACATTAACAATGACTGTTTTACAGGCTTACAATGTCGTGCTGCAGACAGGATTACTTTTTGTCATTTTACCACAGTTAAATCTGGGATTTTCTGAATACAAGATCTGTGGAGATTCAGAGTGTGAAAGTAAGTCTAATCTCTTCAGTTATTATTACCTCTTGTCATTAGCACACCATTTCCTTGCAGTCTTTTAACTATCCTTTAACCCTTTCAAACATAAATCTTTTTGTTGTTGTTGTTGTTGTTGTTACTGGGTTTTTTATTGAACCATCCAAATATTAAAAAACAATTTGCCTATCTTAAATTTAAAAAAATACATAAAATGTATTACGTCAAAAACTAATTACACTGACGGTATTACAGATTTAACTTTTAATGAGATTTTAACTGCCTCTTACTGCATTGTTTGCCAACGTTTGTAGGTCCGATGAGCAGAGTTCAGGCCATCAGAGACCACCATGGAACAGACTGTCGGTTCCTGAACTTCAAACAAGGAGACGTCATATTTGTTTACCACAAACTCACTGGAAAGAGAGAAGATCTCTGGGCAGGAAGTGTATGTCTAATATTTCAAACATGTCAAATAGTATCTGTCTACCTACCTACCTACCTACCTACCTACCTACCTACCTACCTATCTAGCTATCTATCTACATTACAATAAGCCAGACAACTTTTATGTGATTTTTTTATCACACAATATAGGTTTTAATAGGTTATTAGTAAGATATTTTTGTTTAATAGAGTGCTTTTCTGTTTCAGATTGACAAACAGTTTGGGTATTTCCCAAAGAATGCAGTGCAAGAGGAACATATTCATGCAACCATGGAAATAGTTGTCTCAACACAGGTAGACAAGCCCTCATTTGCAGCTGAATGCAAATGTGTAGTAAACCGGTATTACATGAGGTATGATTACATGTTAAATCTGTACCATGTAAACAGCTCACATTTCCTCTCTTCATTCAGGAGTCTGATTTTTTCTGCATGGATGAGTTTGGTCATCTCATTGACTCCAGTCATCTGGACAGTGCTGGTGGTGATCGTAAAGTCCATAACCAGGATACAGAAACCCCACAAACAGCCCCACATGCTGATGACACAAATCCTGAGAGTCTTTCCAAGTTTGTCTCTGCACAATCTCCAGCATCGGCACAGTCGCTGAGCACATTAGTGGAAAAGGATGGTAGTACATATGCGGATGCAACAGCTGCTCAGACACAAAAGGAACCACACAACATACAAGGTGGGTCTGCTTCTGGTAGCTGGCTAGGTTCTTCAGTGACAGGATGGTTTGGTCTGACTGCAGTGGAGAAATCTGACAGTATGGCTGAAGGAGAGGAACAAGATGAGATTCAGCCTGAAGCTTCCTTAACTTCCACAGTGACAGGTTGGCTTGGGATAAGAGAACAGGAGAAACCTGATGATGTCATGAAAACTACAGAGGAAGTTAGTGTAAATGCTGATTCTCTTGCTTCAACAGTGACTGGATTTCTTGGTTTTGGAGGAAAAGAAAAACAAGATCATATGTCAGAAAGAGAGCAGGACACTGAAAAAGTCAGTGGCTTAGAACAAGAACCAGAAGAAAAATATAGGAGCAGGAGAATGTCTATGAATACAGAAGACACTAATGAGGAGACGGAAGGAACCAGCACATTAGAGTGGTTGGGAAATGGACTTTCACACAGATTCGGCCTCAGCCTCTCCAACCAGGAGTCAGAGCATGCAGAACCTACTTACAGATACCCCAAACAGACCACCACAGAGGAAGAACAAACAAGTTCTTGGTTTGATATGGGGATAGGGGACATATTAGGCTTTAAGAAAGAAAAAATAGATGTAGATGGAAGTACAGGAAGTAATTTTATGGGGATAGAGAAACCCACAGAACAAAGTACAGGCTCAGAAAATGTGAACAGTGGTCAATCACAGCTTGCAATGACAGAGGAGGTTATGACAGAAACTTACAGTCTTTCAGAGGTGGTGGAAACTCAAAAAGACAAAAGTGACCCCCCAGAAATAGAAGTCTCACCTGGCTCCGTGGATTCAGTCACTGATGACAGTAATGGTGATGACATGCACCAGGGTACTCTGGACAATGGCAAAGATAGACTCCCTACTGAGGGTTTAGCATACAGGGACGTTCAAAAAGATATCCCTACTCAGTTAGAGGTCAAGTCACAGGCTGTGGGTGGAATGTCATCAATCTTCAACGGCCTGTTTCACATAGGCAGAGATGAAGATGTTCAAGATAATGTCTTAGACGAGAGCCCGAAAAGGATTTTTCCAGTTGATGGAGAGCAATCTGCAGAAATGGAGAATAAAAAACATCAGATGCCAAATTCAATAGAAGAAATAAAAAGAAAGCCTGAAGAAGAAAATGCAAGTGTCACTAAACAGGGTTTTACGACTCAAAACTTAGCTGCCACCTACAGCTCCCAGGAGCACTCTGACTTTCTCGGACCACCTACAGGCGAGGACGGCAAAATAGACAGTAAGGAAAAGGCTGACATCCCGGATTTCAAAGACAACACTGACATGTTTCTTAGTACCAGAGCTAGTCCTGATGGTGAAGATGGAGGACATGATGCAGAAAGAGCTTTACCCAAGCGCGACAATCCCACCCCTCAGGGTCAGGCTAGCGAAGGTGTGAATGATCACATTGCCTACAGAGGGATCATTCAGCCCATCTTATCATCAGGCTCAGCTGGTGAATACAGAGAACAGGTTTCTAATGAGGATGACAACATAACAAATCAAGTAACCAGTGTTGATCACCTCAATTCACTGCTAATGACTGATAAAATGCCAGAAGATGCTGAGGACATTGTTGAGCTCATTCAGTCACCCCATTCTGAAGATGGAAGTATCAGAAATATGTCTGCAGATGTCTCTGAGGACGATATAGAGAAAACAACACAGATGACCGCTGATGATAATATTAATGCAGGTCAGAAATCAGAAACTGATGCAGATGCAGATATTATTCAGGAAGATGGTGTTGGCGATGATGTTTTAAAGGAAACTGCTCTGCAAACAGCAGTAGACCTAGAAACAGAGACAGAGGAAATGGAGAAACACAAGATGACAGAAGATGTAATGAGAAAGGAGAAAGAAGTAAAACCACCTGACAACCAACTGGCAACAAATGAGGTGGAACTAGAGGAGGTGACAGCAATGGAGAACGGGATAGAAGGAGAGGAGACACAATGTGAAGAAGATGAGATTAACAAGGACAAGGGGGAGGTGGTCCAGACAGCACAGAAGCAGGTTGCAGAGTTAACATTGGAAATAGAGAAGGTCAGAAAAGTGGAAAAGCAGCAGAAAGAGTTCAGCACAAAAGTTGAAAAGCAGGAGGATAAGGTGCAAGAGAGCAAGGAAGACCAAAAGAAGGAGGAAGAAGCTCTGGCAGAGGAGAAGAGGATAGGTGACGGACAGTCATCACATTTTAAGGCAGATATGGAAAACATCCTCCAGACAGAGACACAAAGTGAGGGGTCCTCAGCAACATTCACACAGACCGAAACCCTACAGGATGAGGAAGAGGGCAGTGATCAGGGGGAAAAGGTGAAGAAGATGAAAGAGGAGGATTCTCAGGAGAATGTGAAGGATGAGCAGATGGATGGGTCAGAATGTTTGAAGGACCATTGTTCTGAAGCCCCTGCAGATAGTCTTGCAAGGGACAGAGATGGAATCACTTTGGGAACTGAATGGAGCTCCACGCATCGAGAGGACACACAGACAGGAGAGCAACATCTGCCCACTGAGAGAGATCCAGATATTGCAGAGAGGACAGGAGGGAATGACGCTGAGAAAGAGGAGAGTAGAAAACAAGAAGAACAAGATAATTTGGACAGTGCAGCAAATGACGAGAGCACAGGAAATGAATCAAATGGAGCTGATAATATGAAAGGCATCTCTGATAATTCCAAAGATCTGCAATATTCATTTGTGACAGATGATGATCATCTACTTTCCACTGAGGGAGAAAACACTAGCTGTACTGAAGACAGCATATTCCACCAGGGAGAAAAGAACAACTCAGACATAGAAACAGTCAACAACAGCACTTCTGACGATCATAATGTAGATACAGTAGAGAATTCTGGAAAAACAGAAGTACTGACGACAAAAGATGATGACACAGCCGGCCCTAATCTTGGGCCTGAGGTAAGAACTGAGAACTCTGTGTCTCAACACCCAACTAGTTCTTTACGGTTAGATGGCAAAAACAAAGCAGACGATGAAAGTGGGGGTGGTTTCAGCCTCCTAAAAGGTGCCTTTGGATATTTTAGCCAAACATCTGCCACCAAATTAGTCCAGAATTTAGATTCTATTGCAGGCGAGGTGCAAGGCTCTCTGACTCCTGACCCAGAACTGGATTTAACTACTGTTTATGACCAGGGTGTACTGACAGTCCCCTCCATCACACCACCCCAGCCCTCGGCACTACACGAGTCACAGCCCTCTCCTCCTCCCATCCAGCCGCCATCCCCACTCCATCCACAGCCCAAATCGCTGTCTGCAAATCCACATCACCTCCACCAAACAAAAAGTCTCTCCAAACATTACAAGAGCCTTCTCACACACATGAGCATGGATGAGATAGCCATTTTGTTGGAGTACTTTGGTAGACACAAGCTGCAGTTTTTAGATTATATTTGCGGAAGCTCGCAACCTATGACTGAGGAACTGGATCATGATGAATCCATACTGTTAGATGTTGAAAGGCTTCTTCATTATCACTTGGAAGCACTGAAAGCCCCTGGCATGAGGCTCACCGAGCCACCACAGGAAGAAAAAGAGAAGACCCGAACACTCACTGCACTTGAGAAGCTACAAATGCTGGTTGCAAGAGTGAAAGAAATGTTCAACAGAAGAAAATTAGACATCAGAAGCACGTACCATCAAGGTATATCTGCCTGCACTGGCCAAGATTAATTGATATTTAATCATTTCATATTTTAATCTTAACAGGGGTTTGATTTGTCATGATCTGAACCTGAGTGCATGTGTTTCCCTGATAAATGCAGCTGAGGGTAGTTGTGACGATGAGTCCTGCTCAGCTCACAGCAAAAGTAAGGAAATGGCCGCAGGGCAAGAGCCAAAAAAGATGGGAGAGTCTTCTGCATGGCTAGATACCAAAGCTCCAAAAGAGGACTGGACGGGAGTGGATGAGGGGCAAGATGGACAACTAAATAGAGACATAAAGGAGAAAGTAACTATGGATGGAAAAATTCTGGGAGGTACTGTATGCCTTATTCAAGCATCCCATAATCAAAAGGGATTTAAAGATATTTCAGAGGTATTAAGGTGTAACATAAGAGAAGAAACAACATTTGACATTTTTTTTTCTATTACCCACAAACTTACAGCCTGGAGCACTACAATATCATGGCCCAAAACAATAATTGCCCTTTATCTAACTGCAGCGTTTTAATAATGTCATTTTGCTTTGAAATAAATTATTTGCATGTTTTGTTACTCTTATTGTAGGGGTCATGAAGCAGATTCATAAGCTGATTGAGAACGTGACCACCCATGCCCGTGCAACGAGGGAGCTCCTCATTTTACTGATTGTACAGGTGGGAGTTATCATCACACTTACCAGTATTTTCAGCTCCGAAGAAACATTTTTCAGAATAAGCATCATTAAACTTAATTTAAACAACAGAGGTTGTGTGGTTGAGGGTTATACTCAACCTTTGTTGCGTTGATTTTGTCAGGGTTGAAAACGTTTTCCAGGCAATTTAAATGTGGTCAACCAAGCTATGTCTGGGGTGCATTTTTGGTTTTCACAAATGCAAAAGATGATTTCGTCCATACATTTGCTTTTAATGGAACCTGGCTCTTTAAGACACTGAACTGTCAGACGAGTTTGACTGTCAACAAACCCACTTAAATCCTGGAAATCTATTGCATTTGCTTATTGCGTTGGCCTTCTACTTATTGGACAAGCAAACTACATCGTATAGTTTTAAGAGAACCCACTGATATTGTCAAATGAAGAAAAATGGAGCCAGTTTGGTAAGTACCTAAAACATTTGGTGAGTCATGGCTTCATATGATTTTCATAAACAGGCTGTGCCAAATTGTCGCATCTAAAACAAGTGACAAATTGCTATGTGGATGGTAGAATGCGTCTGTATTAATAACCTTTAAATAATCAGGTTAGTTTCTGGTCAAAGTCGTGGAAATATTTAAAATTGTGACACCTGTTTCTGTGTTTTAATGTGCCAGTGTGGCATATTACGACGGGTGACGTTTGGGATAAACCATGTAGCAGAGGTTGTAGGGGGTGGTCATTTAGCGATACAAAACTATACTCAGTGTTATTCGCATGTTTGTTACTTATTTCAACGTGTGTCTTCATTATTTGATTCTACTACATTTATATATGTTAACAAACTGGAAGAAACCCTACGAACTATTATTAAAACAATACGACTGTCCTAGCACGGTCCGCATTGTGACGTGTTCCTCTGTTAAGGATGGGAAGTCACCGCTTGTCCGGTTTTAATCTCCTAACGTAACTTTAAATTAGGAATACCACATAAGTATATCTAAAGATCTGTAATGGCGGAATATAGGACAATCGACCCGTTGACCAACAAAGCGGTCGATTTTCAGACGGCAGCAGAGGCTTACTACAGTATCGCTCTGGAGAAAGTGAAGGATGTACGTCAGTGGCAGGTTTCGTTAGCATATCCCTACTAGCTTTCTCAATTAACATGACGTAGCGGAGTGTCAATCAGTACAAACAGTTAAACATTTCGTCAGAGTATACATTTTTATTTTGTATAGTCCACAGCTGACTGCAGGTCTGTCGTACCAGTGCTGTTTACATGCTGTCAAGGCTACAGTGAGATTTTATGTCGCTGTTTGAGCTGTGATTGTAGTCCATCTCGGAGTTAGCCCATAATAGTTAGCTAGCTGGTTGAGTACATTAGCTAAATATGCCAGCTCTATAAGGTTTTGTAAAAGACACATATACTGTTTTTGTAGCTTTGTTTCTAATAACGTGTGAAATAAGACAAATATAAACAGCCTGTTAATGCAACTGAGTGATTGAGTGTTCAGAGTCATAAAAAAAGGTGAATAGAGTGAATTGTAATTACCAGTAGACTACCTACTAAGACATTAGTAGTTATTTGTACTGTACGGCTCGTTTGCATTGAGTTACATGTACAGACTTAAACAGAATTCCGGAGTTCTAAGATTTTCCATGTATTCATGTAGATATTTATTTATCATACAAGTCTTATTCCCTTTCAGGTTGTATCAGCACTGCCTGATGATATTAGACCTGGACCAGACCTGTATGGGATGCCATGGGAACCAGTCATATTCTCTGGTCTGGTGGGGCTAATTACACTACTGCTGTTCACCTGTAGATGTTATAGCTCTGTGAGTACACCTGCATCAGCACCACAGTGTTTTATGGGTTTTTAGCATCTGAATAGGCACTGATTCAGACATTAGGGTGCCTATAATCATCCCTTGTCTATTATTGATTTTTTTGTTTGTTTTTTCATAGATAAAAAGCAGAATGTATCGAAGTAAGTTCTTTGTGTGTTCCTTGATTTTATTTTATTTTTACTTTAATAGGCAAAAATGGACCAACGATGAAACAACGATGTTTTTATTCAATGTTTTCAGGTAAAGAGCGTTGGATGGCAGAGCAGGTTGCACAGATGCTGAATGAAAAGTGCAAAGTCCTTGAGTCTGTCAGCAAATGTCAGCAAGAGGTTGGTATTAACACCGTTTAAAAGACTGATTCCTGACAAGATGAAAAATTTTTGGGATTGACAACTGAGGCCAAATTCGTTGGGTGGTGTCTGCAATATCATCAAAAATTTCATCGTCAAGAGTATGCACTAATGAACATATATTTTGATTTCTTTGATTTACTTATATAATATTTTGTTTGCAGCAAGAAGACTTGGAGAGCTCACTGAGGGATAGTGGTGTCTTGGCCCAAACTCAGAAGACAAAAGATCTGGAGGTAAGGAAAAAAATTAAATATAAACAATAATGCTTTTTATCTGTTTTGGGTTGTATTATATTACTATATTATATTTACTATATTTACTATATTATTTTATGGAATCATATATTGTTCACGTAACTTGTTCTCTATCTGTTCCAGGGTGAAATTACAAAGCTGGGGCATGCTAAACAAGAGTTAAAGAGGGACCTCGAACAACTGAAAGATCAGCTAGAACAGCAGAGAGACTATAGGAGGGAGCAAGAAAGGAGGGTGGGTCGACACACCACTTCAACGCTTTCAAACTCCAGCTAACTATAAAAACTACAACAATGCTTCAGCTGTGTTTTCATGAGTAGTCAAGAGAGCATTGTTGCTTAGAGGTGTTAATTTACTATTGAGCTCTACCAGTACCATAGCTTACTGTACCATACTATAGTTGTGGTGCAGTACTGTATGTACACTTCACTAATGGAAATGTGAAGAAATACGTAGTGTAAATATGAAACAAAACCATACTGCTTAACACCAAATATACTGATCTAACTTCAACAGGAATTAGAATTTGCTGATTACATGCGATTGTTTTAAGATTTGGATATATTTACAGATAGCTGTCCTTGAAGAGAGCATGAAAACTTTTGATGAAGAAGCCAAAGATCTCCAATTACAGCATGAGCAGGTGCAGTCCTCCCTTAGAGCTTCTTCCTTCTCTTTATTGACCCTTTGCCTGTTCGTGTTTCACGAGATATTATCACTTAATTTGTGTCCAGGCACAGACAACTCTGAAAGTTTATAATATGAACAGCGACAGACTGCAGAGGAATCTGGAAACAGCCAGAGAGGAGAATGCACTGCTACAGGAAAGCAATGCTCAGGTAGGATCAGGTTTGAGTGTTTGAATTTGCCCAGTTTGTTTAATCCAGAGCAGCCATGTCATGTCATGGAATAGCTATAATCCTGAAAGATAGAATTTTACTTTTTGACTGGATTCTTTTATTCCTTGTTTGTTGCAAATGTATTTAATCTCAGTACACCTTCACAGCTGGGTCAGCAGGTGGAGGGATGGGCAGAGAGAGTTAGTGAATTGGAGGAGGAGATGAGCAGATGTAAGGCCACCCACGGCATGATGCAGCAGGATGTGGCCAACAAAGATGAGTGCATAATGGTAATGAATTGAACTTATTTGTTATAGGCCATATTTATAGAAAAATGATGGACAAATTCAAGGTGCAAGGACTAGCTAACCTTATCCTCTTTTTGTTGCTTAACATAAGTTTGTTACTTTCAGTCCTTGACAGATCAGCTGCTGAGGATTAAAGCTTGGGACTCCGATCTGGAGGAAGAGCCAACAGAGAGAGGAGCGAAAAATGGAAGAGACGATAAAGTGGATAAACAAGGCCATCTACAGAAAGTCCAAAAACTAATTTATGCCGCAAAGGTATTTCTGTTTTTACGTAACATCATGTCATGCTGTAACCTTGCTTATTTTCAGTCCCTCATTGAACACAACAGTAGACAGAGTTGCTTCTGGAGTTGTGTACATATTTGAATAAATACCTACCAACTGTGGTTGTATTTGTATTCAGCTGAACGCAGACCTCAAATCGGTCGATGAAGACAAGGACAGAGTATTTGCCAAACTGAATGATGAAGTCAAAGCTAAGGAAGACTTACTTGGTGAGTTACAACTATGATGAGATCTCTTCAGTGTGCCAGAGTAGATGATTAAGTTAAGGCTGATCTATTTGCTGGGGAAGGCCAAAAATGCAGTCTGCTCAGTGGAATAACAACTGCATTTAATCACAGTTACCTCCTAATCTTTCCATTATTATTTAAGATAAGATCAGTAATTAATATTCTGGATTGTGTCCCTAGTTAGCATCAAGGAGATGGAAAATGAGAAATCTTCTCTGCAGTCAGACACCGAGAGCTACTCAAGTCAGGTAGGTGACCTAAATTATGTCTCGGTGATACTTTATTTAAATGTATTTGTTTAGATTTTGCTTGTTTTTGAAATCCTGTATCCTAATTTGTATGTTAAGGTCCAACGACTACAACAAAAACTTCAGATAATGACAGAAATGTACCAGGAGAATGAGCTCAAGCTACACAGGTAATAACACACACACACACACACAGATGATGTTGATGTTACAAATGTTAAGCCACAGGTTTATGAATGTTGAGGAACTTTTGCATTTAAAGGCTGCTGACAGTGGAAGAGAGAGAGCGTTTGCAGAAAGAAGAGAAGTTGAATAAAGCTGACAGAAATATTGCATTAGCCATGGAGGAACTCAACAACTATAGGTACATTTTTCAGTTTTATTAACATACACACTCAAAAATAAAAAAAAAAAAACTGCCTGCAACCTGTGTGTATTTACGTTAATCTATTCTGTTTAGGCAACGAGCAACAGAGATGGAAGAAGAACTGGAGAAAACCAAACAGTCCTACCAGACTCAGATATCTGCACATGAGAAGAAGGCTCACAATAACTGGGTCAGTAACCCCCAAATGAATGACGGTCTCGGGGCTTTGATCGATTTTACCCAGTATTATCTCATTATCTACAGTCTGTTCTAATACATCTAATATACATGCGTCACGTCACTGATCATGGGTTGATTTTCCAGTTGGCAGCTCGAGCAGCAGATAGAGGGCTTGCTGACATCAGGAGAGAAAATGCCCTCTTAAGACAAAAGTAAGCACAAATGAACTTCTCCCCACTCATCAACAGGCCACAGGCTGTTTCTGTCGTACACGGAAGTCAAACCTTATTCTGTTATGCTACATTAAGTTATTAACCCACAACCTTTCACTGCTCAGTTTTTTTTTTTTTTTTTTAAAGAATGACAGACACACAGTTTAAAATTGATGCTTTGGACAAAGATCCTTTTGCCTTGGATAACCTGGCTAGACCACTTCCTTTCAGAGGTTTGTACACACACACACACACACACACACACACACACACACACACACACACACACACACACACACACACACACAAACATACATGTAAAGCTTTAGCCTGGACGTCTGCCAGGCAGCATGGCCTTAACCTTGCTTGACTTGTTTCTAGCTGAAAGGTCGTTATACGGTCCATCTCCCCTGGGGCGGCCTGGGTCTGAAACCAGACCTTTTCTCTCCCCCCCAACTTTAGTAGATGGACCACCTGCTGCTAGATTGTCACCAAGAGGTACAAATACACATAAAGTCATAATCCACTCACATTAGTTTATTTTCACCTTTAGTCATATGCTTTCGTGTTATTCTCTTAGCCTTATTATGTAAAATAATGTCCACTGGGGACCTCTTCACCACAGCACCTCGTGGTCCGGGAGAGCTCCTGGGTGGCCAAGGAGAAATTGAGCGGAGTGGAGGTCCTCATTCGGACAGTGGCTCAAATTCTCCGACATGGGACAGAGATCGCAGGGGACCCCCACCGGGACCTCCACCTCCAGGTGTGTGTATCGTATTTAACAAAGGTTAGGAACTTTGAGGTGATCCTTTCTATGTTCAGGGTTTAGCCTTGTAGCTGTTTGTTGTTTAGAAAGAAAAATATCTCAGGGTAGTTAATGCAACTTGGACATTGCAAAATAGTAAAGAAATGAAAGGGTTGAAACATAGATTTTTTTCATGTATGTCTGTCACTTGCATCCTCTTAGGTTACCTATTCCCAGAACCAGGTGGCCCAGTGTTCAGGAGACCGCCACCTCCTCCTGGAGCTCTGGGCTATTTGCCTCCTCCTGGCTCCTTACCACCACCACCACCACCAGGGCCTCTACATCCAAGAAATCTGCCCTCAGGTTTAGTAGGTACATCACCGCATAGCTGTCTTGCATAGTTTGTATGTTTCCTTCCTCTTTTAACTCATTATGTGAATGCAGATGGTTCGTTCAGAGACAACAGCCTTGGGCCTGAGCAGGACTACAGGGAGGTGAGACGCGTGCATGTGCTGTAACAGACTGTGTCGTCCAGCCTCTGACATTTATCATTCATGTTTCTGACCTAGTCTGGAGATCGAAGGACCCCCCCTGATGTTGAACCAAGAGTGGGGGGAGTACCCCCTCCTGGCCCTGTGATGGGTCCCATGGATGGTTCTCTTCCACGTAGAGGACCTTATGGACCGCCACCTCCTGACTTCTACCCACCGAGGGGACCGGGGGGCCTTCCAGTGATGCCTAGTAAGCAGCATCTTATACAGTATTACCCATGAATGTAATAAGTCATCCTAAGGCTCCGCGTCTGTCTCCAGTGTGGGCCCCACCACCTCCAGGAGTGATCTTCCCTCCTCGCTTTCCTCCAGCCGGACCTTCTCTTCCTCCACCACCTCCTCATGTGGCCTCCTGTGTGCGCCAGCCTCCCACCTCCATCCGTGGCTCCACTCTCTCCTCAGCAGACCCTCCCTTTCTCTCCGCACAACCAGGTGCCACAGGAGCGCACACCCCCACCTGAAGGTGCCACTTGAACCTGAGCATGTTTACTTGAGCGATGAGATGGTTGATCGGGCAGCTTTTTTGAAAAGTCTGTTTTAATCAGGATGATGTGTTTGATGAGAAGTGAAAAACCGACAGCCATCATTCATCCACTTTGCTCCATTGATATATATGTATAATTTTTTTTTTTGTTGTTGTTTACTGTTACTCTTGCTCTACTCCACCATCAACCAGCTGTGATGTTTGTGAAGAACATCCTGCTGCTGCAGAGTCAGTGAGCAGCAGTTGGGCCCTGTTATGTGATTTCAGAGGCAGGAGCAAGGCAGCTTAATCTCTACCGGTAGGAATCTTACCATGGGAACCAGAAACAGCTGCTTGTTTGCCTGATGATGCCAGAAGGGTTAAGTATTTAAGTGGGACCGCATGATTGTAGAGAGTGTGCATGCCTGATATGCGGCAGAGTGTTTTATATGTGGTCAGCATTTCATCCTCCAGTCTGTCGGCAAAGATGTTATTTTACACCTGATCAAAGGTGTTTTATGAATCAGTCACTTGTGTAATTCTCCCCGTAACTTCAGAAATGTAGCCATTTTCACTTGTGCATAGGTTTTAGAGCAATTTTGACTTAAGACAAATCAGTTTTTGGACTTCATCAATAAAGCAAGTGAGCGAAAGAGGAAAACACTTGATCAGATTTCGCTGACTTGTGTCCTGGGCTCCAGAACACAGCAAATGTTTTTGTAAAATGTGACTCAGCGTAAACAATGGATGGACTGGAAGAGAGGCTCAATTTGAAGCCTTAAAAATAACAGCCATGTGAATTTTGTAAAAAGTGAGTATTAATAGATGAATAAATACTTGTCAAATTGTCAGTGTGGTATTATTTTACTAATATAATCTTCCATTTTCCAGAAAAAAAATGTAGTTTGAACAGTTTGCATATTACCAAGGAAACAACTTCAATCAATTAAAGCTATAAAGCATAAGTACCAACAGTTGAACTTTTAAAATTTTGGTTTAACTTTGTGCTTCTGTAATGAAATCTGATTTTATTTTTTAAAAGAAAAAACTCAGCGCCAAAGTATTTATGAAATAACCTTTAATTTTACAAACCCCCCACATCATCAGTGATACAACCATACTTTTTTAATGAAAAGATGGAAGAGGTAGAGAATGCAACAACATCTTCTGAATAACAAATAACCTGGGGTTGCCGTGACTACCATGTTAACAGTAGTGGGTTCCAACTGCAACAATGTATTTTTAAAATCAAGAGCAGCATGACTTCACCTGGTGATCTGTTTTACATTAACCAGAGTTGACAGCAGAGGATTCTTAATATTTTTGCTCAGTACTTTGGCTGCATTAGTATGTCTATATGTACAAAAAGGATTATCAAATTAAGACTGAGGCACTCTGAATGGTCTCTGGGGAAAAAAAAATAAAAGTTACTATTCAAAGGATAAAAAAGCAAGTATGGTTCCAAGAAAATCCACACATCTTCATAGTGTTCTTTTATAAAAAAAAATTTGTATCTTTTTTTTATTTGACATTGTTTTGTCAATAATGTGCCAAGTTTAACATGGGATAATAATTATAATGGTGGGGAGGGGAGCTGCATACGATTTCTAAATGTCTTAATGTGGCATAGGCTTGCTTAACGATGTATCAGATAACAGCCAGACCAGCCAAAACATGAAATACAGTATAAAAACCAATCGAGGAAACAGCATGAACTGAAATGTACCAACTCATTAAGTATACCTAGGAAAACGTGCTCAGCTTCACTGTGCATCTTCGTTATATCGTTCTGAAGAGCAAAAAAATACTTTAACATGTGACGGCAATCTTCCGTTTTAGGTTTACAAACTTTAACATAAATCTATTTAGCACATCAACAAAATGATAGTCAAAATATCTATTATGTATTGTCTTTCATTTTGTTGATATGAAATATGAAATATGATATGTTGATATGGGTTTTCATTTTAAGGCCAAAAGAAATACATCTGTGGCTGGTGTGTTTTAAATGTATTTTTTTCAATCACTAAAGCCATAATCTATTAAAAAACCAAGTGTAATTTGTGTACATCACCTAAATGAATTTTATAAAAAAAAAAATAATACTACAAAGAAAAATTGCCTGATAGGATCCTGTACAGACAAAATATAAGATTATATTTGACCTATTAAAGGAAGCTCGAGTTCTTTTGTGCGTGTGTGTGTTTACTTCTCACGAAGCAGCTTACCAACTGGTGTTGCCCTTGGCTAAAGAGTGCAGTGGATTGTGGGAAGACTGTACGCTTTCATATGCACGTGAACAATAATGTCATTTGAAGTGAGTCGGTCTGTAGTCTTCAGCAGTTGAGGATCGATCTGTTCCTGTCTGTCCGGAAGGGAAACACTGAACTGTCGTAGTCAGCCTTCCCTCTGTGGGGACCCAGAGTAGCCACGGCCTGAAATACAGCACGTGTAATGGTTTTCCAAGCATTTGGGACCTTATTAGCAATCGTACTAATCACATGAACCTGCCGAATTTATTCTCAAGAAATGCTGTCTCGTAGCCTACTTTTGCCACATCACAGCCAAAAACTCTCAGCAGATATACAAAGGACTAAAAAAAAAAAAAAAAAAAAAAAAAAGATGTAAAGCTAAAGAATTCATTTGCGGTATTAATTAACAAATGGGCCAATTTTATTGCGTAACAACTGGAAGGAATTGGTATAAAACACAAATGTGTACACACCTTTCTGATAGCTGTCCAGTCCTCCAGAATATCCAAATCAGGCAGCATATAGACGATATACGGTCGTGAGCAAAGTTAAGGACGGCGCTATGGGAAGCATGGAGGCAGCCAACTGGGAATATAAGCACACATCTAGATACAGCTGTTACTATAAATGTGAAGAACAATTAAGAACTGAAGGATATCAGAAACCACCGAAGGCCTTCTCCTTTTCTTGTCTGGGCTTAAAGCATCCCTCCTCTTCTTCCTCCCTGACACCTCGTCATTCCACAACTCTGACAGACACACGAGGAGAATGGTTAGGAAGCCACAGTGTTTGATTACTGTAAATGTAAAACAACGCACACTTGTAATGCCTCTGCTCTCGGTGCTTTACCTGATGTGATGTCAATGCTGTGTCGGTCTTCCTCCAGCCTTCTTATTTTCTCTTCCAGTTCATTTTGTACTGTGTCGAAGAGTAACAGCTTCTCACTCTGCACGGATACGTAGGTAAATTCTTAGATGAAAACTATCTTTGAACAACCATGCAAGCAAAGCAGTAACAAAAAAGTGCAGGTGTCTCTGACCTCCCAGTGTTGACATGCTGCCTGGGTCTCACAGTCGTACTTGTGCTTGACTGACTCCAGACACAGCTCTCTGTAGACACCTGAGAAAGACAGAAATACGCACCGTGATGGTGATTTGAAAAGGCCAGTGTGTGGGATCGCCTTTACAAGCAGGCCCTTGTCTGTTCCAGTTACCTGCCACCTTGGTGCGGACCTGCATGTTCTCCAGCAGGACCGCCAGAGGCTCCAGATACTCAGCTGCCCGGCCAGCTTCCACCTCTGCCAGCTTGCTGTTCACTTGACTGAGACGCTCACGATACAGCCTGCACACATGCACAGCTCTAGCTATGACCAAGGCCACCTTTTTCAATTAAAAAAAAAAACAAACAAAAAAAAAAACAAAGCAAACTTGTCATAAACTCCTATAAGCTTACTGCTCTTTTAGATCCGTGAACTGTTTTTCCAGGTTGGACATTTCATCCAGACATTCCATTCTCCGCCGCTCACAGTCTTCTTCGTCCATTTCTACGACATAATAGACGGAAATAACGGAAAAAATAAGCCTCTGAAGGGGCAATAAAATGGTTTCCAAAGAATATATATGTATTATGTATGTATGTATATGTGTCAATACTTCAAGGTAGAATGCCAAGGCAAACTTTTTCAAGCAACATCATAACAATAAAAATCTCACTTCCACTATAACTGCAGGGGTGGAGTAACTTAAAAACAAATATGTACATATTCAAACATATTCTAATAATAAAACAATTGAGTCCACAAATGAAAAGGCCTAATATCCGACTTCTCACCAGAACTCTCCCCATCCTCTGAGACCGAGGTGGTGTCGGAATCTTCCTCCTCCGAGGTGGACGCCTCGTGCTCCTGTTCCTCCACCTCCATGTCCACCGCTGCGCTCTCTTTCTTTTCCCGGTCACGGTGTACTGGCATGTTGATGTCAAACTGGTGGAAGACAATGCAAGACCATTTGTTCACACTTAAACTGACAGGACCATACTTGTACATGCCACAGACTATTTCTATATCATCATCTATGGTTTCATACAGGTACACTTTTAAGTACAGTAGTGTATAAACATATTGTCTGTGTAGATTCTCACTCATCCAGGTCATAGTTATCCAAAATTAGATCTCTCTGTGTCAACTGGACTGAAATGTCATGTTTTTGGAGGATTCTCCTGAATTTTTCTGGTGAACCCATGGCACAGCCATGTTTCTGCCTGTACAAGCCCTCTCTGTATTGAAGGTAGGTGGTGTTCAAACAGAGGTCCAGCATGGTGCAGATTTGGTTCGGTGTTAAGGCTGTTCTCTCTGGAAGGTTGTTGTCCAATAGAAGGCGCTTGTGGATGGTCGCTGTTGCCTCAGTGGTAGGGATACAGGTGAAGAAGGAAATGAAGTACCCACCACAACCCAAGGGAAGAAGAAAGAACAGGAACATCTGAAAACAGCAGTCAAAACATGTGGTTACCCAGAGTGGGCCTTCACAAAGACCTCCAAAAAATGAGACCCCAGCAAAGAAGAGGAAAGAAATAAACGTCGCGGCATTTCTATCCCCTACCTGTCTGGAGTTTCAGAAAAATTCAGGAGAATCTTCCAAAAACATGACATTCCAGTACAGTTCAAACCCTCCAACACACTCAGACAGAAACTGGTCCACCCAAAAGACAAGACACCAAGACACAAACAAAGCAATGTTGTCTATGCTGTACAGTGCCGGGAGGAATGCAAGGAACTGTACATTGGGGAAACCAAACAGCCCCTCCATAAACGAATGGCCCAACACAGACGTGCAGCCTCTTCAGGACAGGACTCAGCAGGACACCTACACCTAAAAGAAAGCAGACACTCCTTTGAGGACAGTCAAGTACGTGTGCTGGCCAGAGAAGATCGCTGGTTTGAGAGGGGTGTCAAGGAAGCCATCCACGTCAAGTTGGAAAAACCATCTTTAAACAGAGGTGGTGGACTAAGGCACTTTCTATCACCCACGTACAAGCAGTCCTCCACTCTTTTCGTCAGCAATCCAAACGTTCACACCATTTGTCGAGACCTGGTGACTCATTAACATGTGACCCAACAGACAAAGGGGAAGCACCCCAACCGAAACTAGGTGAATGACCCTGCCAACGACTCTCAGGTGACCATCTGGGTCACTAACATACCGATGGTCCACAGGGCTATATTTTCAAGCTCTGCACCCAGCAAGCTTAGAACTAAAGAAGCTCTCTGGAGAGAGGACGAAACGTTTTTATGGAAACCTTTCAATCCAGTTGACACAGAGAGATCTAATTTTGGATGTATAAACATATTAATCGAGAGTTATGACTGAAAATTGCATTCTGGTCTGGGTTTATTACCGCAGGGCACATTAAATTTATTTTAAAAAAAAATCATTACAATACAAATTATTTTTGTATTTACTCAAAATCTGCTCAAATTGCTTCTTTCTATATATGCTTGTATAATTATAATTTCTTATATTTCTTTTTAAAAAATGAACAGTATGGAATTCCCATGCTTTTCACTACTTCAGTATTTTTCAGTCATGAACCCTTCTACAAAAACAACCCTAACTTTCATAAAACTACTTTTGTTTGTATATCTTCATCTTAGCTGCTTTGTGCTCTAACGTCAATCATTTGGCCGACGTTGTAACACATTTAAAAACATCAAACAACACTATAAGTTATCACAATAGTACAGTAGCATATTAGCAAGAAAGTGTAGTTTGCCATAAAATAATATGAGCAAGGTTTGTGCAAGTTATTTTAACTAAAATCTTTGAAAGCAATCGTAACTCACAAGCACGGTTGCTGCCGTGCAAAATCACCCAAACTGGACTGATTTGCAGGAAAAGCATACAAAATTTAGAAAATTCTCTTAAGTCCACCCGTGTCCGAGCTAAGCTAAAAACAAATGTTACGCGGGCCCGAATATTTGAATAGGGAACTGTAGTTTTCTGCATTGTTAATGTTACGATCACTCTCTAGCTGACGAACGTCTTAGAAACTACGTTACCCAAGATTCAATCTGCTGGCCATTTCTTAATTTCATGCCAATAAGAGCAAAATACAATATATATGTGTGTATATGCTAGAAGTAGTGTTTTTGAAATTATAATTATATTGCACAATTGTAAAACGTCGTGACTCATAACTATTAAAACACTTGCGTTGGATGTATCTGTTATCCATTATTTTGGGAACGCTCTTCTCTCTTCCGCCATGATGTTTTCTAAGTGAACAGCTAGCAAAGTAGCTAGTTTAGCTTTAAGGCTGCGGAGTGTTTAGGAAGGAAGATGCGATGGATGGATGCTTTACTCCACTACGTTTTACGTATTTAACTTAGTTTCAACACAATGCGCACTCTCAGACCAAAATTTGCCCTCCGCGCCGTTGCGGGGGGCTTTTAAGTCGCTTTGCGGTGTTAATAAATAAACCAGGTGGAACGATTTTTTTTTTTCCCGTAAGAGTTTGAAGATTAACGCTAGCTAAGGTTGTTTAAGTAGCTACATAGCTAGCCCCTCCTTATAGTCTACCGTCGCATTCTTGTGTGTTTTGCCCCAGGAATGTTCTCTAAAAAGCCTCATGGGGACGTTAAAAAATCAACACAGAAAGTGTTGGACCCAAAGAAGGACGTTTTGACAAGACTAAAGCATCTCAGAATAGTCATAGGTAAGTTCAATCATTTTTTAGCTGTTAAACAGACGTCAGAATAGCATCTAAGTGGCTACACTACTTTATTTATTTAGAGAAATCCAACCCAGATTTGTCTCTGTAAACGGGAAATTCAAAGTGTCAAATCCTCACATGGTGATTTAATGTTTGTGAAAATAGAAAGTAATAACCTTGTTTCAGGTCAGCATCCTCAATTGCAAATCAAAGCATACGTGTGTTTACACACAGCTGTCATCAAAATCATCTGAGTAATTTAAGTGTTAAGATGTAATTTCTGCTTTTTAATAGTTTTTTTTTTTTTTTTTTTTGCCTAATTCTGTGAAGTCTGTCAGAAAATAGCTATATGTAACAGTTACTCAGGCATGTTACAACTCTGGCTTTCCTGTTTTCAGTGTCATTCTGATGCACTTGAATAGAGTGTATGTAAGTTATATAGAAATGTGTTTGTCTCTGACTGGCAAACAGATGCACTCCAGAATATCCACCAAAGAGGGAAACAGATTTTACAATTTCCTCTCTGACTGTGTATACAGTAGCCTGGCTTCCTCTTTCTGTTGTAGGCTTCTGGATTGTGTGTGTGTGTGTGTTGCACAGGCATATGTGCACGGGAGAGAGAAAGGCGTGGGCCTTCCCCCTGTGTCTCAGGGGAACGTAGGATCTTGATAGCAGAGATGCATAAACACATTGATAGTTGCATTGTTTGAAAAGGAATGCTGAGATCGTGTGTGGATTTGAATTCTTCAATGAATGCTTTGATTGTATTAATATACCAATTGAAAAAAAACCAATCAGAATCAGAATTACTTTATTCATCCCCGAGGGGAAATTTTCTTTGCTACAGAAGCAATCCGACCAGAGCATGTAAAATCGAAAAAAGTTAGATAAATATAAAAAGATCTCACTATAATCAGTGACATATTTACAATTTACAATTATCTACATATATGTATTGTAAAATTAAAGTGCAGCGTTCAACAGTTTGATGGCGACAGGCAGGAATGATTTCCTGTGTCTCTCGGTGGAGCAGCGCGGCAGCCGCAGTCTATGGCTGAAAGAGCTCCTCTGGTTGGCCAGCACCTTGTGGAGGGGGTGGAAGGGAGAGTCCAGAATAGTCCAGATTTTGTCCAACAACTTCTAACATGTTGGATACTGGCGTATTTAAACTTTTTATGTTTAAATACGCTGTTAAGGCTGCTGTAAAGGTAATTAAAACATGACCTAAAGTGCAGAATGTAGGTTCTTCAGTCCATCAGCTCTGCACAGTCTTGAAGCCTTGAAGCATAGCGGTGTGTTCCCCAACATTTGCAGTGGAAAATACTCACAGTAGTCTGGGTTGCACCTTCTTTGTTAGATAGACTGCTGTAAATGACAGGAAGTTTCCATTAATGTGTTCTGGACTAAAGCCTGATATCACTGTCTGTCGTTAGGAAAGAGACACACAGATACAGAGATAAAACACGCATCCAGACCGAAATTACGATGGCAACAGGGGTAGAGCTTATAAAAACACAAGTGTGTACACAGACAGACACACCCAGATTATAACACACTGATAGACAACACTGACACACACCTATTCACTGTAGATTGATGGACTGAAAACATGACCCTTCCTTGACTGATTGGCAGCAGAAATCATTGCTGATCTTGTTGCAGTTGGCTCAGCACACACGTTACGACTTAAGACCAACAAACTCTCAAAACTTATATATTGTTTATATATTGTTTATATAGTGATCTTCAAACTGGCTGATCTTCCATTTGTCAGTGGCATTGGATTACCTTCCCCAAGAACCAACAAACACTCTTAGTTACCCAACGTTTAAAGATGGACTCATTCATTTATTTTATATCCCCATATAATTCAAAGCGGGTTCACTTGTAGATATTGCACCTTGGATCTTGATGAAAGTATCTTTCTATGTGCCATACATTTACATGACTAAAAACAAGAGTATGTGTCACTTATATATTTTCTTTCTGGAATTTGGAAAATGTGGTGTCATTTTTGTTTGAATACACTTTCCATCTTGGGATTTTACATTAGTTGTGTGTAATTAAAGTGAATCGTCTCCTTTGACTTGCCTTCTTATTATTCCAGAAAATGCCGAATCCTCAGAGCTGAAACAGTTCTTTGACTTTAACTACTCTCACATCTACTATGTCTTCTTTGAGAACTTTGTCACAATCGAGGTCAGCCTCAAGCAAAAAGGTATGTTCAGTCATGTTTAATGCCAAATATCAAACCTTTGCAGTAAGGACATCTGTGAAATTCTCTTGGTGTTTCAGGTCATAAATCTCAGAGGGAGGAGCTGGACTCCATCCTTTTCATTTTTGAGGTAATAACATATTATTCAGCCCTTTAAATGAAGTCAAATATAGAGAAAAATAGGCCATTAATCATAATCTCCCTTAAGCACAGCTAGAGATTGTTGTTCCTACACTGTGATTTCACAAGTGGGTGTGACTCTATGCACACTCCACTACCGTACATGGTGTTGGTCAGTACCACAGTGGCCCCAGACAGAACTGCTGGCATTCAGCACCGTTCAGCTGTATTGATGGTGCTTAGTGTCGCCAAGATAAGATTGCTTAGGTATAGTGTGTGTTATTTATCAATCTTTTCAGGTAGTGTCCAGTGAACACTTGGGAAAATGAAGCATATTAAATTGCTGATCATTTTTTTATTATTATTATTTTTTTTATCAAGTCTGGTAACCTAGAGGACAGAGGGGTCAGGGTTATAATCAAAATCATATGATTAAAGTCGCTTAGTGATTTATTGTTGATAATGTTTCATTGATAATTGTTTATTTAGAGTCTGTTAATGATGTCATAATTGTATTTTGCTGTGTAATCTAATTAAATAAATTAATCCACAAAGATGGATCTGAATTTTGGCAACAGCAGCTCTTAGAGATATGTAGGCCATTCTAAATGCCTTCCTGAGGCTGATTATGAAAAGAATCATCACTTTTTTCATTTTCAGGATGAAAAAAGGTCAGTTGGTTGTAAACTCATTAATTAAGGCTGCTGTAGGAAGTGAGGAGAAAAGAGCAGCATACAGGAGGGGGCTAATGAAGAATGTGTCAATAGAGTAAATCATGATTGGAGTTTATTTGCATGCCGTTAGTAGACTAAAAATGTAAATTCTTATAGATGTCTGAATCTTTTTTTTTTTTCTAGAAAATTCTTCAACTCTTGCCAGAGCGAATCCAGAGCCGATGGCAGTACCACAGTATTGGTAAGGAAAAAGCATTCTTGAAACAGAGTACAGCAAATCACTTAATCTCAGCAGAATCTCTGTGAGTGGGTCGGTTTTGTGCAATGCAGCTGCAGAGATGAAAGAGTATTTTATCTGTTCTTGGAGAGAAACAGCCATCGTGTTTTTGCAAACACAAGAATGGCCCAGTGGAAACTTTACAGTAGCGCCTCGCTACCCAGGCTCATTCTGTGATGAGGATCAGTACCAAAAATGGCCTTTTTTCCTGTGTATGTATCCATTTATTAATGTAATAATGTTCCATAAATGATGTTTTCTTGTAGGGCTGATTCTCAAGAAGCTTTTGCACACTGGGAACTCTTTGAAGGTACTTTATTTTTACTCTCTTTTGAGTTACATTGTTCAGTAGGTACAGCTTTTGTATTGTATACTGTAGAGATGATAAGAGACAGACATCTTTAGCAATTATATCTGCCTTATATGATCATTTTTGATGACATCAGGGTTCATAATATGATACCTCGAAACAAACTTAGATTGCCCCTTACTATTGACCTTTGTTAAAATCCCAGTACAGATGTCGTGGGCAGTAGCCATTTCCTGTTCCATTTCCATGTCCCTGTGCAATGTTTTGTATAAGTATAATTTCTGTCAGAAATTCTGTGGAAATATTCAGTGAAACAACTTTAAATCAAGTCAGCAGGTTCATTTATCTTTTACTCATTATATTTCTGGATTTAGTTGCCTCAGAAGGGGTGACAGTTTTTGTATGGCTGGGGTGGCAGAGGTCCTCAGCATTTAGGTTTCTGTTTGTTCAGTTTCTTTCGCTCTTATCCACACTCTAGATCCGCCGTGAAGGTGTTCGCTTATTCTTGCTTTGGATGCAAGCGTTGCAGAGTAATGCAGAGCGGGAGCAGCTCTGCATGTTTGCCTGTTTGATTCCTGGCTTTCCGGCTCCACTGTCCGATGGGACCCCGCGCACCCTGGACACGCTGATCAACCCACCACTGAGCTTAACAGAGAGTTAGTAAAAGAGAGACACACACCACACACACACCCACACACTACATTGTAAAGTTATTTTGACACATTGCTTAAACATTTATCAGCTCATCTATTTTGGATGCAGTTTTGTGTGGAAATAAATATTTTACAGGGGGTAAAATGGCAGCGTGTTTATTTAGTAATTTAATACTTAAAAATAAATCAGCTTGTTTCTGCTCCTCCAGCCCAGGTAACTCCAGAAGAAATCACTCCATTAGTTCCCCCCCAGTCAGGTGACAAGAACCAGGAAGACCTCACTGCTTTTTTTTTGGAGGCTCTCCTAAAATACATGGTAAACCAGGTATTAACATCACTTTCTACTAACATATCTAACACTACAAAACTACACTTGTGCCTGTGCTCAAGTGCATCATATTAATGTAATTAATGTTAAAGATGGAAAAGGGGTTAATATTAACTCTGGTGTGAATGTAAACAGAAACTTGTTGGGAAGTAACTAACATCCTTACTTGCATCTTTTAACGCTTGTTCATAAATCCAGATGGTCACATTGCTATCACATACACAGTAATGGTGTACTCCCCTTAGACAATGGTGTGCTTCTCTGCTTGAGCCGATTTAGGTGCATGTAACACTGTCTGTATAAGAAAACCTTCTGTGTGTGTGTGTGTGTGTGTGTGTGTGTGTGCGTGTGCGTGTGTGTGTCGGCGTGTTCACCAGGCCAAATCCCTTGAGTGGCGTTGTAAAGACAACCATGAACGTGGCTTCAGCTTCCTCTTTGGCCACTTTAGGAAGTTCTATCTTCCTCACATCTTTCCCAACTTTGCCATGGAAACGAGCCTCTACAATCCAATTCTTGGTCAGTTGTACTGTTTAGTTTTCTTAAAGATTGTAAATCCACTTGTTCATTACAACCCATGGTTATGCTGTTCTACTGAAATGGAAATAAAAAGGTGAAGATTGTTTCCTTTTTCTTGTGTAGACGTGCCTCCTATGCGTCCTAAGCCCTACTACAGTGTGGTGCGCAGGGAGCAGGATGGCAGTGAAATGCTGTACTGCACCAAGGAGAGTTTCCTTCAGGCTCGAGTCATTTTTATCCGCTGGCTAGTCTCTTTCTGGCTCGAGCCAAGACCCAACACCCAAACACACATACCAGGAACTGAGGGAGAGAACGTTCCTAAGAACATACAGGTGATCGAAACACATTTTTTCATTTCTTTTAATTTTCTTGCCTTATTCTATAATCTAAAATGTTTGCCCCCAGCGAGCGGCAGCTGGACTTGCAGCTCGCTCTGCAGGCAGCTCTGATGACAGTGGTGGAGGTGGGATCCGCTCAGATAGCCACTTGGAAGGCAGTGGATGCTCTTCTGGGTCTGCTGTAGGGAGTATTGGGTTATCTGGAAGCACCGTGACTGGAAGTGAGCCGGAACAAAGCCACTCCAACACATCCACATTGACAGAGAGGGAGCCTAGCTCTTCGTCTCTCTGCTCCATGGATGAAGAGCAGCTGACGGACATGGAGGTGGTGAGAAGAGTCCTGACCAGCTCCAGAACCAATGTCAACTTCATCACTGAGATCTTTAGACAGGTAAGGAGAAGAAATACATGTGTACGTTATGTAGATTACTTTTCAGGATGTTCTGTAACAAGGAAAAAAGGGGCTTAATTGTGTTTCCTTCAACGTAGGCATTTCTCCTACCAATGTGTGAAGCTGCAGCAATGCGAAAAGTGGTGCGTGTTTACCAGGAGTGGATCTCCATGGAGGACAGGCCAGTGTTTATGAAGGAGCCAGAGGAGGGCCACTATCCCATAGCCACAGAAGGTAGTCTAGATTCAGGCTCTCAGCTTGGAGACAAGGAGGATGAGGTGAGAACATTCTGGAAGTTATCGTTCAGATTGTAAGAAGGTTCAAATGAATGAATGAATGCCCAGTGACCTAGCTAAATGTAAGCTGGACACTTCAGCCTTTAAGTGACATTTTGAGCAGTCTCAAAGAAGTGGCTGAGTCATGAGGGCATCTGCAGTATTGGTTATTCTAATGAAAAAGATCTACATAACGGCAGTATTTCTTCACACTACACTATATGTACTACAGTATTCCCCTGTGCTGTCATTTTCATTGTTCTTGTTTCTGTAGCAAAGGAGTAAAACAATAACCTTTAGTCACGTAAATGTGCTTCTTTCCATTGTTTTTCGAGTCACAAAATGTTTGGAATTTTAGTAGTTCACAAAAAGGCAAAATGTAACCATGTTATATCTGTTGTGTTTTTATTTTTTTGTTAGGGAATCAATAAGGCAATTGACAGTGAATTGTTGGAATACAGTGTTCATGCTGGAGTTCAGACGACACTGCAGGTATGAACCTCACATAACTAAAATCTAAGAGCTCTGCATACACCAAAGTCTCTTGTTGTTGTGGTTGCTTTATAGTCTTTACACAAATGTCTCCTGCTTATTAGGTATTCATCACCCACTCCTCAAATGTTTTCCTACTGGAACCAGCCAATGATATCAAGATCCTTTTGGAAGAGCATGTGGACATGTGCAAGAGGGTTCTGAACATCTACAGGAGTCTTGTCATGCATGAGACCATGGACCAGAAAACATGGTAAAGAAATTAAAAAAAAAAAATAAAAAGATGCTGTTACAGGCACACAGTAAACTACATCTGTTGCTTTGTTTGTATACTAACTTGTCTTTCTTAATTTATTTGTTTTAGGGAGCAAATCTTGCTGGTTCTGCTCAGGGTGACCGAGTCGGTGATGAAGAGACCTCCATCTATTATGCCTCATGGCAAAAAGAGCAACACCTTGTCAGGCAGATTGGCTGGCCCTGTCTTTCAGGTGAATGTTTCTGTTTTATGCAGTAAAAATGTTGTCCTGTCATTATCCAAAGTAGAAGTGATGAATGTGTGCTAAGATTACAGTCATATACGTCACTTATATCATTATCATTAAATATTCTAATCTCACTCTTTTTTTTTTTTTTTTTTAACAGACTCTCATTGTGGCCTGGATTAAGGGAAACCTTAATGTCTACATCAGCAGAGAACTGTGGGATGACCTCCTTTCTGTGCTGTCCTCCCTTACCTGCTGGGAAGAACTGGTCACAGAGTGGTCACTCACCATGGAGACCCTTACCAAGGCACTTGAATGATTCTGATTATTGTGTGCTTTTTTTTTTCTTATCTCAATACAGCTGGATTATAATTCTTATTTGTACACTCCTTGATTTGAGAGGTTTAATTCAGTGTATTTAACACTTGATGACAATTATGTTCATCTGGCTCTCTTAGGTGCTGGCCAGAAACCTGTACATTGTCGATCTAAATGAGCTACCGCTGGACAAGCTGAGCGAACAAAAGCAGAAGAAACATAAGGGAAAAGGTTGGTCTTTCACAAGCCCAGACTAAAGTTCTTGAACATTTGAGATAATTACGATACCACCAGTGTAATGTGTGATTTGTTGAATTTTGTATATATTTTGGTATTCAGTCTTGCTTTTGTCCATTTGAAACAGGTATAGGTTCAGAGGGCCAGAGACAGATTGTGGATCATTCCTTCTCTAAAGGCTGGAGCAGAGATCAACCAGGTCAGGCAGCCATGAGGCAGCGCAGTGCCACCACCGCTGGATCCCCAGGAATTGAAAAAGCCAGGAGTATTGTCCGCCAGAAGACTGTCGGTCAGTATTGTCTGCTGTGTTTGTAAGAATTAAAAGTGGAAAGGCCAGGAACCTTTATAATTTAACATTTTCTAGCTGAAAACACGGGCATTGTTGGCTATATTAGTTTAACTGAGTGTATTTGTGCATGTGGCTTATCTTTTTTTGCCAAGGCGGTTCTGTTTTTGCTGGCGTTTGTCTGTCCCTGTGTGTCTGTTCATCCGTTAGCAAAATAACTTGAAAAGATTTTAATGAAATTTCCAGCAAATGTTGATAATGGGGCAAGGAAGACATGATTACATTCAGACGACTGCACTCTTCCAGTTTCACAAATTCTGTTTCACTGTATGTATGTACTTTTTCCCTTCCCTGCTGATGGCCCGTTGCGTTGCTTCTTCTGTTTCATATGAACAGTTTCATATGTTTACCTCTATATTTCATGACCTTAAACTCACTACACTTCTTCATTTGAAAGCCTGGATATTTTGATGAATACGTCTGCTGCTGACATTTAGCTAATATAATGATGAAAATCAGTTGTCAGATGAAACTAGTACTAAATGCTGTCTATGCTTATTGCTAGTGATGTGTTGCTTTTGGAACGATTGAGCTTCAAATGTGAATTGAGAGCCTTGAGTCCAGTCAGAGCTTTAAGTGCTTCAGCAGCATTTGTATAACCATCTCAATGCCAGCAGGGGGAGCTGCAGTCCACACTGTAGCTTCAACTTGCCCTTCTTTTCAGACTTGACTGTGTAAAGTTTTTTTTATTGCTTTTAATCCACTAGAGATCAAGTCCCTTCTTCACCTTACTTGCCACTGCATCTATATGCCCTTTTCTCCCTTTCAATCCCCTCTTTTCTTTAATTTTCTGTCTCACTCTCCCCACCTTACTCTTTCTTTCTATCTGTTCTTCCCACGTCCTCAGCTTTGCGTAGCTGTTCTACGGGGGACTCTTTGCTGTCCTCAGCCTCTATCCGCAGTGCTAAGAGTGCTCCTGCTCTGGCTCCGCCTCTTCCTGTCCTCCTTCACCACCACCACCCTTTACTACCCCCCCTTGCCGACCAGCTGGCAGGTACACACTCTTTGTACTACCTGCCTGCCTTTCTGTAGACTTGCAAAGTTTAGACTGAAATTTTTTTCCTTCTTTCTGCTCTTCTGACAATAACAGTTTATTGTTCATTGTGTTATTGAGAATACAGATATTTTTTGGAAAAGTGTTTTTTTCTTTTTCACGTTGCCCAATTGTGTTCACGCTATCCTTTCCAGTTTTCTAAAAATTAAGATTTATTCTAGAAAATTGCTCTGCTCTTTTGTCAGAATTTAAATGTTATTACAGTTTTATATTTTAACTTGTTTGCATGAACCATTTCCTGTTTGCTTGCTGCCCGTTTACTCATTTGCTTGAACAATTTTAAACGGCATTTGTTATTAAGTCTGGTCTTGGATCAAAATTAACAGCTATGACTAATTTCCATTTTTTTCCTTTACACAGATAATTTAACTTAATGAATAACTTAATTCTCTACTCTGGTGAATTTCCTGATGTATGGTTTTTACCTGTTACTGTTAATTGTCAGTTGAGCTAATGAGGTAAATAAAGTTTACCATATTGGAAAAGCGCATGTTTTTTTTTTTTTTTTTTTTTAAATCTGAGCAAAGTATAAACTGTATAATATTGTAATGAGTCTCTCAATCAGTTGTGAATTATATTCTACATAACATTTGTAAATACTGTTCAGTCAGACGTGGTTGTTTTGTGTGGGATTTTTTTTTTTTTTTTTTTTTTTTAACTATAAATGTATCTTCTTGGTAGGCTGTTTGCTGTGCAGCTTCACATATACAGCGATTTTAGTGTTCATGTATGGTTTTCCTGTTAACACCCTCAGTAATTCTTTTCCTTTTCCATCACTTTGATTACCAGACCTCGAGGACCCACCAATCACGCTGACATCGCGTACTTCTCGGATGCGCCACTCCTCCCAGAGCGATGAGGTCCCTCCTGCTTCCTGTACTGAGGCGTTCCAGGCAGGCGTGTGTGACCTGGAGGCTTCAGCCCCATCATCCCTGGCAAGAAGCAGCAGTGCATCTGACATCATGGAGCCCTTCATTGCTGAGCGGGTCAAAGGTGAAGACCCCCAGAGAGATCGCACTTCCATCCCAACTCACTGCCAACACCCCACAGTTTCCTCCTTACTCACAGCCAACATTCACGCAGCTCAGCCTTGCCCACACACCCCTACCTCACCCTCTCCCACCCCTCATACCTTCTCTAATGGTGTTGTGTCATCCTCAGAGGCACAAGATGATGGTAGTATTTATGACCAGTTCTGGCACCAAGTTGACTCTCAGAACAAAGGTTGTGATTGGGTAAGCGAGTGGGATTCTGCCTTCAACGGCTCTTCTGAAAAAGAAATCGAAGCGGAAGAGTGTGACATAGGGCCTGGGACTGAGGAGGATGATTTATTCTCCTCTATAAGGGACTACTTTACTCAGAAAGGAGGTGAGTGGAAGGAGGAGGCAGCAGAGAAAGATAGTTCAGGCCCGAGCATGAATATGCCTGCGTTTTCACAAACAGGTGAAGTTAGCACACCGATAGATTGCTTTGAAGAGGCAGTAGAGGCAAGACAGGTGGTGACAGAAGACAGACAGGTAAGTAAGCCTGCAAGGCACAGCAGTGTGGATTCAGCAGAGGAGAATGAGGGAAAGCAGCCGAGTATCTATGAATGTTTGGAATTGCAGTGCCATTGGCCATCACCTGGGGCGAAGTCCACTTTAGAAAGACATACTGGGGAGAAAAAGGGAGGCAATGCAGGAACGACAGCTGGAGGGGAAGGGAAATCTGACGTGTGGAGAGAGACAGGAGAAGAGAAACCATGTGAGCAAGAGATCAGTAAGAGGCAAGACGCTAACACAGTAGAGTCTGCCACTGAGTCAAGTCAAACTCTTCAAAATTTGGAAACAGACAAGTACAAATCTTCTCTTAATACTACTAAACGGCATCATCCTGGTGGTGTTCATGTTAGCTTCCGTCCCGCCACCGAATCGGTCCAGTTCCACAACCCTCTTGATAGTAAAGAGGCCCACTGGAAAGCCAGGCTGAGACGCCTGAGTCACTTCCACACACACAGCCACTCGGCTGGGGAGAGGGCTGCAGCTGGGACAGGGTCAGGTAAGTTTGCTTCTGGAGCTGGGATTAGTCATAGAGGAGGTGCGCATGAGAAATCGGCCAGTGGAACACCCTCAGATAACAGCGGGGTGGGAAATGCTGTGGTGCCCGGAGGTGTAGAAAACAGACCTGGAGGGGATAAGGACAGACAACACCTCGGATCCAGTACGGGCCCTGACAGTCACACGGATGTGTCATCAAGCAGTTCTGTTTTCTCTGGTGGGCCAGTATCGGGGGTGCGAGGCCGACTGGGACGTTCAGCTTTGCGATCTCGAGCCTCCCGCTCCCGTTCTCAGGAGCCCCGCAGCTCGGCCTCACGACACCACCAGGGGGCACTTCTCGGTGGCGTCTATAAGACTGTGGTTCATGCGCTGTCATCTAAGCCCCGGCCACGAGGTCAGGGGTCTTCGCAAGGCTCATCGCCACAGCGACAGGGCCGCGCTGCCATGGCTGACGCATCACTAAGAGACCTCTACTCCCACGTCTTGGGCTACTTTGGACGAAAGACGACTGCAGCAGGTGAGGATCGGAATAACTAGAGTGCTCACAAAGGACACAACAGATACAGAAACAGCTTGGAGAGACAAAACACACCACCAGACCAACATCAACAACTGTCTCTTTCTTTTCGGCTGTTTTAACTGGTTTGTTATGGAATGTTATTATTTGGCTGATACTCATCATCTTGCTGCTGGACTGAAATCCAACCTCCCTTTTGATGTGTTTCCACTTGAACATACCCCCCTCCTCAAAACCTGGTTCCTGCCAAGGCTCCTCATATCTTCCCAACTGCTCCTATACCTTGGAAGCCCTCTCCATCCTATCCCTGTTTTCTTCTCTGAAGGCCTTTGGGATTTTAACCTCCTCCTCCACTCCCTCTCCTCCCTCTCTTTGATATTGCATGCAGCCTCATCGTGTTTCCTTCGCCTTCTCCCTGGAAACAGGACCATCTCCAGAAGAGAACTTCTGCCTGCCCTTAGAAAAGACAAAATCTAATGACACAAAAGATTCAATGCCTTAAAGAATGCTCCCGGTTACTCTCATTTTCTGTCAAGTTTTTTTGCATACTTTAATTTATGTGGGTAGAGACATGAACGTTTAGATTATAGATGAAAATCACTGGTGAGTATTTTAGTAAGGCAAGCCATTTTTGCATATATACAGTGCTATAGTTCATTATCTAACATGAGAATTCACCTGCTGGGCGAGGTGTAATTTGGCCTGTCTGTATCTAAGAAATTTGATTGAAGTACTATAGACATATTAGGAAAAAGATATTTGGAAGCATAAGATAATATACATATGTTTGGTCAGCCTTGAATAGTTATGTGACTTGCACGCTGCCAAGCGATGACATCAACCAAGATTATTATTCTAATCCACATTTTGAATCAGTAAAACAAAAACCCTATTATTCATTGTTAGCCTCAAAGGAATATAGCAAAAGCCCTGGTTACATCTGGGATTCACCAGTGTAATTGATCTTGATGTGAAAGTACTGTTGCACAATCATAGTTTCTTCCTCTCCTCAAGTGCTTTTCTTGCCAAACTTTAGCCAGATGACTTTTACCCATTTTTAATGTTTGTGCTTAGAGCGTTTTGTTTGAGTCAAGATGTGTGAATATCGCCAAGTTGGATAAAAATAGATGTTAGAATATTTTTTTTAAACGCCTGCTACAGTGCAGAGTTATAGTGTAACGTTATAGTCAAAACACCAGATATTGGATGCTGGAACTGTCTGGTGTCACTTTGGTCGTGCTTCAGGGTCAGTTCATCATCCTGAATGGCCACATCCCAGATTTGTAACGATTTAAATTTAAACGTTAAATCTTAAAAACTATATATAGCTAGAAAGAGGATATAATAAAAAAACAAAAAGCCCTGCATTGATTTCTTGGTGAAGTCTTCATTGATAAGTGGATAGTCTGGCACTTTCCTTAGGTGTGGAAAATTGTTTAACAAGAAATATACAGTCTTCCACTTGTGTGGTCATACACGTTGTGTGTAGGCATAAAATGATTCCTTTGTGTGACTGTATGTTACTGTTCAGACCAAATGGCATTTAAAAGAAGACGGCTGGATGGACTGTTGGTGACGTCAGGGCAAATAACCATTAGAGCTGATAGCCTGCATATTGTCTGTTTGCTTCATGCTTAATATTCAGAAGCAGTATCTGATTGTTTCAATAGGATGCTAACCTATGCTAACCAAAGTTTCATCTTTGTTGCACACCTGACCAGATCTGGGACAGAGAGCTTCACGTCTTGAGTGATTTAAAATTACATCTGATATGGCACAATAGCAGTTTAATGGAAAATGTGCAATAGTATAAAGTTTTGTGTGTGTAGATTCTCATTCATCCAGGTCATAGTTATCCAAAGTTAGATCTCTGTATGCAGCTGGACTATAAAGTTTTCTTGAAGACATTTTGCCTTCTCTCCAGAAGGCTTCTTCAGTTCTAAACTCGCTGGGGACAGAGCTTGAAAATGTGGACCATTGGCATGCTAATGATCCGGGTGGTCACCTGAGAGTCGTTGGCAGGGTCGTTTACCTAGTTTCAGTTTGGGTGCTTCCGCTTTGTCTGTTGGCTCACATGGTAATGAGTCACCAGGTCCCGTCAAACGGTGTGAACGTTTGGATTGTTGACGTTTGTCAACAATCTTTCTGCCATCTTCTTCCTGCCGCTAGATGGCAGCAGAGTAAAACCTTTTTGCTGTTTTGGTTCTGGACGTAGCCAGGCTCTGTCAACCATAGAAACAATAATTTATTAATACTAGGGGCAGCGTATTCACTCATCTAATTCACTGTGAATTAATGTTTTTTGTTCTTAGAGCTTGTACAGCAAACTCGCACAAACCGCTGTCATTGCTACCAGGCTGAATAACATAACTACTAATGTAGACATCTTATATGTTGCTTGTTTTCCTCTAACATGACAATAATCTGACTGGCTTTATGCATGCAATGATTTAAATCCTGCATTGCTTTTCTCGTGAGTTTGCCTGCAGTGTTATGACTTGTTTTAACCACTGGCCTCTTGTTCATTTTAGAGACTACAGTACATACACATCGGGAGTCATACAACTCAGAAGGGTTTTTAACATGGTAGCAGGGGTTAAAACGGAAGTGAAAATACAGTAGCTGCATTAAAAAACAATACAAGCTAAAAGACTAAAAGGTTTTGAATATACAAGTAGAGCACTTAATGGGTCTGATCAGCAGGTCAGACCAAATCTCGCCAACAGCTTAAATTTTGTGTGTTTTTTTTTTTTTTTTTTTTAATTTTTCTGTGGTGTATATATACAGTAACTTTGCCATATTTATTTGTTAACCTTTGTGTACCTGTCATACATTTATGCATCTTTTCATCATTTTCTATGTGTGAACGTGGATGCATTTTGAGCACTGTTTTTTTGTCTGCCACTAGTCAGCAAAGAGGAGGTGGTCCAGAAAGCTCGTCCAGTCTCCACTGATGTAGGAAGCACCAATCCAAATTTCTCTGACCTCATGGATGAGTTCATTCAGGAGAGGCTGAAGGCCAAAGGAACAGCGGTTAGTATTGCACATTCTGATCAGTACAGGCTCCATTTTCTGTGTTCCAAATTTAGTGTTTTCACGTTGACAAACAGGGTCGTCGTGGCAGCAGCCCGGGTAGTCTGGAAGTCCCCAGGGATCTGCCGGAGCTCCTTGAAGCAGGTCAGAGTCCTGGATCGCGACCCTCAGATGATCTCCGCCCTATTGATGATCCAGGGATTCCCTCTGAATGGACTTCACCTGCCAGCGCCAGTGGCTCTGATGTCATCAGCTCCGACAGCCAGTCAGACTCCTTTAATGCCTTTCAGTATTCTACCTGCAAGTTTGACAGTAAGGAATAATAACAAACTATAGCTTTATTTCCATTTTTATCTGACTTTTATGTCATTAGTATATAATTGTTTGTTTTGTCGTAGATTTTACTTTCAGCTCAGAAGCATGTGGGGCAGGAGCTGCATCTGGAGGGGGAGGAGGAGGAGGAGGTCGAGGCAGTTCACTGGACCAGGATAGCCTGGGGGGGAGCGTTGCCTGTGAAGAGCATGAAGTTGCCAGTTTGACAACGCTTCACCTTGATTCTGAGACCAGTAGTCTCAGCCATACTGTCACTGTTACTGGTAATGCACATCATGTAGCTACTACTACTACTACTCCCAAGTTGTTGTAGCAGCAGTTCTTCATGTTTCTGTGTATAACAAATATTTTCAGTATCATTCTCTTTTCAATATATATAATTTTTCAGGTTCTGAGAGTGCATCTCCAATGCATTCCCTTGGGTGCTCTCGTTCTCAGACACCCTCCCCTGCCACACTGGTAGCAGAGCACGCAAATCACACCCATTCCCACTCGCACACACACCTCCAGCTGGACCAGAAACTCCACAACTCTGTGCTGCAGACTCCAGACGACCTGGGTAATACTTATTCGTGCACTCGAGTATGTAGTTCTTTCTGAGAAGGACTCGGACAAAGTTTTTGATTCATGAATTGACTGATTCTAGAAACAAGTGAGTTTCCCAGTGAGGACTGCAGCGTGATGGCAGGTGGCTCTTTAACTGGATGGCATGCAGATGTTGCCACAGTAATGTGGCGAAGAATGCTCGGTATCTTGGGGGATGTCAATTGCATCAAAGACCCAGAGATTCATGCCCAGGTCTTTGACTATCTGTGTGAACTGTGGCAAAATCTGGCCAAGGTATGCACTAGGGACAATAAAACATTGCCTTTTTTAAAACTACAAGAGCTTTTGTGTAAAGATGCTTTTTTTTTTTTTTTTTTTTTTTTTTTTTTTTTTTTTAAACAGATAAGAGATAATTTGGGGATTTCTCTTGACAATCAGTCATCTCCACCTCCCCCTGGTCTGATCCCACCCCTGAGAATTCTCACACCCTGGCTCTTTAAGGTAGGTGTGAGTGAGATGTTTTCTTATGTTTTAGTAAAATTTATCCTAGAAAGACTATAACATCTGTTTCTACGTCGTTTCATTATTCATTATACCTGTGTGTTATTGTTTGAAGGCCACCATGCTGCCAGAGCGTTATAAGCAGGGTAAACTTCATGCCTACAAGCTCATCTGCAGGATCATGAAGAGGCGGCAAGATGTCTCCCCAAACACAGACTTCCTCACACATTTTTACAACATTATGCACCAGGGACTGCTCCATCAAGATCAGGTTTTTGTTTCTACATTTGAATAAAACTAAACAACCTCCAGTGAAAGCTACCTCTCATTTGAAGTGAATAAAACATAGCTTAATATTGAAAAATGAACATGTTTTGTATGGTTTGTACAGGACATTGTTAACACCATCATAAAGCACTGCAGTCCAAAGTTCTTCAGTATCGGCCTACCTGGAGCCACCATGTTAATCCTGGACTTCATCATCGCAGCCTCAAAAGTTAACGCCTGTTCCTCGCTCAACGTAGGACACATGCAGCCAGCCACTTTTATGGAGTTGTATGCCAGCTTTATTGTGTTATTACACACTCTGCTGTTATCATTATTTTTACAGGCCCCACGAGTAGAGGCTCAGATTCTGCTTGGATCGCTGGTGTGTTTTCCCAATTTATATGGGGAGCTTCCAGCCCTCCATCCCCCCACATCTGAGGTGGTGCTTACCAAGTTCCCTGATGTTAAGGTAGCCATCATCATGTTGTTTTGTCTTTCTAGTCTTTTAATATAAGATTAGCATATTTACATTAAAAGTAAACTTTGTCATACCAAATAAACTAAATCAGACCAAATGCATATTTACTTTGCCTGTAGGGGGTTTCGGACCCAGACTAAAAGATAATATCTCATCAGGGATTCCTGTAACAGTTCGGAGCCACGGGAGCTATGTTGTTATTGTTATATTTCCTGAGTAAACTGTTAATGCCATGCATGGCAGCACCTTACGTCTGCTAAGTTTTTTTGTTTTTTTTTTTTTTTTAGCCCATTGCGACTTGAATTGAAAGTAAATGTTCTGAATGCGGATGTGCACGTTGTGTCTATCCTTTGTGTGTGTATGATATATGGTGTGTTATGTTAAAAGCTGTCGAGGTGTTGTCTTCAGTGCTTAAATTCAAGGAGACATTTACCTTGTGTTTGAAAACTTTACAGGTTATTGTTTTGGGTATATTCATTAAAAAGTCTGTAATTTTTTCTTTTAGGAACATGTCATTAAAACTATCCTAATATCTGCCAGGGATGAACCCTCTGCTCCTGCTAGGTAAGGTGGTTTGTTGTGTTAGTGAAACTACAGGGTGTGTGTTGGCAGTTGTTGCGTTTTTTTTTTCCTCTCTTCTTTTTTTTGTTTTGTTTTTTTATGGTTCTCCTGGAGAATGTGTGTGTGCGATCGATTCCAATACACAGAATGAGAATTTATCAGCAAGTGTGATCAGGTGTAAACTGGATGAATGACTAGATAGATGCTGATTGTCTACACTCTATTTATTATTTTTTTTTAATCAATTTTTAGGTGTGTGGCTCTGTGTAGTCTCGGCATCTGGCTTTGTGAGGAGCTGGCTCATGGCACTCAACATCCACAAATTAAAGACGCTCTCAATGTCATCTGTGTTACTCTGAAGGTCAGTCGCAAGTTCACTTTCAGGCTCCTAAATTCAGCATCCTAATTTAAAACACAAATTAAGAATAATCCATTTTATGAAAAACATCTGACCTAGCTGAATAAATCGCTCTCATGCAAAAGGAGGGCTTTGTTCTCATACTTTGTCCTCGTTGACTGTGATGCTCTCTCTCTCTCTCTCTCTCTGACTCTGATTCAGTGAGATCAGACAAAAGTATGAGTTTAGTAATGGATTTAGTAGTTTTTTTAAATAAGAAAAATATATAGTTTAGCTGAATTTCATGGTGGCTTTATCATACAGCTTTTTTCTTGTGAAGTGTTCTAATTAAAGTTTATCATGCTGCAGTAAATACAGTGAGTATACATAATAAACTGGCTTAACAACTGGACACATTCGGTGTCAATGTTATTGCTCTGGCAGGCCGTAAAGAGCCAACCTATGATGGAAACATTGTTGGGGGTGATTATAAGTGTTGGTGTGAAATTGCCTCAGTTGGTATTGTCTGGTTCAGGCAACTAGACTGGGACGCCTGTGCACTGGAAATAATGCTGTCCAATATTCCCTGTCTCATCTATGGCCAAGTGGCTCGAGACGGACAGACACACACATACGTATTTTCCATCTTGGAATCCCTAGCTGGTGTATCGGCAGCCAAGGGCCTGCTAAGACATTACAGCTACACAGACACACTTGCATTCACCCACTCCTGGGAGCAAGTCCTGGACTGTCAATATGTTTGGGCCTCCTTCAGATAGCAGACTAATCCAGAGGGAATGCTGCAAGCTGTGTCAGAAACTCATACACACACGTTGTCCACTTTGGCATCTCTTATGTTCATACCAGCAGCCAGTAGCCGCAGACATGGGCACGATAATATATACTGTACACACACACACGCACACATAGCTTTAGGAATTGACATGTTTCCATGGAGAGCCACCTCTTCCTGATGTCCTCCTGTCTCACCACCTGCCTCTTCTCTGTTGACTGCACATACAATAGATGACACCACACCATCAGGAATAAGATGTTATCAGAGTATTACAACTGGATGGGGAAAAAAATAACAAGTATTTAACAGCTGCTCAGTACACATTTGCACAAATGAACCCAGGCAAATTCATCACATTTAGATGCTGAATTTGTTGAAATGCTCTGCTTCTTCTTTTCAGTAAAACCTGTGCTACACCTGATAATGTGTAATGTTCATAGGTATATTGGTTCACAGCATTCTGAAACCTCAACGCTCCCCCAGAACCTGAAGAGTGAACACAAATGCATGCATGTGTTTTTTGTCATGCAGTACCCCAATAAGAATGTGGCCCTGGTGGCTTCAGACATCCTTCACCTCTTAATCAGTTATGTGGATCATCTTCAGAAATTCCCTCCTGAAACTCCAAAGAAGATTGTCGAGGTGAGACATGCTGTACCTCGTTGTGTACATCCTTTATATGGTTGCAGTATAAAAATCACTACAATATCACCATGCATTGTCGTTAAATCATATGGTTCTGTTATTAATTTATTAAGATTTTTACTTGTTTTTTTAGATTTTGATTGCAACCATCACATACTTGCTGCCTTCTACTGAGTCCTCGCCACATGAACAGGATAAGAGGGTAAAACCAAACAAACCCTTTTTCTTGTTTTTCCTCACATTGTGATGTATGGTTTGGTAAGCTCCTACTCATATACCTGTGTATGTTCCAGCTGGTCGTATCACTCCTGCTGTGTCTGTTGGACTGGGTGATGGCTCTGCCTCCACAGACTCTACTTCAGCCTGTTCAGACACGAGGCCTCCCAGAGAAGGACCAGCCAACCAAAACACTGCTCAGCTGTATTTATAAGGTCTAAATGCATTATATTGTAACTTAGCCCATCAGCAGAGAAAAACAGTAGCAGATTTTTTTGAAATAATATCCCATTTCTCTATTTAGGTGTTGCATGGGTGTGTGTATGGAGCCCAGTCTTTCAGCAGTCAGAAGTATTATCCAATGCAGCTGTCAGACCTGCTGAGCCCAGACTACGACCCTTTCCTTCCATTAGAGAGCCTCCGAGAGCCAGAGCCGCTGCACAGTCCAGACTCTGAACGCTCCAGCAAAGTTCAGCCTGTCACTGAAGGTATTTTATTATGTGCCTTTAATGAGACACTGTAATAAATATGAGCAGGTGAAAATACTCTGTCTTGAAGCAAATTACATTCCAGACCACAAGCAGATATATCTATACTGTGACCTATGAAAATCCTTAAACATTTTCTTTAAAAAAAAAAAAAACTCTGCTTGGCCTTCCCTCCTTGTGTTTGTTTGTGTGTGTGTCCGTGCACTTGGGCATACATTGGCGTGTGTGAGAGGAAATCTTTGTCACCTGCTATGGTCCCTCAGGAGACAGTGATGAGTAATGCCTGGAGCACCTTGATATACCATGCATTTTCTCTCTTCTTTTTTATCTTCTTCAATGCATCATTACTGTTCTCTCTTTCACATGGTGCTTGAACAAATGACCGTATTTTTTGACAACGATTTGCATTTTTACAGGGATCATTTTGTTTCCTGTTTTAGTTGCTTGTTTGTTTTTTTCCTTCTACAGAGCCCTGCTGAGCATTAGGGAGTCCTTCAGAATGTCTCATCAATCCATGTCTGTACTCTTCGTGCAGCTTTGTCAATAAGGAGTTATTGGATAGCTTGTACATGTCTCAGTGTGTCTTTAATGGTGTTGATTAGCCAGCATCTCCTGGCAGCACAGTGTGTGATGGCATCGGCGTCTTGGTGATATGTGACAAACTTAAGTCTGAGTGTATGTTTTTACCTTTGCCTGCGATTCCTGGAGTTCAGTTTTAATTCAAAAGTCAAACGTTAGAGATTACTTCCCTCTGCTTTCTTCCCTCTCTCTCTCTGCAGTTCACAGCCGGATTCAGCAGGGTCTCGTTTCCATTGCTGCGAGAACAGTTATCACACACTTGGTCAATCATCTTGGACATTATCCAATGTCTGGAGGTCCTGCTACCCTCTCTAGCCAGGTAGAGTTATTTTAGATACTGTATGTATTATATTTGTTTTTATCCTCTTGTGTCTGTGTAATGTATATAACTGTGCTTCTTTAATACTTGGGGAAGGGATATGTAGTATTGTTTTAAAGTGACATTTATTAAGGTTCATACTAAACTAAGACATTAATTTAGAATTACATTAAAGTATTTTTAGTACTCCCAATAGTACTATTATTTTTTTAGCTGATACTATCGAATATATATGTGACTCTGTGCCCATGTTCTTACTAAGAAGTGATGCTTACTTTGGTTCTACCCATAATTTCCCCTTGTGGGATAAATATTATTCTTAAATAATATATTAATATTTATATTAAATAAATATTATTCTATTTTTATAACTGAGTTCCTGTGACAGAACGTACCATCATTTTTCAATGTAGGGGCTCCATATATATATATATATATTTATATATATGTATATATATATATATATTTATATATATATATATATATATATTTATATTTATATATATATATATATATTTATATTTATATATATATATATATATTTATATTTATATATATATATATATATATATATATATATATTTATATATATATATATATATATATATATATATATATATATATATATATTTATATATTTATATATTTATTTATTTATTTATTTATTTATTTGTAGGTTGCTGAAAACCAAGACAACCCCTTCTGTGAGAGTGCAGATCTTGGTCCAGAGCTTTTCCACTCACCTAACCTTCAGTTCCTGGTTTTGAATGGCTCCACTCTGCTGTCAGTATATCAGGTACACCAGAATTTAAGGACATGGATAAATGGATAAATGTAGAGGCTTGAAAATAAGAGTCAAACAAAAATAACTGCACACCAGCCGTAGCTGGGACTGAGTTTAAACTGAGAGGAAGTAGAATTCATTTTGTTCTGTGCTGTTTAAAAATAATGTTTATTAAGATTACAAATTTCAGCACAGTGATTAGACTAATTAGAGACTTCAGGGTCTACAGATGCTTCACTCGCACTTTTCACTTTTGTATTCTAAAGTTAGTGTTTGATGTCCTCTCTTCCTGTTTGTCACAGATTCGATCAGAATCTGGTGTACCAGGAGGTGGAATGACAGCTGGCCTGTCCTCTGCTCCGGCTTGTGTCCGTGTCATCATTCGTGATGTAGCAGGAAAACACTCCTGGGACTCTGCTGTTCTCTATGGGCCTCCACCATCTTCCCCAAACAGCCCCACTCACACATATTCACCACATACGCAATGTTGCTATGAAGCAAATGTCCAATTCTGCGCTCCACAGGGAGGACAGTCAAAGAAGTTGGGAGTAAGTAGAGAAGACAGCGGAGAGGGGAGACAGGAGGACACAGAGACAGAAGACAGCAGAGGGAGAGAGGTGGAGGGAGAAAGGCAAGGCTTTCAGGGGGAAGGGGGGGAAAGACAAGCACAGAAATTTGATGAAGAGGAGAAGGGAAACCAAACAGGGTGCGAAGAAGATGTGACTGAGGAGGAATCAGAAAAGCATGAAAATAGACTGGAGATAGAAGGCCATGGGGAATCGAGTCTTGAACAGATTCTCGCTCCACCTTTGGCAAAACGTGTGTGTCGGGAGGCAGTGCCAGCATGGGACTCACTGACGGAGGGGGATGATGCATTGGATGAAACTCTGCAGTACCTGGGATACTCCAGTCCTGAGTGTTTACAGAGAGCAGGTACACACCTTCACACACGCTGACACCAAATGCATATTTTCAGCTGTGATTTCTGCTGTATAAAACATAGAAAAACAGTATTCTGCACCATGTTGGAGGGGTGCTGCTAACACTTCCTAATAATGTGAAGCTTTGATTTAGAAAGCCAGAATGTGTAGGGTTCTTTCTTAGCTGTTAAACAAGTTGTTTAGGCAGAGTGTTGAGGAATATTGTATAGACTAACATCCTTCAATTTCAATTTGTAAATGAAATTGGAACTTTAGTAAATTGATGCCAGATACACTGATCAACCATGGTTGTCAGACTGAAAATGTCGATGGCTTACGTCTGGAATTGTGTGGTTGTGCACCTCTTGATATTTTATATTTAAATACTACAAATACGGAGAAATCCTAAAACAGTGATTTTTGTTTTAACTTTCCAATTTAGAAAAACGTTGACAAAATAAGACACTGTTTTCATAGACTTGATACATATAAATCGTTTAAAAAATTGCTATTGACTTTAGATTCTGAGACTGGCATATTAAAATATATATATCTGAAATAGTTAGGGGAGTTTTTTTTTTTTTTTTTAAACTGATTGCTTTCTCCTCTGCACAGAGCAGCGGCAGGGTAGCACACAGCAATGTCACTTCCTTAAACACTCATTGTCTTCAGAGTTTTTGTTTGTTTGCCCTCCGGTCTTGCTGAGAATTGCTGCTGTGATTAACACTAAGCATAATAAACACCACCACACGTGCTCATGTCACACAGGTTCAGCAGAAGACTGCCACATTGTGCCTCATTTGACTTCTCTCAGAAGTTAATTATTTGTCAACTGATTGATTCCTCAAGGCATGCCACTCAACATCCCTGCTGCTCCTCCGGGTTGTGTGTCAGAAAAACAAGAGAATGACGTCATTAACGCCATCCTGAAGCAGAGTGCTGCTGAAAGAGAGTTTGTCCTTCAAGTATGTGCACGTTGTGCTCCGTCGTTAGCTTTAGCCTCAGCATCCTCCGACTGTTTTTCCTTGTCAGTCCCTCATCTTAGTGTTGATTATTTTTATACTTAACATTTGTTCAAAAAAGTTAAATTACTACACTTTTCAGAGAGGCGAAGAGTTAAACATGAAGTCAATGCAGCAGGTGGAACCAGAGACTGAGACCCCACAGTCCCCCTTCTGCTACTGCAGACTACTGATCAACATACTGGGACTCAATTCGTGGGAGAAAAGGTGAGACCAACTATGACTAATGTAGCCCATCGTCACTTATGGACAGTTTGATTATTGCCGTCTACTAGGGCCCTGTCTTTGTTGACTTATGTAACTAGTCTGTGCTCAACCTTTGCGAACAGAAAGAGCAGCTTTTTTCATGGCGGTCGCTTTACACAGAAAACAAAAATTATTTTTATGGTGTGCACTGAGTGAACGCAATAATATGGATCATATTATTTCATTCAGTTGATGCACCAACAGAATGCAAGTGCATAAAGACACCGTGACAGTGACACACAGTGCTGCAGCTATTTACTGAATAACAATACAATATTTTCTTCTCAAGTGTTATTTATTTTGGTACGACTCCTTGTCTATAAAGAAAAGTCATTCTCTCAAAATGAATATTGGTGGTCGGGCCACTGTAAGGAGGGTTCACCTCTTCTCCATTTTGCCATTCTTTTTAGATATCTGCAGCATCTCTCTCTTCTTTCAGTCTCAGAAAAGCCTTTGTGATCTTGAGCTACCCCATAAAGCGTGACATATTCTTATCCTCCAATAAATAAAATATGGAAAGTTTTATTCAACTCAATGCAGATTGAATTAGAAATATACAGTAGCCGTTTACCCCATGTTAAAGATGGGGATTGCAATTGAATTAGCTATTTTTCTACCAGGGAACCAGGTAATATAATATGGTGGCAATTTAGCAAAGCCACATTCTCTACTGGAGTGGTCCTGTGTGGTCCTTGAGGCTTGAAGTTACAGTTTATTAGTTTTAGAGCTGTTCCTGCTTGCATCCACATAAGAGCATAGTGTAAAGTTATATTGTAATGATACTTATAATTACAACAATTTGTTGACGTTTTGATAGTATAACTTGTATCTTTATCTTGAACCAACCAATTTGAAGAGAGTTTTTAAAATACTCCAGTACTTTTTGGTGGCCTCTGATGACCTTGTTATTCATCCAATAGTAGAGCATTTCGTCATCTCTGCGACAAAAATACACTAGGTTTTGCTTTAAATCAGTCTGTCCAGCTAATGGACACTCATCATTCTTTAGACTTTATTCACGGAATTACTCCGGCTGCGATGAGCCTGCACAATAGGCTTCTTAAGGCACCGTGCACACGTGTCTGACAAAAAGTGTGAAAATGAGTACAGTACGCTATCGATCAGACTCAATCCATTTGAAGTTTGAATAAAAGACGGTAATTGGAGCGGTGAGTGATCATGACAGGGGCAGCAAATCAGAAAATGGGATGGCGCATGCAGATGAGGAGAAAAAAATTGTAAAAGAAAACAAAAGAAACCAATGTTGGAAAGTATCTAAATAATAAGGGTGCTTGGATGTTTGGTTTGACAGATGGGGGAAAAGAGAAAAAAAAAGATCTCCTAATCATCTGTTATTGTCCCCTAATGTCTCTCCAGGTATTCATACAGGACATTACAGACACTCAGATACTGACAGTCACCCATGTGAATGCGTGTGTCCCCTTTTGTGCTCTTTTCTATAATCCATGGTGTAAATGGAGTCTTTTAGAGCAGAGAATGAGGCCATTACCAAGTATCAGTTTAATAACGAGTAAATTGCTCCCTCCCACTCTTTTTCCCTCTCTCACCCTCACATAGACTTTATTTTCTGCTCTTTTTTTGTCCCTTCTCGCAAAGAGTGAAAAGAATGATGTGTCATTATCAGTCCACTCAAAGCCTCACTGCTCATGCCTCGCTTGCGTATTAGCAGAGTGGCTGTTGGTCGCTCGGACACTCTAAATGATCTGTGGACATGTATGTTGGCATAAAAATACTTTTGTTTTTTTTTATATATAGAGGTAGTAATAACTGTAAAATGTTGTTGCGCTCTTTTAATAAATCCTGATTTTTGTAATACATGTTTTAATTTTCAACCACTCCCTTGTGTGTTATTAATGAGAAGGGTTTTCAGTAGAAGGGGAAGAATTGTCCGACCCTGTGACCCTAACACATGGTCTTTGTATGCGACCTGTGGTCATGTCAGCTCATGTCAGAATGCCTAACACAGACGAGTACCTGCCCAGTGCAGAGATTTCAGTAATGGCTAATGGTTGGAAGTTGAATAACACTATTCAGCTTTATGTTTCCTAACTTGTGCGTGTGTCTTTGTCTTATAGGAGCAACTTTCATCTGTTGAGGAAGAATGAAAAGTTACTGAGAGAATTAAAGAACCTGGACTCACGGCAGTGGTGAGAAAATACACAGATGCATTATGTTATTAATTTATTTAGTTTTTGCTGTATGAACAACCTCTGCTTTTCTTTTATTTGCTTTCTGTCTGCACTAAATATTGAATTGTTTTATTCTCTACACCTTATATTTTACACTATCCACAGCAAATATTTTATTAATTAATTATATGCTACCTATTTAGTGCCATTCACAGTGTGAATGGATATATTTGTTGATTTATATCATCTTTGGCATCATTAGGTATTAAGAACATCCGTTCGTAATTACATTTGTGAATAATTGCGTTACATTGATTGATTGCTATAGTTACATTTTATTGTGCTAATTGAAATTAGACCCTAATTTATATCAATTTCCCAGAGGGAAATGTAGAAAAGTGAGTAAACCACACTGAAGTAATGAAGCTAATTCTATTTTAGATTATCCACTTATTACTACTTTATAAGACAAATGCTAGAAATGTCACCATACTGTAACAATACATTACAAACTGTTCTATGCTGCAGGGAAATTAGGTGGAAGTGCATCTTTTTTTTTTTCTTCAGTAGACATTGTGTTAATTAGTATTTTCTTTCTTTCTCTTCTAGTCGTGAGACTCATAAAATAGCAGTGTTTTATGTGGCTGAGGGTCAAGAGGACAAACACTCCATACTTACCAACACGGCAGGCAGCCAGGCTTATGAGGACTTTGTATCTGGGCTGGGCTGGGAGGTAATAATTGAATCTTTCTGCCTAATTTTTATTGAAGCCACTTTCAGTTAAGACTTTTGTCTGATAAGAGGCACAAAAATGGTTTAATCTGTAGATAAAAGCTAAAAATTAGTGGGGGTTTTTCGACAATACAGTTCCTATATACTATATATCTGTGGTTGTATGATCCTGTAGGTGGACCTTGCAACTCACTGTGGCTTCATGGGAGGTCTACAAAGAAATCGCAGTACAGGCCAGACTGCACCATATTATGCCACCTCCACGACTGAGGTCATTTACCATGTCTCCACGCGCATGCCACATGACCAGGATTACAACCTCACCAAGAAGGTAACGCCAACCTGCCTGGGTAGATTTTTTTTTTTTTTTTTTTTTTTTGGTAGATTTTATCAAAGGATAGGAGTTTTACTGATTTGTCCACCTAATGCAGTAGAAGTCTCAAACCAAGTGTGTGCGTGCAGGTGGGAGTGTGTCTCGCTTTGTCCTCCACACAAACAACCATCTCGTGATGCTGGTGTGACTAAAGCACACCGACATCTCTAATGATTCAATGATTCTTTGGAGCCGTCCTGTCTGTTTGTGCATGGTGTGAGCTTGTATCACTGTCTAGACGGGCAGTTTTATTTTGTGTGTGTGTGTATGCACCTGTCAACCCTCAGGCTATAGGTGCTCTGCACATGGCCATAATGTCCCTTTAATCACATCATACTTCCTGCTTCTCAGCCTATCACATTGCTGCAGGCTCTTCATTGGATTATCAGCGCCTGGTCCAACACCATCCGTCTCCCTGATCAGCTGATGGCCCCATCAAATACACGTGCATGGGCGCGCACACATACACACACACACACACACACACACACACACACACACACACAAAACCTGTTTAACTTGAAACAAACATATATCCACTTGGGTGTTTTTTCACATCACTCTGAACAAATATTATCATGACTATAAATATTTCCTGTTGGACACAGGTGTACACACGTGTGGTTTACTAAAGCCTAGACCACATGGCTACAGAAAGGGGTAAAACTAGCAGACATTCATCCTCCATTATGAATTTTAGCCAAAAACAGGGCATTTTTCTGGTTCCCATTTTTTGCCGAGGTGACATCAGTAAGTGAAATATTTTTGAACTATTGATATATTTTAGAGAACATCAGACAGTGAGACTCCACTTTTTCATTTTATAATCTTCCATCTAATGGATGGAAAAAAAAATCTGACAGCCGAAATACAGCTGAGAGGTCATGATTCTAACTTTCCAAGTGTGATAGTGGCAGAGCTATGAGTTGTGTGTCATCGTGACACTTTCGGTTCCAACCACTGTCACGGGGAGTGTCTCTAAAAGATTTATTTTAATTCTGATTTGATAAACCGCAGTGTTTAAATCCCAGCAAGTTTTTCTAAATGCTCAATAAATCATGTTAATGCAGCAGTTGTCATAAAATATGAGGCTGATTAACACCGTGGCTCAAATTTAAAATTTGGCAAGTATTCTTGTAGCTAGTGGGCGGTCACTTGTAAACCTGAATAACACTTAGCTTTATTTCCAGCCAGAGACTTTTAGATGAGTTTTTAAGATGAACATGTGAAATTCAATTGTGTGTGGTGACATGGGTGCATTGTGAATGATGTTTTATTTAAAAATATGCAAATGACAAAGTTACGAATGATGCCAATTTCACAAGTAGTAGCATCACTCAGCTGGTTTGTGTGTCACTCAATATAAATGTTGCCTGATAATTCCAAGGACTGAAACAATATGATCAATGCTCTTATCAGTGGTTTTAAATGTTTTTATTTTAATTGAAAAAAAGTATTTGCAATTATTTGTTTTCAAATATTTGCTATAATTCTAAACTGTAATTCAACTGAACATTATATCTGTAACACTTTTATCTTTATGCTCCGCGTGTGTGTTTGTTCTGTGCGTTGGGTGACATCAAGGTTAATGACAGGTCTACCAAGTGAGAGTGTAGCTCACTGATTGAATAAGAACCCCCACACACAGGCACACACACACACGCACACAAATAGAATAACACAACATCACACTCAGCCCCATCTGTCTTCCAGGCCGTACTCCATCTTGTTGGAGCCACACTCTGTCTTCATGTCCACTCTCCATCTTCACAAACTCACTCCATCACCCCCAGGGCCACCGATAGCACACGGACAAAATCAAAAGCCTTGGAATTATGATGGACCTAGCCTCTCTGCTCTTTAAATGTTTATATCTGTCAGAGCTGTAGTTGGCATTGACTTGGCGACATAATGCTGTTTATGCAGCAAGAAAACACGTGTTTTCTTCCATGTAGAATTATTGTCTTCTTTTGTCTTTTAACTTTCCCAATTTCAGCTTCGACACCTGGGAAATGATGAGGTCCACATCGTTTGGTCAGAGCACTCCAGAGATTACCGTCGAGGAATCATCCCCACTGAGTTTGGGGACGTGTTGATCGTGATCTATCCCATGAAGAACCACATGTACTCCATTCATATACTTAAAAAACCTGAGGTAAAAACATGTTTTGCTTGTTTTCATGATCATTTATAATTAAGTTTAGGATCAGTTATCAATCTGCTGCCCTATTCAGTAACAGCTGATAGTTGTAGAGCTGGATGACTTATCGGCCAATCAGTGTGTTTCAGGTCAGTTCATATTAGGATTCTTACTAACCTTCACACAATCCTGGTACAATAAAATCACTGAATAATCACAATTTGTAGTGAACATTTGATGACCTTCCAGTTGTCTTTCTGGTCCAGTGAGCGTATGGGTAGGGCCTTGGTACTGTGGCTCCATTAGTCAAAAGCTCTTGGTGAAAGTTGGCAGTGTTTGTGATCATTTTTGAACAGTTGGAGGACACATGGACAGATCCTCTACATTTATGATGCATGACAGAGATGGATTCTTTTTGTTAGAACTGAATAGACGTACAGAGATCAAGCATTCATTCAGTACACAGACTTATCTCTTATATTTGCAGTTCTATGTTTTGACTGAATGGATCTAGAGTCAAATTATTGCGAACATGCTAAAGGATTTGGTGCATCATCTTTCATTTCCTGCCAGTCGTTACAGACATGCATCCAGAGACTAAGAATCTGAAAGAGAGTCTTGCCCCCAAGTCTTGTTGTTCTGGTTAATGTTTCAGTCTAAAACACAGACATTAATACTACAGCACTGATAGCATAATTCTATTTAAAATGAGACATAACACAATAAAATTTTGCTTTTTCTGTATGGCATAGATACCACAGCACTAATAACATAACTCTATTCTGTGTCATTCATGCTACAAGGAAAACTATCAAATTACCATGAATCCAAAAACAAGTTAGATAAGATATTCTCTGCGTTGTTGTCCTGAAAGCTCTGTACTCAGTCACTGAGTGCATGGTTCAGAGACCTGGAGACCTGGTTTACAACTAAATTCAATAAAAGCCTGACATTATTCTCCTTGGTGGATTCCACAAGCAAAGTAAGCAATTAAATAAAGCTGACTTTGACTCTAAGTTTGTAGTAATAATTTGGTAACTAAAATGCAATAGCTCTGAAAGTCTGCTCTTTAAATATCATTTCTATGTCTTGTGTCAGCTCATGTGCAGTAGGATCTTTATATATACCTTATACATTTTTTTTTATTTATTTTTTTGGTTTGGTTAAGGTGCCGTTTTTTGGTCCACTGTTTGATGGTGCCATCGTGGACATGAAGATTCTGCCTACTATGGTCAGAGCTACAGCCATCAATGCCAGCCGAGCCCTGAAATCCCTCATTCCTCTTTACCAGAACTTGTATCCTTTTGAAAACGGAGCCAAAGGTGGGATTTAAAAGACATTTGTTATGTTTAAATGTTGTTTAGAGGGTCTTATTAGCTACTACCGTACTGCATATATTGACAGTTGATGCACAAGTATGTGAGTGTGAATACAGGTTATGTTTCAGCTCCAATATGAAAATGGCAAATTAGTGTCCCAGTAATCCTGTACATCAAGGTTTGCCACACAGGGCTGGGCAGACATACAATTTTGTGTGTGTCTGGGCTTGTATCTGTGCGGGAGAGAAAGAGGAACATGCAAGCAGGTGTGTGTACCACCTCCTCGTGTCAAAGCAATGGTAGTCTGTCTGGAAGAAGCCCAGTGGTCAATACATCAATGATTCTCCCCTCTGCCTGTAAACGAGGGTCTCACACACAGACGCGGATGAACACTTGCACATGCTTCTCTTTCATGCAGGCGTAGAAGGAAGCTTACTCTCACATCGACACAAGCGTCTCAGGGAGACAACAGACTGCATGTGTACACACGAGAGGGGACAGTGTCCCCTGCTGAGGCAACCTGAGCTCCGGATTCATCATTGGAATTTCTTCTAAGCAGCACTTAAAGCAATTTGACCCCCTAATGATACCATCTTCCTGTGTGTCCGTGTCTGTGTGTCTGCCTGTCTCTTTTTCTCTTTTTATTCATCCTTTCATGTATTTGTTTTTTGCATCCTAATATAAAGTCTTAGAAATAAGTCACGATGAATTATTTGACTCTTGCTTGTATATGCTGAACTTAGCAATGGCCACATTAGGTACATGAGAACATACCTGGCAAACTACCTGTAACTTTGGGCCAAGCCTTTAAACCCATATTTACATTGCTCCAAGATCATTTGTAAGTGCCTATTGTGATTCCAGTTTTTCTTTAAATTATTTGTAAGGCTGCCCCTATATCCTGAATTCTCTCTTTTTGCGTTTTGCATTTGTGTGTGTGTGTGTGTTGAAGCATGGCACGAAGCATGCTCGTTGTCAGATGTTTATGTGTGTCTGAGAGTGTCCTGGTGTGTATTGATTGGCGGTAGCAGCAGGTCGATGTCTATGACAGGCTGAATTACAGTAATCAGTCATTATTGACTCCCCATCTCTTTGCTACACACACCTCTCTCCTCTCCCTGTCTCTGTTCCACCACTGTCCTATACCTCCCACTATTTATCCTATTGTTTTTTTTTTTTAGTCCCATGTCTTATATCAGTTTTATCCCCCTCCCTAATACTGACTGCCATTTCTGTCTTGTCTAGCGTAACTCATTTATCCTGTGCATTTCTGTTTCTCCTCTTATTTCTGTCACTGTTTTTCATCTTTTCCAGAATTCTTTTCTTCCCAGTCTTCGTTCAGTTTTTCAGCGTTCTTTTTCTGCCTCTCGTGTTTTCTGCACTGCACATTCTCACTGTCATCTGAACCTTGCTGAATCGAAGCGGAAGCCTACGCCACACCTATTTTAGACGAGCAGTTTTATGAAATGATCTTTTTCATACGCACATATCTGTTAATCTGTGGAATACTTTAATCAGGTGAAACAAGGCAGGATTGAGTGTACATGACTATTCAATTGGGACATTACCTTGCTAATCCTGTGCTTTTTTTTATCTCAATTAGCGCTTTGTGTCCTTACATTTGAAATTAAATTAGTCTGGTTCCTAAGGTGGCTGCTCCTACCAACTTAAGACACTGATAGATGTAAAGTAAATGAGGAGAATTCTAGCCTGGTAAATGGATGGAAAGCACCGCTGCCACCTTTCTGGTGTCCAGCCCTGGAGGTTAGAGTACAAACTGCACATAAAGCCTGTGCGTCATCATCATCATTCATTATACCTCTCAGATCAGCTGACACAGAAGCAGGAGTGATGGGACGGAGGAACATGGCTGCCATTGTCAAGTGTGTTAGTGGTTAACGGGCATGTTCCTCTTTACTTCTTTCTCTCTCTCTCTCTCTCTCTCTCTCTCTCTGTCTGTCTTCTGGCCCTCGGGGTCGTCCATCTGCCTTTTCTCTCTCTCTGATCTTTCATTCACCATGACTAGAGCCATCCAAGCACACACACGCACACACACAGTGCCAGGGTGCTGGGGCAGCTGTGTATAAGCAAAGCTCTATCTCACATATCAGCTCATTGCAGCATGAAAAACAATCCAAGATTCCCCATCACACACAAGCACATGAACACACTAACACACCACACACACACACACACACTCATTGTTTTTTGCCCCTGACTTGGGTTTTACCAGACACACTCAAATCCAAACGCTGTCAATCACTGTAAGAGATTAGAGAGGTGCGTGACATTTGGAGCCTATAGAATTGTATGGGTTGTCAGATGTGTCTCCGAAAGGGAGAGAGTGTGCTTGCGCCGACTGTAGCTGTAGTCCATCTGCTCCACAGCGATTGCTGTTGTGGGGAACAATGTTGGAGGGACAGTAAGCCGTTACTTACACACCAATCCATGAATACATGCAGGTTCCAATATGTGCGTCTGTGCTCGAATTTTTAAACAGTTGTAGAATTGCTTAATTTACACCTGGGTCTTTGCTGGTGTTTGCGTTGCATGTGTATAAACTCTCAGGATTAGTGTATGTGTGTGTGCGTGTGGGACATCCCCTCTAGTAGTTGATTGGCAGAGATAGCCATGCTGAGGCTGGGGTCAGCATATGGCTCGGCATGATAGCGATGCTGTGTTTGTGATTGTGTTTTCTGTGCGCGTGTGTGTCACCGCCTTTCCCTCTCTTTCACACTGTGTTCTCTGTGAAATGATGGCAGCTCTGAGCATGTAGCGCTATTATCCCCCATATCCACTTGCACACACACACACACACAGTCTCTGTCGCTTCTCTCAACGAGAGCAGCCAAACGCCTAGCAGCCTGCCTGCCTTTCTTTCTGCCAGCTTCTACAATAGAGCTTATTGTCCCAGCGAGGCTACAATCTGCTGTGCATGGCAAGGAGTGCATGTTCCTCGCCACAGTAGAAAGGTGAGGGCAAAACCTTACAAATTGAAGACATTTTCTCATTGCTGATGTTGAAATGGGGTCATGTTATCCTTAACCTCTTCTGAGCTCAACTGTACCCATCATTCATAAATGCTCCACTGATGCCTGCTTGTCCTGGTCCCCCGCTGCCTTTTATGCAGTTAATTACAATTAAGAATGTTTTAAAAAATAAAGTAGCAACAAAGTAATAGCTTGACCTCATGCATGCTGCATGGTCTGATTTTTGTTTCAAATATAAGAAAATGTTAAATGAGCAGCAATACTGATAGAAAGTACCTCACAGTGGGTGATATTTGATATGATACATTTAGAGTTAACAGTCTGCATATCAGGGGTTATGTTAACAAAATGAATGCAATTGTGTGTGTGTGTGTGTGAATGCGAATACATGCAGAGGAGGAGGAGGAGGTGATTGTTGTTAATTATTTCCCTTCGGGTAGATAGAGGAAATGAAAAGAAAAGGGTGAGAAGAAGGGTCACGGCTATTCTCTTTCGCTTCTCCCCAGGGAATACGGCGTTTGAGATGGGGAGAGAGACCCTTTAACGGTATCAAACAGCTTCACAAACATAATTTCACCTTGTGACCTTTACCACGTTGGTGTTTAAATAAGTCATACAGATTTTAGGCTGAAATCATTTAGAGCTTGTACTTGCTTTAAGCAGTTAGCAAATTTGAAGGGATTTGGCATTAGTGTATCAGCAAGTCGAGAGTTAAAAACGTGCTATGTTGTGCTGTCAGAAATTATACTGCTGCGTGCAAATTAATCAGTACTGCATTCAACAGAAATGCAAATTTATAGAATAAATATATTTCTTAGAAAAAAGGACTGTTCTCATGAAGTAAATGCTCTAAAGTTTCAAACCAATCACATCCCTTGTACACACTTTTAAACATTTGAGAACTAAATGGTCCTATTGGAGAAAATCACTGCTTAACAAGGACTATTTTAATAGATCTTTCTAATCTTCCATCATGAGGTGGTTTTCTCTTTCCTTTTTTTTTTTTTTTGGGTTGTTTTTCAAAATTGATGATCCACATGGAAAGTGATTGTGTTTCTGCGTGTGTTTATGTGCACACGTCCACATCTTGTCACAGAAGAACTGTGCAGACACATGAGTTGTAGCCATCAGTGGCTTGATCACATCTTGTCAGAGTCAGACCCCCCTCGGACTCGTAAACAAGCTAATCTCGTGTGTGTGTGTCTGCGTGTGTATATAAATGCATCAATGCAGTTTGTAGCAGGGTGTGTGAATGTCACTATAAGTTGTTTTTGCGTGTATGTGTGATAAGCTGTTTAAAATTCAGGGTAGAATGTCACCGATGACCATGACGGAGAACGCCGCAGGCTGATAAACTCAGCAGACGTACTCAGGATTGGCCTCAAAGACGGAGTGGGCTGGGCTTCACGGGTCCAGGATGATAAATAACTAGCTGCTGTAAAAGATTACATTAAGAAAGTGCAGCGTGTTAATATTCACGTGTGTGTGTAGAGTTAGCTTGATTGCATTTTCTGCATCTGTTGTACAGCATACGGTTTGGGGATTAAAGTATTGTTGGGACAGAAATTTAGAATGTTCCTGACAACAGGAAATAGATTTTAAGTGTTGTATTTTGTCACCTTTCACATCTGTTTTACAGATGAATGTATATGTGTGTATCCTGAATGCTTTACCATTGTTGGCAGGCAGAGCCTGCAGATAAGAACATGATCCATCGCCTTAATCAGAGAATTATTGTTATGGCCCCAATAATGCTTGCCAATCCCCTGCAGTGTGTGCATGTGAATATGTGTGTGTGTGTGTGTGTGTGTGTGTGCACACATGGTCCACTTAAATGTGTGTGTACATTGAATAAAGCTTGTAATTGTGCTGGCAGCTTTGCTGGCAGTGAAAGAGGAGGACGTTAGGAGCTTGTGGGTGTGCGTATGTGTGTGTGTGTGTGCACGCATGTTTATGTATGTGTGCCTGTGTATTTTTGAACATATGATCTAGTGACTACCAGAATATGCATCACGTGCTCAAGTGAGGAAATTTTAGCTCTTCCTCATAACTTTAAAGGACTCTTTGAAGGTTTAGACTTGGTTTAAATGTGAGATTTAGGTTTAAGATACGCGCGTGTGTGTGTGTGTGTGTGTGTGTGTGTGTGTGTGTGTGTGTGTGTGTGTGTGTGTGTGTGTGTGTGTGTGTGTGTGTGTGTGTGTGTGTGTGTGTGTGTGTGTGTGTGTGTGTGTGTGTGTCCACATATCAGCCACTAAACGATAAGTCATGCATTAGAGCGACCTATCTCTGTCCTCATCTTTTGGCGTACGTGGACACACGCACACACACACTCTTAATGAAATCACACAGCCTTCATATCATTGCTATCACAGAAAGATATAAACCCATTAGCGTTTTCCTTTGGGCATGGACACACACGCAGACACGCACAGGTTTATCATTACACGCTGTAAAGCTTTTCCAATTGTATTATCCCTCTGATGTTCTCTTCTCTGTTGTCTGTTCCAATGCCTGGGGTGGAGAGGACAGATAGGGTGGGTGCGTGTGTGCATGTGTGTGTATGCGTGTTTTAGAGAGAGAGAGAGATACGTTGAGGTTCTAAGTGTGTGTATTTTGCCACCCAGCACTGAAAACATATATTTGCCTTTTGTGTCCTTTGCGTGTCTCCATAGTTTTTGTGTGGTTTGCTGAGGTTTTGAGAGATCTTCTATGGACTCGTCTGTCTTCTTATAGTGAAAAAAAAATCTTGCTTTCTAAAACATTTTTAGTGTCATGAGGCAGAAAAGCTTTGTAGGAACTCTGTCAGCCAGAGAAACGTGTGTCAAAGGGGAAATTCAGACAAAAATGAGCCACAGGGGTGTTTACATTCCACAAAACTTACCTCACTTTAACATCTGCTTTAAAAAAAGTCATGCATTACTTGATTGATTTTATTCACCATTGGAGTGTTGGCTGTGTTGGCAGAGAAAGTTGTTGCTATGACAGGTTATTATTTGCTTCACTCCAGTAGTTTCTGGATTCTGCAGAAGCAGAGAAACAATAAAGACAGACCCATTATTTTTATTTTTGAGGTGAAATAGCCATGTGTTTATATTTTTGTGATCAGATATTTTAGAATTTCTAAACAGGCTAATGCTAGCCTTTTGTAGTTCTTTGTGATTCTGTTGTAGTTTCTAAATTAGGCTAGCTTCTTTTTGCCTCTTGTCCACAGATCGGGTTGGACTGACTTATATGTCAGATATGATTAGGTGCACAAAGTGGATGCATGACTCATGCTAGAATTATAGAATTGTATGAGATCATATTAGGATAATTGTCTTTAAATTTCTCCCTTCACAGAACTTAACAATTATTTGATGTAATTGCTTCGTGTAGTTACTTTCTTTAAACTTACAATAAAGTAGCCAATTCTAAAGCTGTCACAAATTTACTTTCAGACACTTTGCAATTAAAGCTTTGTGAACATTATACTCACATGTCGTCTACATAGAGACACACAATCTTACGGGGGCACATGGAGATCCCAGCAGTGGCTTCAGCTCCTGATGCGCTAACAAGCTCTCATTCTCCTCTCGTGGCCTTCTCTCCTCCTCCAGTCCCCATCAGTCTCAAGTGATCGCAGGAGGCAAACACCACCACAATGAACTGCGCAGCAGGAGAGAGGGGGATAGAAAAGGCCCGAAATGGAGATGGAGGGAAGAAACTGAAGAAGCTACGAACACTTTAGTCTCTCCTCTCCTCTCCTCTCCTCTCAGCAACATACACGAAAATTAGTTTCTGACACGACACAAAAGAACCTTTATAAGGGCCTCCTTTCTCCTCTTCTGCCTTTTTCTCCCTTTCATCCCCTTTTCCTTCCTTTCTTTTAATTTTCCCCTTTCTTTTCTCTCCAAAAAAGATATTTTTCCACTAATAACTTAATAAGCGGGGTCATCTGAAATTCGATTAGAGTCGATTTGGGCCGAGCTGGAAGGATGAGGTGTGTCGCCAGTTTTCTCTTCTTTATAATAGTCTTATTTCCTTTTGGAGTCAAATCCCACGCTGCAGAATTGAAACTAGGGAGACAATGTTGACCAATCTGCCGGCCAACAAATGATAATTAGAAGTGTAAATTATTTAATGTTGAGAAATATTTTGCAGGGATAATAATGGCTCATTATTATATATATTGTAGTTTGCGCGTGCTCGTCAGTATTACGGATCAACAACGCTGCTCGATAATAGTGATACTGGCATTGTGGTGTTTTTTGCACACACCTAACTGGCGCTCAAAGAAGTTCACATCTCTGCTCATGTGACACTGTTGCATTTGGAGGGCGTCCACCCCTGCCGCTCCTGTGTAGCAGAAAACTGGTGTTTTTGACATATTGACACAAGGCCATGGGAAGCAGCTTCATGCTGAGCTCCCGGAAGAGAGGAGCGGGTGAAAAGTAAATGGATGTTCTTGCTATTTATCTCAGCGGTGGAGCTTCCTCTGTGTATGTTTCCCCCTTTTGTTCTTTCTTTGTAGAATTTTTTTTTTTTCCTTTCTTTGAGAGTCTTTTAAGACTTTCCTTGTCCTGTGGTCTGTGTCTGCAGGTTCTGTGTGTGTGTGTGTGAGAGAGAGAGAGAGAACCTACAGTAGGTGCTGCTTTGTACAAGGAACTATACAAACCTGACGCATAATAATTTACTTTTCTAATTATGTTACATCCAAACACCCTCCCCCCCACAGCCCCCCAGATGAAGGGAGAGCCATGTAGGGGATCGGGAAGCAGGAAAAGGCAATGAAGAGTGAGATGACAGAGGTGTGAAAGAGACGCTGGCACGACACCACAAGTGTTTATGCTGCTCTCCTGTCGCTTCTCTTACACTCTGCATGGTGCTGCTGCTGGAATATTCTCCCTTATGTCTCACTATCCTCCCCTCTCACTTCCTCTACAGTTCTCACCCCTCATATCTGAATGGTGCACCTCCCTCTGACTTGTGTATGTTCCTCCTAGAGCAGACAACCCTCCCCCCACACACACACATGCACACACACACAAACAGGCAGTCTGTAATCACAGGCAAAATTACTCTGAAACAGTTTTGTTTTTAAGCTGGTGATATCTTTAGATTCTTTCAGTAAAAGGTCGTCCTGGCTCACCCGTTTTCTTCCTTTTAGCCAATACCCACCCTCCCCTTTCTAATTCTGCCAGTCGTAGTCTGTCCGTCCACTTTAGCGGAGCCATTTTTTTTATTGTTGTTGTTATCATTGTTTCTAAGTGGATCAGCTGCCATTAGACCTGAATCTTTCTCCTTCCGAGGCCCATACTCCAGCTCTCTAACCCAATAGCAAACCCATGGGCACAATTACAGACGGTAGACCCATTCACAGTGTGTACACACACACACACACACACACACACACACACACACACACACAAACAAACACACAGACACACTCGCGGACTGCAAACATCACACACAGATTTCATTCTGAAGATTCATCGGCCTAATCCCATCACACATTCAAACAAGGACACACACACTTACAGGGACAAACACACATTTGTGCCTGCACATAAGCAATCTTGTCAAACACACACACACAGCTTGCGTTTTAAAACCTGAGTTATTGGAGCTCACTGAGCAAATGATAATACTATTGGGAGACGATGGGACTGCGTTTGTGTGCGAGATTGTACCGTCAGCGTGTGTCATTATGTGGGGATGTATGAGTGAGGAGCAGAGGGTGAATGTCGTTCCATCAACGAGGTTATCTCTAATAAATGGACAGTTCACGTCCCAGTTTCCATTTACTCCTCTCTGCTGACACGCTGCATCGCTCTCAACCTGAAAAAAATAGCTGACACTTTGGAATTTGGTTACCTCCAGCAAACTGAAATTAAAGGGAGGTTTCAGACGGCATACTCCATTTATATTGTAGCATCATTGAAATCCATTTCCAGATTTGTCTTCGCTCGGTGGCTGTTGAAGTAACGCTGTTGCCGTACATTCATAGCCGGGGATTGTGTTTTACACCCCTTTGACCTTGACCATTAACATCAGCTACGAGGAGCGAGCGCGATACCTGGAAACCATCGTACAGCACCACCAGGAGCTGACCACGTTCGAGGATTACGCAGCCCGCGTCTACAGCCCCGCCCCCTGCTCACACCTGTCATCGGACACAGGTAGGACCCAGCATCCAAGAGCCGATCAGGCAGTAGACGAGTAAAGGGGATTTAAGTGTGAAGGGAGGACACTGAAACATATGGTACGTGGGGAAAAACAAAAAAAAAGCTTAGGTGCAAGTTTTGACCAAGTCAGTCTGTACAGGCCGTTGGTCTCTTATGGGTGTATTTAAGTCGCAGTTTTTAGGGACCCTTTCACTACCAGCCAAGCAGTGTGAATGAGTGTCATTGATCACTTTTGTTTTGCACTTTGTTCTTAACGGCTTTGTGTAAAATAACAAGGAAATATTTGAAGCTGAATAACTTCATACACAATAAGACGCTGTAACAAACCTCACATCATCTGACAGTATGTCGCTCTTTATTGTGATGTGTTTTTCAGCCCCAAATGTGGTTTCAAAGCACAGGATCAGTACGTTAAACGCATCAGCAGAGACCCCTGATGACTGAATGCTAGCAGTTATGTCATATTGTTCGTAGCAATATAATCTAAATAATCCTGTGCTCTGAAGCAAAACTGCTCATAATACTGCGAAACCCCCATCTCTCTCTCTCTCTCTCTCTCCCTCCCCTCTTTCCCTTTCTCTCCATTTTTCTTTCTCTCCCTCACCCCCTCTCTCCCCTCTACCTTTTCTTTTCTCTCTCTCTCTCCCTCTCTCTCTCATATTAACTTATAGGTCCCCCTTCCTTAACAGCACAATGATCAGACATTCTTGTCTCTTTTCTGTGTTTTTTTTATTTAATTGTTTCACCTTTTATTTCATTTTCTAAATTATTTTTGGATTTATTTTACTTGCCTTTGATTTCTTTTCATTTTATTTGCTCCTTTTCTTTACTTTTTGTTCCCTCCCTTCCTTTAGATCGTAATGTCTCACTTGCCTATAGTTAAAAGGTAAGCCTGGTCATGTGATTGACACACCCTCTTCTGATTGGCTCCTCCTGCTGACGCGTCAGCTTAACCTAAACGTGTCCGTCTTTCTTGGCCTTTTCTCTCCTCTCGTGGTTTCCACATTTCTAGCAGGTCTGCATGCATTTATAACTGTCTTTTTTTAAAGGAGGTGTCATTTTCAGCTCCCCCGTGGGTGTAGTTTGGTGCATCTTTACAAAGTCTAAAGCACAAGGTGACAAAAGAGAGATACAGGATAGATATATTTTTACATTTTTTTTTTTTATTCGTAACTTAAACTTTTCTGTTAATTAACCTGACTTTATTTAAAACTGCGTTTGAGTTAAATCATCAGACATGCTTCATGCAGAACTACACCGTGGTGGGATGAAGCCGAAACCTCATTTTAATAACGGCGTCAGAACTCATGTGGTTCCACTCACTCAGTGCGGCTCCTGTTTGTTCCCGTGTCGTCTCACACTCTCCTGGTGAAACCTGATGTCTTTCCTTTTGTATGCGCCTGTCACCCTGGTTCTGACGTGATGTAGAACTGTAGACAGTGCACACACACTCACTTTCAAACGGGTATGCATGTGTACTGTAGGTACACAAGTCTGAATATCGAAACTAACCAAATTTCTTCCTTCTCCATGACACAAATAAAAAATATGTAACTTAGTGGAAATGTCATATTCCTCATTTTAATAATAGATCTCCTAATAAGTGATGAACAGATGTTCATGATGTTGTGATGAACAGCATATGTGTACAGTGTTCTGTGTATTGTTGCTTTGTTCTCTTCATTTCATTCCATCCTCTGTTAAACGTAAAATGTTTGTTTTTATTCATTTTTGTGTTTTCGTTCTGTTCTCTCCTGCTCATCTGTCTTTTGTTGTCCTATTAAACCTTTTCTGTTGTTTTCTTTTCTCCTTTCCTTCCCTTTCTTGCTCTCTGGTGTGCCACCCTTTCCTCTCTCCTCCTCCTCCTCCTCCCGTGTAGAGGAGCACGGTGCTATGTATCTCATGGTTCCTAAGCCACTAGACAGTTTTAACCTGCTCAAGGTGAAGGGGAAGGTTCTGAAGCAGAAGGTCCTTCATGCTAGCTGTGAATGGTATGTATCACAGGTAGACGTGTCTGACTGAGGCTGGCTCACTAGAAACTACAGATTCCTGGACTGGAACAAACCCCTGTAAGTTTGTCTAAGTCCTGCCTAAATACTGAGGAATGTCAGTCAGAAACACAGTCATTTTAAGCATCATGAAGGTCTTAATTTATAGATCAGTATTTCTTTTCTATAAAGGAAAAGGTGTATTTGGAATATGTGACATTCAGTGACTTATTTCTGCATATAAGTAGACTGAGAAGATTATTGACAGACTTATCAGGCAGTTGTCAAGTAAGTGTTGCCCAAACCGCTCAGGGCAAAAACAAAGTGTCAAACCTCTGGTGTTAGCTTATTTATGCAGTGTTTGATCCGCTCCGTCGCACAGGGGTGAACAACGAAGAGGAAAGTAGAAAGTGGCAAATTGTCTGTCTGGCCCATCAGGTGTTTGTGGGAGCCAGGTTCATCTAGTGGTTTTAGGAACCTTTAACTCTTTTGTTTCATCTAAAAACTGAGCCAATAGAGCATCTGTCATCGGTCTGTATGTCATTTGTTTGACCTGTGTCTGTCTCATTAGGACATTAAGGATTTTGAGGTAATTTACTTGTCCCTTCACCTCCCCCCCCCATTCTACCCCCACATCATCTCCTTCATCCATGCCCCCCCCATGCCCTTCCCGCTTCCCTTCCACCCTCTTCTACACACACATCACCTTCATCCCTTCGCTTCAGGCTCCTGCCTAGAGATTCTTCGGGGAGAAAGTCCGGCACTTGGGGAGGCCGGGAGCGACTCTGCATCCCCCATGTCTCCTCGGACTAGCAAGAGCCGCATGTCCATGAAGCTGCGCCGCTCCTCCGGGTCGGCCAACAAAACCTAACGCAGCTCAGTTCAGACCAACACCTCGTGTCTGACCCACCACTCGGAATCTAAATCCACAAAGATGTCTCCAGAGCCGACCGTGCACACACACACACGCACACACAAAAGGTTGAAGAATACATATGAGAATATACAAGCTTTTAACAGGAAAACTGGGGGGAAGGGGGGGGGTCATTCTCAAACTATATCCTGCTTATAGCTGAATTTATCTAAAAGCTTTTTGCTGTCTAAAACCTTGTTGATTCGGTGCTGCAGCATGTTGGTCTGTGCCCCAGTCAGACATGCAGCCTCAGCAGTATTAGTACCCAGTAATCTGTGCCATGTGAGAAATTGCACAAACTCCAGTTTAACAAGGACTGCGTTAAAAAAAAAAAAAAAAAAAAGCTTAATCGTGCTATATTACAACTCCAAATCTTCAGTCTCTGTATGGTGTACTGGAGAACACTACTGGGCAAGCTGTATATTTGTACTATAGTTAGTTTCTGTGTGTACAGACAGAAACCTGTTTTATATACAAAGAATAAATTCAGATTAATTGTGTCTGCCTGAAGAAAGTGAGCTATGTCTATTTTTTTTAAAACATAAACTTAGATGAACTTTCTACTCAGTCGTCGAGTGTTGCCAACAATAATTTGGGCCAAAAATGCCAATATTGCAACACTCATTAGCCACAAATATCCAGCGTGTACGAGTCCAAAAGAACAAAACCCCTCACCGATCACAGAGCCTTGAGGGACGCCTCAGTGCAAAACCAGTATTAATAACAATGGAGGCATTATTTGTGTTGCAGACCAAACACAAGCCCGATTGATTGATAAAAGTAGATGCACTTGCTACTGAAAGCTAAGTTTTGACTGTATTCTTCTTTTCTCATCTCGCACTGATGACAGTTAAATTTTATTCTGTTTATTCATTTTTAAAGTGTTCTGGCCTGATCAAGAATGTTGCTGTAGACATCACACCTGAGTTACTTTTTCCATGATGCTTTATTTTCTGTATATCTCTACGTGTATGGCTATAAATATATATAGTAGTTAAATGAGTATGTACAGTGTGAGGAGGCTTGTTGTGTATATACTGTGATGTTGAGAATAGCTGCCAAAGCCAAACTGTGGTTGAATCTCAGTCCTCATCAGAATGTTTGACACTACCAAGATATCCTGCTTATGTGTTTTATATCCGGTTTGCACTGCGATCTGTATTAGCTCAAAGGTTCACCGCTGCTCGAGCTCTATTCTCTACTGGTTATACTGTCTGTACCGTCTTGAAGTGAGTTGTGAACAGGTTGAAGAAAGAAAGGTAGAGAGAGCTACGCCCAAAGAGAGAGAGGAGATCAATTACAGTTAAACATCAGTGGTTTTTGCTTTGAATTTCTTTTCTCCATGCTTTTATGTTTAGACTCACCCGTTTGAGTTCAAAGGGGATCAGCCTGTAATCGGAACATTTAACTAGCCGTAGCCCGTGCTGCTTCTGGGTTATATTTAAAAACCCACGTCTTCTTTCCGCTCAACATGCGGCTGGGTTTTCATTTTGCCAGTGTGGCCTTCGTGTCCAGTTACTGTGTGATTGAGGTTGGACAGAGTCCCTCTAAATTATTGCCGTTACAGTTGTTGCCAAGTCTGGCGCACCATTGATTGATCGAGCAATCCGCTCGCTCCATTTTACTCTGCAAACACTGTCTGGTAGAGGTAAACCAAAAACTCATGATGCCCCTCTCATGGTCCGTGAAATGATGTGAAATATTTTTTTATTGATTTAAAATACTTTTGTTTTCGTTTGAAAAGCCCAGTGTGTCGCAGTGCTAACACAGGAAGCTCGTATCTGTCTGCTTTGTAGTGACGGTTAAAACATCGAGCAGAGCTTGTAGATGGTCCGAGCGGGCAGATGCACTAAATGTGCACACGGCGTGAATTCGGGAAAACTGTGACATATGTAACAATACTGCATGAAATCAGTCCAGTACTAACTGCATGTGTTGATTATATAACAGCTGTGTCACAACACACACTCCTCCAACTATGCTACTGTCCGTGCCCGTCATGTCTTTCATTTTTTTCTTTTGACAGGCGATTAAGATGGAATTTAACAATAAACGGTTGTTTAACATTGACTCCGGCATGGATTTGTGTATTTGTGTGGTTTAAATAAGTTAATAGGACTTTGATTACTCTCTTCATTATCAACATTTATTGACAATTTAGAATAAATTTCACAACTTTAAACATATCAAAATAGTAACGTATAGGTTTCAGAGAACCACGAAGAAATGATCATGAAGGCCATTAACAAATATGGTGAATTAATAAAAAAAAAGTCTTTAGATTACTATTGGTACTAACATCAAGTGTTCCGATTAAGTATGAAAATATGTTGTAATAGTAAGTTTATGGGCATAATTACTATAAAAGGCATATCATTGTTAGTTTCTATTTTGTCATTTTTATGTTCACTGTACATGAAATATGCTTTGACGTACGACATGGATTCTGTCCAGTTATTGGCAAAAGAAAGGTCACTTTTGAAAGTAATAATTACAGCTCATACGTATATGGTAATGTAACATGCCTAAGCTCATGTATAACAAGATTATTTTGCCACATTTATGAAAACCAGAACTTAAGACATGCCCCATGTATGGGAAATAACAGGTCACTGCCTCAGCAACCAGACAGGAGAAATTATTCTTTTTTTTTTTTTTTTCCATTTCCAGGTGCTTACAGGCAGTAGTGGAACAATATTTTAACGGTAAAATTGCAGAAACTTAATGTAAGAAAACCTAGTAAATCTGTACAGAACACAAACGATATTTTCATTTGTTATTGTATTAATAATGGAAATAATATTGATAATAAAATCAATTCGTCCAAATGTAACTTTCTTCTAAAAGGTAGCGTCACATAATTTACAAAATGTCATGATTTTAGAACGCGTCTGCAGACATGGTTCCGGTTCCGCAGGCGGATGAATACGCTGGCTTCAGCACCATGGAGAGTTCACCTCGACCTTTCACGTCATTACGTTGCTTTTATTTTAACTTTTCCTGGTGTTGTTTTCCGCCTAGCTTTTTCCCACATGTACACATTGACTACTGGATATTTGTGTGTCGAGACAGAGGTTGACATTTACAGAGAAGCGGGGGAAACGGCTAACAACGACTGACTGAGCCTCTGGACGTGTCACGGTCTCACGGCCATCTGCAGCAGCATCACCTGACGGTTCTCTGAGGGGTGAGACTTGTTGACGTGTCTCTCGAGCCCGGGAGAACTGAAGAACGTGGACGGACAGTGCTTGCACGTGAAGATCTGCTGCTCGCCCTGTTCTCCAGGTGTGTGGAACACATCTGCACGGTGTCCCCCTCCCAACGCTCCCGCCAGCAGCTCGTCCCTCATGGCGTGCCACAGGCGGTGTTTGTCCCTGATTTCCGCCGACGGGAAGCGCGCGCCACAGAGGTGGCACAGGAACACCTGACCGTGGTCGCTGCCGGCCTCGTGCCCCTGGCTGTATGTGGAGGAGGGAGATGCCTGCGCTGATAGCTCGTGCGCAGCGAGGTGTTTCTTCAGGTAAGCCTGTCGGCGGAATTTCTTGCCACAGTAGCGGCACTCATAAACGTCTTCTTCAGGTAACGACTGGACAAACGGCACAACCGGGAGGGACTGCGGCTGCTGCGGGGGCAGCTCGGCGCGCTGCTCCGGGTTTCCGGTCAGTATCAGAAGACTTGATGGTGGACTGTCTGCCGCTCTCACCTGCTTCTGTAAGTCCAGGCAACTTTCCACCGGGGCTCTGTAATGGTGCGGGGGGTCGTAGTGCGTGGCCAGGCTGTCGCTGTGCGGGCTGTCCCGGGACCGACCGTGAAGCAGCAGCGGAGCCGACTCGCGCCTCATGCGGGAGCTGTCCATGGCTGCGTGGTGCTGGTTGGTGTTCCCACGCAGCAGCTCGTTCTCTTTGCCCTCCACGTCCACCAGCTGTCTCTCGTGTTCACCGATTCTTCGCGCGTCTTTGAAGGGTTGGCTCGCGTCTGTCAGAGTCTGGCCACCCTGGGTGTTTGCCGGACGCGGCTTGTGCCAGCGGCGGTGGGAAGCCAAGTTTGCGGGACAGCTGAAGACTTTGTCGCACTCGGGGCACCGATACTCAACGCGCACGATGCGGGAGCACTTGTGCTGCGCGAGAGAAAATGGGTCTGGGTACTCTTCCTTACAAAGCTGACAGATGAACTCCCTCAGAGGATGGTTCCCCGCGGGAACGCACGACTTCTCCCGTTGTCTCCTCAACTCGGGACTCTCCTTCTTAATTCGCAGACCCAAAACCGGTGAGGTCGTGACTTCGTCCTCAAAGTTAAGTTTCCGGTTTACTTTAGGTTTCTTTGTCGTGTTGTGCGCGGTCTGTTTGCCGTGCGCGCTGCTGGTCAGTCGCTGATCCTGCTCAAGAAAAGAACGTTTCCTCGCTGCGTGATGTTTCTCCTGGTTGAGCACCGTCAGTGGAGGAAACATGTGCCCATGACCCGGCTGGTACTTCTGCTCTTCGTGCCTGTAGGACGGCTTGTGGTGGCTGCTGCTCGCGAAGAATCTCTCGATGGAAGGAGAAACTGGAGTTGGAGTGGAGCTCAGAAGGAAAGGCAACTCCGCCGCCTGGGATGATGTCACACACCTGCCGGGAAACAACGACTGATTTTGTCCGTCCTCGTGTTGCTCCAAAAGTCTCGTGCCAACCGGTTTAACGGGACTACAAGATTCTGTTAGGGTCAAGTCTTTAGTGGGTGGGCCAGGAGTGGGGAACAAGTAAGGGAAGTGACCGTCCGGGGTTAAAACATCCACCTCGCTCACCTGTTCCTCGGTCTCAGGGAGCTGTGCGCGCTGGTCCGCCTCCGCTTCCAGTGCGGACTCCACGTGCGGGTTCCACGTCTCTCTGACACGCACGGAGTGGAACACCGGGAGATGCTCACCAGGATGTTCCAACAGGGGCTGATTCAGAAGGTCGCGCTGCTTCACTGTCGGCGGATTTGTCACATCAGGGATGTCACAGCTGCTTTTGTCACCGTCGCAGAGCGCAGGTTTGCTGCTGGTGTTACTTCGCGACCGATAAGTCCCCGAACAACGCCGGGTCCTTTTCACCAGGAAACCTCGAGGCATGGTTTAGTTGCTCGGCGCCTGGCACCACCGGGTAGGAGGAAAATCAACCCTTGTCCAGAGCACACTTTCAAATAGAGCTTTGAAGAGCAGAGTGACAATGAGAGAGAGAGCAACAGAGAGAGAGAGAGAGAGAGAGAGAGAGAGAGCGGCCTCTGTGCTGCGCATGCATGTGTTTACGTTTGTCTCAAGCGCGCACACGCAGGAGTTTCAGAGAGTCGGTGCTGATGCCACAGGCCATCACTCAGTTTTTCAGATTTTGAAGTGAACATTTTAAGTTGCGTTTATTTATTTATTTATTTATTTTACCTAAACAGAACGAGGTTCACTGGCGAATAAGAAGAAAATTGGCCATATTTGTAAATTTAACGAAAAACTAGTCCACGAGTTGCAAGGACTTTGGGAGTAAACCTCGAGTAGATATTTGTGTCATATGAAAGACATGCGTTAATAAGCTTTGGGTTGGACGTCACTACAAAAACATGAAAAGTAGACTGAGTTTTAATATTCTCTTATTAATGTGTGTGTGTGGGTGTGTGTGTGAAGAGAGTCATGGGGTGTGAGATACAGATCATATCTTTACGCCCTCCATTGTCAGCATGTGTCTGCTGGGACACTTTAGGAATATTCTCTCTCCTTTTCCGCCTGTGTGTGTGGTCGTGAGGCACTATTCACACCGGTCCTCCCACTGGAAGCTGTTCTGGCTGATAAGAGATCGGAGGGAGGTTCATCCATCCATCCATCCATCCATCCATCCATCCATCCATCCATCCATCCATCCATCCATCCATCCATCCATCCAACCTCTTCCCCCGGGCTTAGGCCGGCCCCTTCGCCCGGGCAAGGCGGTCGGTAGCGCGGCCAAGTTTGCAAAGGCCAGCCGGCGCTGGTCCCTGGAAATCAATCAAGGCAGGGGTGAGCGTGAGAACGAGCTTAAGGGTCGGGCTGGCTTTACGATGGTCCCCTGGGGAACAGAACGGAGAATTAAAAAAAAAAAAAAAAAAAAAAGAAAAGAAAAGAAATGAGCGATAGAGGCTCCAGCAAAGACGCCAATCAAGCTGCAAACATCCTGGATCATGGCCGCTCCTGGTAAATGTCAGCTGCTCAGTTCTAAACGCTGACTGAAATATTACAGAATACCAGAAGGAAAAACAAATCAATAGACAAACATTCGACAGAGGAGGCTTAATTAAAAGTAAGTCAAAATTATTCCGTTATAAACGACACATTATGGCCACATTTTCCTTCCTAAAAATAGCTCCCCTCTCGCGTGTCAAGTAAATACATTTTATGAATTTACCTGCCAATATCAAACATTATTCCTCTATAAATCAATACACATTATCGCAGAAAGTACAGTTTGACGTTTATTATTTCATTGAAACGTTTGAAATGTCATAAATGATAAGAGGACTGAAAAACTCATGTAGCTTTTAGAAGATTAAAAAACCGGTTTTATTCAATGGTCTGTTAGCCATGGATGCTCTGAGGACATCTGTCTGTGTGTGTGTGTGTGTGTGTGTGTGCAGTGAGGTGAATAATCAACGGAGACTGTTGAAGATGACTATTGATCTGTGCTTCTCAGTCACAAGTCTTTAAGTACCGCATTGTTACACAGTTCTGTCTGTCTGTCTATCGTCGGAACTGAATTGTTAAATTTATGATGATCTCTCAAACGATAAAAATTAAGGATAATGTAGATAATTTCTCTTGATCTCTCTTGTGTTAAACCTTCATCCATCAAAGTTTACTATTTGATATTAGTAACAAAATAGTCAGTTTAATGCGAGTTCTTCCCAAACGCTACTGCTGTCAGGAAAGCGGTTAAGTGCTGCCATCTAGTGGAGGATGTCAACTTTACGACTGTAGGTTGTTTTTGCGGACGCAGCCGTCAGTTTTTCTGTTATTCTTAACATCCTCATTAAATGGTGTTTCATTTAAACGCATCTTTAAATTGTAAACTTAAAAATATTACCAGTAAAATGCCATTCAGACACAGTCACTACATTTGGGCTAGTTATTTTGTAGTGTTACATGTAAAATAACTGTGGTGGTTACTTGATTTTTCACTTGTTGGTTTACAAATAGAAAATGGCAAGGAATTTTAATCTTTATATTTTAGTTTTTTGGTTGAATTGTTTTAAATTGCTATATAGTCAAGTTACACTTTCAGTCCATTTTGTTAGTTATTCTGCAGGAAGCAGGAAACAGAAAAAAGGGGAAGCAGGTAAACAAACAGGTCAGAGTTGATAGAGGGTTTCTTCTTTCTGTCATGTTTTATGCTTTTACATTTTCATACAGTCACACTAGATCAGATGAGTTATTGTTCACCTTGACATTTAACCTGAATCAATATACAGTGAGGCTGAATGTGTCATTCACAATGACTCATTCAGAGTTGTAAATTGATTTTCACGACCAGAATCTTCTGGGATTTCCACTGGTCCACACACACACACACACACACACACACACACACACACTGTACATGCATTTTAACTGTAATTACTCAGCAGAATGATGACTGAAGCTAATTATTCAGCTTGGTATCATGGATGGATCCAGGTTGTAAATCATGTCAGGTAAGGGCAAATCAGATTTTTTCTTTTTTTTTATTTAGAAATGACTAAATTATTCTGCTGAGAAAAAAAAATGAATACTCACACACATATACACACACACACACACACACACACACACACACACACACACACACACACACAACCATTCTTTTGAACTCTGATGTCAAGGTTTTGTACAGCCAGATGAAACTTATGATTGATCCTTACAGACAAGCAGCAGTAAAATCATTCCCCTGAGAGCAGATCTGTCACACTCCAGTATCCCTGAGTTCTAGTTTGACCAGACTCCACCCATTAATAGTTTTTCTTACTTGATGACTGCTGACATGAGTAGAGGCAAAGAAATGCCAAACACCCAAGAATAACACTAAATACTCATAGTGGGAAAAAATCCTCCATAATCCATAATTTCCTTCATCCCTGACAGTAACGCTACTGGATTCCCCTCTGCTAGTCAGATGGATGGTGCTGCCAAACAGATGAAGATATAATGTGCTTCTGGCCAGAAATGTACTCTTTAACCCATTTGCCCATAAACTAAACACAACGTGAAAATATCAAAATATAAATGCAATCTGAAATATTGCAAAAAAACAACAACAAAACAAAACAAAACCCAGATTGCTTCTTTTTAAAACTGTGTGCAGATTTGTACAACAGCTTTGTTTCCTTCTTGTCCTTCAGTCTCTGTGCATTCCTTTCCTCCATTCATCTGCCTCAGTGCGGTTCAACCGGGGGTCGTTGTTTTCCCTGGGCAGCCAAAGCTGGCTGTGAGCTGCAGTCTGGACACAGAATATGCACTGAAACAAAACAAAACAAAACAAAAATCAACTGTGAATAGCCCAAGCGGCTTGCATTGTTTGTCCACTGAACAGACCTTTTAGTTCTTTCATCAGAAACTCAACCCAAAACGAGACAATCTGATTGACCTTTAACCCAGAATAGTGTCAAAGAAATCTAACATCTTTACAATCTACAACAATTAGGCCAATTGGGCTAAGGTGTCAAACATGAAAAGAACAAAATGTGCTGAGAGCAAAGCCAGAGCTTCCCTGTTTTACTGGTCATGCAGAGAGAACAATGGAAGTTAACGCGTGCCTGGAGTTTCCCTCAGACTGCCAGAACATCACGTTCAACCTGCTGTTTGTTTTCACGCTGACATGCTACAGTCTGGCTGGGAACTTGGAGTCCTTCCATCCTTTCTACAAAGGAAGTAAACGAGTTATTTGATATTGGGGTTATTCTAGGCACGGTGGTGAGATCAGCGGGGATTTAATCCCCTTCCCAGTAAAATAAAGTTAGCAGTGGCACTGCTCGCCGCGTTTAACCCTACAGCGTTAGGGGGCAAAATATCCAGCACACAAATACTTAAAGCGGAGAGACATTTTTTACAAGGTGCACAAGATCTAAATGCAGCAGGGAAACTCCTGTCCATGTGGTTTAAGATATTATTTATGGCATGACAGGCAAACCCAGATTATGCTGTAACCTTGGGTTAAGCCGTCTCGCTGTTGCTGCTGCCCCCATTGGTGTTCGAGGACCTGTTGAGCAAGATCTGCCTGCGTGAAGTGATTCTGCAACCGTGGTGCAGTTTCAGGGCTTTCCGTGCACACATCCTCCCTTTGCTCAGGTCAGCATGGACATGCACACGACCACAGGGCAAGCAGTCAAAAGAACCCAGCGTTCAAATTAGCCGGATTGAATGAATTCAGTGTCTCAAGCTCGCACATCAAATGAAACACAGCACGTCACGGTGGATGTGTTGCAGCTTTGTTGTGAAACATAATAAACTAAAACTTTCCCAACCTCCCCGTAAGAAAATAGATGTGATGATGCTGAAATTTGACACTAAAAAGTACCGGCCTGCATGCACTGCACACGTTGTATTGTAGGACAATATTAGACACGGTGCATGGAGAATTATCTGATAAAAGTACAGTTTTTACAGTGTTTACACTTATCTTCAAAGTGACTGAATAGTCACTTTAGTTATAAATAGAGCACATGAAACGTACTATTTTTTCTTTTTAAAAAGTACCTTAAATGCTATTATATTGCTTTAGTCTAGGCTACACATGCCAACACTGGTATGCTCAGCTGGAGAGTACTGGGCATAAAGAAATGCGTTTTGCAGACTGTTTCTGCAGAGACCTGACTCGAGTACTGCAGCAAGCTGCCTTACAGCCCGTCGCGCTACTCGTGACAGTGCGTGGAGTGTATTTATGTAGCCGGACAGAAATCCCCCGCTGGAGCCAGCAGGCTGCCTTCTGTTATTCTAGTGACAGTTTTGGTGGAAATCCCCCGCCTAGTCCTAAGCTCCGCCCCTCTGCAGAGGACATTTACAGACTGCTTTCCACAACTCCGTCAGACGAAAAAAGGAAACCAAGCGCGCCTCGTCTGACCATGGACCTGCACAGGACCAGCATTTTAAACCAGATGGATTATAGCCGGGAGTCTAAAGAAGGGAAGCCGACTCAGGCGACGGACGAGCGCCTCGACAGCGGCTTGGACTCGCTGAGGGAGGAGGAATACCAGGCGGTGGCTGCGGAGATCCATCGGCTCCAGGTTGAATGTGAGCCTCCGCCGCACAAACAAGCTCCCGCTGTAACCGGGGAGCTGCACGAATGGAAAACACAGATCACGGAAGACGGAGACACGTAAGTTTGCCGGGAAATCAGCTTTGGTTTCACCGCAGTTGGTATTTTCAGAAGATGAGGTTGTGCATGTTGGAACCATCTTTGAGGGAAACTCGATCTCCTTTTCTGGGGGAGGTCTTCCTCCATAGCATGTTATTATCGTGAGGCAGGCCCCGGCCTACCGTCGTCCGGACTCGGCTTTAGCTCGAAAATAGCTCATGAAAAACACGGCTATAATCGCACGGTGCTTGCGTTCGGGTGTTTAAAAAGGGCCCAGGGAGATATTGGACGTAAACAAAAGGCTATTATCAGCAGGGAAGCTACCATGGCCGCGGGTCAGGTTGGGAAAGTCCCAGGCGCGCCGCCGAGGAATCCAACCGCTGCGCGCTCCCGTGATGCTTCGTGAAGGGGAAAAAGTGCAGAAACGAGACACGCAAAAACACGGATCTGGATGTTACCTAAGTTGTTTTTTTGTTTATTCAAGCACCATTTTCATCCGCCTAATATATAATATTTAGACTAACTTAATCAAGGAGATCGCCTCAAACAGTCGAACTTAAAAATATGATTTAAAAAGTGTGTATGTTAAGACATTAAAGGGAGAATCTTTGATTAATCAACTTCAAAGATACTGAGGCATTGTCATAGTTTATTTATAAATCCTCTGCAGGAGTGTAAGAATTTTTCTAGCTTTTGTCAACAATATTATGCATCAGAAACCAATAATTAATGGCAATTAAGAGCAACTTTTTGGTTGCTCACAGGTCTAATGTGTGTCTGGTGATTTGCTGTAGGAAATTTTGCATTTGCTTTGTAGATGAGAACTGACCTTTTCTGATGTGACTGTCTGCAGGCTGCTCCACCTGGCCATCATCCACGAGGCCAGCAACTACATCAAAACGATGATTGACCTGTCTCGCAACACAGAATTCCTCAACGTACAAAACGACCAAAGACAGGTGTGTGTGCCGCACTGGTCTCTTCTCAGGCTTTTTTTTTTGTCATTTTCCCCATTTGCAGAAGTAAAGGTCTTGTTTTTTCCCTCTCAACCCAGACTCCTCTCCACCTGGCGGTGATAACAAACCAGGCGAACGTTTGTCTGGACCTGTTGGTGTCCGGCTGCGACCCCACGCTGGTGGACGACCACGGGGACACGCCCCTGCACATCGCGTGCCGCCACGGCAACCTGCTGTGCTTCAGCGTCATCACTCAAAACTGTCAGCCGGAGCATCTGTGCAGGATGATGGCGGCCTGCAACTACCAGGGTGAGACCCTTGTGCTAAACACTGCAAACACAGCATCAGGAGGGTTGTGCGCCAGGCTGTATACTGGTTCAACTGGTGTAGCATTGTTCTAAATTCACAGTATTTGTCAGCACCACGTTGCTCCGCCGTGTTGAGCATCAGTGCGGCTGAGAACAGACCTTTTTTTTTTTTTCCTTCCCCAAACAGTAAATATCTGCCCACAGCGTCCTCATTTAGGTTCAGAGTTTCCAGGCTCACAGTCAGTGTGAGTTTAAAGGGCTGATCTGGGGTCAGTTGTTGAGCTTCTGTTGTGATGGCTGTTTTCAGGTCAGAACTGCCTCCACCTGGCCTCAGTCCAGGGTTTCCTCTCACTGGTGGAGAACCTGGTGGATTTAGGAGCGGACATTAATGCACAGGTAAAGGAAGCGCACGCTTGCACGCTGGCCTTCCCGGTCCTTTCACACCCTTTCTTACCAGCCCTGCTGCGTCTTGTAGGAACAGCGGAACGGTCGCAGTGCGCTTCACCTGGCGGTGGATCAGCAGAATCTCTCACTGGTCAGACTGTTGCTGAACAGAGGGGCAAACCCCAACCTGGTGAGCTCCGGCGGTCACAGCCCGTACCACCTCACATACGGCCGCGATGACGACGACATCAGGAAGGAGTTGTACTCGATGACCGATCCCGACCTGAGGGAGCTGCCTGACAGCGAGTTGGACGACAGCGAGGAAGAGGAGGACGAGGCGTCTGACGAGGAGGTGCGTGCGCGGCGAAGGCCGAGCTGCTTTCGTCGGCGGACGTCGGCAGGTTGTAATAATCTGTGTGTGCGTTTGCAGGTGGGCTATGATGACATTCAGTGGAACGGACATTAGCAGGACGTCCGCCAGCACGACGAGAAGGTTACAGAGGCTGTGACGATGACTGTAAAGGACCAGAGCGTGTCTGCTGCTTCCCGCCCGACAGGCTGGCGGCCGCAGCGCAGACACGAAAGCCGACAAACCAGACAAGCAGGCAGCTGAGAAGGAGAAGCGAAGAAAGACTGATGGCCAAATAACCCAAACGCGGCAGCTCCAGGCTGCAGGAGGAGCGCGCCGAGACGGGAACGCTGTACACGGCGCATTGTAGCGCCGCGTGAAAGGATTCCTTCGTCGCAAATAAAAGAAAGAAAAATCCCAACGTCCCTGTAACAGCTCTGTTGTATGATAGTGTAAATGCTGTGTATACGAAGATGTATTTTTTATGGAAGCTGTGAATGTGTACAGTTGAGCAGGTTGTATATGTGAGGCCACAAACAGTCCAGCACACTCCGGTTAAATTAAAACAAGAAATACTCACGTTTAACAGTCATGTCTTTTTTTTTTTTTTTTTTTTTTTTTTTTTTTTTACTTTAAAGGACTTCTGTTCACATGTGCAGCCAGATTTTAGCATTCTGTGCTAACAAGTAAGAGCCTTTACTAAGAAGTCAAAGCCAAAATGATGTTTAGAATCCTCAGCTGACTGTTGAAGCAATGTTGTGAGTGGGACTCTGACAAGGGGCTCTCGTCTCCCTCCATAGCTTCTCTGCCACCGTAATAATCACCTGTTTGTCTAAGAGATCCAAAAAGACAGCGCCGCCGTAGATACAATCACTACACAAGTGACATGGAGCTGCGCATCATTTCCACAGTGAGGCAAGGCTGTGATTATGTCTGAAATGACTTTGTGCTGTCGTCAGAGAGTCTGTGCACGGAGCGAGGCCTCCGTCAAAACATGGCATTAACGCGGTGAGCTTCAGTTCAAAGTGGCCGATCTTCGTTTCCATTTTAATGTATGTCACAGCGCTCCCACCAAACAAGGAAGTGGCGGCAGGCTGGATTCCAGTCTCAGATAAGAGTCTGGGGGAAGTTTGTGTGTGTGTGTGTGTGCTCCTGTACTTGCTACATACTCAAGTACTCATTTACTAGCAAAGTGAGGACGTCTTTGGCTGGTCCTCCCAACTTTAAAGGACTGTTTGAGGGTTCAGTCTTGATGTTAAGGTTAGAATTGGCTTTAAGGAAAGGGTTAGGGTAAAGTCCTCACAAAGACAGAAGTACAAGGATGTGTGTGTGGCCTGGGGCCTCTAAATGAGGAAGTTTTCTGTCAGGGTGGAGCCAAGAAGGAAGAGACAGGAAATTCCCAGGAACAGAACGCTCAGCTGTTCGCAGCATTCCTGCCGCTCATTCCTCCATAGAAGGGAATTTCTTCCAAAATAGCCGAGCAGCAGAGAGAACAATGTTTTCCTTCAAGTGGCCCTGCAATACCTGCACGCTCACGATGGAGATTAGCTGACATCACATCGGGGCTACAACTAGAACACAACCTTGATCACGCTTAAGGGCTCCTTCGCTGTGGCTCTGCACAAAAGGTCAGGCTTGAATCAGTTTGCAAACATATCAGAGAGTTTTATCTTAGTTTCAGCTGGATTTTATAACAAGATGGAAGACAGGAAATCTTAATCTAAGAAGCAAACTCAAGAAGAAACAAAAAGGGGAAGGAAATAAATAAAACAGACGGTAAAGCTGACTGGAATCAGCAGCAGAAAATCCCTGTGATTTTTTTCTTTTATGTTAATCTTTTGTGTAATGCGTCAGAACATAAATATTATTGTGGAACACGGCACAGTGAGGCCTTTAAAGTGGATGGATAAATGACAAACATGTGGCAGCCAGCTAACACTGGAAGCCCTGTTGAGACAGCGATGCCCTTTATCCCCACATCCAGTCGGAGCTGCTGTGGATGTGCTGCTGCCATCCTTTCTGAGTCTCCTCTTCTTCTCCGGCAGCTCTGAGGTACAGATTGGCCTCCCTTGGTGCCAAAGAGGTGCGGCAAGATTGGACGGTGACATTCCAGGTAACAGGTGCCGCAGCAGCTATTTCCTCGTTCTGGGCCTGGTCAGGTGAGCATCATTATCAGATGGCGGTTGAAACTCGGACATTCGTTGCTGAGTCAGGGTCAGGGGTCCTTAGACCAATAGCGCCACCTGTCGGCAACAGTAAGCAAGCCCTTTGTGACTGATTTATGTGGCTTTGAGGCTGTGATCGGTGTCCAACCTAACGGCTGTGATGACTCGGGAGTTTTTGGTTGCCCGGCTTCGGCTTTAATCTTTTTTTTATATTGTAAGGCATTAATTTGGGAGCCTGCGTTGGTGTGTTTTTGTTTTATATTTTTGAGTAGTGTTACAAAACGTCTGTCTGGAACAATGGTTAGGCTTTGTTGAAAAGGCACAGTCTTGATCTTTTCCCGGTAGCTAACATTGTCTGACAAATGAGACACCCAAATTCCTACAATTGAACGAGACCACTTCTACAGGAGAATCAAACAACCGTCTCAAACAACCGTCCGCCCGAATGATGTTTAAAATAACTTTGGACAGGGATTTTTAGCATTCCACCCTTTAAAGCCCAACAGTCATAACACAAGCCAACATTCTCTGTAATTTTGAACAGATGCGTGACATTCATGGCAGCCAACAGCTTATCCTCAAGACAAAGCCCAATTCAATCAAAAAACAAAAAAAAAAAAAAAAAAACAACTTTACACAAGACGCAGCGTCCAGTCACTCAGCCAACATGCCGTCAGGTCTGACCACACGCCTGGTGGAGACGCACAACACAAACTTGGGTCTTCCGTGTTTATGTGGACTGACTGGGACTTTCTTTCAGCGACGACCACAACACAGTCCCTCCTCAGCACCACAACAGAGGTCAGTCCACCGTGGCGGAAGGCTTTTAGGGATTACTCAGCAAACACATTAAAAGAAAACAAAACAAGGGTTGTGGGCACATTCTTTGAACCTTTAATGTCCAAACGAGGCTGTTTCACGTTTGCCTCTGCAGTAATATTACGATAAAGATCTTGGATTTCACTCATTCTCATCGTGCCACGCTGTCAACATTTATTGACTGGGTAGATGTCTTCCGGGTAAGGACGAGATGGGGAAATGTCCCATTCTACAGTTGCAAGAATAAACGCTGCTGCGAGGTGATAAAAATCAGGTCCTTACCCGCCCAGAAATAATGTTTCAAAGTAAAGGTTTTCCTGTTCCGCCCAGACATCCAAGTTACATATCATTAACATTTTATTTATAGGCTGCCAGGTATAATATAGGCTTGGGTTATGTGTGTGCAGCTTTTTTGTGTCTTTTGGTGAGACAGAGCCATCGCTGTGGGACTTCATACGTGCTCCTGTCCTGTGTGTCGTCGTAGGGAATATGCCAGGAGTCCTCTGAACTCTGGACAATGGTGTCATAGCTGGGGACCTTCTGAAAAACACCAACCGGACATCATTCATGGATACGTTCATGCTTTGGCCCCCCTCCTACCCCCTCCTCCCTTTTTTATTCTATTTCTCACCAGGAATCGGACCCTCCTGGCAGCGGAGACGGATCCATCCACAACCATCTGATGGCCTCGCTGCCACTTGAAGAAGAGCTGCCTGGTGGCTCCGTCCGACAGGCAGGCCTTGTGGTCCCGCATCAGGTCTCTGCTCACAAACCGACAATGGTTCCCAGAGTGCAACGCGGCATAGAGGAGGAAGGGGTCGTCCTCCGATCTGAAAGACAAACATCAAAGGCACAAACGATTCTCAGTTAAGAACAGAAAATCTGCATACCACAGGAAAAAGTCCGAAAATGCCAGGCAGGACGCTCACATGTTTTCAGTAAAGAAGCAATGAGCCTTCTGTTGTATCAGGTTCATGTCGAGTCTGAGCCAGGACTTGGAGGGCCGCAGCATGTGTTTCCTTCCCAACACCAGAACGGTCAGGCCCTGATGTTCCAGCTCTGAGACCACCGCCAGCAGCTGAAGCAGACAAACACACTGACACCTTCTGTGGCAGAACCTACATCCACCCTCTGCTCTACAGTATTAGTGATGCCTTTAACAGCATTCTACCGCTCATATCCATTCCCATCGACCGCAGCAGATAAGCATATGTACGCAACCCAAACATAGAACATTGCCCTTCCTTAACTAACCCCATTAATAATTAAATGATTCATTGCAACATCGGGGCAAAAAGGTGAAGTGTTCAGTGTACTTTCTAATGCAGACTGTGAGTGGTTGCATGCAGACAACCTGGCGAGACAGGGTAGGTGATATTAAAATCAGGTGTTGGCCAGTTTCAAAAGCACCTCCTACACTGATGTGCTCATGTGCGCTGCTGCATTAGTCATTCTGCAACTGACAGAAAAACCCCGAGGTCGAACAAGCGCGCACATGGGAAGAAACCACACAAATTGAGACGTAACTATCACACAGCCGCTTCTCTGAGTGGATCCCTTTCATTTGAATACGGTGTTGTGGCGGCATGTGCAGCTGCGTGTTTTTCGTACCGTCTCCGACTGCCTGCTTTTGTCCTTGTTGACATTTGCAACATTGAGTCCATCGACCACCACGTCAAAAGTGGGCTTCCGCTTTACAAAGGACTTGAAGCGCTCCAGCTCCTGAACAGAACAGAGGAAAACAGACAGAGACGGACTGAAAAGAAAGGAAAAAGAGGAGAGAGCAGCTGAATCTGTGGGTGCTTTTCTGGGAAAATATTAAAGGCAATACAAAAAAAAATAGTAATGATGGCTCCTCGGGAAAAAAAAAGCAGATATTCCAATTTATCTGCTGCTGTCCTTAAATGTGAGATTCTGTTTAATCAAAAAGTTATGTTGGTCTGGTAAGAAGTTATTCAAATCTTTTATCTATTGCTAATAACGTGCGATACTGAAAACGTAGAGGAACAATATGCTGAAGCCATCAGGGGCTTGTTCCCACCCTTAAGGAGAGCATCTGAACATCTACTGGCCTGTGTTCTCTCTGACAGACCAAAGAATTACCAGTAAAATACTGGAAATCGAGCTGGACATTCCTGTAGAGAGCAGAAAAGTCGTTAGCATTTCCCCCTTGGACAGTTTTATTATTAGTTGGCTCAGTAGTTCTTTAAGAACTGAAGTTAATATGTTACAATCGTATACTGTCGGTTTTGCGAGGCCACAGAGCCATAGAAGGAAAGTGATGTTACACCTTAGAGAGGTGTGTGAATAGTTTCATTTTTAGATAAAGTAAAAGCAAAAGGCTGTTGTGAATTCCCCCGGATGCCGACTCTGACTGTGTGAAAGAACGAACGCACAAAATTGGATCTAACAAAGGCCAGAATATTACAAAATTCAGCTTTACCGCAGCAGATAGCAGCAGATATCCTACCCACACCCACAGTCTGCCGCCTTACATACTCCCTTTGCTGTTTTACCAATGTTAAAAATGATTTGAGAGAAAGATGATGAAGGAGATGTCATTGTAATAAAAATAAAAAAGAAACCTCTTGGAAAAAAAGAGGCAGAAAGAGAACAGATGGAAGATGAGACAGATGGAGAGAAAGTCCAGCATAATTGTCCAGGGACTTTCCAGAGCTGATATGTGAAACCAGCTCATTGTGCGGCTGTGGATAATATGACTGCTTACACACATGCACACGCGTGCGCACACACGCGCACGCATGCACCCTTATGGTAAGAATGCAGGTTATGCATGCGTGAAGCAAATTTACATGTTAAAATTGCCATTTTCCATTGAGCTAACTTAACATCTCTTGTTACGCTGTGGTGTGTTGGCAGAGAAACACACGGCCTGTAAATGAAATCCATCTCAGAGGCTGTTAGTTCCGAATAAACCGCTGCTCCACAATGTAACCCGAGAAGTTCCATTTTCCTTCTAAAAATGCCAGAATATCAAAAAATATGACCAATTGTTGGCAACTCCAGGACAGCGTAAACTACAGCAAATGTTGACATTTCTGCTAAAAGGGAAGTTAAAAATAGTGGAACGGCGACAGAAGATGGTTTTCTGGTGGGACGGTGCAGCGTCCAAATGCTTCACATGATCTCCGCTCTGTTATGTCTGGACAAGTCCACCATAGACAAACACAGCTCCTCTTCATCACTGTGCTGAAGCTCAGCCCTCCCTCCCTTCCGCCTGTGACTGAGGCTTCACTGTCGATTGTCTTTGGTCCTGTGTGTAAAGAGCACGCTTGTGCGCCTTCAGCGGTCCGTCTCTGAGTGTGCGAGGTAGCTGTGGTCCAGACTGCTGGTGAGCCACACGCTGGAAATCCCCTCAATTCACCCAACAGTTGGACCCACAAACGCACCCGAATATCAAGAACAACGGACTGCAAACGCTATTTTTGGTCCCCAATTACACATGGCCGATTAATGAGATCCATTTTGCTGTGTTTTTCCCCCAGACTATTTCAGATGAATTCCATTCACTTTGAGTTTATTGAAACAGGAATTGTACTTTATCCAGTTCATTCCAGTCCAATAAAAAGCTTGAGTCCTCCATGTAAGACACAGTTCTGCCTTCTCTTTCTTTAATTCTTTTTGAATTTCACTTCAAAGACTGCAAACAAGTCTTTTTTACTTTGTTACATTACTTGGCTGATTTAATAGCGAAGGTGCTGTTAATATTAATGCCGCCTGGAGTCATTTCACTGATGTTCCTACAGATTGTGTTGCAGTTTAGAAACTACGCAAATTAAAAAAAGAAAAACAAATTTTCAAGACATTCTGGCTGACAGATTAATAATTAAGTACTGAATTAAGTACTTAATTAAGTACTGAACAGTTTTACTGGAACGAGATGCAGTAAATATCCCAGTTCAAGTCAACATGATTCTGCGTGTGTAACAATGGCGCCACCTAGCAGAAGTTAGAGAAAGTAGTCCAAACGTCCGGGCTCCAAAATGACTTTTTAACGCATAGAACTTATTATGACTCGAAAAATTACAATTTTTAACGTCATTTGTCAAAACTGCCAATATTTTTAGCCATTTTGGTCAAATCAAATGGTGTAGACAACCTGTTGATACTACTATAAATTCATAAATCACATCTTTAAAGGGATGTTTCAAAGCCAACACTAGTTTTTATTTCCAGGCTAGAATTAGGTTTAAAGGTTAAGGTTAGGGATTTAGCTGTGATGGTGAGGGTAAGTGGCTGTGAAGTGCATTATGTCAATGAAAGTCCTTACAAAGACAGGAGTGTGTTTGTGTGTGTTTGTGTGTGTGCGTACCTCAGGTGTGGTTTTGGTAAAAACGTCTCGTCCTTGAATGATGTCAGCCATCACTCTGTCCTTCAGCTGCTGGTACTCTGCGGCAGACAGCTGGATGGATTCTAACTCAGATTTACAACAGCCACACACACCTCTGGCACACAAATTGGAGGTGTGTTCAAAACACAATGTTGCTTTTGTCCAAATATGAAGTCAAACACAAAGGATTATTGTAGACAAAAATGACGCTAATTACTTTAGGGTGGCTCTGGTCCAACTTCCTGTCCATGGTTGCCCTGGGAGACTAAAGACAGAGATGGATAAGAGAGAAATGAAAGAGAGTAGTGATGAGTTAAACAGATGTAAGAACTTTCACTCTTTTAACATTCATTATGGTAATTTAGAAGGAGCCACTTTGCAACAAATGATATAAAGAGAAGCAGTTTCCAGTCTACTCCACCTTTCAAACCAGGTCTTGATGGTGCTGGCGAGGTGGTAATGGGGGTAGATCTGGTTGTCCCTCATGTAGAGGAGAATCTGCAGCAGCTGTTCCTGGTTGTCAGGCTCATATGTTGCCCTTCTCTTAAAAAGAGTGTCCCAGGTTTCCTCATGTGGACACAGTCCTTGTCCAATTAATTCCTCGTACAGAGCCCAGGCAGTAGCTGCGTCGCCATGTTCCACCGCTCCTGCGATGACATCGCCGTAGTTGCGCGCTGAGGGTGTTAAGACCTAGGCGGACCACGGTACGCGCACGTTACGACGGCTTCGATTTTCTGAATGTGGCCAAAACAAGTCGGTATTTACCATCTTCAGCTCGTTCAGAATGTTGAGAGCCTCTCTCCATCTTTCTGTTCTGCTGAAGGACTTGATGAAGAGGCTGGAAGCTCCAGTGTCCAGAGAGGGGAAACTTCCCCGCATGATGTCATAGACTTCAGACACCTCAGCGTCATGACCGCCAGTCACACAAAGCGTCAGGTATCTCAGAAGCAGCTCATAAGACAGCGTTCCTGTGTCCATGGCCACAAATGTGAGTAGCGATCTGAAACACACAATTCCATTATAACAACCACTACACCCATACTTTAGGGCATAGTATTGATAGATACATTTCTTGCAGACATTAAGGCACTCATCCCTCTTACTTGGCAATATCCAGCTGGGTACCAGAGGTAAACATTGCACACATCATCTGGACGTTAAAGCGTTGCGAATTTCCAAGATTTTCTTTCAGGTTTCTCCATTCAGTCGCAGACAGCGGCTGGTCAGGCGGCTTCACCATCCCTGGGAATTAAGAAAAAAACGTATTTAGGCTTTAAAAGAGGTTAAAAATGTTAAAAGCAGATTATTACCTGCTTTTCTTGACCTGTCCGTAGGCTGGTCCTTCTCGTCTTGAGAGACCTGAGGTGATTTCCTCCTCAGCATCTCAGCTGTCCTCTTTGCTGTCCCAGCAGCAAACACAGACTTCGGAGAGGAATTCCTCATCATCCTTCCCTGCGCAACATCGTCCCACAGTTCTTCTCCTTTGTGTCGGATGGTGTTCGGGGGTTTGAAACTTTGTCCACTATACTTTCTGTCTGTCCATCTTCCACTTGAGTTGAAGTCAGAATCTTTGGTGCACAGAAAACGCACTGAAGAATCCAGCGCCGATGATTTGCACAGAAACGACCTATTTGTGAAAAAAGCTGAAGGTCCTTGACAGAAGATAAACCTTAACGGTTTCTGACATATTATGACTTTTAAAATTAATGCAGAAACCATGGTGATCTCAAGTCTTGGCACAACTAAGCGTAAAGGATATAGTAATACTCAATTCAGATTGGTTACCGATTACATTACGAATACTTGCTGTCTTCACGAACTAGTAAACGCTTAAAAACGCAGGTCCCCACTGTAAAGTAGCTACAGCTCGGCGTGAATGTGGTCCTACAGTTTTTACGTCATCAACATTCGACATTTCATTTTATTTTGTCGTCAAGTTGGTTAAGATAACCGGAAAAATACCGGAAAAACACCGTAATAACGGCTTGATTTTGAAATAGGACACGATTTTTAAATAACACTCAACGTAAATAAGCAATAATTAATTTTAATTTTATGATTATGAATAAACTCATTTTAGTTCTATGGCCTGCAATAACTCACGCTAATAGTGGAACGTGTTTATTATATTTTTATTATGGAAAATTAACCGGAAACTGTCCTTTTCATTAATGTCGTGCATAGACGTCCCGTTTCTGGTTTGTTTGGTGAGTGTATACGTATCATTCTACAGAAGTTAGTGGACTTTACTGTAAGTAAGAATTGCTTTAAAGTTGTCATGTCTGAGAAGGAACATCTTTGGTCGGATGTTTTGAAAAGGAGATTAACAAGCTCTAAAAAAGGTAAGACAAGGGTAAAGAAAACAACATATTTCAAAAGCTAGCTGCTTACATATTTGTGCTAACTACTAGCTAAATTAACGTTGACATTTCTCTGTCTCCTTTATATTCTTGTTACACTTTATTATACTGTATAGAAGGATTTATTGTGACTCTATTGTGATAATGCTGAGATTTAATGGTTGTGCAGATGCGAGGAGCGATGAGGAAATAAAAGCAGAAGAAACGGAGCTTTTCACCAAATATTACACCGAGTGGAAGGGAGGAGTCGACAACGACAAGTCCCTTAGAAACATTCCAAGATTTTACTACAAGGTATCATGTCATCACACGCAGTTTAAACCCAGTAACAAACCATGATAATTACTGTGAATGTACATCTGTGCAAAGTGAGAGTTGTTGAAATTTAAGTGTTTCATCGTCCATTACGTTCTTGCTTTTACGTCACAGCTGTGATCGATGGTGGTACTCTATGTTTTATTACTGATAGTCTAATGACTGTATTGACAGGTAAGTTGGGAAATGAACCCAACTCAAGCGATAATGATGTTTCTTTTATAGCTTCCAGCGGAAGATGAAGTGTTACTTCAAAAGCTGCGAGAGGAATCCAGGGCTGTCTTCCTTCAGAGGAAAAGTAGAGAACTGCTGGATAATGAGGAACTACAGGTAAAAGACTATCAATCTGTTGATGATATCATGAGCTGGTCTTCTGGCACTCTGAAAATTTAGGTCTGCATTCACATACCGTTGGATTTTTTGTATGATGCATGCAGATCCAATGAACTTCTCTGTTTCCTTTTGTAGAGCTTGTGGTTTTTGCTCGATAAGCACCAGGTGCCACCTTTGAGCGGTGAGGAGGCGATGATCAGCTATGAAGCCTACCTACAAGTGAGGGAGAAGGCCGGGCCCAAGTGCAGGTAACTAACAGAAGGGTAAAGACTTATTGGCAACACATTTCTGTTTTCTTGTTACATTTCATGGGACTGAAAATAGTAGTTTTTTATAAAGCCACAGAATATGTTTTGGGCTTGAGAGCTACATAAAACAGTAGACTTTTTTTCTGCAATTAGTATGTTGAAAATAAGCAATATATGGTTTATCCCCCTTCAGAAAGTTCTTCACGGCAAGAGTCTATGCCAAGTTGCTGAACAACGACCCTTATGGGAGGATCTCCATTATGCATTTCTTCAACTACGTCATGAGGAAAGGTGAGGACCATCATGTGATCTTCTGTAATTTCATATCTCTTGGCCTTGTTTACTTGGCTGTTTTCCTACATGTCCCAGAATGCCACTCGTTTCTGCTCTTTGTCCCAGTATGGCTCCATCAGACCCGGATAGGCCTGAGTCTGTACGATGTGGCTGGGCAAGGTTACCTCAGAGAGTCGGTAAGCATTTCAATCAAAAGCACAACAACCCGGAAGAAACCAGTTCTCACGGGAAGCGCTGAATCGAAAGCAAAAATATTTAAACAGTCTTAATTTGGGGTAGGACCTGGAGAATTACATCCTTGAGCTGATCCCGACTCTACCTCAACTAGATGGGCTGGAGAAGTCCTTCTACTCTTTCTATGTCTGCACAGCTGTGCGAAAGTTCTTTTTCTTCTTGGACCCGCTGCGAACAGGTGAGCCAGAAACAGAGATGCCAAAGATGACGTGGGTTTAATCACAACTAATATTTCTCTTTATGTGATCTCTGTTTTCAGGAAAGATTAAAATTCAGGATATTCTGGCCTGCAGCTTTCTTGATGACTTGTTGGAGGTAGCGTTCACCTAATTTTACTTAAACTTTAGATATTCTGTGACATGGATCAGCGTTTGCTTTCCACTATATTTTATGTATGGATCCACCTGACCCCCTTTGTTCCCAGCTTAGAGATGAAGAGCTGTCCAAAGAGAGCCAGGAGTCCAACTGGTTCTCTGCCCCATCGGCTCTCCGAGTCTACGGTGAGAGAATCTGTATGAACAGAATGAATCAGGGCCCCAGTCTGGTGTCTAAGGCTTGTGATGTGGAATGATCCATGAAAAATAGTTTATATCGGTATGTATTTACTGATGGATAGGGCTCATGCGTCTACTCAGAATGTTTAATTTTGTATTTTAAAAACAGGACAATTCAGTTAATCTTTTTTGTAAAGCCATGTAACATGTAAACACACAAGCCATGAAATGCTTGCTACATTCTTTGTGGTTCTTTTCAATTCTATAGGTCAGTACCTCAATCTGGATAAGGACCACAATGGCATGCTGAGCAAGGAGGAGCTTTCACGTTACGGCACAGCGACGCTCACCTCAGTCTTCCTGGACAGGGTGTTTCAGGAGTGCCTCACCTACGATGGTGAAATGGTACAGTGCTATTTACACGTATTACACACTCTTCAAGAGGAACAGATACTTGCTGATTTGGCATCTTGTTGATGGTGGTTTTCAGGACTATAAAACCTACCTGGACTTTGTGTTGGCACTGGAAAACAGGAAGGAGCCAGCAGCGCTACAGTATATTTTTAAACTTCTGGACATAGAGGATCAAGGACACCTTAATGTCTTCTCTCTCAACTATTTCTTCAGGGTACCAGTCTTCTGTCTGAGACTTAAAAACATTAAAAACAAACATACACTCATCTTGACATATTAACACTCACTGTGTTTGTGCTACTTTGAATTTCAGGCTATTCAAGAGCAGATAAAACTCCACGGACAGGAACCAGTGTCCTTCCAGGATGTCAAGGTACAGACACACATACACAATTAAGAAATTAAGCTCTCAATTTGACACTTTTGTCTTTTATGTAGATGTTAAAGTGTAGTAGTTTATTCCTTCTTCTGTTAGTGGTTTAAAAATTGTTTTTGATCCCCAGGATGAGATTTTTGATATGGTTAAGCCCAAAGACCCCTATAAGATCACACTCCAGGACTTGGTAAACAGTTGCCAGGGCGACACTGTCACCAGCATCCTAATTGACCTCAATGGATTCTGGACCTATGAGAACAGAGAAGTTCTAGTTGCCAACGACAATGACAGCATCGGACCGGCTGACCTTGTTGACATCTGAAGCTCCACATTTGGATCCTTTTAGATGAAATAAGATGAATGAACGCAAACTAGATATCAGATATTATACTTTGTATTAGTATCCCTTTCGTGTAAATAAGAATTAGCACCGTAACCTGTAATTTTCAGGTTTTTGCTATCTGTACACTTTAAATTGTTTAATATTTAACTATGTACACCTAAAGAAATGAACAGGTGTAAGAAAATCAAAAACATATCTCTGTGTATAAAATGATTGTAAACTAAAAATGATCAACTTTTCATGTAATTTAATAAATAAAACATACTTTTCAATGTTTAGTTTGTGTTAAAATATACATAGCCATGGATTTAACCAAAACATTTACATATAAACAAGCATTTTTGTGTTAATTTACAGATCACTTAGATTTTAATAAAATTAACATTTGGATAAATCTGTACTTTCTCTTTGCTGCTTGAACATTTAAATAGCTAAAAACAAGGTAGTGACGGCTTAGTTTCAGCAGGAGAGTTCCATATAAAATATTCCATATTAAACATGCACATGTTCGTGTTGAAATCACTAAACTAGCTTTTTCCGCACTTTCTGCCTCAACTTTCCCTGATTCTCTGGTAAATGCTACAATACAAATTAGCTTGTGGACTAAAGAATGAAAGGCAGAAGATGTGTGAAAAAAATGAAATATCCCTGTTGATTATTAGTGAATTCAGATATTTTCTGCTGTGAGAAAGTGAACCATATTAAGTAACTGGTTTACTTTAATGACTCATGCATTTATCTCACTGCCTCAACGTATGTGAAATGTTGAAGAGACATTAGTTTCACAGTTAACACATTTCTATTCACCAGTAAGGCAACTGCATTTTAATTAGCCCTGCATTGTAACTGATCTTTATAAAACTCCTACAAAGTAGAATAATATTAATCTGGTTTTCGGTCATTCGTGTTTTTCTCCTGCTGTTGTTGCATGTGAGGGTGGGAGGGCAGAAGGGTCTTTGTTAGTCTCTGCAGGGCTGAGTGGTGCATCAGTTTCATGTTCAAAACTGAGGTTTACAAAAGAATGTCCAGCTGCTTCTGGCTGCTCAGTGGTGGCGCGATGAAGAGCATCCTGCTTGACTCTCTGCTGCTCATCAAAACGTCGCTCTGCTGCCTCTGCCAGACGGTTTTCTTCCTTCTCTTCCTCGTCCTGCAAAGGTGTGTCTGACATTTATTACTGTTCATCTGATGAGTTTGTGTGTGTGCTTGCCGGTGCTTTTGCACCAGTAGATTTAGAGGTGTGGCTTTTGTGTATTAAGACACGTATGCTCAAGGATGTGAGCCTGGTCTGTGTCCTATTACCTCTTTCTTCATACGATAGTACTCATCGATGGCATACTGGTATTTAGGAGTGGTGATACCAAGCAAAGAGGCCAGTCTCTCTCCCAGGTAGTCACATACTGAATAAAAACAAAACATGCAAATGTTTAATAGTTTAAGCACTTTATGCTGTAAGTAAATGTAAAAAGAAGCACAGTAAAAAAAACAGCAGTATTCTGAATACTGAACCCTACTTGATATGGTGGCAGTGGCCATTCTCCATGTTTGGAACAAGAAATATGGACCCCAAGTAAGTCTGGACTGCAATGTGGAGGAATTAAGACAAGACACTTATAACAAGAACTAAGAGTCAATTGAAGATACTATTACTGCACAAAGTAAAGGGAATTACCTAAAGTATCAGCATGGCAGGAATGCACAGATATTTCACCTACCGTATCTACTGTTGTAACCTGATTCTTGGTCAAGTCTTCCTCTTCCTCCTCTTCGTCTGTGCTGTACTCCTCCATGGTTTCTCCGCTGGCGAAGTAAATGGTCCTGCGGGGGACCTTGGTCTTCGGCTGCCTACTCCCAAGTTCTTCCATCTCTACCCTCTCACAGTCCTCCTCAGCAAACTGATTGCAATGACAATGATCTTATTACAGAAAATATTAATGAACTCTTAGAAAACTTTCTTAACCAAGGAACACTCATTACGGCGAGTCTAAGTTCCACAATCTAATTTACTTCTTAAGACGTTTGTATGCAGTTACACACCTCTGTGTGACACAAAAGTCGATGAGAAAATGGTAGCTGTAGACACGAATACATTTATTAGCCTACTTTACTAGTTACTTTCTGTTTGTTGACTTGTTAGCTTCTCAGCTAAGGAAGTAAATGACAATTAATATAAGATGACTCTTTTCCAATCTGAAAACACAAAACACGGTGGTATCACACAGACCAACCTTATTAGTTTCCATTATTTGTCCCAGTTAGACGCTGACATGAACTAATAATAACGACAAATCTGACAATGTAACTTTTCACTCTGCTTCTTAATGGCTGCTGTATATTATCTTCTGCGGTACTTCCCAATACTTTTCAGAAAAAAGACTATATATTATAACAATAGCAGAACGTCGTGCCACACATTTGATTTTAAATTTAAATAATTAACTACCGTTGTACATAATTCTTAACTACACTACACAGAATTGTACCCAATGAACACATACGTCACACCCGGAACACGACTTCCTCTCTTCACAATAAGAGTATACAACAAACGCTGCAAAAATTTTCTAACAAAGCAGACCCTGTGACCCAAAGTGTGGATAAAACCAGGTACAGAAAATGGATGGATGGATGGATGGATGGATTTGTAATATAAATAATATGACAAATGATGATGCTGTGGAAAAGTTGCAATAAAGGAGCACTCACATAACGGTAATGATTAAAAATAACTCAAAGGAAAATATCACTGCTAAATAAAGAACTAGAAAAGCATCTGATGAAAATTAAAAAAAATAATAACTTGACATTCCCGTTAAGATTAGTCATAGTAGTAGTAGTAGTAGTAGCGGTAGTAGCAGCAGCTGCTTTGTGCGTGATGGAAACGAGCGACTAAACAACTAAAGCCAACATTTTGAAAGTGCTGTCGGAAGAAGTTTTCTGCTTTAGTCTGGAAGCCACACTTACGAGGGCGACTACTTCCGGTGTTTGGGTCGACGCGAGCGAAGATGACGGCGAGGAAGTCTGGCTCACGACTTGAGACCGAGATTGAGCGGTGTCGATCAGAGTGCCAGTGGGACAAGATACCAGAACTGGTTCGCCAGTTGTCGGCTAAGCTGATATCAAACGGTAAGAAACATTTTACGTTTCTTCCTGGTCCTTCATTTAACCTAGAAGGCCTTAGCCCTGGTGTGAGTCCTCGGTGCTTCCTGACAGCTACAGCCGGTGCTGGGAGTTTTGAGTGGGTTATATTATCGTTTAAACATTGCCTTGACGGGATTTGTACGATTCATATATATCGAAATGAATGCACTTTAATTACGATGCTACATTGCAGAAGACGCCACTGAAGTTAAGTTTTAAGGTTAAGATGCGTGATTGCTAGATTTAGCTTCATTGTGCACGTAAGTCACACTATCTGAGGTGTTTGTAAAAGCAGCCCTCCTATATTTTGATCTACGTGATATTTATAAATTGTCAAAAGCATATCATGGCTATATTTGTGTTGCAGAAAACACTGAATAAGGGTTGTATGTGGCACACGAGGCCCTTGTGATCTGTTTTATGAATGGGATCAGGATCAGGATTGCTGCTTATTTCACCAAGTGGAAAAATCACATTCCCTTGCTTCTTACCTGATCCTTAACTGAAGTGTTCTAATGACATGTTTTAATACAAAATCATCATACAATCCCACTTACATACAACTCGCTTGTTTAAAAAAATAATCACATTTTGAAATAAACTCTGTTATGTTAGATAGTTCATGTATTTGAAGTGGAATAGAGATGCGACACTTGTGTGTGTGCATGTGTGCAGATGACCTTGGTGAGCTGTTGCTGGGAGAGTGTAAACTGCAGACGTACCTGAAGGAGAACCCACTCAAGCAGGGAGCCAGTCCCAGGGGCCCACGACCTAAACTGGTGGAAGTCAGGAAACATCTGACTGCTGCTCTGGACAGAGGAAACCTCAAGGTAATTGAGAGTTTACGAACTGAGACAATTTTGTTGTTTCAGATGTATTATTTTCTCTGCTGTTTCTCATAAAAATGATGGACAGTCTTTGAAAAGATTGCTTTCCGTCCTGCAGGCTGATTATCTCCAGGAGGCCAGCTTGTTGATGGCCAAACTGTGCTATGTAGAGGGAGAATATAGAGATGCTTTAGGTAAGCCTCATTCTCTTTGGTCAGCGTCAGTGTTTATATTGATCGTTTAAGCATGGATGACTTGTTGCCAGGCCACTACGGGAAAGTCAGCCTGGATGACATGCAGCTGGTGGGTGCTCCTGTGTATCGGTTGTCCATGATAGCTGAAGCATATGCCACTAAAGGTACAAACACCATTCATTCATTCACTCCATTCATTCTTTTCTTTAGCTTGTACGTCATCACCATAATCCTCTGTAACATCTGCAGTTATGCCTTTCTCCACGTGGTGGCAGCACTGCACCAGCACAGAGGCATTCAGCTCTGGTTTAATTAGAAATAATAAATGAAAAGTTACTGAATTTTGACATCCTGATGTTCTTTTTGATTTTTTTCTTCATGTAACAGAATCAGAATCATTCATGACGACTGTTGACAGGTTGATATATTGTGTAAACAAGTGTGAAATGCCTTAGAATTGAACCCACACCATACATTGAACAAAGAGACACTCTTTCTTTATGATCTATCATCCTATATGTTCTCCCCTCAGGACTGTGTCTAGAGAAGGTTCCAGCTGCCTCTCCGTCTCTGGCTAATAAGAACACTGGCTCTCCTTCATCCATCAAGAGCACCACAGATAGAGAGCAGGAAATTATCACCTGCTATGAAAAGTCTGGGGACATTGCTCTCCTTTACCTGCAGGAGGCCGAGAAGGTACAACTTCACAAGTTCCTCTTTTTTTTTCCCCCCCTAATTTTGTAGTGTGAAAGAAATCGACACGATAACGCCAGCTATCTTCAGTTATCTTGTTAGCGCCCAGACTCCTCGGGTCCGCTGCCATCCCTGTGGGTGTGTGACTAATAATCTGTTGACAGTGTGCAAGTACAACTGTACTTGTGTTGCAGCCCATAAACGCCCACTGCCTAAGAAATTGCTTCCTCTTTTATTTAGAGACCATCTAAAAGTACATATTGACCAAAAAAAAAATGCAGTGAGAGTCAGTCCCAAAAATGTTTTTGTTAAATGTCATATGAAGTGAATACCACAAAAACATTTCTAGTTACAATTCAGGAAATGTGTTAATGTTAATACATTTGTTATTATTGGCTTCACTTTTCATAATCCAAATCTGGGGGTTGTAATAACTTTATGCGTGTAAGCTATGTAGTCAGTGGCTTTCCCCATAACTACTTGTTTTATAATCCAGTTATGTCATCAGGAGTTCTTGCTTTATAATAGATTCTCATACTTCTTGTTAATTACGTAAACTGTGATGAATTATAACATGAGCCAAAAGAAAGAAGGCCCAGTGTTTCTCCTGGAAACTTTTTGGGTAATAATAAATAATAAATAACAGCTATTAACACGAACATTCAGCTCCTCAGCCGCATGTGTCATCCCACCAGAAAGGGAATTTTTGCTCTGCTGTTGTCAGTGGATTTTAGTTGCAGTTGAATAAATGAAGCACATTAATTTAATTCTTATTCTTTCTGGCTAACGATCAGATTCTTTATTTCTTCATTTTTTTTCTTTGTTTTAAATATTTATCACTGTGACGTGTGTTCCGTTTTCCCTCACTCCTGTTTTTTTTTTTTTTTTGTAGGCCTTGTCGGCAGGTATCCAGAACCGCAGCCCAAAGCCTGGCCCGACGTCACAGGACATAGAACTGGGCTATTTCCTGGAGACGGGCCTGCAGAGAGCACACGTCATCCACTTCAAGAATGGGTAAGAGCCAGTCTGCCGAGAGAAAAATCTGCTGCTGCTTGACAGTCATTTTAGAAATGTGAAACTCTCTAAATATTTAAAGAAACACAGTGTTTATGGGTTTAATTTGGGCACCTGTGCTTCCACCCAAACCAAAATGGACTCTGTCTGGTTTCTTTCCACTCATTTTGCTGCTTCATCACTCTTCATTTAAAAAAAAACATTTATTAATAGAAAAACAATAAGTTTCATTTAATTTAATTAATTTAAATTTCATTTTGCACAGTTTGGTTTTTCATGTCTTCTGCTTTCTCCACACCCTTACCATAGTAACCTGACAAGGGGTGTGGGCCGTTTTCGGGAGATTCTTCGGGCAGTTGAAAGCAGAACCACTCAGAGCCTGCGCATGGTGAGTGAATGTGTTGTGAACCTATGGATCGGTTGCCCACGATAGCCGAGGAATGTGCAACTAACGTTACAGACACATCAGGTCCTTCATTCTTTACCTTAACTTCCGTTATCGTGCTCCTGTAACATTTGTAGTAATGCCTGTGTAGATTCTCACTCATCCAGGTCATAGTTATCCAAAGTTAGATCTTGCTGGAGGCAGAGTTTGAAAATATAGCCCTTGTGGACCATTGGCATGTTAATGCCCCGGGTAGTTCGCCAACAATCCAAACGTTCACACTGTTTGACGGGACCTGGTGACTCATTACCATGTGAGCCAACAGACAAAGGGGAAGCACCCAAACTGAAACTAGGTGAATGACCCTGCCAACGACTCTCAGGTGACCATCTGGATCATTAGCATGCCAATGGTCCACAAGGGCTATATTTTCAAGCTCTGTCCCCCAGCAAGTGTAGAACTGAAGAGGCCTTCTGGAGAGAAGGTGAAATGTCTTCAAGGAAACCTTTCAGTCCAGTTCACACAGAGATCTAACTTTGGATTTGTACTAATGCTTTTAACCACACGGTGGCAGCACAGCATCACTCCAGGAAGTTGAGCTTGAATCAGGCAGCTCTGTTTAACCATTAATATTAAATAAAAACTTGCTGCTTTTTACCATCCTGATGTTATGTGGATATCCTGCGAGTTTACATTCACTGGCATATTAAAATCTTAAAGGTTTATTTTAAATTCCATATTATGATAGATCTGTCATATTGTCTTATAGTTTATTATCAAAAGTTTGAAAGAGTAGCATAAACTTCTCAACTCAAATCTGTTCTTCTGTGAAAATGATGACTTGATTGGTGATTTCTGTTTGCAGACAGCAGGTTCTGTCAGCTACAGTAATTATGTAGCATTTAAATTATTTTTTATGTAAAATAGTAAGTAGAATAAGACCCACATAAACAGATGGCTCCTACATAGTTGCCAGAATGCTTTTGCCAAATGTGTGCATGTGTGTGCGCCCGTGCCCACAGACCATAGCCAGACAGCTTGCTGAGATCTTACTCAGAGGAATGTGCGAACAGAGTTACTGGTCTCCTCTGGAAGACCCACCCACAGTGTCACCGTTGGACGATCCTACACGGCAGGGACACACTCACAGCAAGAACTACAGCCTCGGCCGGCGCCCACGGGTGTACTCGGGAGAAAAGTAAGTCTTTAGATTTGTTTGCCACTTGTTAAAGTGGGAATAAAGTGGAAGAGGTCCAACACGGTCCCCAAAATTCAGCTGTTCTTTTAAAGCAGTCGGGCTCTGCGTCATCCATCTTTCTGTTTCTTTCACTCAGCCTGTTTTGTCCCCAAGAGAACACGGAGGAAGCGCTGTTGTTGCTGCTCATCAGCGAGTCCATGGTAAATGCAGTTGAAGTAGTTCGTACCTCGTGTTAATGCACATTTGTTTGGAAGACGTTAAGCTCAGCGTATTTGCGTGTGTGTTTTTAAGGCCAACCGTGATGCCGTCCTGAGCAGGATTCCCGAACATAACAATGACCGGATCATCAGTTTGCAGTCTGCTTCTGTGGTGTACGACCTGCTGACCATAGCTCTGGGCAGGAGAGGCCAGTATGAGATGCTGTCAGAGGTCTGTGGCCTTTCCAAGAGCTGCCTTCAAGCAGATGTTGTCAAATTGTCAAACTCGCGCACGACGCGTCCACATCCAGTCGCCTTATTTTATTTTTTATCTGTCATCGTTTTTGTCTCCAGTGTTTGGAGAGGGCCATGAAATTTGCTTTTGAGGAGTTCCATCTGTGGTACCAGCTGGCCCTGTCACTAATGGCAGCTGGGAAATCTGCGCGTGCTGTTAAGGTCCTTAAAGAGTGCATTCGTTTGAAGCCCGACGAGCCGACCATTCCACTGCTGGCTGTCAAGCTTTGCGTGGGACCTTTGCACTGGGTGAGGATCATCCTGCCCATTCGTTCAAATGTTGCTTCAGCTAGAACATCCTAGAGACGTTCAGTGGGGGATTTTAAGAACTTGCTTCTCATTTTACGTCCTCCTGTTGTGATCCAGCTAGACGAGGGCGAGAGCTTTGCCAAAATGGTAATTGACATGGGGGAGAAAGCGGCTGAATTCAGAGCCAAAGGCTATTTGGCCGTGGGGTTGGTGTACAGTCTCAAAGCTACTGATGGTAGGTGTTCACGCATCTGTGTTCCTGTTCACTTGTGAGCGGCATCCACAGTAATCTTGTTAACATTAACATACCATTAACTGCACAAAACAGCCTTTTTATCAGATTTGTGTTGTCTAAGTCCTGGTTTTGCCTTTACGTCGTCGTGTGTGTGTCCACTGACTTATACACCTCTTTTATTAGAATCTCTGTTTGTCTGCGTCCCTGTAGCATCACTTCGGAGCACACAGGAGGAGTACCAGAGGAAAGCTTTGGGAGCCTTCCAGAGGTCTGTTCTCTCTTTTACACCCACATTCTCCTCATTATAGTCCCAGCTGGTATCTACCTGTGGAAAATCAGCCAATTAATCCGTTTTATTTTCTGGATTATTGCTCCTTTATTTGTCTTCTGACATTGGAAAATTACAGGTGATGTAATGATACACATAATGTTTGAAAATGCTGTGGCGTTTTATGATATTTTGGCCTTTTCTGACTTGTTCCTGATGAGAAATATGAAGATATGTATTGTGTGAATGACTGGCGGACTGGTTAGAACAGTCACCTTATAGCAAGATGGCTGTGGATCCCTGTAGGCGTCTGGACTTGAGCCAGCGTGCCGTCATTGCTCTTGCATGGGTTTTCCCTGGGTGTTTCCTGTTTCTTGAATTCCAGAAAGCACATTAAACTAGACTAATTGTGAAACTATCCACGGTGTATGATACACTTTTTAAATGCTGATGCTGTCTATACACACTTCTTCTTTATCAAAATGGCCAGAAAATGTTCATTTTCAACACAGCGTATCTAAATACTCGAATCTCCGTGTTTTTCTGTGTAGAGCTCAGAGTCTCTCTCCCACTGACCATTTAGCGGCCTTCTACTTGGCGCTGCAGCTCGCCGTGTCCCGACAGGTAAAACAATGTTAGGAATTCCCAAAGTAAAATTGTGGGTACTGTATAACTTTAAAAAAATGTAGAATGAGGAGTTGGCAGGGTGCTCTGTGGTGAAAACCTGTGGTTTGTGTGTGTGTGTGTGTGTGTAGATCCCTGAGGCGTTAGGCTATGTCCGCCAGGCGTTGCAACTTCAAGGAGACGATGTCCACTCCCTCCATCTGCTGGCCCTGCTGCTCTCTGCTCAGAAACACTACCACGATGCTCTCAATATCATGGAGATGGCTCTGTCGGAGTATCCAGAGAACTTCAAGTACGAAAGGCTCAGACTTCTTTTAAAGAACGCAGTATGTTTATTTGGTGCCGCCGTAACTTTGAGGCGTCGACTCTGCGCTGCAGTCTGCTCTATACCAAGGTGAAGCTGGAGTCCATGTGCAGAGGACCAGAGGAAGCTCTGCTCACATGCAAGCACATGCTGCAGATCTGGAAGAGCTTTTACAACCTTACCAACCCCAGGTTGGTTTTACCCCTACCGTTTCTCCCAGAAAAGCTTATTCACATCCTGTAAATCAAAGGTTGAACATTCAAAGCTGGAAATCAGTTGGTTTTTTTTTTTTTGGTTTTTTTTTTGTCTTGAGTCAAGTAGGATTATTGTGAATTTGTCTGTTCTGTGTGTTTGTGTGGGGCAGCGACTCTGGGCGTGGCAGCAGTCTGTTAGACAGAGCCATAGCAGACAGACGACAGCTCAATGCCATGACTCTGCCTGATTTCAGTGACCCTGAGACCGGTACACACACACTCACTCACACATGCCCACACACGCCCACACTCAGTCATACCGTGGAGTTGGCTCCTTGTGTCTTCCTTCTAAAGATAAATAAGCATTATTGGAAGGGCGTAGCTTGCTCTTTGTTGTTTAGTATTGATTAAAACCACTCCCCTTCATGCTTTCATTGATTTATCTCTTTCTTTTTCCATTTACCTTTCTGTTTAATCCAGGTATGCTGGATTTAGGGTAATTGTGTGGAAGAGTTCTAGTCGTTTTCTTTATTCTTTGATTCATTTCTCTTGCCTCTGTTGTGCTCTCCTTGTGTGTGTTAGCCTCAGGTTCCTCCTCCTCTCGCTCTGGATCTGAACAGCTCTCTCCCATTTCCCCATCCACCATTTCCACCTTTTCCTCCTTGCCGTCCACTCCGATGTCCTCCCCTTCCTCCCCTGTCTTCACTTTCCAGCCTCTCCCTCCACCCAAAAGCCCTTCCTTCCTCCGCCCCACTCCTCTCTCTCTTCCTCCCGTGCCCACCAAGGCCAGGACTCAGTCCTTTCCCACCCACATCACTCTCCGCCAGCTCTCGTCCAATTGTAATTATCCCTAACGTTCCCGTGGGAGATTGTAGCATGTTTTTGTGACCAAGTGAAAGGACCTTAAGCTGACTAACTGATTGGAAGAGTGTGCTCCATAATCAGTCCGTTCCACATGCATGTAGGTCCTCCGGATCATGTCAGGGGGCAGCTGATGAAGCTGCTGCAGTTAACTTTTCTTTCTGTTGGTCTGAGGAGAACCTGGCACACACGCATTTAAACTCTGCTCACTCGCTGTTAGTAAACGTCTAGATTTGAAATAGGCACAGAATATCCTTCCTCGCTGCTTCCTCTCCATGAAGGTCTTCCTCACGGCGGCAGTTTGCCTGGTTTCGTCTCCCTTTCAAACATGTGGTCATTCCCTGTTGCCCTCTTTTCTACTAATGATGTCTGCACTGAATAATAATTGATGTTTGATAAATAATTTAGCCTCTTCAAGTCGTGTTTTTTTTTTTTTTTTTAGCCAGACCGAGGAGTTTCTGCATTATTCAGGTTCAGCACAATAATTTCATTGCTGGCAAGCTGATTGCCTTTATATTTGATTTCTGTGTGCTCGTCTAGTTTTTGTGCACACAGTCAGCCGGTTCCAAAGCTAAGCAAGGTCCAGGTGCTGCAGGAACCGGTGCTGAGATGCAAATGCCCATACAAATAATTTGCCCTGCAGTGTCTCAATTTTCAAATTAACTTCCACCTGAAGTAAAAACACTTCAACCAATGCAAATTTCTGGAAGCAGATAAAAATTAAGTCTCTTAATTTAATGTGGAGTTAAACATTAATATTTTTATTGTTAGTATCGTTATTATTGTTAATGATAATAGCCGCAGGATAACACTGCTCTCTCCGTCTAGTCTGAAAGTTTAGTTTTAATCTTCGATCTTCCTCATTGCTCCTGTTCCGTCAGCAGCGTTTTGCCTTTTGACTCCGCCTCTTCTGTTCTGCCATTTAACAATCAACATTTCTCTTTTCCATCCTTCCATCTTTCAAGGCGGCCTTCAGGACGCTAACATTCATGGTTTTTCCTACATGTTTTCTGTTTGTAAGTAGCCATCCGTCAACCATGTGACCTTTTTTTTTTTTTTTTCCATCCCGTCCTCTTCACGTACTGTCACGCTCTTCCTGACAAGGTTCTGATATCTGAGATTATCTGGACAGGAAAACAAACACACACATGTGGCCTTTAAAGTGCAGTCAGTGAACAGGAGAGTGAAGCAGTGGACGTGAGTGAGCAGAGGCAGGCGCAGCTTCCTGCACGTACTGTAGCATCATCACCTGGATTGAGGCTGTAATGCTGACCAGTACAGACACCGGCCTGAGACGGCGATTCTGGCTGTAGTTATGTCGTGGTTCGTTTCCCAGAAATGAAAGATGATGTCCGTAAATAGAAAATGAAATGCAGCCCCGGCAACACCGTACAAAAGAATCTTCTCACTAGCACGGACACGTTTGTGACAGGACTATCAGCTGAAATGTCATCCTCGGAGGCGTAGCTTTGAGAAAATGTGTTGACGAAAACTGAAGTCGAAACTTTACCTCTAACCGACTTCTGCTGTGGTGATTAGTGCTTACTTTAAAAGATAATCTGCAAGTGTGTGTGTTCCTTTCATTAAGAGTATTTGGGTTACTAATCGGCGTTTGCGTGAGGTGGACTGTGGGTCTCGTCACCGGGACAAAGGTTAGCGGTGAGCTACCCTCACAGGTGCTGTTGCTGGGATCTTCGATACACGTTTTTAGAGTCTCCTCAAATTAGACTGCTGAGATCTTTGAGTCGTTCCGCTAAACCTTCAACCGCTGACTCACAAACGCAGATATAGCTTGGAAATTCCATCCTCCAGCCATTCATCATTTTAATACGCGTTGTTTTTGGACACCTACACACTTGATGTGAGTGTAGCGAGGGAAACGTGCGTACCGACTTCTTGGTGTGAAGTCACAGATGAGTCCCTCGAGATGTTGGATGTCTCTGATTTCTCCTGCTTTCAGAAACTAGATTTTAATGTGACAGTAATGAAGGAGAAAAGGCCTTAAAAACTAGTTTCAGATATGGAGACATATTTAAATTCCAACTGATGTTCAAAAGATGAGGCAATGTTAATATAAGCACTCTGATTTCAAATAAGATGAATCACAAAATGGATTATTCATACGTGTGCATTCGCGGTGTTTTTAGGATCATTTATACATGTGTTAATTATAGAAAGGAGCAGAGCTGACACGTCACATTCCTGAAACCCCTGACACTGTTCTCTTTTTTTTTTTCCCCACCAAATGATGAAATTGAAACGCAACCACAGAATCAGACAGAACACTCTCCTGTCAATTACTAAAGCACAGAGTGTGTGCAGTGTTTATGCATGGCTGTGCACAGATTCATTTTCCTTTAACCAGAGGGGTTTATGATAAATCACTACAGTCAGGCCTACTTTGAAATGAAATAAATTCCAAGGGAGGTATTTTAGTCCTCTTTTGCTCTAAAACATTGATCTTGATCATTCCAGGTGAAGAAATGTATCACAGAACAACGGATCAATTGTGAAAGTTTAGAGCCACCGTTGTGGTGAGGAAAAACCTAGGTTGGGTGTAAAACCCAACCTAGCTAATCCCATATTGCACCCCTCTGGTTAATCCAGGATGATAACACTGTGTTGCAGTGTGGATTGGTGTGAACCACTAAAGTGCTTATAAAGACAGGATCTGTCTTTGTGAGTCCGCTCTTCCTCTTTTCTCATTGAAATCCGCTGCTGTTGTTTGGTTGTACTCTGCCACGAGGCTGAATAACCCTGCCGCCATGCTGAGTCACCGCCAGCAGGTGTTTGAGTGTTTAACGGTGCGATTGCGTCCACGCAGGCTCCGTTCACGCTACCTCCATCGCAGCCAGTCGAGTGGAGCAAGCCCTGTCCGAGGTCGCATCATCCCTGCAGAGCAGCGCCCCCAAGCAGGGACCCCTGCACCCCTGGATGACCTTGGCTCAGATCTGGTTACACGCAGGTGCGCACATGCACGCACACGCACACCTTCACCACCATGTTCCGGTGCCTTTTCTGAAAATGGTCTTAAATCTAAAGTTAGTTGAGTCACTGGGACATTTCCTTATTTTTTCTTAATAATGGGATTTCTCTGATTGCATTTCAAAGGCGGTAAACAGGCTGTCAGAGCTGCCCAGAGACGAGGGTTGTTTGGGCTTCTGTTGATCTTTGCAGCTGCTTCCTGTCAGACGTGGTCATTTCCAAAGCTAATGTAATAACTCAGCGGTGGGACAGATGGGCAAACCGGCCAAACTCATTTCCTCCATCTGTCTCACTCGCTTGTATCCATCTAGCTTCATCTCAGCGATTCGCAGAGCACATTAGGAGGCGCACATTCCGCTTTTGTTTTTATTGATGCAATCATGCTTACCGCCATTTCTCTCCCACATAGTTGGCTTCCTTTGTTTATGGAATTTATCCAGCATATGCATACAAATAAGGTGCCGTTGCTTTGAGCAGCTGAAGGATGCAGATGCTTAAATAACTGGAAAGATGTCATATTCAAAAGCTCAGACATCCAGAAGCCACAGCAGGACACCAGCTGCAGCTCCAGGTTCTGCAGGCTGGGAGTTGCTCCTCAATAATCCCTGCCTGCCTTTGCTCCTCACAGCTGAGGTGTACATCAGCATGTCGAAGCCCGCCGAGGCGGCGGCATGCACGCAAGAAGCCTCCAACCTCTTCCCCACGTCCCATAACGTTCTGTACATGAGGGGCCAGATCGCCGAGCTGAGGGGCAACATGGACGAGGCCAAGCGCTGGTATGAAGAGGCTCTGTCGATCAACCCGACGCACGTCAAGAGCATGCAGAGACTGGTAAAGACTCGCCTGGCACGCCTTGTTTGTGTGCGAAAATGATCATTTTCGGTATCTAAGGTGACCTCAGGTTTCTGCCGAGAGAAGAGAACAGACTTTCCCTGTGTTGCTGTGTGAAAGCGCCTCTGAGTATCCCCACGTCTGCTTTTCTTCCCAGTACATTTCCACTGTGAGGGTAAAAGCACACCGCCTCTGAAACACGACCTTCATCAAACGGGTTTATAGCCGCTGTGAAGAAAACAGTGAATGTAAAGTGTGGTTCAGAGCGACTGGTGTGTAATGCAGCAGGTTATGGATTCCTTTAGCCACTCACCCCATAAATGATTCACTCTAATAATCTAGATCTAATAATCACTCTAACTTAAAAGGTGTAATTAGCAGTCATGTGCTCCAGGACTTTACTAGAGATGGTTTTACATTTACAGATACGTCTCAGTCAAACACCCAATTTTAGACGTAAACCCACTGCCTGGGATGGCGGCGCCTCCGCGGGATAGGCTGGAGCCGGTGTATTTACTGGTCACGTCATGTGTGGTGTCACTCTGACAGCTCTGCTTTATTCCGTCATGTCGCACAAAAGCGGCCACTGTGAATTAGCTGGTTCATATTTAGGAGGTGTTAAAGTGAGAAACATGATTTTTCAGCCATTTCCCTTGTTTTAATTCCCACAGGGTTTGATTCTTCACCAGCTGCAGCGCTACAGTCTGTCCGAAAAGGTGCTGAGAGATGCTGTGCAGGTCAACAGGTAGGTGTGTGTGTGTGTGTGTGTGTGTGTGTGTGTGAGAGAGAGAGAGAGAGAGAGAGAGAGGACTTCTTGAGTGTGAAGGTTTAAAGGTTGAGGTTAGGGTAGAGAGCTGGGGAAGTATGTCTCTATAGGTCCTCACAAAGATAGAGGTACATGGGTGTGTGTGTTAACCAGTACAAATATAATTTTGTAACGTTTGGAAGGAGGTGCCTCAGTTCGTCCTCCTCTGTCCTCAGCACGGCTCACGACGTGTGGAACAGCCTGGGCGAAGTTCTGCAGGCTCAGGGAAACACTGCCGCTGCCACCGAGTGTTTCATCACCGCCCTGGAGCTGGAGGCCAGCAGCCCCATCCTGCCGTTCACCATCATCCCCAGAGCCCTATGAGCCAGCGTCCATCACTACTGTCCCCCAGTGGCACAAACGATGGACCTGGTAGCTGCACACATTTCCTCATGCACACAGCTTGACTGCATGAAACATGCTACAAGGGTTAACTACATAAACCTCTCACACACACACACACACACTGTACACTCGCCCCCACACCTCGCCTGTCCACCCTTCCCACAATGCCTTTTTGTGGCCGTACTTGTGGCCGCACTTGTTTGTGTGCGAGACCACACGTTTGTGTCCACGGTGTTCTGCACTTTGCGTGTGCATGGTAGCGTCTTTGCATGAGCACCCATTTGTTCATGTGAGGCAATGACTGTACATATTTGTGTATCCGGTTGTATGTACTGTAATTATATGCCCGTGTGATAATCGCCCTGTTTAAATATGTAAATATGCGTCAGTTCATGTTTCTAGTTGTTCAGGAGCCCAAAACATTTTGTTTACATTATATTTAGTTGAAACAGCCGCTGCCTCACATCACAGGATCAACTGATTCGAGGAATCGTACAGTTGAAATGCCAAAACCGGCTGAATTTACACATGTAGATCATCTGAAGAGACCTCAGAGATGCTGCCAAGTCTTTTTACTGCACTTAGATGACATTATATTAGTGTTTACACAAAGCCTTGGTGACTCTGGATTTGTTGTCTGCTTTTTTGTCCTGTTCAGTATTCACAAAATATTTCATTTAGGTTATAAGATAAAGAAAAAGCAACAAGTTCTCCAATAGAAAATTGACCTAATAGGTTGTTTTTTCATGAACTGAAATACGACCAAAACACTGGAGTGTTAAGCGCTTCGCTGGTGGATGGAGGCACAACATGGACCCTCTATGAGCCACTGAGAAATGTTAATGTTAAAATCTGACTGTTACCGGTCACCAAATTCAGTTTTAACGCCATATTACGAGAACATAGTTGTTTAGATTTGAAATGTGCTGTTGGTTTATCTCAAGAGGACTGATTTAAAGATTCTGATATGGAGCCCCCATAGGGATATTGGGGAAAAATAAAATTGATGGGTGGGGGGAAAAAAGGACACAATTCTGCTCGCAATTACTTTTTATTTTTGAAGCAGTGTGCTTCTGGGTCAGTAGCCTAAAGCAAAATAGACACAAAGATGGAGTATACGCATTACCCGTGGGACTATTGAGTTGTATTTTCGTATGGGCCTCCATATAAAGATATTAAATCAGTTTTTGTCTCTAGACACAGCTTTAGCATAAGCCGGTGGTCACCAGGGGCAACACGCTAAGGCCTCGTAAACACATAAACCAACATGCCCTAGCACGTTAGCTCCTCCACCTTTAAATACCATTGCTGGGACGCTAATTTGACTACAGACTGTCTGTAAACAGCTGCCTGATCAACAGCTGCCTCAAATAGATACTCTGATTCTCGGACCTTGCTGATTTGCAAGACTTTGCAGTCTTGACTGTAATCTGCCATCAGATACTTCTGTTGCTTGGTTCCAGGAGAAAAAATATAAATAATAATAATAATAAAAAAAACTATTTTGCTCTATTCATTTTTCTTAGCTAAACCACTGAAAATACATAGATACATATGCCAGGTAAGGAGTTTAGACAGGACTCCTCTGTGGCGTAGAGGCAAAACAACAAGACTGCGAGGTCTTGCACCCACCCTCACTCACAAAAATCGGACATCAGGAGGGTGTTTAGAACCCCGTGTCCCGACGTTCTGGCTCCCCCTCGCCGTACCGTCACACCAGACTGAACAGGCAGACCCGAAACTGCACGGAGCTGCGCAGTTCATCGTATAGTATATATAGTACTTACATGGGAATAGATTAAGAATTTGTGACACTAGAAGCATTTTTAGCTTTGCATTGTACGTAAATGATACGTCCATATAAATAACATCTTCATCATCCCCCATCAGGGTGGCACCGTTGCATTAATGCATCACAAATGTTAGCTGATCACAGCCAATTGACAAAATGTAGCTCCCGAGATACGAACCTGCCACGGCACCACTTATAACTCACTGTTGTCATGTTCTTTTCTCTCAACGTTACAGAAGTGTTGTGTCTGAAATACGTTTCCTGGCGTATGTATTTTTCTATTTTCTGCGGTGTATGTAGTTTAAACAACAACAACAAAAAAAAACAAAACAAAACAGCGAGGTCTGATAATAAGAGTGACTATCAGGCAAATTGTACAAATTGTAGTTCTTCCGGGTTAGTTAATAACATTAGGGATTAGAAAATATCTCAACAGAAGTCGAACTATTTCATAGATGTATATATTCTGAGAAATGTGATCACATACAAACATCAACATTTAATTGCTATTTTGCCCGTATTCCAGTCGCTCCGTTTCGCCGCGCTTAAGGGGGTGTGTTCAAAGGCAGAACTGATTCGACGCCGTCTGAAAACATAACTTCTGGGGCTCCTGACATTGATCTATTTTTGTTATTGTGAAGTGATAAGCGGTTTAAAGTTTGTTGGATATAAAAGTGCCTTCCCATCGAGACGGAGCCCCGTACAGCTCAATAAATCCGATCGAGGGATAATAGACGTTTGTTAGCTAAACGATGCTACTATCGAACATACTCTACATAACATACCCAGAACGATGTCACTTGTATTATAATTATTATTAGTAGTAATGATAACTATTATTATTATTAGATTATCATTAATAATCATATGAATATAAAGACATTTATATTTTGGTAAAAAGATGGACAGAATGCTCGCTCTGTGAGTTATGCAGCTTCGAATACAGCCATAAATTGCCGTGAGAAGATTCGTATTGGTATCGTATTTATTTGAGAGCCACTTGCGAAATTAACATTGAAAATCATAAAACCGAGACATGATATTTTTCTGGTGAATAAAGACCCGATCGGAACGCTCCCTTGGGTGCTTTAGTCAGCCGGTAGAGGTCGTTTTGAAACCGCCCATATTGGTCGTATTTGCAGCACTGAATTAAAAACCCAGGGGGTCGTTTTCTCGGAGGACGGGCTCAGAAGAAGATTCTGTTTGTATTTTAAAAGTCATTTAAATGTAAAACAAATATGAGTTGAATAGAAGTGAACCTGTACTGACTAGCAGCTACACCCTGAGCACAACTGTCTTTCTATAACCCCTTCAATTAGATTAAATCAACATCATTATTCACACTTAAGATGGGTACTTAATACACCGTCTGTTCCTCTCTTGTCAGGTCTCCATGCTGAGCTGAGACCAGCCACCCATAGTATTTCAGATTTCTCCATTAACTATCTAAGGAAGCTAAACATCACACACACTTACCACATTAATAACAGTTCATTTTTTTAATTGTTTTTTAAAATTCACTAGCAGCAGTCGTTACAAACGTAGGGGTGACCCATCTCATGTGCTACATTTGTGTAATAACAGAGACAATCTCATTCTGTTACACTCTGACATGTAAATTCACGTGTGTCCTGTCACTAACAGCTACATTTAAATGTTTTCATTCAGTTGTGTTAATTACAAAGCTTGACTGTTGTAAATTTGATCGTTCCAAGTGTATTATTATTGACCGTATTGTAGAAAGTAAATGATGTTTCCTATTTTTGGAGTGTGATGTTATTGGGAAGCTGTTGGAAGAACAAAAAGATGAACCGAGGTGTTTTTGATGCAATTGTATGGAAGAAAATTGGCCTGATAGCAAATAATAAATGCAGTTAAACCATAAGATATTTTGTTATATTTCATCACTGAACACAAATACCCCAGTGTGTGTGCACAGGCGTGTGTGTGGTGGGGGTATCCGTCTGGCTGTGACCTCGCCAGGTGGTGTGTGTTACAGTCTCAGGTGTGTGTCTGTCAGTAGATAGGTGTTTACTCCTTTGTCTGGACTTTATGAGAGGATTACAGCGCCAACAGCTTTTATCCTCAACTGTCAGGACTCTCTGGGTCAGTCTCAGGCAGACAGCCCCCCACACACCCGCACCGACCCTGCTGTGTTCTCAGGTGTCATTTACAGCCACCCACCCATAAAGGTCAGAGTTGGTCTCTTTTACTGAGTGTTGGATTGGTCATCAAACTGCATTTAAATTCTGATGATTAATCAAGTATTTTGAAATAAAAACAATTTAAAGTGTATAAACCTGCAAACGTTTTTTATCGGTACGGTTTTTCATCATCCTTCCTTCCACGTTTTCTGATTGATATTTGCATTCAGATTGTAACCTTAAAGGAATCATGACACCACACAACAATGGTTCTACTCATTTTTATAATGAAAAGTCAAAAGACAATGTATTTATATGAAAAAAAACAAAATCAGGATATCTCTGAATGATGTCATTATACTGTATATACTGTGCTGCCTACTGGAGTATTGGATATCCAGCTCATACAGACACACACACACATTCTTCAGACTGTCAAATGAAATATTTATGTGGCTGAAACCTGCACCAGTATGGATGGAATTTATGAAAGTAAAAAGAATCCTTTGTTAAAGGTGCTGGGGAGGCAGCAGATCATTTGCAGCACAAAATTCTATCAATACGCTTCAGTATTAATCATCTGTTTCATCGAATGTGTTTCAGACTTACTCAACACTTTCATTTCTCCTTTATGTCCATCAAAGCTGTCAGCAGCTTTGTGACATCATACTGGTTACCATGGGCCTCGCTGTGAACAGGCTGTGTGCAGTCAGACAGCACCTTTTTAAAATTAACCATCAATGGTGAATTCTTTCCATTGCTGCCCTCAAAATCCCAGTTTTCAACCTTTACTTCCACCCACCCGATGGCTGACTTTGTTGCCTAGCAACACATCATCTGCAAGTAGATGTCCCCATGGTGAACCTGAGATAACCTGATACTCAGAAACATCTTCAGTTTGGATCTCTGACATTTTGGTACACTCCAGAGTAACATCTTCACCTTTGTATTTACGACTTCATTCAAACAATGATTTTTAGCTTTTCAGCCAACTCGTCTCTTTTGTTGTCCCACGTTAATATTTATTTTGCTGATAGTACTGTAAGTACTGGTAGCTGTGAGAACACTAACAGACTTGGTGGCATCTTTGTAGAGTCAGCAGAAAATGAGACTGATCTTCTAAAAACAGCTCACCGGCTAAAAGTAGTAGCTAACCCAGTCCCCTCCCAGTATCTGCATATTCCACCAGTATCACAGCTGAGTTATTCTCAAGTCCTGTTTCCCCCAAAATTATTTAAAAAGCAGACTGAACAAAATGTACTCCATGGTATTTTATTGGAAAAACAAAATGTAAAGACTAGCATGTACAACTTGGAATGCAGATCAACTGAATAGTACAGTTGGACTGGGCCGGGCCTCGCCGCACCCACACACCCACACACGCTCACACAACCGCACGTACAAACACAAGATAGAAATACCGCAAAGGACCGACGCCGCCCCCACTAAACTGAAATGAACGCCCCAAAGAATAACGATAAACATGCAACCTTAAAGGCAATATGCTGCACCCAGATATGCTCGGGTTTACTCGCATGTAGTATCGAAGCAATAACAGTACACCCGCGATATTGCCCCAAGAGTTGCTCTAGTGTATCATCACTTTTCTACCACCCAAAACTTACCCAGTACCTAAGGGGCTCAAACCTACACCCCACCTAAGCTTCACCCCTCAAAATGGTAAACACACAACAGAGAGAGTGTATCCTGACATGCCAGAAAGACAATCTAAAATGACATTTATTCCATTTTAATGTTTTTTTTTCTTAAAAATCTCTCTCGTTGCTGAATTCTTTTAAGTTAGCAAACTGCAAAGGTTCTGCCGCTTTGCTCACACCCGTCCATCTGTTGATGAAACCTCTTCCTCTTCCCTGTGGGTCCTCAGGCCACCCTAAGGCTCATCAACAGCCTTCCCCCCCCCCCACTGGGTCCTCAACAGTAACCCGTCTAAAGCTGCATGCATGAAGAACAGAAAGAAACCAAACAGGAAGTCATAGAGGAAAGTGACTGGCCAGCCCATATAATCATCATGACATCAGGCAGATGGAACCAGAAAGCGGAAACGGCGAGCAAATCAGACAGCTGCAGAGAAACTGCCTGGCTCAAGAGTCAAGACCTGACTGGGCGGCTAAAGCACTGGGTGGGGCGGGGAATACAAGCCAGTACATGCAGACTGAATTAGGTTTTTCTTCGTCTTTTACCATATTTGAGTTGGTTTATACGGACAGATTTTGTTTTCCAACATTCAGTTTAAGTTGTCTATACAGAACAGTATGAATAAATGTAGATTTTTGCAATAAGAGGTAAGTGAAACATTTGACTGATTTTCTTGATTGTTAATGTGGGACCAGTTCATTTGCTCGTCATCATCTGAACAAATTCTGCAGAGAAGAGGACAAAAAAAGAAAACAGGTTTAGTTTCAACAGTAGGAAAAGAGCCTCTGGCCAGTATTTGCACATTTAGCAAAGGAACTACTAGCATGGCTAACTTCTCTCATTTACCTTCATAGTTAACCTGTCCATCTCCGTCAATGTCTGCTTCCCTGATCATCTCGTCGACTTCCTCATCCGTAAGCTTTTCTCCGAGGTTTGTCATGACATGACGCAGCTCTGCAGCGCTGATGTAGCCATTGCCGTCCTTGGAAAAGACGCATTACACTCAGCACAATACACTACAGCGGTGGAAAAAAGTTCTAAGACACCCTGAAACTCGTCAAATATTTGTGAAAAAAAATTTGCATTTCAAAAGGTGTGGCTGCATTAGATAAATTATATTTTCTGTTTATTGATGGAAGAAAAACGAAATTCTGGACAGTTTCAAGACGTCAGGTGTCACCATTGTATCCAAGTCAACAAATAATGTGAACGTGTTCAAAACTGAAGAAAAAAGAAACCACAGCACCAAACTACTGTAATATTAAGTAGTTCTGCCATTAGCAGACAGTCCAAAAATGTGGATCCACCACGGTTAACGCGCAGGTGTACCTTATCAAAGACTCTGAATGCCTCTCTGATCTCCTCCTCACTGTCGGTATCCTTCATCTTTCTTGCCATCATTGTAAGGAACTCAGGGAAGTCGATGGTTCCATTACCTGTAGGAGAAGGAAAAGAAGAGAACAAAACCAAACCTATATTACTCATGAGCCACACCCAGGGCGGCAGGATTTAGATCTGGTGCTAAATGAGTTTTGAAATGTTGATGAACCCTGGAGAAAACACCTAAGTGTTGAGTCACTGAACTCCTGTGGCCGGAAACACAGGCCAGCGTTTAAAATAAAAACCAAACCATCCATTAATGTTGACAGAACTGTGGCTGCAGATTAAACATATTCTTGCAGCAGAATAAAAGAAAAGCTGATTATTTAAGAGAATTATTGTAAGAGAACATCAAAGCATTAGGACTGACATACCTGCAGACTTGCATTAAACCATATAGAAAAGAAACACACACACACACCATCAGCGTCCACCTCGTTGATCATATCCTGGAGTTCGGCCTCAGTTGGGTTTTGACCGAGTGATCTCATGACGGTGCCCAACTCCTTAGTGGTGATTGTGCCGTCTCCATCCTTGTCAAACAGGGAGAAAGCTTCCTTGAACTCTGGACAAACGGACAAGACAAGCAAAATGTTAAACTGGGAGGAAACGCTCAATGTTAAGGACAGCAAACGAGTCTCAGTAGCGTCTTACCTGCAATCTGCTCTTCTGTTAGTTGGTCAGCCTGAGGAACAAAGAAATGGGAGAGATTAAAAAAAAAATACTTTTTTTTTTTTTTTTTAAATAAAGCTTGGATACAGGATACACAAAATTTAGAATGTAGAGGTTTGATGTATAAGCATTAAAGATGCTTACACAAACAGTAAATGATATTGCTGAAGTGTGTTTAGTGACGTAAAACTCTAACATGCATTCCTGTATACCACTAAATAATGGTTAATGTTCTATTTAAGCCTTCCAGTTTGGCGTGCGTACAACCTTGATGTGATCAAAGCAGATATCTGTCAGGTCTGCCACCAACTTGGCTGCTTTGGGTTCTGCCCTTTTCGCCTCTCTAGCCCTGCTTCCAACTCTTCCACCATCCAACCTTAACCCAGCACCTCCTTTGTGCTGCTTCACAGTCACACCCCTTCCTCCTGCACCCGCTTTGATGCTCAGGCCATCCAGTTCCTCCCGCACGGTCACCAAGCTTTCAGCCAGGCACTCAGCCCGTTTGGCGTTCTGGGATGCCTGTTTCTTAACATCAGCCAGTTCAGCCTTGGTCCTCTGCAGGCAGTTCCTCAGGTCCTGCAACTCCCTGAGCAGGCTGTCCGTACGGCTGGATGACGCGTCCATCATCACTTGAAGGAACGCTCTATAGTTCCTCTCCTGCTGGTGAATTAGCTCCTTGTAGTAGTGTTGTTGTTCATCCAAGAGGTCGTACACCGTGGACAGGGTCAACAGATCATCCCCTGGTGTGTACAGTGCCACCTTCTTTGGCGGCATGAGGGACTGATGACAACAAGGGCAAAAAGTTTGGCTGTGACCAGCTGGAAAAGGTGGATGGAAAAAGTTATAGCCATTCATCTGTTGGTCCTGACTGTGTCGCAGGCAGACAGAGGAAACCGTGGATAACAGAGATGTGCAGGTGCAGAAAAGCTGTTCCTGCAAAGAAAGGTCCTCCGGGCAGGGTGGACAGCTGCACAGACGCAGAAGAAAAAGACCTGCCTCTCACTTCACCCAGGATGGGCAAAATTTCCACAGTCCCTCGTGTATAACTGCTGCAGAGCTGGTGCCAAAGCCAATACACCGATGTCCTTCTGGCTGCTGATCCATCCGACTATAAAGGTAAAATTGTTTAACTGTTCATCAGTCTTCTCATCATGGGTTCCTGCAGTGCTGCGAGTGTATTTTACAAGGTGTCATTCTACCAAAGGACTTTTCTGCATGTGCAGGTGTTAATCTGGAGTCTGTCATCTCACTGCTTCGGTTGCAGCACCTAGGGAGGATCAGTTGGCCGTCCATCACACCTCCTACAAAGCACCGTGGCTCACACCAGACGCTGCACACTTATACTTTCTGGGAGCGACAGATTCAAATCATAACATAAACTCAGCAACCATACAGTTTATAATGAAGCCTTCCACATGAACCTGGAGAAGTGAATGAAAGCTAAACCAACCATTTGCTTTACTCTTTATGTGCACGTATATAGAGAGACACCCAAGACATAAATACACAGCTTTTGGAATATGACAATTGATAACAGCACCGTCACACCCCAGCAAGTTTAACAAAATTATAAAGGCTCAAACGCAGACCAAATTCCCGTAGAACAGGTGTGACAACTTAAAATCATATTCAACCACAGCCACCCACAAAACCACAATTAGAGTTCAGAGAAGCTAATATTATACATTTTGCTCATGTTGCTCTATGAAACCATGCCTGTAATATTGAGTGTCTTCCTTTTAACATTGTTCTGCCTTTTGCACCACTTTTTCATTTTAAAGTTGTGACAAAATAACTGAAGATCCAGAAAATTAGGTTTTCACAATATCACGACCTCATCCAAATATACCAAACGTGTGGGCAGAACTGAGAAGCTGGGCAAACGAGGAGGACTACATTCCTCAATGTTACACCACTCCTGAGAAGAGAAGACAGAGGCGAAAACATTCTGGAGAACAATGCAAGACCAAGTGTGACTGACAGGTCATGTGATCAGCATGTCTGCCAGAAGACGATCCTGCACACAGCCAAAAGAAAATCAACAAACCCAAGTAGTCAAAATTCTCTTGAAATTTTACAAATTCCACTTAGCTCTCGGCACTCCAGAATGAATATCTTAGAGAAAAATAAACTGGAAAGGAAAAAAAAAACAAAACCTGAATATCCACAGGATGTTCACACTCACCTGGAGTGGTGACAACCCTGACCCCACTCAGGGAAAGCACATCAGAGGTGAATTACTGAATGTAGATCAGTGGGCAGTGTGTGTTTACAAGTGTCCCTTTATTGGTGCATTCATTTGAAGGACGGGTATAAAAACGTACAAGTATGATCCATGGCTGCACCTTATACTGGCGTGTCTCAGTTGACCCATTGTCCTCTTTCTGCACCGGGTCATTTCTGACCCAGGAAGAACCCAGATTGTATAGATGAATGTTTTAGTAATTCATTTACTAATTAGTGGGCCTTTAGTGAATTTGAATAGAGCACACAAAGAGGGAATCTGTTATTTTACATGAAACTAAGATGGAAAATTCTTGTTATAGAAACATTCAATACTGACTAAATCTGACTTAAAAGCAACACTGAAGTTAGCAGTGTTGCTAACACAGGCAACCAGCGGAGCCGTACCACAACTGGCACCGCTGCTGATGCACCTGAGGTGAATACATTTCAATTACTCTGGCGGCTCCAGCCGAAGCAGAGATGGCGCAATAAGCTTCTACGTGCAGCGGCGCTTTGCTAAATGCACCCGCCTGCGTTACCAGCTAACATCCGTTAGCTAACTCTACAGCACATCATTCCGTTATACTAGCGCAAAATGCCAGTCAGGATATTTTTTTAAAAAAAACGACACTCCACGAGAAACATAAGAGGCCCCTGCCTAACAACTCATTTCAAGCTGCACACACCCGTAAAACAATAATTTCATACTCACCATGTTTGCTTGAGATGGTAGAGTCAGTCTGCTAACACTACCACGAGAAACGAAATGGAAGACTGCCACGGACCAAGGCTTGCTTTGGAGCGGGCGGGCGAGGCGAAGCACTTCTGTGCGGCTCAATGTATTCTTCCGCAGTGCGAGGTACGGTCTCTTGTCAATCTGCAGCCTACAGGGTACCTGGATGGTTGGATGGATGGATGGATGGGTGGCTTCCATTGGACAGAGTTGACAAAATGACTTCATGGTTGCCCTGGCAGTTTAAAAGATGTTTCGCCACCTGCTTCGACAAGTCTATTTATTCATTTACACAACATTGTCCCATTGCAGGTTTTTATTAACGATAATGGAAGAAATAATTATCTGAATTAAAAGTGATCAGAGTGGCACTGGATATACAGTCTCTTGGGATGCATGCAGGCACTTGACTGCGGGTCATTTATTCCTTCTACTGTATACCTTTAAGATGTATTTAACCAATGATAGCTATTGAATTATTTTTATTGGCATCACCCACTGAATTCCTTTTAGGATAGATAGTGTCTGAAAGGTTTACTTTTTGATAGCTTTTGTTTCTCGTTCTATGTTCATGGTTTTATCTTTTGTCGGTATATAATTTTTCCAATTTAATGCACTTTTTTAACATATTTTTTAAATGTCAATTTGAGGAAAAAATTATTAGAACCTTGTTCTATAATAATAATAATAATAATTATTATTATTAATATTATTACAACTGTGTGTGAAGTATGACTTCGGGGGGTAGTTAATATTTGCCGGTTACCTAAAACGCATTAAGTCAAAATTAACGGACTAGTTTGTGAGGCTCGTTTTTTTTTTTTTTTTTTTTTTTTAACGTCGGATGGATACATGTTCCACCTCACAGCACTAGGGAAGTTGTGGTGTTTGAAAGACGGGCTGTAATTGGACAGTACAGACCCGCATATTTTGCGTTCTGTATAGAGGCCGCGGATTGGACGGAACAGATCTGCAATGCGTCAAACCACGTCGCAGCGGCAGTGATGGGAGGGAGTGATTGCGCCGCCAGTGTATTGATCAAGTTATGAGTAATAAACGAAAAAAACGGATGAAAACTTTCTATGCAGTTCACAGGCTATTAAACAAATTTTAAGAAGTTAAACGCTAACACCCTACAGAAAACTGTCAAATTATTTTCACAGTGATCTAATAATTTAATTAAAAACCTTACTTACACACATGTAAGTTTGAAAAATTTCTAATTTGATAACAAAGAATTCATGATCAAGTAAATAAAAAAAAAAAAAAATCACCTCTAAATTTCAACAATCTGTTGCAGATGCAAACCCAATATATTTTTTGTAAATATGTACTGTAGTTCAATTAGACAAAGTTTTGTATCAATAAAAACGTGTTGCATTTTATTTTAAGTATGCACAACTGAACAACATATCTGAGAATCATGATTATTGACTGAAAATAAAACCATGAGATACATGAAATTGATTTCTGAGAACTGTAAAGTGTGTGTTTACTCCTCCAGGAGTATATCCAGTTCTTCTATGGGCAGCCTGATTCGGAGTTCTTTCTCTGTCATCACATCAACAAACTCCTGCATGCGCTCAGGGAACAACTGCACTCCATCCATGTACACACCCTGATCTCACATGTACACCATACACACAGTAAACATTTGCAAAAATGCAAATTTTCATTCGCATACAAACGAGCACACCAGGGGAAAAAGAGAGAAAAAAAACTTTTTCAAGAGGACAATTTCAAAAGAAGCAGATGGTGATGAGATGCTGTTAAAACATGTCTATGTGTCTCACCTTGGCCCAGGGCACATTCTGTAAAGCCTTGTAGAATATTCCGATAGCCTTATCCATCTTACCATCTGAAACCTATAAATTCATACACACATTGCAAGCACACATGAGAAACAAAACACGAGACTATTTACAGAATTATCTAATAAAATACATCCATGTACATTCTCATTTATCCAGAGCATAGTAATCCATAAAGGTCTACTGAAGACTCAACTGGACTGTTTTGTTAAGGCTCAACAGGTAGAGAAAGGCTGATATAAACAACCTATTGGGGGGCCCATCAGGTGAGTCGCTAGGGTCACATGTCCCAGGAGAAAGTGGACTTTTTACACCTAGTGTTTATCTGTTTGGGGAGAGTACTCAGCAGTGTGTTTTAGCTGGATGACAGGCTATGCCTCAGGCTTCCCAAACTGCTTAGGGATGGTTATTGTATCCCCCAGAAAATACAGGAAGATACACAGTGTCTAGGTCCCAATCTGACCCATCAGACCCAAAAGGTAAAACTAGACTCAGAATAAAAATGGTTTCCTATGATGTCATTTTCAGAACTGAAAAACAGCTGATTTCGACAGTTCTCTTGACGCTTTGCCTTCATGGACGTCTTATAAAACACAGAAATTTCAGATTGAATTTGTGCGTTCAAAAATTAAAGACCCTTATTCAATTTTTTTTCCAAATGGTCTCAGTCACATAAAAACCTCCCCATCAGTTTTCTTTTGAGCCTTACAGGTTATAGGTTATTCAATTAGCGACAGTTCCTTTGCTCCACTGATCGACTGTAAAATGAAGTAAGAAATAATCCAGTTCTGAAATCCTGAGTTAATCCAAAAGTTACTTTAATAAAAACTAATCCTGTTTTCTACTACAGGCCTTGGTGTGCATCAGTTGCCATGGTGATCTACCCAGAGAGACATTTTTGTGAGCCTGCTTGAGCTTCAATATATCTGGTAGTAATCTGGCTTCGTAGCGGACCCTGTTTAAAGATATCAACCCACATTTCCATCCTCCTCATTTAACCACCACCTATTCCTGATCCAATGCAGGTGGGTGGCTGAAGCCTTTCAGTAGAAACCCAAATTTCATTCCTTTACTAATATCGTAGAAAATTAAAGCAAAAACACTAACCAAATATTGCTAGATTTATATAAATATTAGGAATATAACTCATGAGCAATGATGTATGATGCTGCCACCCAACCATACATATGTCATGCCTTATATGCGCAATCTCACCAGGAAGTGCATGTACATTCTCCAGATTAGTGGACAGCAAGAACTAGTCTCCTTTGATGTGGTGTTTTCAAACAATCCACGTATACGGTTGCTGAGACCATTCTCTGGTAAGATGGGCAATGCAACATCTGAGCTACAGGACCTGTGAAGGAAACAAAATTTAATTAGTGAGGGAAAAAAAATAGATAATTTATTTTTTCGTTATTACCTCTGAGCAGCATCTACCAACTGCTTCCTTTGTTGTTCAGCAACAATGGCAAAAAGGCGTGGCATCACACCGCTGTTGTCCCGCGTTACAGAATGAAAAAAGCGGCGCGCACGACCAGCACTGTGGTACCGATTCTCAACCTGGAACACAGGTAACATGATGGTCAACACATCTGTGTCGATGAGTAATGAAACAAGGTGATGTGGATAACACTGAAATTAGTTCAGTGCATTTTGACAATTGGAATTCTATGAACAGTTTACCTGTACATATATGCTCCACAGGGGTGCGCTGTTGGGCCAGGTGGAGAGGGCAGAGGTCAGCATCTCTCTCACTGTTGCCAAGGGAAACACACTGACACTCTTGTGATATATGAGCAATGCTGCCTGCTGGACTGCTATTGCTTCACAGTCAGAAGCCAGCCTGCTCACCAAGTCCTGTGTGTAGCTGGAATCAGCTTCAGAGTGGCTAGCATCAGCATCACGAGCATGACTGGCAACTTGTTCACTGACATTCTGCTTGTTGTGGCTCAGAGAGTGGTGCAGAGTCTCCATCCTCTCTCTAGTCTGGCTATAGACAGCATAGGCTGCATGAATTCCCACTGTCAGGTACTGGAAAAGAGCGTAGCATCCAGCCAAACCCCTGAGCCTAATTTTCTCTCCCGGAGGCTCCTCTTGACCTGGTGATGGAATGTTGAGAAGTAAAATTTATAGGAGACATTTGGAGTCTAGAAAAGGAAACATTAATGGTAACACTGCTCTTTTCAAATTTCTCAATAAGATGCAATAAGATTGTGTAGGGATAATATGTGGGTGAGTGAACCTTTTCTCCTGGTCTGGTCCAATGCTGATAATCTGGCAGTCAAAGCCTGGTCATATAACTTCCTTGCTTTCAGGATGGATACTGGAGACAAGGTCTGGGAGGCTGAAGATGCTGCTTCTGCTAGTTGTGTTAGCACACACACAGCTGGAGTCGCAGTGACATCTGTAAGCCCCACTGCTGGCGCTCGTGCCACCTCCTCCACCTCCAGCTGAGCCCACAGCAGACACAGGTCACAGAGGGTGAGGTTTCCCAATCCTTTGTTGCCACCTAATGCCACGGCTGTAGAAAAGACTTTGCGAGCCTCATCAAGGTTGCCAATCAGCCACTCCAAATGACCATACTCCCGCCACAGAACCAGCGAGGAGCGGTTGTCTGACTCCTTGAGAAGCTGTTTTGCTATTCGCTTGCTGCTCTTGCCTTGAGAGCGGAGGCGCTTTTTGTTTCCACTAGACAGGCAGCGCAGGACCTATGTATAATGCATGTATAAACAAATACAGAGAATTAACCTGCTGCAAAGTTCAGACATTCTTTCAACTTAAAATATCTTTTTTTTTCTTCTTAACAGACTTTTACCTTGAGTTTTTCATACCGCATCCAGCTGAGTGATAAAATAGCTTGAGAGTCAACATGAAGAACAGGCTGGACCATTTTTAAAATATTGGCAACAAATTTCTCTCCTTGCTTCCCGAGCCCTACCCACTTCCTGTTTCCCTGGAGAGTGGTCATGAGCCCTACAGGGTTTACCCCAGGGTCAGGTAAGTCGAGGTAGGTCAGAGGATGCTGGGGGTCATTACCTAATAGACAGAATTTGAGTTCAGTCATTTTCTTTTACTAATTGAAATTGGCCTTTATGTTATATAAAACTAATCAAGAATTTGTTTTACCCTGAGTGAGAAGAGAAAGGTTCTCCAGAAGGATATCAGAACTACAGGGGGCCGCAGAGAACACAGAGTCTGTGGGTAGCCCTAGGAATGCCAAAAACTGCACAAGAAGACGAAGCTGGAGCTCGGGTGATGGCAGTAAAATGAGGGAAGGACCGATGTCATCAAACAGCACCTTACATTAGAAAAAAGGTCAAAGTGATCAGAATGCATTAAGTGCATGGATTTAAACATATTTTGAATGGATATGAAAAGTAAAGTACAAAAGCAGAGAGACTTCAAAGGAGCACCTGTCTGTCTGGATCCTCGCAGTCCTCTTCAGACTGACCCTTGGCTTTGTCAGGCCTCCAGGGCAGCCAGTGAGCTGCCTCCCGAGACGACTCCACATCCAACCAGATTGTGTGTCGCGGCTGACTGCGATCCTTCACCTCCTCCTTCTCTTCTTCTTCCTCCTCTTCTTCTTCCTCTGTGGACACAAATAGCTCATTAACCTTTTTCTAATCACAACCCCCAAATCAGTAAAGCTTTATGGATTTTCAATAATATATATATCGATATGGTGTGGCTTACCTTCGCTGGGCTGTATCCACCCTCCTCTTTCTTGCTGGAGCATCCACATTTTCCAGCCTCTGGCTCCTATCTCTCCAACCCTCGCCTCCCCACTGTCCCAAAATGGCTCAAAGAATTCAACCTGTAAAATCATACATCATTTAAATCACTGGTTTCTTAATTGGAATCGTATAGGTATTCATTTTCTAAAATAATTTTGATTTAACACATTTAAATTTCATGAAAAAGATTTGTGTGACAGGATCTTTGAATTTTGCTATGATTAGGGTAAAAAAACTATAATTTCACATCTGTTTATTTTATTTTTTTTCCGCTTGTGCACCTGCTGCTTGGTGGTTAATTCTCGGACACTGTCGGGTTTAAAAAATGTAAAATCCATCATGGCCTGGAATAGAGAAATGGCCTTCTCCGAATGACCAGACTGACGAAGGAAGTGGCATTGCTGTAGGAAGATATCTGTGTGAAAAAAAAAAAAAAATATATATATATATATATATATATATATTATTTCACATAAAACCCATTTTTTTCAAAGATGACATAAGAGACTAGAATGAATGCTTAATAAGCCACATTTTTTTACATTACATTACATTACATTTTTACCTAACATGTCCTCCTCAATTCCTGGCAGGGATGGATGAGAGACCATGCTGCCATCACGCACCGCACTGAGGGTGCTTAGACACTTTCCATAGGCAGCATTGACCTTTGACACAGCAAAACTGCTGAAGTAGCTCTGAGTGAAAAGTAGGTACTCTCGCCACAAGGGGGCAATGTTTGGGTGAAGGAACACCTAAAATGCAGAAGATAAAACATGAATGCACTGACACATATTATTTATAAGAGATATTCAGACATTATAGTGCTACAATCAATTTTGCCTAGTGATAGTAAAATAACAGTCAGGACAGAGGTTTGTCCTTAAGATTCAAACGTTCAGAAATTGGAGCAGCAGCGTATATTGAATAATAATTCTTTCAGGAAGTGGCAGACAGCATTTCTGTAGTGACATCAGGAGTGATTTTACGAATTTCAATAATGATGGGGTTGCGATTACAAAATGGCCTTGCTGATTGTCATGCTTGTAACTTTTTTTTTTTAAAGGAGCATAAGAAAGTACCTGCAGTTCGTGTTTTTGGTGATGGAAAAAGTCAGTACAATCGACTAGCCTTACATTAGCACAAAGCAACATATTCATCTATAAGATACAGTTCATCTAAAATATTTGGCCAGCTTTCCACCATATGAAGCGTTGAATGGCAGCAACACCACACAATAAACTCAGTGTTTACCAGACTAACACTCATACCAGACTCACCAGTTTCTTCCACTCTTTGGCCAGAACAGAAGGCTCCCAGAGTTCTTGGCAGATTTTGAGTCGCTCCAGCTGCAGAGTTATAGAGCAGGGGTTGGTGGCAACTGCACGCTCTGCAATGCTCAGCTTTTTCTCCAGGACTGCTCGGTATGAAGACTTTCGACGGTCTGAAGCATCGCTACCTTGTACGCTCTCTTCATTGCCAAATACTGTTGTGCTCAACTCATCCTAGACAAGAAGAGGGTATGATGAACTTTAGATGACACTTACAAAAACTTGCTAACACTATCATATAAGCAAATTTTTAGCTTAAAGTAATTTAAAGATTTATTTTACATTAACATTTTTGCCAGTACATGTCTGCCATTCACCCAGCAAATCACAGCAAATCATAGTGGAGCTGATAAAAACCCAGGTCAATTGCAGGGTTAAACAATGCAGGTCTAAATGCCAATTTTTTATGTTCACACTGTCCTCAAATTTTGATAGTACAGGCTGACATGGGGTTTTTGGCCAGTGGGAAAGGGGCTAAAGACAGACTGCAAAGTTCCTGTTTAATGCATTATACAGCGTTAGCCTTTTTACCTGGAATTTTATAAACTTTATCCATAGTTGTGTATCAGATGGTTGCTCTCTCAGTTGCCTGTTAAACTCTTCCGTTCTCTCAGTCATAAGCACTGCACTTGGCTCCGACTTTTTGTCTGGATTCTCCTGCTCTGTCAGCACCTGCTGTCCCTTCCCCTGGAGCCAGAGGGCAGTAGAGGAGTCATACACCCCCAGAGGATTCACAGCTGTTGACTGCATGCTGACACCTGGAATAAAATGCATTTTGATATTAAAATGAAAGCTACATAATTAAAGCCACATGGAACAAATAGCATGTGCTCTTGTTTATGTTACATAGCTTGTTGTAGCTACATCTCCTACCAGGCTCTCTTTTCATATTCTCCTCATTAGTCAGCAGAAGAAAAGATGCAGGGCTGGTGGTAGCACTGCACTCAGAAATTGTTGGGAATATAGAAACAGGTGCCTCAGACTTCATCATCTGACGACTGACTGAAGAGTAATATCTATCTGCAGCTTTCTTGTTCATGCCTTTCCTCTTCTTCTTGTTTGACTCTGATTCCTCCCAGCTGACTTCTTGTTTGCGCGGGTCCAGACCCAAAGTAGAGTTCCCTTTCCTCTTATACCTGGAGCATACAGATTATTTTAAAAACACCTTAAAGATATAGACTATGACAGTCTAATAAACATCAGCTGTGATTACTCCTACTCATGGAACTAAAATATAAATGCAACACATTTTTTCCTTCCATTTTTCATGTTCGTGTATGTCCTACTTGGCTATGTCTCCTCTGTATAGAGACTTGTACATCCAGTTGGCTGGGTCTGGTTTACGGTCCACACAAAATAGCTGCTCTGTGGGTGACTGGAGATCATCCAACCAGGAAAAATGACTTCCTAGTTTAGCGGCCTGTGATCTATATACAACAGATGCACACACAGCAATGATTAATTAAAACAGAGATAAGGTCTGTTAATGAATAATTTTAGAGTGACCACAGGATAACTAAATATATGTGTAAAGTATCGACCGTACCTATTTTCCTCTTCTCTTTTGAGATCGCTGGGGTAAACAGTTTCAGAGTCAGAACCACTGCTGTCTGAGTACTTCTCACTTTTCTTTTTATGTTTCTTCTTCTTCCTCTTGTCACTTTTCTTTTTCTTCTTCTTGGGTGGCATCCTTTCATCATCCTCATGTGCCAAGCTTAATTGACTTCCCACACTATTACAGGTTTAAGACAGTTTAAATAAAGCACTCAAGTAATTCTTAACCAAAAAAGTAGGGTCGGAAAAGACTAATATATGTTACAGAAAATATTTGCTGTTTGTAGACAAACATGCTTAAAGAGTTTCACAGTGTTCTGTGCAATCTATGCTATTTTTATATATACCTTTGTTCTTTCTTGGTCCAGACATTTTCAGTCTTCTCCAAATAACGATTATGAAGAGAGAGGGCATCTCCAGTCTGAAAACTTTTATTATTCAGCCAATCTAATTCTACAAAAAAGAGGCAATAATAAGTATTAAAACGTTTCTTACCAATCAGCAGAAGAGACAGCATGTTAATTTTAAGCGATTTACAATCAAGATCTTTTATCATAAAGAATAATTTAATAATTTATATATTTGCCCAAAGGCATTTCGGATAGGCTCCACATGCTTTCTATTTTTTACGTTTTTATTTTTAACGAATGACAACTAAAAGTGCCACACTCGCTAATTTAATGCAGCTATTGTTATATGGTCAAAAACGTCTATGAGAGTTTAGCTGAACAAAGAATGTAAACATTTTCTCTCTCTAACGTCAACGACAGGAGGATAATCCTCACTAATAGCTAATACTTGGAAAGGTTCAATCAAAATTCTGCTAGTATAAATTATCATTCCAGCATAAAAAAAACTGCATAGTACAAGAAATATTTACCACCTTTAGACGAATTTTCAACTCTTTTGGTTTCTACTTCGGCGAAAGCTGGAAACAGCGCCATGATAGTATGTCGCATATAAACAGTCGCAGGTTTATGACGTAATTTAAAGACTGAAAAATAAATGTATGAATAGATTTTAAACCAAAAGTGAAGACACAATCAAAAAATAAAAATAAAGAAATCGGACAACCTTGGCAAACACGACTTGATATTAAAAATCTTTTAGATATGGTAGGGTGTAGGATGACAAAAACAAATAATGTCCGTGGCGGCAATATTATTAATGAAATCGTTTTCCAAAGCCTTTCAGAGCTTGTAAAATGAGAGAATTTAATGTCCACTATTTAATGACAATTTTCATGGGACCACTTATCATGAACATAAAATTGATTGGCGTGCTACACGGTGTACTACGGTACTGCAATGAGTGTGACGTAAATCCCCCACAGGCTGCCTTGTGATTGGGTCAACACAGGTAATATCTTAACTACAAATAAGGTGAAAGAAATCTCCTTTAAACTCATTCACAGATATTACCCATGTAAGGACTTTCTTAAAGAAATATTTAAAAAGGAAGTTGAGGAGAAATGCAGTTTTTGTAAGGAGTGCCTTGAAACCGTTGTTGTGATGATTTATTTTGGTATTGTCTGGATGTGAGAAGATTCAGGAAAAGTTTATGCAATTTTATCTGTGATAACATTGATGCTGAATTTATTCTATTTTGGAGGGATGTGGTGTTTGGTCTTCTGAGGAACGATATTGCACATAGAAAGGTTCAGACATACATCATTGATTTAATAATAGGAAACCTCAATTTGTAGCATTTATCAGAGAGATCAGGCAGTACATTCAATCAATCCAGTTTTCAGTTAAACCTAAAGCAATCAAAACGATATCTGCCTGCACTTTATTTAATATTTTCTTATAGCGATGACAAGTTCTGTTTATGTATCCCCTTGCTTTGTTCACTATTGTTCATGTGGAAGTACTATTGTCTCTATAACTGTATTTTTTATCTGTACTTGCCATATTTGCTCCAAATAAAGTTCTTAAAAAAAAAAAATTATAAAATTTGGCTCAACACAGGTAAGCAAGAGCAGCATGATGAGGATTATTTTTACGGTGATGATTTATTTTTTTTTTAAATATCTTAAATAATTAAGATATTTCTATTAATATATTAATAATTCTCTATTTTACACAACCAATATCAAAAGGCAGGAGAGAGTTAATTGTTCTTTAAGTTATTAAAAAAACAAACAAAAAAGAAAACAAAACAAAAAAAAAAACGTGTATGGTTATTTGGCTAATTGGCATCTGAACAGCCCCTACTTTTCTGGGTTGGGTTTTCTACCAATGTTGCCAACTTGTCTCATTAAATCTGACAATTTTTCAGATCATCTTGGTGACTTTCTTTTTTTTGTCAAAAAGCGACTGGTGACAAACATAAGGACATAAGGTGTTGTTAGAGACTGACATAAAGGTAGTTCTGCTTTTTTTATTCTCAATGAGCAGCAGATGCTACAGTGAGCTCCTCCGCTGTCCCAAAGATATAGACATAGCAGAGATGCACTCTACAAAACTGCTGCTGATTGGGCCCTGGGTATTAGTGGTATTATTACCCTGTCTCAACATTTTCATAGGCGGCATCATTTGTTAAACAGGCACCAAAAGACATCCAAACGTGAGGATTGATCAGATCAAGTCTGCTATGACTTTTGTATGACAAAGCAATAAATGTGTCTAAGAGATCGCAAACCTCTGCAACATTTGGGTCAATAGGAATGATGGGAAAGGCCTCACTGAGGTCTAACACCCCCATGCCTAACCTCACGCAAGAATAGCTAAGAGCAAAGGATGAAAGAAGCTGTGGCATTTGATCTCTTAATGGTGAAAGGGAGCTTTGATTGTAAGTAAAATGTTATATTACAACTATGTTGCTTTGATTCAAAGCAACATACTATATTACAACTATGTTGTATTACAACTGCCCTCTATATTACTGTTATCAATTAACTTCAGAGTCAGAAACTGTAGAAATACAAAATACAAGGTAAGATAGTGAAAACAAAGGACTCTGTATGAACTTCATGAAATGCAGTGCGCAAAAAACATGTTGAATCACTGTATTTCCCGCTATGTGAAGTAAGATATACGAATTCAAACTTAATATCTCTTCTAAAATAGTGTTTTATCTTCCGCTAAAAATCATGCAAACTAAATCATAATGTAATGTGCATGTTTATTAATTGCTGGTTTTGCGACATAAGTTTCTGAGCGTGTGTAGGTGGGAGAGGAGGGTCCCGAAAGTGGTAAAATAAAACAAAAAAAAAAACGATAATGAAAAGATGAAAGATTTATTTGCAGGTCAAAACATATGTAATGTGTTTTTGCTCACTTTAGTGACGTCTAGCGACATTTTGAACTTTCCTTATCAAGGAGTTGGAAACACTGATTTTGTCCACAATGAGGGAAATTGTACACCTACAGGCTGGCCAATGTGGCAACCAGATTGGTGCAAAGGTGAGGACAGTTTTTGGTTTTGTGTCACTATAGAGGAAAATGATTAATCTTAATATTTCAAATTTCAACAAAGAAAGTCGTTTTATTTTGCCAGGTAATTTGTTGTCTTTCTCTATTTGTAGTTTTGGGAGGTAATAAGTGACGAGCATGGCATCGACCCTTCCGGGAAATACAGTGGGGAGAGCGACCTGCAGTTAGAAAGAATTAATGTCTATTACATCGAAGCTTCAGGTAACCTTCACTTGACAAAAATCATCTGCCATATCATAGCTTGACTGTCCAGTTTCTAAACTAATTACCATCTATGCACTTGTTGTACCTCAGCTTTCTAGCAGGGGATCCAGGTCCTGTTAAATGAACCAGGCAATGGTCTGCAGAGTTCTTCCTAGTTATCGTAGTTTTGTTAAAATAAAAGCTCCACAAAACAACTAGAGAATGTTTGCACATGACAGTGTGACCTAGACTCAGATGGACACAAAGACAAAAGAAAAATTTTAGAATCAATGTCACAAGAAATATATTAGATAAATTATTAGGTTTCAGTAAAATCTGTAATTTTTTAAAACATTTTAAATCTAATGTTTATGCCTAGGTGGGAAGTATGTTCCTCGTGCAGTCCTGGTGGACCTGGAGCCAGGCACACAATGGACCTTGTGAGGTCAGGACTCTTATGGATTTGGGATCTTTTTAGTATCTGTATTAAATTATTCTTTTTGGTAAGAGCATACATGAAAATATAATATTTATTTCAATTTCATTTTTTATTGGCACATAAAGTATTTTTTACTCTTATTTACTCTGAAAAATAAATAAACATTTAATAAAGTACTTTTGCACCTTTTTTTAATTTATTTTTGTTTCCTTCCCTGCGCAGTACCCATATATATAGCCAGAGCGAGCAGGTAACAACTGCTGAAGGCCACTACACGGAGGGGAGCAGAGCCAGCGGACCTGGATGTGGGTGGAGAAAGGAGGCTGAGGGCTGCGACTGCCTCCAGGGCTTCCCAGCTCACACACTCTCTGGGAGGAGGCATTGTACTTGGGATGGGCACACTTATCGTAGCAAAATCAGGGAGGAGTACCCAGATCGCATCATGAACACGCTCAGTGTTGTACCGCTTTCACCAAAGGTTCATAAAATTAATAAACATTTTCAAAGTGTAGTTTTGCACATTTATCCTGCTTTATCACCATGGATGTCTTCAAGCATATTCTGCTCCAGGCCGATACAGTGGTGGAGTCTACAACGCCACCCTGTCTGTGCATCAGCTGGTTGAGAACACAGATGAGACCTACTGCATTGATAATGAGGCCTCTATGACATCTTTCCTGCACGCTGAAGCCTTCACCACACCCACATATGCTGACCTCAACCAATTGTCTGCGGTACCATGAGCCGTAAATACGATTTGTCTGCGCCACTCGTCAACTTAATGCTGATTTGAGGAAGCTAAGCAGGCCGATTATGGTGCCTCTTCCTAGACTACACTTCTTCATGCCAGGCTGGCCCCTTAGACCAGCCGTGGGTAGCCAACAGTACAGGTAGACAATCAGACACTACACTTCAGATTTACAGCATTTCAAATACCTTAAGGAATTTATAGGTCAGAAATGTAGACTGTTCAGATGACTAGTGAATGAGAGGTAGAATCTCTGCTCTGGTATGGAGGTGCCAAGAGTTTCTTTTTATAGCAAAATATCAACAGCAAGTATGTAACCCCTCAGCCATGTGTAATTATTTCCTGATCAGAGCTTCAGAGCCAGCTGACAGTTCCAGAACCACTAGCAGACAAGCTTGATGCCAAGAACATGATGGCAGTTTAGACCAAGGCCATGGCAGGTATTTCTCCATAGTTGCTGCCATTCCTCAGGAGGTGCCATGTCGATGAAAAGAGGTGGATGAGCAGATGCTGAATGTACAGAACAAGAACAGCAGCTACTTTTGTAGAGTGGGATTCCCACCAACGCTAAGACAGCCGCTCAGACATCCTCCCAGAGGCCTCAAGATGGCTCTCCACTCTTATCGCAAATAGCACAGCCATATTCAGGAGCTGTTCAAACGCATCTCAGAGACTCAACGTGGGGCTGTTCCGCCGCAAAGCTTCTCCTCCACTGGTGAGTTAAGAGGCTGGGAAATAAGTATAGAACTGTTTTAGAAAAAAATTGCCCAGGTAAGAGCAGTTTTGTGTTTCAGGTATACTGGTGAGGGAAATGGATGATGGTGCTTACTGAGGCTGAGAGCAAATATGAACGCATCTGGTATCTGAATACCAACAATATCAGGACGCAACGGCTGAGGAAGAGGTAGAGGGTGATGAGGAAGAGGAAGAAGATGCGTGATAGCATCTTTTGTTTCATTAAGACTAATGCCAGCATTGTATCTTCATTGAGTAATATAGTTCCAAATTTGTTAGCCAATTGTTACTCTACCATGTGTTAATTCGTGTCTTACATCAGCACTACATTTTTTTTGTTTCAGCTGTTAGTTACTTTGTTTTATTTAAATTACTATTAGTTTTCAGTTTTCATAAACAGACAACATCATAGTTAAAACAAATTAATTTACTTCTGGTCGTGTGTTTTCTGTCTTACGCTTTGTGTTTTTTGTTCTATATGTTTTTTAAATTTATGTTTACCTGTCTTTGAACACATTTAATAAATTAAAAAACACACTTTAAAGACAACCAAGACATAAACTGGGTTGGGGGGACACTGCATTGATGTCACATAAAGACACATCAGCAGTATCAGCAACAGCAGTTGCAACTTCATCAAAAGTAGCAGAGCCAGCTCTAGTCGTTTAGGGGCTCCCCTGGCGAAGAAAAATATGAAAAGCGTGACTACTGGACAAGGTATTGTTTGAAAGCTTTTCCAGTAGGGCTTCCAGGGCTGAGTAGATAGTTATTAAAATCACCTACTCAGCTATGGTTCCAGCCGGCTGAGTCTGTGCTATTATGTTAATTTCAGTCTGTTAATGTGCCGCATTAAACCTATGTCTCACAATGTGACATGATGCCCAAAATCACAGTGCACGGGAAAAATTTTATATCGGCGATCAAAGAATCTTGGGACTTGAATCATCATTAAAGTCAAAGGAGCTTTAATATCCTTCGATTCCCAAATCCCTCAACCCCCACCCCCACCCCATGCAAAAAAAGATCAAACAATTATATTGATCAAAAGATCAAAGACGCTTTGGCTTTTGAGCTTTCAATAATCAAAAGGGCTTTGATTCAAAGCAACATACTGTATTACAACTGCTGTATTACATCTGACCCTATTTTACTAGTATCTAACTTCAACACTAGCCCATAACTATAGAAAAATAAAATCCACAAGGTAAGACAAAATGGTGCTTTGGCTTTTGAGTTCAAATTATATTTAATAAAGTTTTCCTCACATTTTGGATGACAACATTTAGTGACTTCTAGCAACTTTTTGGAGAACCACTAGCAACTTTTCTAATTGAGGATTTGGCAAAACCCATTTTGACCACAATGAGAGAAATTGTACATCTACAGGCAGGCCAATGTGGCAACCAGATTGGTGCAAAGGTGAGGACAGTTTTTGGTTTCACATATGTGGCTGTTGGGAGGGGAAAAACATAATCTCAACATTTGGAATTGACAACAAAGATAAAAGCAAGCTTCCTGACACCATGTTACCAAAAAAACCTTACACACAATAAGTTTTAATTCCAAAGCTAATTTGTTGTCTTTTCTCGCTTGTAGTTTTGGGAGGTAAATAAGCGACGAACATGGCATCGATCCTTCCGGGAAATACGGTGGGGAGAGTGACCTGCAGTTAGAAAGAATTAATGTCTATTACATCGAGGCTTCAGGTAACCTTTAGTTAACATCCAGCAGGGGATTAAGGTCCTGGTAAAGGAACCAGGATATGGTGTGCAGAATTATTCTGAGTTACCATTGCTTTGTTTCTACAATACAAAAACATAAACCACAAAACAATACCACAAAGTCATTGAGCATTTTAGCCTAATGCAGGAGCCTTTGAAACACTAATTGTTGATATGTAACATTTAGTCAAATTGACCGCATTGTATTTACAACTATTCACCCAATTCAATTCTTATTCATATAGCACCTTTAAAATCAGTTGTCTCTTTGTGGGTGCTTTTACAGAGGTAGAAACCCAGAGCCTGAACACCCAGGTAAGCACAGTGGCAAGGAAAAACTCCCTTTTAACAGGAAGAAACCTTGAGCAGGACCAGGCTTAGAAGGAGGAACCATCCTGCTGATGGTCAGCTGGTTAAAGGAGGAGAAGAAGAGAAGGACAGGACAGAGAGAATAAGAGAGGGAGAATAGATACAATCATAAGAACAGGTACAATCATAGAACCATAGAAATACAAATAAAATACAATCATAGAAATACAAACAATTCAGACATAATATATAATTTATATATACAACAATTCCATAGCATGTTGTTACACAAAAAGACCTAGGAATAAACACCTTACAGATAAATGTCATAAAAGATCAGATGCTAAATAAATGGTTGATTAATCTGTCAAGTTTAAAAAATATATACATACAGTATATATTTTTGCCTAGGTGGGAAGTAGTATGTTCCTGTGCAGTCCTGGTGGACCTGGAGCCAGGCAATAATGGACTCCTGTGAGGTCAGACCTTATGGACGGATCTTAGACCAGACAACTTTGTCTTTGGTAATATATACATAAATATAATATTTATTTCAATTTCATTTTATTGGCAATATGTGCTATTTTACTCCTTATTTACTCTGGAAAATAAATAAAACATTTAATAAAGTACTTTTGCAATTTTTAATTTATTTTTGCTTCCTTCCTGGCGCAGTAATGGCTATATATAGGCCAGAGCGGAGCAGGTAACAACTGCCAAAGGCCACTACAACGGAGGGAGCAGAGCCAGGACCTGGGGTCCTGGATGTGGTGAGAAAGGAGGCTGAGGGCTGCGACTGCCTCCAGGGCTTCCAGCTCACACACTCTCTGGGAGGAGGCACAGGCTCTGGGATGGGCACACTCCTCATCAGCAAAATCAGGGAGGAGTACCCAGATCGCATCATGAACACGCTCAGGCTGTACCACCAAAGGTTCATAAAATTACCATCAAACATTTTCAAAGTGTAGTTTGCAATATTTATCCTGCTTTATCACCATGGATGTCTCATATATTCTGCTCCAGGTGTCAGATACAGTGGTGGAGCCCTACAACGCCACCCTGTCTGTGCATCAGCTGGTTGAGAACACAGATGAGACCTACTGCATTGATAATGAGGCCCTCTATGACATCTGCTTCCGCACGCTGAAGCTCACCACACCCACATATGCTGACCTCAACCACCTTGTCTCGTGTAAATTATGAGCGGCAGCATGCAATTTGTCTGCGCTTACTCCCGTCAACTTAATGCTGATTTGAGGAAGCTGGCAGTCAATATGGTGCCTTCCCCAGACTACACTTCTTCATGCCAGGCTGCCTCCTTGACCAGCCGCGTGGTAGCTAACAGTACAGGTAGACAATCAGACACTACACTTGCATTTCACAGCATTTCAACACTCTTAAGGAATTTATAGGTCAGAAATGTAGACTGGGTTCAGATGACTAGTGAATGAGAGGTGAATCTCTGCTCTGGTATGAGGTGCCAAGAGCTTTTTTATAGCAAAATAACAGCAAGTATGTGAATTCTCAGCCATGTGTAATTATTTCCTTGACTGTTTCCAGAGCGCTGACAGTTCCAGAACTCACTCAGCAGATGTTTGATGCCAAGAACATGATGGCAGCTAGACCCGCCATGGCAGGTATCTACAGCACATCTTCAGAGGTGCCATGTCGATGAAAGAGGTGGATGAGCAGATGCTGAATGTACAGAACAAGAACAGCAGCTACTTTGTAGAGTGGATTCCCAACAACGTTAAGACAGCCGTCTGTGACATCCCTCCCAGAGGCCTCAAGATGGCCTCCACCTTTATCGGCAACAGTACAGCCATTCAGGAGCTAAGTTCAAACGATCTTCAGAGCACCACTGCAATGTTCCGGGCCGCAAAGCTTTCCTCCACTGGTGAGTTAAGAGGCTGAAATAAGTATAGAACTGCTCAGGAAAGTGCCTCCAAGTAAGAACAGTTTTGTGTTTCAGGTATACTGGTGAGGGAATGGATGAGATGGAGTTTACTGAGGCTGAGAGCAACATGCACCACCTGGTATCTGGAATAACAATATCAGTCAGGACGCAACGGCTGAGGAAGAGGTAGAGGGTGATGAGGAAGAGGAAGAAGATGCTTGAGACCAGAACTTGGCTGTTTTTTTCTTTTTTTTTTTGGTTTCATTCAAACAGATGCCAGCCAGTTTGGTCTACAGAAACATTCTAAAGAAAATAAACTGCCTCTATTTATTTATTTTTTACAGGTCTTTGAAAATATATGTATATAGGTACCTCACGGTACATGTGGTACTTTTGACTGTAAGTTTTTGCATAATATACTTCCTCTTATGTTACCTGGGCCCACGGACTTCTTTTCTATTACCAGTGAAACCATCTTCCACAGGCTGTACATTGACTCATATCTCTAATTAGACCACAGGTGTATTTCTAAAGTTAATGGTAATAACTGTATATGTGACATCTATTGCATGTCTGTCCATCCCAGGGAGAGAGATCCCTTATCAGTGGCTCTCCTTCAGGTTTCTTCCTTTTCCCTAAAATTTTTTTTTTAAGTTTTTCCTGACCCAGTCTGAGGTTCTTAGGACAGAGGTTGTCAAAAATGTGCAGATTGTAAAGCCCTCTGAGGCAAACTGCCTGTAATTCTGCAATGGACTCTAAATTTGATTTCATTTAGACTTCTGTTACTGTCTAATGTGTTCACGGGACATTTTTGACTCGTGTTTTCAATCAGCTAAATTCTAACCAAAAAAAAACAACAAAAAACTTTAAAACAATGATCATCCAATTATTAAACAGCATTCTAGCAACAATTTGTTTGTTACCTGTAACATCGTTTTACTTCTGCATCAAAAAAATAATACTGCTCTCATTTTAAAACAAAGGGGTAAAAGGGATTTCATTAGACAGGCAGACATAAATTTGGTTAGTCTCATCCGAACAAATGACGCCCAACTTTGTCAGAAGTCATCAAAATGAGTCAGTGTAACACGATGTGGGACACCTTAGCATTCTCTGCTTCTTTCCCTCTCTGAGGTCAAGTGCTTTGCAGGCTGATGACTGTGAATGTCAAAGCTGGAAATACCAATGTTGATTGTACGTCAGTGGAGGTGGAAAGAATTGGAGTTGACACAAAGTAAAGCCTGCCACAACTTTTTGCAGTTCCAGTATTGTACACTAGATGAGAGTAAAACCACAAGATCTTGTAACACAAATCGAACCAAGAGCCCTATAAAAATGCATACGTAATTTGTTCTGCATAAAATATATTTTCAGTGTTTTAAAAGTCAGATTAATGTAGTGAGGGTTAACAAAGAAACAGAAAAAAAACTCATTGTTGCCCTCTGGAGTCTGATACCAAGGGGACCCGAGACCCTGTGGAGGGTCTGCAGGAGGGTGTGTTTTTCAGTGGCATTGCAGAGGGCGTAAAACAGCAGCCAGTTATCCAGTGGAGGAGCACTGATCACATTCATTTCAGCAATCATGGGGTCACAGTTGTAGTTTTGTCTTAACAAGCACTAGCATGCATGACTGTGGCAACAAGGTAGTGTCATACCAATCTCACCATAAGGCCATAATTATTACCAATGACCTTTCCCCACTACCCGCAACCGTGGATAACACAAGCACTTGGTTACCTGGCTTAAACTGACGCAACATTGGCTTACAGTCATACCTCTCCTTCATCTGCCCGAGAGGCAGCAAGTGCAATAGACGTTGCTGTCTGTAGACGAGTTCCACACTGCGTGACAAAGTCAAGGATACTGGTGTCTGGGGAGGACCTAGATATAAATTTCTCCTGCAGCACCTTCAACGAGCCCTACACGTTGTGACCAAACACCAAGAAGGGACAAACGTGACAGCCCCACTGTCGTGCAGGCTAACCTGTGCGTTCAGAGAACGCAGCTGAAAACAGTCAGACAACACCATTTCATCACCCCTTCTCTGGGCCTGAGCTCGAGTGAGGGCACAGACACCGAATACATGACGTACCTCATCAGATGAATGCTCAGCTATGGGTACTGGCGTGAAATCCATCTTACCACCCGCCAGGTCGTTACCCATAATGAAGGCAACCACCTTAATTGGTAAAGACAAGTGCACAACCACAGCAAAAAACACAGTCACCAGTGGGGACTGTAAATGGAATATTTAAGACTGGAATAGGAAAAACCAAGAAGGAGGCTCAGCTCAGGGCTGCCCAGTACACTCTCGAGAACCTTCTGTCAGCAATGGAAAATCGGAAGTTTGCCCTTCCTGAAACAGCAGGTTAGATTTTAGCAGGAAGCTGAACCTCTACAAGATAGGAAAATGGCCACTCTTAAGAGGAAACTGAATCACAGGCTTACAGACAGTTTTTCATTATGACTGAAGAACCCAAGAACCATGGGGAGACGCTGGACTGCCAGCTGGTTGTCCATTTGAGTATGTTGTTAATGCTCTTCCACAGTTCCAATGGGAATTCAAAATGCTCCAGTGTTGCATTTGAAAATTGATCTAATCATCCATAGCAACCACAGAAGCTTTTATGGACTCAAATAAGACATAAAAACAAAACATCGTGTTCTGTGTGTTCCATTGCTGAGGGCAGCTTTAGAAAGTCCTTCATTCATATACTGCCTCTTTCTGTTTTTCCTGGAGTTGAACAGCTCAGAAGAGAAAGCTCCTTTTTCCCCCTGCAGCATTTTGGTGAGAATTTCATAAAATTGAAAGAAAAGTGAATCTGAAGACAGCATTTCAATACTTCCCATTTAGTCTCTTTAATGTCATTAAAAATATTTAATAGTCTTTATCTATGACATCTACTGCAGGTTTTTAATTGTTCTAGGGAGTCATGCACTCATCTGGAATGTTCTGTAAATATTATAGCACTCTATTGCAGTAATCACTGAACCTATAAAAATATGTCACATTAAGTGAGCACACACACACACACACACACACAAAGAGCGTGAATTTATCAGGCGCCCAATTATTTGAGCACACTGACTGTGTTAACCTGTTGTGCCAGTTGTGAACGATGGAGGCAAGGTTGGTGATGCTCTTTGACAGTACAGAAGTTTGAGCTGCGATTGATGCCTAAACACGTTAGGGAGTCCAACTGTCATCTTGTCTTTCATAGCATACTGTTTCAAACAGGGAATTCTTTGTCATTATGCCAGGGTCACAATCATTACTATATGTTAGACATATAAATCAAAACATTTTATATTTTATATATATATATATATATATATATATATATATATATATATATATATATATATATATATATAGTTCAGCAACAAAAAAAGAAAAAAGGGAAGCAACCTAACAAATTTCATTATTACAAAAAAATCAGCTTCACCATAATTGAGTGAAATTAATCAATTATTTGTTTTATACAAGGCAACAAGCCATGAAATTGATTATTCCAGACCTCAGCAAAGAAACAGTAACTCGAGAAAAGGGTTTAAAAAGACGTATTGAACATAGCCACAAGTGGACAAATGAGTTCGACTTGCAAGCTGTTTGTCTACTAATTGGCTCTTCGTTTCTAATGTTATTGGGTTCCTTGTTGTTCCCTATCACTATAGCAACAGTAGCTTTAGGTTTATTTTCTGTTATTGTTTACTGTCACACTTTGTTTGAACCCTAACCCTAACCCTAACCCTAATCCATCCATCCATCCATGAGCCTGGTCCTGTTCAAGGTTTCTTCCTGTAAAAGGGAAGATTTCCCTGGCCACTGTTGGTTGTTGGAAAACACCTAGAGTCAATCTTGATGGTAAGAGACTTTATAAATAAAGATGAATTGAATTGAATTGAACTGGGGGACAATGGAGAGTCTCTTATGTGTCAGAGCACACTCGCACACACACACACACACACACACACACACACACACACACACACACACACACACACACACACACTTACTGAATGAGAAGTGACTCAGAGGCTGTTATTCATAACACTGGACTTATTAAATCTTCACACAATTAGTCTCACTCTGCTGATGGATTTAACTATAAACTGACCTCTGCTGTGAATTACTCCAGAAAGAGGAGCGGATTAGGTCTTTGGTAATTTAATTTCTGCAAATGGAAGCACACCATACTGTGTGTGTGTGTGTGTGTGTGCATGTGTGTGTGCACCACTGGTCATGCCACAATAGCTGTGGAATCACAATTGCTTAAACCTGTGTTGCCATTCGTATCATATTTGGTACGTGAGTTTGTGAGACCTCTGTCTCCTTAAAAACCTGTTGTATGTGATCTGATACATGTATTCTGCCTCCTGGTGGACTATTTTTATGACTTTGATGTCTGTCAAGGTGCAGAGAATCCAGAGAAAGAAATGTCTGAAGTTGGTGTTAGAGGAGAAGTTGTGCTGAAAATGACATCAACACTTCCAGCAGGATAATTCAGTCTTTGCAGACTACTTTTCAGTGACATAAAAAAGCCGTAAAAAGTGTTATGTGAAAAAGAAAAAAGAGGAAAAACTTCAAAACATGTTCTATAATTCCAAAATGTTTTGGACAAAACTCTTTTTTTGGTCTAAAATTACATTGTTGTGTGCCAAAAGCACCCAATGTATCAAAAGTGATACAAAACATATCTCATAAACAACATGATATAGCAAAAAAAGTTTTGTGAATTTTATTATAAGGGTTAATAAACATCTCAGTTCCAAAAGTCAGAATTTTCTGGCTATTTTTTGATGGGTCAGGTCTTAGACGGCTACAATAAAAACAACAAAAAAAAAAAACAACAAAGGTCATCTGAGGTTGAACTTTTACTTGCTGAGGAGTAAACATCCATCACATTAGATACTTATCTTCATGTTCCCAGATGTTCAGCATCTGTCACAACAAAAGAAGATAAAAGATGAATAAAGGCCATTCTACTGCAACATGACATACATAGTGATCAGGAGTCCATACATCTCCCCTTGACATGACTCCTGCTGTGCTGGTATCTTGCACTTTTGCGATTGCCACAAACCCTTTGTCAGCTCTAGAGCCAACATGAAATGAGGAAGAGATTTCCTTTTTTGTTTTTAAGGCCCAATTTCCTGTGTGTTTTATTGATTACCACAGCTGTTGTCGTGGTTTGATATCAAACTGAATAGGTTTTATATGATGATGCAATTCCATAATCGAAGGACATGGGGGCGCTGTTGATTTACTTTCAGGTGTGCGTGCATGTCTCTCTCTCTCTCTCCTCAGGTTTGCAGAGCGTGCCTCCCTGAACGCCCTACATTACACCTCTCTTCCACTTTGACACACACACACACACACACTTACACAAACACACACACACACACACACACACACACACACACACACACACACACACAGAGTGAAATGTGAGTGACTTCCATGACAATAATGTCTCATTCAGCACACTGATAAAATTGCCTGGTGTCTAATGAAACCAATGTGAGTGTGTGTGTTCACCATCAGATGTGTGTTTACAATTTAGTACTTTAAGATCTCCATTAGCTCCTGCACAACTGCAGCTATTCTTTCCAAGTTTGAGTACATTAAAATAATAATACACAATTCATAGCAACAGATAAAATAAATAAAACAAAAGGCAATCGAAATCCATTATATTACATAATCTTTTGGTGTATTTCTACAATTTCCTTTCATTTTTGCTTTTAGTTGGAAAAATTGTTAATTTTAGGTGTGATGTTTGTTGATTGGCTCTGATGTGTGCAGCATTCACCGCTCACTTGATTCCAGGTTGAAGACAACACAGGACAATAAAAGCTTACACTCAATGTGCGTCAACCGATGTCGACCTGTTCTATTTTGGGATTTGTTGAACGCAGTGAGAAAGATGGAGCACTTAGTCAAAGCACTTTAGCTCCATAGATGATGTCCATTACAGCCTAGCACTGAAATAGCGAATCTTTTGTTTCACTAATATTACAGCTCTTTCTTTCTTGAAAGATCCAACAAATGATTTGTTTTTAGGTCTTATTTGTTAAAAATAAAAAGTCTAATTTGACATGTTATCTTTTATTACAGGAATATTCCAAGAATAGTGCTTGGAAAATATTTATATACCATCAATGTTGGATCAACAGTACAATAAAAATATGTATTTATTACCTGGGTGCTTTTAATACAGCTTGTCAACTAAGAATGTGGAAACAAGATTATCTTTATTATTGCCAAGAGTTGAACGAAAAAATGGCCCATCATTACTCCTATAATGAAGACTGGAGAGAGTCAATGATGTGACCGTAGCCCAAAACCTGTGGAACCACATCCCGCTCAGCTGTACACATGTGGAACCTGTCATGTCAAAAATCAGACTCTGTCCTGGGTTACTCTAGTCTTTGGCCCTTGATTGCACACACAGACACAAACACAGACAGACACAAACACAGGCAGGCAGACAGACAGACAGACAGACACATACATACACACACACACACACACACACACACACACACACACACACACACACAAATGGACACGTACTAATAACAAGTGAAGGGCTCATCCTGGGTTTTGTGATAAATTGCATGATGCCTCCAGGCGCTGAATGTGTCTGAGGTAGAGCACAAGGGTCTTGGTGACTGTGGCCCCCAGTGTATATGTGCAGACCACGAGTCACACTTTTTCCCCTTAATTTCCCATTCCTTTCAAAATAATGACTAAAGATGAATGCATGGCAAGAATTGTATTGCCCCTTTCTACTTAACTCTTACTACTGCTACAACTAGTTTTTACTATAACAACTACCATTATTATTATTTTTATTCCTTGTACTACTTGTACTATTCCAAGTACTACTGCACTTGTTAGTAAGCATTAATAAACTGTTATAGCATTTTTATTTTCCCTTATAGCTTTATTTTCCCTTATAGCTTTGAGCCAGTCACAGTTAAGATAAAGATACCGAATAATAAACCACCACAATTACATGAAAATAAAAGGGAAAACCTGAAAAAGTCATTCCACTAAATAAGGAGCGTGTAGGCGTGATTGATCAGATTTTGTGGGGTGTAATTAAACAGCACGCCAGCTGTGAGGTATTTCTGCTGCTGCCAGATTCTAAGTTGCTGCTAATGTTTCTTTTTTGTGAATGACGCCAGTCTGAAGAGCGATGGAGACAACTTGACTGACGTCTGCTTTAGCTTCACTAGTTTCTTTTACAACTGTATGGACACCAAGACGCACTAAAATATGTTTTATGTCTATTACATATTGTCTAATAGTTACAAACCGCAAGTGATTAATTTTATTTTAATTGTATTAATTTAAATGATCGCCACATAAACACCTTAAAGGTAACAGATGGCAGGAATATTAAAGGAGAGCATGCTTGTTCACAGTCTCACTGCCAAATACGCTTTCTGATCTCTCTGATCTTGGTATCTGCTGTGTGCACAGGGGCACATTTATCATGAGTGTGAACTATTTTTACAGCATTTGGGCTGCCTGGAGAACAGAAACATTCCCATTCTTCAAGCAAGCGTTGACACTGTCTCTAATAATGTCCTGACAACACTAATATCAACCCTGAAGACGTGAGCGGAGAGAACACTCGTTTATACTCATCGCTGTGATGAAGAACCGCCGAGCCAGAGCCAGACTTGCAAGTCATACTGTAAATACAGATGTTTACTAAAATAAATCTCTCTCTTTCATTCTGTTACGGTTTATTCATCCAGCTTTCTTCCCCCGGACAGTCTGCTCCAGATCAGCAGTGTTTCTGACGCACAAACGGTGACATATTGCTGTATCTCGCAATAGATTTAATCTATAGAGCAATGTCTCATCAGGAAGCCTGCCTCGTGTCTGGCACCGACTTCTTTAGAGGCAAAAACTCAGCTCAGATTAGCTCCGGTAGCTCTGGGAACCCTCACTAATCTAACGCACATCTCCAAGATATTGGAGTAGAGCACAGTGACGTGTGTTTAATCTCCAGATCATCTGAGAATATTACAGACTCACCTGTGAATGTTATCTGCCTTTCCTGAATGGCTTTGTTTGGGCCTCACAGGTGTCAAGCAGGGATGTAATCTAATTAATCTGAATATGGTGGTATGTTGAATACTTTAGCTGCTAAAAGCTATCTTGTTCTAGTTACATCGACAGCATATCTTGGGAACTCAACACTATAATCTCTCTGTTTCTCCAGGATGATCTCCAGGATCACATGTGTGTTTTCCAGTACATCTGCTATATCTGGATTGTCCACAGACAGTGCGTGATTTATGGAGGAAAGGGGTGTGTTGAGGGAAAAGTTTGATCACATCCTGTATCCTTGAGACAAGGATAGGGACAGGATAGGATCGGACGCGTCCTCGTGGGATCTGTCGAGGAAGTCTTTGCCATCTTTCACTTTCTGTTGAGCTTGAGCTGAGAGGAACAAAAGATTCATGAGTGGGCCCAGAGAGGTGTAGCACGCCTTGCGTGTCCCTTTCTTCATGCGCGCCACTGTTTTCTCCTTTTCCTCCCACTTTCTATGCTCTCCTTCTCCTTCTGCTTTTCAGTCTCACCTTGCCTCACCCTCCCTCCCTCCCCTCCCTCTCTTTCTTAACACACCCGTCCCCCCACATCTTCTCCCCCCTCTCCAGTGAATGCTTCTGTAATTCCTATTCTTATCTACTCGTTGGTGCGAGGATAAGAGCTTCTTTACTTATGTGCTCCATCCTGCTCTCCGCGGGGAAGAGGAGACAGAGAAAACATTTTAAAAAGCTAAAATTACACGCTGGGAAGCAGAAAGACAGAAAGGAGGAGGCAGGCGGAATCATTTTTTGACATGAGTTGCATGCAAAGCCGAGGACTAAAATCAGAGGGAAGGTCTCTTTCTCTCTCTTTCCTTCTAGCTTGATATCTCATACACATGCACAGATGGAGAAATAGAGAGAAAGAAAAGTGGATGCAAGTTACTTTTTTATGCGACATGGTTTATACACTGTTCCAATAATTATATAATGCAATGTCACATATCATTTAGCTCTGTTAAAGCTGTTATTATTATTATTTCCATTTTATTTTTCTATATACTTTGTCAGTTTTATAGAAGAATAAATTGAAAAGAATAAGAATAAGAATAAGAATAAGAATAAGAATAAGAATAAGAATAAGAATAAGAATAAGAATAAGGAAGTCCCCTGTGACCCAAGTGTGGATAAAGCAGGTACATAATGGATGGATGGATAAGAACGTCTCTTGGCTTTAGAGCCTGACCCCCAACAAGCAACAGTGGCAAGGAAAAACTCCCCATTAACAGGAAGAAATCTATTAAACATAACCAGGCTCATATGGGGGGGGACACTCCTGATGGCTGGCTGGTAAAGGAGGAGGAGAAGGAGGAAAGGAGAGGAAGAGGACAGAATAGACACATACATCATATATGGAAACATATTAATTACACAGAGGAGTCAAAGGTAGAGCTGAGGTGGTCACACAGAGGTGGTGTGGCGACTCATAATCAAAACAGACACATGGAAAAACACTAATCATCTACGTTTTCAGTGATGCTAGTGGTTCATTTGGTTCTCTTGTCAGCTGAGGGTTGTTTACGAATGTGATTGCGTCCATTCCTGTTGTCGGGGGTCACTACAAAATATAGATTGCGCCAGAAATGTGTTTTACTTGTTTTTGCAGGACAAAAGTTTAAAGGAAACCTTTGTCATTCTGCGTATTTACTCATCTGCTTATTTGTTAGAACGCCTTTGTCAAAGTTTGGCAGTCTCTTTATTTGGGTGAAACCCTCTGTTTTCTTTGATATTATGTAAGGCTAACAACTGGAGAAAGGTTACCGTGCAGATGATGGATGTGAGGAGAAAGTGCTCTAAATCAGTGATCCTCATTATGCAACAGACAGCCAGGCGGAGGCAAACCAGGCAGCACCAGTGAAAACGACAAGAAAAGGTCACACTGATGAAAATGCACACTGAGTTATCAACAGCTCTTCCCTCAAGCTGGGTCTTTATTCTTCTATGATTATTGATATTTTTTTTATTTTACTTCTACCACATTCAGCGATAAAAATCCATTTCCTGCATGATTTGCCTTTGCCAGCCCTCAAAAATGGCACCGTATTGGCCGAATGAGCAAAGCATGCAACAGGAAAGCGCTAACAGAGGCTACTTGAGAGCAGCGGTAACTGTCAACATGATGGGTTATTTTCGCTATTGCCACGTTTATTGGATTATACAAGGACTAGGGGGCATGGTGCCAGATAAGTGCTATCCATAACAAAGAAAAAGGAACACAATATTGCACCAATATCTGTAACCAACTCTTAAAAAAGCCTTGGGGCATCAACATGATCACTGAATGAATTTCTGTTCCAATCCCATCACCCAAAGAATGAATAAATGCAAATATTGGTTTTTTTTTTTTTTTTGGTAACAAATTTCTTTAGAACCAAATGCCCGGAGGATGTGAATATTAATGTCTTGCTTCATGTGCTGGCAGGATGAGAGAGCGAGCGCATATAGAGACGAGTGCACGTAAGCGAACCACAGGGAGGCCCAGTAGGAACTCTGAGGTAATGCAGGGTGACAATATTTGGAAAGGAAAACAGGACTAAACTGGATTATTGCTGAAAGGAGAAGAGGAGTGAAGGGCAGAAATAATAGGATCAGGAGCACGGAGTGAGAGATAAAAGGAGGAGAGGAAGCAGAAGGAAGAAATGTAGAATAGTCAGGGACAAGGAGGAGGGGGAGTGCTCACAAACAGACGGGGAAAAAGAGGACGGTGAAGGCAAAAGAAGGGAGGAGAAGAGAAGACAGGAGGGGGTGAAATGAGATAATAAGAAAAAGATAATAGAGAGATGAAAGGAAATAATAATGACAGAGGTGAGGGCAAGAAAAACACTAACCTTCGTGAAAGACGCTTCCCAGCTTCATTGGCATCGCAACCAGGGGTCACCAGGGGTTATCTCTGATTCAGATGAGCTGGAAAATACATAGGTGTGTGTGTGTGTGTGTGTGTGTGTGTGTGTGTGTGTGTGTGTGTGTGTGTGTGTGTATGTGTGTCTGTCTACAGTTAGAAGACTTTATACGAGTGTACTTATTAAATCAAACTTACTGAACATATATCCAGCAAGATCAATAAAACACATCCAGGCAACAGGACATTTCTAGTTAAATGCTCCTCATGACTGTTCACTTAAACCTCCAAGTTTTTGCAAGTCCACAATGAAAACGTGGCTACACCTTTAATCTGATCTCCAGGATGCCCAAGTTCGTCCCTGAGTGTTGTGGGTTCCCACAGTTCCATCTGCTGCAAACAGACCTGATGGCACACAGTAGATACTGTATAATGTGGGTGTAAATGTATGTAAATATAAGTAAATGAAGTCAATCACTTCTGGTTTATTAAGCTTTGCATTTAATTTATGAACAAAATGACAATTTTCATTTTACCTGAAAGTGAAAAGAGTATCACTTTCAGGGCCACTTAATTATTTATCAGAAGTAATTATTGGTTCAGTGCTGTTGTGATTAAGATGCAGAAAATCCCCCGGCATCATTTGTCTCCTATTAATACCACTTCAACTGCATCTGTGATTCATTTTGGTATGAAAACAAAACCTCAATTTACTGTCTGTCAGGCAAAAACCTGGAAAAGAATTAGCTTCTAACTGCTTGTTCACTGGGAGATTGGTGTTCAGAGGCATTAATTCTGAAGAGGTGCCATGTAGGCTGGATAACAGAATGCGACACTGAATAAATGAGAAATTTAATGGGAACAACACTGTTGAGGCCGCGGTACAAAAATAAATACACAAATGCTTTCAACTGGATGAAACCACATTCTCTAGTGCTTTCCTCAGCAAAGTTTATTTAGGTTTATTTACACAGTGTTGCAGATAAAGACCATGAGAGGAAGCGACACAGATATAATCATATGAGAATTGGCCCTGATAGAGAATTTTTCAGAATGTAGCAAAACATCCACACATTCTCTCTCTCTGTCTCTCCTCTCTGACTTTGTCTCTCTCTCTGTCTCTCTCTCTCACACACACACGCACCCTTGTACTTGTGTCTTTGTGAGGACTATCATAGATGTATAGTTGTTAGGAGCAGCCAAAGGTGAGGACTTCACTTTCTGAATGTCCTTGCTTTCCGAACATCCTTACCCCCCCCGCCCACACACACACACACACACAGACATACACACATATATATTTAAATAAGGCTGCACAAAGCATTTGGTGCAATGAAATGATTGTATAATAAACTATTTTATCCATCAAGGCCTCAAACTGATATGTCAAAAAGATGAATGGATCAGATCAGCATCAGATCTTCCCAGTAAGGATGAGTTCTCTCACAGGAATGGTTCAAACGTTCGACACATTCATTTCACTGACCTCTGTGACTTCCACAGTGGATAGAGGAAAAAAGGAGATACTAGTCTTACCTGTAGAGATTACAATTTCATTGAGAACCAAATAGATCTTTTGACCTTCCTCTTTAATTATACATGGCGACTGTATATTATTCTCTTACAGGCTGGGCCATGATTTAAAATCAGCTGCTGAGGAAATAGAGCGAGACAGGAGAGACGTTTCTGGGCTGAAGTTGACAGGAAATGTTTAAATTAATTTCTCACTGGGGCCAAATATTCCCAGATTTCAAGTGGTTGTCCTAAATTCAATGTGCAATGAACCATAATATCTGACTGTGGACATCATTTATTTGTGCATGTTTACTGCTGTGGATTCACAAGTGCTTTTAACAGTAACTAGATGTTCTATCAGTCTGACCAACAGGCCGGTGAATGTCCATGTCAGCAGGATGTTTCTTTTGTGTGGCAACCAGTGTAAAACCAGTAATGTTCCCAGGATAGAATTAATAAAGTCTGCTTCTTCTTCTTGATCTCTGATTACTGTATGTAATACTTCCATCACATCATGTGATTTATCTCTATTGTTTCTGACAAGTTGGAAAGACTGATGAACTCATTTTCTAAGTATAACTACTTTTCTATGCCGATTAGCAAAATGCATCCTAATTAGCTAAATTAAACCTAATTTGATTCCCATGGCAAATGTTATGTCTGCTAAAATTCAATTTTGTCCAGAAATGCAATTATTTCTTCATCTGCGATAATGCACAATAAATGTAATTATGATGGGGTTGATATTCATGAGCTCTGAGTGAAGGATAAATGCATTTAATATGTCAACAGTGTGAGGCATCTGTTACGTTCCAGTAAGGATGGGACCCAGAATCAGACACACAATGCGAGCCAAAATTAAAAAGCTTTTAATTTTAAACAATCAAGGATAACCAAAAGCGCTCCACCGGAGGTTGACAAAACAACTAAGGACGGCCAGACGAACAGCTGGGCGAGGAGCCGGGATCCACCACGGCTGATCAAAGAAACAAAAACGAATCCCTACACGGGACGAAACGACCCTGGGATGAGACAAATTCACAGTCAATTACGTGCACAAAATAACTTCCACACAGGTAGTTCCAAGAGTTGCTGATACCGCTCGGGCGACACAACAATCCCACGCCGGTGGCTTGTGGCCGGTGTCTTAAATAAGGTCCTGATGGAGATTGGCCACAGCTGCGTGCCACCAGCTGGGCTTGAGGTTGCCAACGCCATCTAACGGATGAGAAACAGCCAGTGCACTACAAAACCACAACAACATCACTGCAAGGGAAAGTCTTTTATGGTTGGACAAGGTCCATTTTTTCTGTTTTGACTCTTGTGTGCACGTACCCATGCTTCAGCTTTATCCGCTGATGTCAATCCACTTCCAGTCCAATTAAGTAGTGCTGAGTTTTTTTTCTCAAGTAGTTCCAATTTTCATCTCAGCCCTAAAGCAGCCGCTTTCCATCCTCCCCCCGCCACTGCCTCGCTTTCAGACACTTATCTGCAGGAAGGTATTCATCTGCACGCTGGAACGCACTATTTAAATGATGGATGGAGAATGCCAAACACTGCACCCATCTTCTTCTTCTCCCGTTTTCATAAGATGTTGAGTGACACCGTGAAAATCTCTCTTTGAGACTGTTATATTTTCCCTTCTCCTCCCCCTCCACTTCTGTGGATGTAAACATGCCACCCCGAGTCCTTGGAGTTTTCTTTACGTCTACTCCACAGCCCCATTGTTTAAATTCTGATGACTGACACTTGAAATGATGTCTCAATAAGTACCAACGTGTGGGCGTCTGAGAGGAGAACTTTATTTAAGAACTAAACTCTGCTCAAAGTTGTATCCCAGATTTATGAGCACGGCAAACACTGAATCACTCCGACTGAGGCCTGCTGGGGTGAGTTTGTTTTCAAATTGAATGATGTTGTGAATTAATGCAACATAATCAAATTTGGCTGACATGATTTAAAAAGTAATTGGTGCCAAATAATTTGCTTCTATGCTTCACAAATGTGAATGAGGAAAACAAAACAGCAGGCAAGGCAGTGGATTTACAACATTCTTCAGCTGTCTGAAACCCATGGGCTTCTAACGAATGCAATAGCGCCTCCTGTGGAAATCCCTCTGCATCACTAACTTATAATGGCACAGTCTGACCTCTAACAGGGCACCCGCATGCATGCTGGTGCCCAAACTGTCAGAAAAAGACCCCATAAAGTTAAAGTGAGGGACCAACAGCCACACCTGGGCCTGTTGTCTCTGCAGCCTGACACCAACCTTGGCAGAGCTACCATTGGTACCCTGTTTTCTTCACGGATGAGTAAACATGGCAGATTTAAGAGGGTCGGGAAAAACTATGTTCTGCTACCTGCCACATTCTCCAGTTTGATCAATTTGCCAGGTCGGAATCCCGACAGATTGCCGGAACATCTGCAGGTGCAGTGGGCCTTGGGTTCCTTCTAGTGCAACACAGTACCAGTCGCCATGGAGTGTGTATTTCTCTGTGTGTGTCCTCTTTAAGTCTGATTCTAAATCCAGTTCTCAGCTGGTTCATCACTTGGATTTCCACTATTCCTCCATCATTCTCATATATAGACCTGGAGCGTGAGAGTGAAGTGTCTCTCTTTCCTGGAGCTGTACACACACACACATAATTCACAGGGAAAAATGCGACAGTGGCAGTTAAACACTAGTACACTTATATACCCTTAATTTCAATCATTAAACCCTTAAATCATTCTAATGCTGAATTTTCATCCTAATGTTAGATTTTTATAAAAATAGTTGCATCCCATTTACAGGATCACATTTACTGTAACCACGTCCAACTATGTCCAACCCTTTTGCTGCGAGCAAAAGGAGCGGAGCAACAACTAAACCAAGGTCAATAGCAAGTTCTGAGCTAAATTAAGGACAGAGAGGGGGCACTTTCTGTTCCATCTACACACTCATATTCACAGTTACCAAACACATCATGCTCATCTCCGATCGATGAAAGCGCTGTGGTTGCATTTCCAGGTAACACTGTAATTTCTCATCTCCATATATCTCCATACCATTATCATAATTTACCTCCACCATCTCAAAGTCACTGCAGAGGAATCTCCAAACACCTGTTCAGAGATTGAAGATATAAGAAATTATAATTGTGAAATGAAGTTTAATGAATGCATTTTCCTATGAAAAATAATAAGTCAAAGCATTAATGTGTGTTGATGAAATATATTTTTTTTAAATCATGATTTCTTTTTCTTTTTTTAACCAAAGGAATGAGCCACATACTATGTTGCGCAGCCGCCATCATCCACTGACCACAGTGACACTGAGGGAAGTGAAAGAAAAATAACTACACGATGATGCAGATGAAAGCAAACCTTTTCTGAAATAAAATGCTGCTGTGGCTAAAGTTACTTAAGATGCCACATTTTTTTTTTAAATGACATATTTTTCAGTGTTTTATGGGCATTCATCCCTCTTCTTGGGTTCTTCATCATACATTACATCATCATACTTTATCATACATTTGTAAATGCACCAGGTACAAGACAATAATTATCCTTTTAACCGTTTCCGTGTACTTATATACATAAAAATGCAAGACGGGCGGATTTTTAGTGTGCTGAGATGGTGAGACAGCAATGCTACCTCCATCCCCTTAATTTAAATGATAGTTCTGTGAAAATCTCATTTTTGTCCACTAATTGCCAAAATAATACTATGATCAATTAACCCTGCTCTTTATCTGTTTTAGTTTATAATTGTTTGCCTTCCTTCTGTCCAAAAGCTATGTCTGAAAACTTTACATGTAGTAACAAAAGCTACCATCAGCTAGTGTACTTCCAGGTTTCCATACTTCAGCCCCATTTTTTATTCTCTGCAGTATCAACTCCAACAGTGGCAGGTAATATGTCTCAGCGGTGGAGTAGATTGCCCTCCTGACTAGTCTCTGTATCTCCTCTGGTTACACTCTTGCTCCCCAAGCACATGTGTGATATTGGAATGTGAAATTTTATGATGGGACCTGTAAAAAAAAAAAATGGCCCTGGTAGGTTCACAGAGCTATTATATTACTGCAGGACAGATGGAGATATGTGAAGAAAGAGACAGGCGGTTGCTGAGGAAATGGAGGCTGTGAATGATAATAAGATCATAATCAGTCAAGATAGTTGTTATTTTTCAGGCCAATTATTAATTACATAAAAACCAAAATAAAGCACTGATCAGACTGCACCTTTCAAGTGGCCCACACAAATTTAACAACATTTATCTGAGAAGACATAATCTCAGTTTGATCAGAAGAGTTGATTAGATTCAAGAGATTTTCAGCTGCATTGACAATGTTAGAGTTCCAGGTTCAATTACACAGTATTGCTATTTTGTAAATCTTGGTTAATCTGCAGTTATTCTCTATTTGTTGCTGGCAACACATCATCTGTTAGGAGTGTCAATATATTTACCCTTTTACTGTAAAGTCAGTACAGGTTCAAAACACACAAGTAAGATTTCTGTTAATGACAATAACTTCCACAGATTGTGTATTAAGTACAGTGGAGACGACTAATCCGTTAGACCGTCATAATTAAGACATTTGGCGTGGATTTATTAATCTCATTAAACACACAAAGCATCATGACATTTAATAACAACCGCTAATGCCACATTTTTACATACCTTTTTATTAGTTATGTTTGGCCAGTCGATATATAATATTTGCATTAAGTAGTTACCGATGCATCTTAACGGGATATAAATGCCGGAGAGACCCATTTCACTTGCGCAGAAACCTAAACCCAGCTTGTTTTACTTTACGATGCAGCCACTCTTCATTAATGCTGACAGTAAATATGAGCAGATGTAAGTTTTAGCAACATCACCACGTCATTGTGGAAGAGCGACTCTTCTAAAAAACATATCTGATAACTAATGCTGAAAATGAGCCGGAAAATTAAAACTCATCTCCCCTTCTGGAAATGTTATTTGTGAACATTGTGATATTAACAAAGTAGGAAAATGAAATGCTCTAAAATAAACTGTCACCATATGGAGGATCTTAATTAACAGCAACACATCAACCTTCCAGTTTGGGCTTCATTGCTTATAGTAAATTTGATAGGAAGGAATTTACAATTTTCATATTTTTAGGAAAACAAGTGGCTACTTTATTCCATTTTAATCAATTAAATGAAATAAAAAAATGATTAAATAACACAAACTATTGAATATATAAGAAAAAAAAAACACCCACTACACTGTCACAAAGGCTCTATCTGGATTAATGATATGGGTGATAGATGGATGAATCATGCTAATCACTGAACCTATTAAAAGTGGCATAATGTGAGCACAAACACACATACACACATATACACACGGCACAGTATGACATGTTCATTTATCAACCACCTCATTATTCAGCACATTAATTGCGAGAACTTGTTAAAAAAATGTTTATTCCAGCAGCAGCAGCCGGAGGCCTGTTGACAGTTGTGAACGATGGAGATGGAGCATATGGAGGTCGGTGATGCGTTCGTGGATCAGTTTCACAATCGCTCAGATGACAGCATCACCTAGCTTAGCTTTATTATTACAGTGTTAACTACAGCAGATACTGTCAGTCACTGGTGTTGGTATTAAAGGGTCATAAAAACAGGCCATCCATCAATTTTCTACCGTTTTTTTCCCTTATAGGGTCATCAGACAACACTCACATCTGCACCTTTGGAGTCGCCAGTTCACCGTCAGTTCTCCTCCAGGAACTGGGCAGAAACACCTTCACTTATAACTGTCTGCTTAGAACCACTTAGCCTAAACAGTGGAAAAAGAGCAATAATAGTAGTAGGAAAAAAAAAAAAAAAGCACTTTATTTTGGCAACAAGAGGTTTCCCAGAATGGATCCAAGCCATATTTCTTTAATTTTCCTTCCACTTAGGAGATGATTTCATATCTCATCTGTAGATTAATGACACAAATGAGCATGAACCAGTTTGGGTGTGGACATGCAGAGACTGTGTGTGAAAGTGGAAAGAATTGTGAGGTTAGTGTTGTGTCCCAGCAGATGTGCTGATGCTGCGGTATGATGACAAGAGTGACCACATTTTTGATGGCATTATTTCTCTTCATCAACCTTGAAGCTCCTTTGCTTTTGTGCTCTGGACTCGACACTAAGCAGGTGTGATGAGAAAACAGTCTTATTAAACTGGTGTGCATGCACACACACACACACACACACACGCACATGCACACATATCACCTTCTTTCACTATGCTGCCTTTCATAGTATTAGTCAGAACACACCACTCGTAAAAACTGAGCAGTTTACACATTTTCTAATTGCTGACAAATCCAAGCCAACAGCTCATGTCTGTTTGTACTGTTTGTATTATTCATGAACTGACAGCAAAAATTCAAGTAATATCTGGACCGGAACCCCCCCAAGAATATTAGCAATCAGAGGGATTGCTTTTATCGTCTGACTCAGCCTGCTGGATCATTTTGGTGGTTTATCAGTGAGGAAAATTGTCCAACAGATTCCAACCAGCCCAGCTGTCACTCCTTGTCCACCTTCAGTTCAAGAGCTGCCGCTTCAACATTAACACAACATCCTGCAGCTGCAATTACAGCTGTTTTCATTTCATCCCTTGCACATTTTGTACAATGTGGATTATTTCCCATGAAAAAAACACCCAGAGAGATTTGTCTGTCAGTTCTTTCTTTTGCATCCAAACGACAAACCCGAATGTTTATGTCTGGTGTCACCGTTGGCAGGTGGACTGAAAATGAAATTGAAAGTACCTCCACATTTTCCTCAAGCAGAATAACAGAAGATTTCAGGCTACTGGTGAAAATGGAAAGATCATGTCCAGTTCTCTCTTACGTTCCTTTATCGCTCTCAATATGCCTCAAAACCTTTTAGTGTCTCCTCAGGGATCTTCTCACTCACAACTGTCAACTGACCCAGCAGCAGTCCAGGATGCAACAGCAGAACTTTAAAGTGAACTTTATGGATATGTGTTTGTTCATTAAAAACTGTAGACATCAGTGAACTGAAGTGTTGACGTCACTTTGCAGAGATTACTTGTTAAATGAAAGGAAGAGCAAGAAAAAAGGAAGAGGGTGACAAGAAAAAGAGAGCACAGCTTTTGCTATTGTTCTAACAAAGCACAAGAAGATCAAACACAAACCTTAAATTAGATAGATAGATAGACAGATAGACAGATAGATAGATAGATAGATAGATAGATAGATAGATAGATAGATAGATAGATAGATAGATAGATACTTCCTCACTCTAAAATCCACTTTAACCCAGAGATGTTTTCACCACAGCAGCTGTTGCAGGCTAGCATCATTTATTTCCACTGAATGAGTCCCAATTTTCACTGCTGAAGCATCTGGATAAGTTACACTAGAAGAAAATAGGTGACTACACAATGGGTAAAGCGGCAAAACAGCTCTGTATTATTGTCATTTACCCGTAAAGTGCTTCAACAAAGTGTCGTGCTGCACAGAAAATGGCAGCTCTGTGGAGAAATGTGCGCCAGAATATGTCCCATATATACAAGACCGTGTTACCAACGCAATATCACTAAAGCTAATGACATGTTTCATAATTTGCCGTGCAACACGATTAAAAAGGTTTCAGATGTGTGTTGTGTCCAGGCACCAGCTGTGGCGCCATCTGGTTTTGAACAAGAATCGAATCACCATTCGCATGTTCTGCCAGCAAGGTAACCAGAGCTCAGACGCTTGGAGGACTTCACAGAGATGGAAAGTACACACACTCATCTGAAGTGTAACTGCTAACATGACCTTTTTCAGTGAGAGTATGTGGAGTATGAGCCACTTGTGTCACTGACCCTTTAAAAAAACATCTTAATGATGTTTTTAAAAGTAGGAGTGTGAATACAGCCTATTCTGGATGATTCGCTGTCTAAAAATCTCTGGCACAAAAAAGGCACCAAAAACATTCATCAAAACACACTTTAAATGTGTGAAGCGCTAATGAACGTTTCCCCTGACATCCCCGGCTGCTTCAGCTGACTCAGTGTCTCTGTGCTGTATAATGAAGCGTAAAATAATACCCACAAAAAACAGGTCTCAAGATTCTCATGAATTGGATGCTATTCAGGCTGCCTCGGTGTCCCCAGAATCACGCACGCATTATGGTAAAACCATACTTGCAATCATTGAGCTGCTAGCTCAGCCTTTAAAACAGATTGACACTGTTTTCTTTTTTTCTAGGATAACAATGAGCTGAGACACTAGTGTTCTCGACACATTCCAACTTCATTAGACAGCATTTTTTTTTTTATCCTATGATAATAAAAACAACTGTGATGATCTGGCGACTGGTCCAAGGTGTACCCTACCTCTCGCCCAAAGACAGCTGGATGGTGAAAAAAAAAAATTAGTGACAGTGTGGAAACTGCAGGGCCTGAGGTACATTTGCAGTGGAGGAAATTGTTGGAGTTTGCTGGAGGCAAACTCATTCATGCTGCAACGTACGGCCCTTGTGCGGAAAGGGAGCAACCCTGAAAGGGCAAATCTATGTACAGATATTTGATACTAGCCACAGTGCGATCTGCAGCCTGCAGACAACAGCTTTCCCAAATAAAGATGAAGAAGATGCTCCAGCATGGGCATCGTCTGAGTTGTTAGATCATTTGGGTCTTTGGGGTTTAGATTTTGCATTAAACTGTCTGATTTTAGTTGGATAATAGTGGTTTAAAATGGTGGTTTTATTTGCTCTTCAGTGATCAACTTGTGTGCTATTACATTTCTTAATAAAACTTTTACCAGTAATAAACTACAACCAAATGTACTGTGTAGCGCCAACACACAACCATAACTGCTTGTTTGGAAAAGATTTACTTGGCACTCCTTTTTAACTCAGAGCACACTTGACCAAATCATTTCCGGGAGTGTGTGTCAGTCTGCATCGATTCATCCCTGTGCATCAGTGAGCACGGGGCGTGACCTGGAGGCCGGCCTCCAGCTTTCTGTCCTTGGATAACGCACATTACTTGTGCATGAACTGCAGGAAACCTAGAACATCTATCAAACCTGGACTTTTGGAGGGTGTTGCAGAGTTTTCCCTCTCATTTTTCTTCATGTTTATAGTCCATTGCATTAAATTTGTTGCTAACTTAATTTTTTTTATCCCAAATGACATGTATCCTATATTATATATTGGACAAGGTTTATATTGATCCTAAAAAGGCACATATAGTATGCAACGATCTTAACATGTGTATTTACATTTGTCTCCTGGTTTAGTGCTGCTACGCTCTGGGTCAGTCTCACGAACATCGACACCCCTCAGTGTGCAAACAAGTAAATCCCTTGTCGTAACATTAACTCAGCAGGGTCCAATCAAAATGAGTGCACACGTGTGTGATGAGATGTTTGGAATCTCCCCTATGGTGTCGGAGATTGAATTTAGCAGCATGATATGTTTCACTTAAATAAATCATGGCACTGACAGTATGTTACTAAGAGGAAGACAATAAAGTGCTTGAAAAAAAAATCATTCAATTGTTGCCATTGTTAGAGTCATCTGCTCTGAGCCAGCAGGGATAACAACGGAGAGGTTTAAGTTTCTCAGAGACAATTAAGATGGAATCTAAACTGGTTTTGCTAAAGTAAATAGCACTTCTCCCATTTACTTGTATATTAAACCTAAACAAATAGTGCACAAAAAAATAAACAAACAAGCTGTCATGGTGGTAATTTCCTTAACGTCTCAGAAGGCGAGATCCACCCAGAAATGAGGTAAACAGGTTAAAATGAACCATCGATCAATACATATTGTACCGTGTTGTTGGCTAGTTTAACTTCAACTTTAACTAGTTTCATGAAGCACCAGAGTGAAATCATTGTCTTGACTTGAGTAATTACCAGCTGTAACCAGGGGTCAGCGGTAGTTTAATCTATAGGGATCTAACACATTTTTAGAGCGCTGCTGATGTACCCTTGAGCAAGGTGATGGACCCCTAAATTACTCAAAGCGTTTGTCCAGGATAGCTTACTCACCCTGACTCTTCTCCCTCCCAGCATGTGGAATAAAACAAAGTGTAAAAATGGTAATTTCCCCTCTGGGGACTAATAAGTATACTCATGAACTCCAAGTGGGCTGTAGAGTAATTTGTGGTTCTGAATCCTCCAAGGAATTGAAATTTATTTTACTTCAAGATGAGATGGCAATAAATGAGCATGCAGAGGTAGAAAAGATAATTTAAATTTGGACATTTTGTGTGTTTAGATTCCAAATTTCATTATCTGTCCACACTGACCCTTTTCATTTAGGGAAAAGACCACCAGGAGGACACTCCATTTCTACATTTAGATAACTTGTAATTACAGCAAAACCACAATGAGAAGCACAATATGAGAAGCAGAATTAAATTATAAGCCAAACACTCACAGACTGCAATCTTCCCATCACCCCTGCTAAAAAATGATATGCCAGCATCGTTATACAGTCCTAATGCCAGCATCTAAGATTCTCATAAAATCAGCTCTCCCGGTAAAGCACATCAATTAAATTAATTTAAAGGTTTAAAACTAAGGTGTTCAAGTACTGCATGTTCGTCAATGCTCCCATCTCTCCTTACCGGCCGGATACTTCAGGTGGACATACGTTATCATGGATCATCATCAAACACGATCATGTTTCTAATCATTCTACAACAAAGCCTAAACTAGTGCAATCGCCTTCTGGGTGGCAGCAAACATATTTGCATGTTATAACAGAAATAAATCCTGCACCATGACGCTGGCTGGAGGCTGCCAGGTAAGGGGAGTAACTCCTGGACTGGAGTGTAGGATGTGTGGAAAAGATCTGCTGATTTATTTCCAACACGAAATCACCAGGGAAATGGCTGAAAAATGGCAAATGTGATACCGAGTGACACGGTTTTCAATCATGTGCCATGCAGCGCCTATGGTATGCATGGTTTTTCACTGCGATCCGTCACTTTTTGGGTTTCAGTACCTTCGGTCTTCTTGCAAAAATCAATACATACAGTAACCCTCAGACGTTTTCATTAATGCCTCTGTGTTTGTTGGGATCTGTCTGCTCTGTGTTTGTTTTTTTCACTTCTGTCTTCAGTTCAGTTATGCACCCCTGCTGTAAAATGCGCCCCCTGTTGTACTTGCCTGGAAATGCATCCTGTGTATGGATGCTATTCAAGGTATGGTAACAGCACTAGCACGTGTTACCGGAGTAAGTTTCATGCACGTGACATTTCATGGCAATACAGCACACTGCAACAGAGGGTTTGAATCAATGAGGAAACTAAATGCAACTAGATAAATGATACAGTAAACAATAAGAGTAATTTGTGGCTTTAATTGAAAGAAATACTCAAGGGTGCTGTAACCACAGGATGTAAAGAACATAGAGGGATTTGTTGCATTTCCCTTGTATCAGTGTATCTGTAGGTTTCACAATATGCCAACCCTCTGCTGTTGCTTTTGCAATGTTCCAGTTTTATTTCCTGTAACATCTTTCCATCTCTATTTTCAACCTCGCTCCTGCTGCAGATGTAATTAGTGTGCAGCGCAGCGTCGCGTTCATTTTCTCATCAAAGTGTATCAAAACATCTTGTACCAAAGACACGTAATATAAACTTTGACATAGAACTTTGCTGAAAATATACTTCCTGTAAGAGCTGAGAGGTTCTTTTTTTTTTTTTTTTTTTTTTTTTTTTGCCATACTGGAAAAATCTAGAACTGATTAATCAAACTATGTTTCTTCTTATGGAAGCTGAAGTGTTGCAAAGTTAATAAACTGAAGCATACTGAACCATTTCTGGGCAGTTTATTTTTGTTTGTGCCTAAGTAAGTATAGAATGTAACTGCAGATGGATTCGTGCAACAGCCATACCCACCCAGCTATGAGCAATATCCTCATTGCATTCCTGTTAAACATGTGTTATTATATTTGTCTCATTTGTCCTTGCACTCATCTGACAAGTTGTACATTTGCTGCAGTCTATTAAAAAGAAGAAGCCAAGCTGTGAAGGCATCATTAGCGACAGCCTGGTGCTGGTTCACACTCACAACCATTCGATGATGTAGATGAGATGTGATGAAAATAGCTTCTGACTTAAATTTAGGTCAGCCTCATTTGACCCCCAGTCATCTTGCTGCTGTATATATTCATGTCAAGAATAACTTTACTATTTGTGAAGGGGGTATATAAACTCATGTGGTTAGAAAACAATTAACCTCTTGTTAATAACAGCATTTAACAGCATGTCCTAAACCTGCCTGCCTTGAAAGAGCAGTCTGGCTTTGTTTTTTTTTTTTTGTGAGCAGACACAGTTAAAGCCTCTCTAAGCGTACCCGGTAGTGTTAATTTAGGCAGCAAGAAGCTCTTGACCTTTTCACAGCACCAACAGGAGCTACAATAAAATAAGGATTAAAATTTGATTGAGAAGTTGCTCAGCATTAAACACAGCACCCTGCCGAGCAGAGCTGGCTGTCGTAACACCAAAACTAAAGTGATTATTTAACCATCCTGTTCTTCTGATACCATTATATTAATAAGCACATTATGTCAAACGTTCCCCCAGCACCAGATTATTTCCAATTCTCTAATCTGAGAAGATGCGCAAGCGCTGGCTTTAAGAAAGCATCAGTGAAATGCAGATCATTTCATTCACAAAGTGGTGGATTAGAAATGTCACATTAGATAATGATGATGTAATTTGGGAAAAATAATAATAAAAAAAAGTCCTGCTTCATGTAACATCCTGACTGTGACACACTGGGATGAATGCTGGTGCGGCTATGAGTCAAAGCAGCACGGAGAAGCATGGAACTGGCTCTGAAAATGACTAGAAGAACAAGAAGGTACAAAGTTTCAGCTCCCCCAACAACAACAGCTGGGACAGAATTCATGGAGGGTCTCAGCAGCCATGAGCAGATCCAGCTGTGATGCTTCCATTAGAGACTCAGTAGCTGAAGAGTTTGGAGCTGAAATTAAATTGACTGAAGCATTGAGTTAGAAAAAAACAGCCCATGACACACACAAAACACACGCGCTCACACACACACACGCACACACACACACACACACACACACACACACACACTTATACTTCTATTTTTGCGAGGACGTTCATAGAATGAATGTATTACCCAGACCTTTACCTTAACCCTAACCATCCCAACTAACCCCTGACCCTAATCTAACCCCAACTCTAACCTCAATCTTAAAACGTCTTAACCTCACTTCATAAAAATGTCCTCACTCTGCTAGTAGAATAAGTATTTCTGTACTATGTTGCAAATACAAAAACACAAACACACACATGTTCCCACACAAAGTGCGTGCAGTATTGAAACAGCAGGGAGGCAAACACCTGCAGTATGGGCGCTGCAGGAAATCTCTTTTGATCAAAACCAGTGTGGAAGTGTTGTACATCAGTCCCTGACCATAGGATGATGAGTTACGGCATGTGTGTGTCTGACAGGGATGATACGGCACTTTAAAAATACGTTGAACTCATCATTCAAACAGTGACTTCCCCGCCAACACTGTGGTATTTGTATATTGATTGAAAAAAATATGTTAAGAACAAAAATATGAACATAACTATCATGCTCAGTAGAGATACACAAACACCAAGCTTGTGTTTACTGATGAGGTCATAGCCCTGTTTTGATTCCCGGCTCATTGCTGCTGCATCATGGACTTCTGGTGTCAGTTTTGTTGGGGCATCAAAAATTCATCATATAGCGGTCAAGTTTCAATCCTACTCACCCCATGTACACGCAGATTACTGTTAAACTCACGCCATCAGGAGCCAGAGACCATTGTCATATTTTTATTTTGGTTTACAGGAAAATTTTAAATCTGTGGTTTTACAAATGTGGAGAAAAGATGTAAGACTGTTCCCTCCGTTAACATGCTAACACCACACATATGACACTTGTTCACATTGTAAAGGGCACAGAATAAATTATGGTGATTTTTTTTTTAATCTCCCATTTTCTACATCAGTGGCAGCACATTTATTGTACCCGTGACCCACCACTGCTGAATGGCAACACATAAATATTCATACCCCCCTGAAGACATGTTAGAACAAAAATGTTTTGGTATGATTAATATTTTATTGAACAAGGTTTGCCGACATTAAAAAGCTTTAAAACCGCTGAAATTTCTGAAGCGCAGATGCTCACAAGTCCCTCCGAGTTTTGAGGAATCACGGGCTGCACCACGTCCAACACCGGCCAGTGTTACCGCAGGTTAACCAGTGAAGGATGACAAGTTAAAACCTTAACTGAAGCAACATTCTTTGACCTTCTTTCTTTGTTTCCCATCACTGATTTGTTAATCGCTTATTTAATAAATGGCTTGTTTTTATCAACTTCTCTTCCTTTTCATTCAATTAATGATCATTTTAATGACACTTTCTCGATATTAGATTATTGTAATTATGCAGATATTCAGATGGAATGTTCATCAGCATCTGAATGTGTAGAAATAATGTCACTTCTGTCAGAAGCCCCTCTCAACTTCCCTCTTCATCATGATAAATAATATTACTGCCCTCTATAAAGTGCAGTGATCAATTGTGCTCCGCATGTTACTTTTTTTTTTTCCATGTCACAATGTGTCCTTTAGGCTCCCTCTGCAGTCGGTGGCAGCCGTGGGTGGAAGTTCCCAAAGCTTTTATGTTAACAGCAAGCTGGGAAACATGGATCAGCTGCCGCTGTTAAAGGCTTCTGGTCAACGGTCAGCAAACTGCAGCACAGCACAATCATGGACAATTAAGCTCTCAGACTCTCTCAGTAGCATTTAAAATCACCTGGTAATCACAGCGCTGTGTGGTTGGACCTGTCTCAGCAACACCAGACCCAAATAATGAACCCCAGAGAGAAAATGCTGGACGAGGGATCATACTAACTTTTAAAATATCCACCCATTTCTTGAATTGCTGAACTACTTGTTTAATAAGGACGGCAGCATCTTCGCTAATAAAACCTGCGTTGATATTTTCTTCCACTTAATTAATCAGGATTAATCAGTATTAAGTGTAATGATGCTGTACCGTCATTACTCTTGATGATCATGCAACTTCCACTGTAGATTTACACCAATAAGTGATACAAGCTTGAATTCCCCCCTAGTTGTTAGGTTAAGCTTTTCCACTAAACATCCACGCACACGGTATTTGACGATGCTGTTTCCCTGCCGATTCTTTGCAAATCTGTCGGCCGTTTCATCAAAACACTCAACAGCGTTTCTCTGCTTTGGCTTACATCGCTCATCCCTACATTATACACCATGGACAAGGTGCACATATATGGCGCTGCAGGATAGAAGGTCACTATGATAACCAACCCTCGACAAACCATGTGTTGTCGAGGGTTGCTGCTGCCATGTGTTTGTCACTAGCACTGGGACTAGAAGACTCAGGAACGGTTTTACTCCACAGGCTGTCAGACTGTTTGGCTATCTTGAGGAATGAAGAGACACCATTTTTCCAAACCATGTCTCCACATCCCTGTGTCACATTTACATCTGAGTTACTGATTATTTAACATTCTGCTCTTAGTCGGTCTCAAAAGTACCTCAGTAGAATCCATGTACAGAGCCACGCGACATGTCCATAGTGAACACTGGGATTGTGACGTTGTTTTGTACTGTCAACCTGATAGTCGCTGCTAAGTGACATGATTGTTCTCTCAGTAACTTGCCAGCTGTCTCTGCTGCAGGAGGATGTCTGCCAGTGGCACAATTACCGCTTGTTAACAAATCAATTAGTTCTTTCTGTGAGGTGAATCACTCAAATTGATATGATGAAACCTGCAGTGTGTGGGCTGAAAAGACCTACTGTGTGAGTGACGCTCTTGTTAATTTAATCTGATTACATTACAGTAAATGCTCTAATCCAATCAGGTTGAATCAGTGAAGCACTTTAAAACCTCCAGGACAGACATATTTCTGCACAGAGGACCCATTAAAAAAAACCCAAAAAAACCCAAAAAAACAAACCCGCAAACAAAATAAAGCTCAGCTATGATTGATAATCCTGGAATCTGGGATCTCTCCGGATGCTTATTTTCAGCATGTTGTTAAAATGTAAAACCAGTGAAGCGTTGCTCAGATCAACAATGCACCTGTAATATCATTTCAATCTCTTGCAGTAATCATCAGATAACATCAGGCTGCTCTGGGTTCCACTCAGATCATCTCAAAATATTACCTTCAACATAACGATAAAAGCATGTCCTTCTTCATGAGTTAAGTATTTATTCGCTGGCTTTTGGTCTATATCTTTTCATTTGTGTCAGCTCCTCTACTTAATCAGATAGTTACCAGATATTGGCTATATTTTGATTGTTTATTTCTGCCACAGCAGTAGATATTGGGTGAGTATCTAATTATAAACAAACAATTCCATAAAAATTTCAAATAAAATTGAATGAATGCTGTACACTTATTTACTGTAATGTCAGATAATCACAGACACAACGGCATGACTAAATACATGTTTTATTGTGATTTAAAAGGTTTAAAAGTCTCAGCGTTATTCATGGTGATGACCATCAATCAGAGCTGCAGAGCAGCAGAATGTGGAAAAACAAACAGCGAGAAGAGCGAGAAGAGGTGGGGGAGAGTGTCCATTAAGACACTAAATGTCTGACATCCAGCGAACAGACCCACGGAATGATACACCACTGACCTCCGTGTGTGTGTGCGTGTGTCTGTGTGGTTAAATATTTATGCTAAATACACACATAAAGCACACAATCACAGATGCAGAATCACAAACATGCATTATGGATGGAGGCCATTATCAGTGTGTCCTTTCTAGCCAGCTGTTCATTTCTAGCCATTCATGAGATGAGACTGCAGACAGCATTGCATTACCTTTATCTGCACAGGCACAGAGGTGATTCGCTCTCTTTGAATGCTTGAAATGACACCGGGAGCGCTTGAGTCCTTCCATGTGGCTGGCGCTGTGCTGGAGTCTGTTCACAAGTCTGACCAGATAAACAGCAGGCAACGTTTAACTGAGGTACCTGTAACTAATAGGTTTTTGATTTGATTTGAGTGGGACAAAAATTCATGAATTAAATCCCCATGAAGAAAAAAAAAAAGAGAGAAGCCCAGTTTATTCTCAGTACGTGTGTGTTCTGTCCCTCTGAGAAAATATGGTAAATGGTTTGTTTTATTTTTATTATGGTCAGTTCCATCACTGACCATAATTACACAGGCATTTCTACCCAAAATTAATTTGGCCTTGTGGTTAAAATGTAATAACTTATATTATTGCCCATCTTATCTTAGCAGTCTAATGCACGGCGTCCAGTGCTCAGTCACAGTCTCATGCTTGGGGCATTTTGGACTCCAGTTAGCCCAATGTGCATATGTTTGGACTGTGAGGAAATCAAAAAATGTACCTGGAAAATTATGCAAACCCACCGAAAGCTTTTATCAGTAAATGAGGAACAATTATGGAGCCCACGTGCCTGTATGTTGTGTTGAACTTAAATGCATTTCAGTTGCTTTCTGATAAATATGCACGTGAGCATCCTGAAAGTGAACGAGCATGAGAATTTAAGGCCAACTACATTTTAAGACCTTTTGCTGCAACTTTATGGACAGAATAATTTTTGAGGCCATCTTGGAATCTATATGGGGTAGATGCCCTAGGCCAACATTCAGTCACACCAGGCTGACTGTGAATTCAAGTTTATCTGATTTATTCAGTTGTACATTTCTACGTGATCCGTCTGTCAGTTTGAATGAAAGGTCTTTTATGGGGGCTGGGTTCTGTTTTATTGCTCATCATATAAAACTCACTACTGAGTTCATTAAGCGCGTCTGCTGCCTGTCAGTTCCGTGAGGAAGGTTCAATAATATATTCCTGCACGTGCAACATTGTTTGTGACAGGCTGCTGGTTTTATGGAATCAGTAGATCTATATTTATTGTCATTATCTGCACATACATGGTATTGCATGTATTAAATCATGTTGTATTGTAAGAAATATCTTGGACATTCCATCCCACATGTACCAGCAGATAATGGATATACTGCAGGTGTAATACTGTATATTATTATGAGCTGCTGAATTTGTATTATTAGGGATTTAAAACATCAAAAAGCACACAAAACATTTTGCTGGGATATTCAACTTTAGTACCATCTTAAAGAAGTAAATCTGCAAAACTCTGATTACAGTGGAGATTTATTTTCCATAAAATGACCAAGTGGAGAAATTTCCACAGAAATGGTTTAGTGGGGAAAAAAAAAGCCAAATGTTCTGGACTTCCTGAGTCAAAGCCCAGGCTCGATTAAGAGTGTGTGCTTGATCCACGAGCGGCCCAAAAACAGCCTGCGCAGTTTTAAAGGGATGGAGTGTTTTACACTGGCTGTGATGGAGTTCAGTAAGAACTGCACTGGCCAAGCCCTCGGGGAAATCTTTGAAGGGATGAAGCCGCATTTAGACAGGAAGGCGCTTTTGCGGGGTTTGGAGTCAAGGTTTGGAGGACCCGTTTAATAACGCACACAGGCTGAATCTTCAGAGAGAAGACAGAAGCTGACCTCTGAGTGTCCTTAAATACCTGAAGGAGTCGCGGCTGCAGAGTGAATCATGTCATACCAGTTCATAAATGTCAGAAAAGCTGGAAAATCCTGTGAAAAAACTACGTGGTAAAAGAATTCAGTGAATAGTCCCAGTATACCAGGGTGGGTTTATGTGGGTCCTGTTTTTCTGTTGATGTGTAACTGTGGTGATGGCAGACTGATATACTAAATGGCCACCAATGACTGGCTGATGGAGATAAAGCTGAGGAGGAAAGAAGGGAGAATAAGTGAAACTGCCGCTGTTGTCTACTAAACACAACAATCTCTTCCCCTGACCGTTTATCTTTTTCTCCTTCAGTTTATTTTCATCTTTGTCGGTTTTCTGCCCTCCTGTTTTCTTCCGGCTTTTTTGCCTCTTCCTTGAGACGTTTAATGCTTATCAAACATTCTCCACGCACTCCATGGTAAATGCTCCCTACAGAGATTTCTAACAGCGCAATTGATAGAAACGTTCTTTTGTGTCATTAACGGCATACTTTATGGGCTCTCTGGGGGTCACATCATCTTGTTTGAGAACTTTTCTTTAGGGATTTGAAGTGAACCACCGCACTGCAGAGGATACAATTTTTTCTATTTTTTTCCTCCCAGCCTTTAATGCCACTTTCAGGTTCGGTGACATCTAATAGACGATGTGAGCTAAATGTAGATCGAAAATGCAGGTCAAAGAAGCAGCGAGAAAATCGGCACCAACATTAAAAAGCTGTGTCACAGGGAGTCATTCACAGCAGAGAAGACACTGGTTTCACTTTGTATCCAGCAGAAACATGAAGCAATAACACAGGACCGATTTGTGCTGCCTGCGGCTGGAGCGCGTTGCAGTTTTTTGAGATGTCAGAAATCGTTTTGAACTCTGTGTCGGTTCTCAGGCCGGATGCAGCCGATCTGTTCTATTCCTGCTCCTGCTGCTTTCTGTGTGTGTGAGGTTGTAATCAGGTTGGGCTTGGTATTTTGCTTGTTACATAACTTCTTTCTGTTCTTTTATCTGCATAATCTATTTGCGTGTTTGTCGGGTCGTTTTTCCCAGGTCGAGTTCATAATTTTGGCAGTCCTTGTTTTGATTCGGGGACTCTTTAGGGATGCGTGTGAGTGTGACACAGAGGAACATGTACTGTTGTTTGTTGTCTCCACTCTTGCATGATTTGCTCTGCTTCCATTTCCTTCCCTCTCATGCTCTGGTTTCATCCATCCATCACCACCTGCTCCCCTGACCCCCCCCACCCCCACCCCCACCTAAACATTTTCTTTTTTTTTTCCCCACACTGCATTGAACGAGTGCACACAGTGCAGAGCTAAGTGTTGAAATGGCAGGATGAAAAGCTGGAATCCATATGCTCTGTTTGTGCTAAGTTACGTACACGCTGACTCTCCGGTCGATGGCGGGGCAGAATTCTAATTACCAATATGTAAGTGACTCAGAGGGAACTCGCTGCACACACAGTGCAGTGATCAGTGGCCCTTTTCATCACAGCCTGCTGCTCAGGCTGCACGTAACGCACACCTAACATGTCTACTGCCTGGAGTGGTGCAGCCAAGGTCAAGTTTACCGACCCAAACTCCAAACTCAACCAATATATAAGAGCCAGATGCACTAGATCACTGTGCAAGCTATTCCTTAGAGAATGCTGAATGAAGAGTTTCTGAACTCTCAGTATAAAGAAAACATTGCAATTAAGAGGTTATCATGTCAAATCAAACTCAAACCAGTTTTCTTTGTCTCGACTTTAGAACGCAATCTTGCTTTGACTTGAAATGAAGCTAAAACAGGAAGCCACGACTATGTGTTAGACGAGACTGCTAAAGGAAGAAGTAGCAATTAGAGGGAAATAAAGCACAGTTAGCAACTAATGTGTGCAAACGTCTTACAATCCAAACTTAAAGAAAAAAAAAAAGTTGAGTTTTAGCGACATCCTGATTTGACTTTCACACTATGAAGGTTTTTTTTCAGTTATTTCACACTGAAAAAAAAAAAAAAACATCTTCCATCAACAGCGGTATGGTTCCTGCACCACTTACAATACTGAACCGATGATATATTGTATCTTTGAGCACCACAGTGATTACTGAATCAATAGTTTTTATTGGTTATGTTTATAAGCCTGCACCATCTCTGTCTCTCAGTACACCCACCATGCACATTTATAAACAGGCTCAGCTAAATTGAATGGAATGATTAATTCTGATACGGAGACAGCTGCAAAGGGAGGTGCAACCCAAAGTGTTGCAGAGCCTGATCAATAAAGGGTTTGTGTAAAGTGAGATTGCCGGGATCTTGTCCGCTTTTTGTTATGTCCTCTTCCAGGAATTACTGGGCCCACTGAGACAACAGGAAGAACATGTCAGCTACGCATCCATATCATGCTGCCATCTCTCCATCTGATGCTGTCAACCCAAATGGTCTGAATCAATGAGAAAAAGCAAAGAGGGAGTCAGATATAAGCCAGGGCCAAGACTCACTTTACAGAAGAGGACGGACATGTTAAAGAGTCTTTCAGGTTTTGAAAAAGACATGTACTTGTATCTGTGATGTCAGTTAGATGAAAGGATCAGTTGAACGGCTAAATAAAAAGCTAGATAGTCGGCCATCGTCTCATTGCAGAACATAAAATAGAACCAAGTGAAAAGCAGTGGTTAGCTCTGTCACCTTGCAGAAATAAAGTTCAGGGTTCCAAAGCCCTGGTGGTCAGAGGCTCTTCTGTGCAGAGTTCTCATGATCTGACATGCATTTGGGGCATCGGTAAATTAAAGTGACTTTTGGTGTGAATATGAATTCAATTCTATTCAATTTTATTTATATAGCACCTTTTAAAAATCAGATGTCTCTAGGTGCTTTACAGAGGTAGAAACCCAGAGCCTGAACCCTGGGCACAGTGGCAAGGAAAAACTCCCTTTTAACAGGAAGAAACCTTGATCAGGACCAGGCTTACAAGGAGGAACCATCCTGCTGAAAGTCGGCTGAGTAAAGGAGGAAAAGAAGAGGGAGACAGGACAGAGAGAATAAAGAGAGAGAGAGAGAGAGAGACAAACAGAGAGAAAGGGAACACAGATAAAATTATAAGAATAGATACAATCATAGAATCATAAAAATACAAACAAAATACAATCATAGAAATACAAACATATCAGACATAATATATATAATACATATATACATAATACTGCATAGCAGGTTGTTATGAAAAGAGGAACGGTATAGGCAGGTTTTAATAAAAAAGGGAATAGCATAGGAAGGTGCTGACAGTGGACACTGGGTTTGTCAGAGGCCGAGGTCGTGCAGCATGAAGGTCTGGAGATGGAAGACCTGCAGAAAGAGAGAGAGAGAGAGAGAGAGAGAGAGAGAAAGAGAGAGAGAGTATTTTATGTCTTTGAGACATGCCTGGAGTCTGGCTAACAGCTCTGTTTCTTCAGGTTTGAAGAGTATAACACATATGAGCATACATGCTTTTTTGCTTGGAGCTTCTCCAATGCCAGGCAGTTGGAGAGCAGCAGGGATAGGCTCCAGTCCCTTCCATGACTCTGTGAAGGGAGAAGCAATAGAAAATGGATGGATGGAAAAGTACAGTACTACTCGGAAAATTAGAATATCCTGAAAAAGTGCTTGCATTTCTGTAACTCAACTTTAAAGGTGAAATGTACATATTATATAGACAAATAGTATGTGAATCAATATATTTCAAGCTTTTATTTGTTTTTTTACTGATTAGGACTTGCAGCTTCTGAAAACCTCAAATTCAAAAACTCAGAAAATTAGAATATTGCTTGAAATCAATAAAAAAAAATCATAATCAGCAAAATTACAACAAAAATGCTTGAGATATCTCACCTTGCATGTAATGAGTCTATAAAATGTTTTGTTTTCTCCTTTTATGTTGGATTGCCTGAATAAAACAACTTTTACACAATATTCTAATTTTCTGAGTAGTTCTGTACGTGCGTCAGACTGAACCTGAGTTAGTTTGACAACTTCAGTGGAGGTCAAGCTTAATTCAATACCATAAACGAAGTTAAGCCAAGTCTCGGATTTTAATCCATACATGTGATATTGCCAGCCAGTACTCTACTGTATATTTGCACTCAGAGACGATAAAGCAACAGGCGGAGAGAAAAAAAAAAAAAACAGACGACAAAAGCGAGAGTAAAAGAGGTGAGCAAGGAGAAGGAATGGAAACAGACAAAGAGGCTGATGCAGGACTAAAGGTCAGCTGATTCTGAGTCTGAACTTCAGTCTGATTGATGCTGCTGGCATTTACACTCACAGCCACACACACACACACACACACACACACACACACACAGTCAGCTTTCCCACCAACATGTCAATGAATACATCTGAACTCGGCGGTGGGCCCCATAAAATGACGCCTGAAGCCTGGTACAAAAACATTTTCATAAATAAATGAATAATGAAACATTTTCCTGAGTGGTCATCTTTGTTTCTTTAAGTATCTTTCAGTGCCATGTGCCCATCTGTTTTCTTTTTTAAAGTACTTGAGAGACAATTTGGATAAGTGCTCCAGTGATCAAGTCACTGACGAGATAATAAATGTCTGCTAAAAACAGTGTCAGCGCTGCAGTGCTGACAAGTGGAAAATGCTCAGTCATCTTTTACATTTGTTGCAAAGAAAGAAAAGATATTAGGGGTGCATTCATCCTTCCTTTTTGCATGCATGTATGCTGTATGCCTCTACCGCTACCAATTAAATAATCAGACTCGTGGCATCAATTTCACCGTTTTAAAAGCCGTTAAAGTGGGTCAAAGCTATTACACAGCATCTTTTATGTACAGCTCTGGAAAAAATGAAGAGACCACTTCAATTGTTTCTGAAATCAGCATCTCTTTACATTTTTATTTGGAATTTGGAAGAAATGTTGGCAGTAGTTTAAAGAATGAAACTAAAATGTTTATTTGACTCAAACACATACCTATAAATAGTGAAAATCAGAAAACTGATAATTTTGCAGTGGTCTCTTAATTTTTTACAGAGCTGTACATTGGAGTTCAGTTTGGTGTGTTATTTCACTAAAAACAGGCCTCCTGCCAGAGGATGTCCACATACTGTACCTCGGTTTGTCCACGTAAAGGGACGAACCCTATTTCCTCTGTCACAGTGTAGCTCTCAGCACTGCAGAGCTACATGCAATTGGAGCATGCATCTAAATTGGATTTGCAGCTCATTATTTCGTCTGCATTTCCAGCCTGAAGTCTGCAGCGGCATTAATAAAGCTCACATTGCTGGATGAGAGATTCTCCAGAACACCTACATGTTGATGAACCGTGAGTCTTTATTCTGGCACGAATAAATCCACAAGAAATCTCCACATTTTCTTTTTTTTGCACACTGAGAAATGAAAAGGAAGTCTAGCATTTATTTTATCCATCGCCGCATAAACATTATTCGTCTTTTTCTTTGCAGACATTCACTGTATCCATATTCAGAGGAAGAGTTTTCCCACCACCTTGTAATTAGCCATCATTACCCCCCATCACAAACATATTAGCATTTGACAGCAGGCCCATTGACTGTAATTAGCGATAATGAGCCATACATTACCCTCCTCCGTACCAGTCAAGGTTCTGCTCTCCAGCTTATTTAATCGTGTCTATCCTGTGCGCCGCTTCCGATATTTCGTCTCCTCTGTGTCATAAAGTCATTCATCCATTCATCTTTTAAAGACAAACTCACTCCGTCGTCCCAACAGTCTGCTTCGTCTTTCATTTGGATTTTATTGTGATTTAATTTGTCTTTGTCGTCTTCACGATTGCCATGCCACGCTGGGAACACGACCTCCTCTGTCCTCCATCCCCTCAATCAATCTACACACACTCGTGTCTTCCCAGCCTCACTCCATCATTTCTCATTAACCATTTTTGATATCTGGCTGGCAGCAATGAGCTTGAAGCGTTACCCAAATTCATATTCTTGTCACTTGATCTTTCACTTCCTCTCTCTGTAGCTGCCCCTTTGGAGCAACGTGTCAGCATCTTTATTCAGAGCACGTCTCCCTCTGTCTATCCCTCCCACATGAAATCTCAAGGATGTACCCTGAGTGTGTGTACACCCGTCTGGGTCCATCTGAAACTACATCCACTTCATAGGGTTCAGCAATAAATTTGGGAGAAGGACCACGCTGCCAACCCGAGGGGGTCGTACCATTTTAATATTTAGGGTTTCATTTCTGAGCGGCTGGTTGCAGGCTGTGACGGCTGGACGTCCGGCTTGTGCCGGATCTCATCAGCTGGTCCGTCGCTTCGCGCTGACTGCCAGGCTTTGCCAAAACAAACACTTGGTCCAGCAGCACGTGCGCGGCTGCTGTGACCTTTTCGCAAAGGGATTATTTATTTGCTTTTGCTCTCCAGGCCAGTTGCTTTTTGCTCTCTGCCGCTGCCTGCTGCCTGCTGTCATCGAACGCTGCTTTCACTCCTCCCCCATCAGCAGCCAACAGTTTCTCACTCGTTTAAGCAGCTGCCTCTCAGAAACCACCGAACACTGAACACAGCAGAGACTGGGCCTGTGTGGAGAATGGACATGGTTAACACCCATTTTCCTGGTCTCTGCATCTGCTTTCGGATTTTGCAGATTGTTTGATAGTTGTGATGAAATGATTACCTACATTAACTTACAGCCTTTAATTCTTTTGGGCATTTAAACATATTCTATTAGGATATATAGTCTTTTGGTAGTTCCAAGATCCGGGATCAAGTCATTAAATAGACTGGTTTGATGCAGGTTTTTTCTTGTTTAAAATAATAAGTGATGTATTTTCTCTTACGTTTGCTATCTCCCAGGTGGCACATAGTACAATGTGTAAAGTTCAATTCAATTCAATTCAATTCAATTCAATTCAATTCAATTCAGTTCAGTTCAGTTCAGTTCAGTTCAGTTCAGTTTTAGTCATATAAATACAATAAAATTGTCTCTAGTGCTTCACAGAGGCAGAAACCCAGAGCCTGAACCCCTAGGTAAGCAGAGTGGCAAGGAAAAACTCCCTTTTAACAGGAAGAAACCTTGAGCAGGACCTGGCTTACAAGGACGAACCATGGGTAAAGGAGGAAAAGAAGAGGGAGACAGGACAGAGAGAATAAAAGAGATAGAGAGAGAGAGAAACAAATACAATCATAGAATCATAAATTACAAACATAATAGAATCATAGAAATACAAACATAGCAGACATAATATACATAATACGTATATACATAATACAGCAGAGGCAGGTTTTAATAAAAAAGGGAACAGCATAGGCAGGTGTTGAAAGTGGACACTGGGTTTGTCAGAAGGTCCAGATCCGTGCAGCATGAAGGTCTGGAGACAGGAGACCGTTATAGATGAATGAAAGTCCTGGTCTTTTTCCTTCTAGACACAATGTCTTTATTTACACCCAAAAAAAGGCGTTACATATACTCGATATGCACAAACATCTGCAAGAGTCCATGTTGCTGCACAGCGGTCAAAAACTAGTTTGTCCTTTCCGACTGGAAACACAGTGAAAAAGAGAAAAGTGTATTATTGTAAACATTGAAATGCTGAATATGCATCAATAATTCTTTCGGAACAAACAGCGCTTTATTTATTGTAGCTTGCAGGTTACCTCATAAATATAAGTGTTTGTTTGCCTTTGAATAACACTTACATTTACACTGCTCCAACAAATGACTTGACCTTTGCAGACATTTTAACATTTCGAGAAACTGTTCATTCACAACAAATTCCAAGTTTGGAACACAATTAAATATATTTACCTTCAACTTCATCACTAGAACCATTATTCCAGTATGGTGTGTACACGAAAAATAATCATCAGTTTTCATTGTTGTAAGCCAATTTCCTCCCACTGCAGGGGGGCGGTCAGACTGACTCAGAACCACGGCCAAGCGTGCACAGCTGACTGCCTGCAGCATTTCAGTGTGTGTGAAACAAACAAACCTTGCATCAGAGAGGTTATACGTCATATTTCATATTAAAGTTCATGGCGCCAGTAGCTTATAGTAATAACTTCACTCTGAAGTGCAACGTGGAGATGTTTTCATTTATAAATTACAGTTAAGAGAAAAAGCAATTCTTTCAAAACTTTTAACTATCAACTTAAACTTAGACTTCAAATTCATTAGTTTTTTAGTGGATGCACAACCCACGGAAGTATTGAAATTAATGTCAATAAAATGTAAAAGTTACAAAGGCCAAAGTGCTAGCAACAATATTAATAACAGCATACCGCAACCTGCTGTGATGAATTGCTTAAACATACATGACCTCTGTTTTTCTACATGCACACTTCCTGTCTCATGTCTAAGGCACAAACAGCAGTGAATGGATGTGTTGGTCATTGTGGGAAAAACACAAAGAGCCAGGGATGATCAAGAAGAAGAGTAATATCTATGACACGATCGTATTGTTGAGATGGAGAGATCTGAGAGGGTTGGCAGGTTGGGCTGATGAACAGTCCTGCAGATCTGGGGGATGTTGAGAGAATCATCCATAAACGAGTGCCCGTGAGTGTTTTTCTATTTCCCATTTCACTCAAACCCTTGAGAGCGTTTCCACTTGTTAGCATATCACTTCTGATATCTACTACAAGTGTGAACACATGTAGAGGCTCTTTCTTGGTGCTTTAGTGCTCTTAAAAAAAAAGAGGTGGTAAAAATGCATAAAAACAACAGAACTTCATTTAATGATTTAAGCATATTTACAGCTTTTGACAAATGACCTCTTCTTTTTTGTTATACGGATTAGAAGTCTAAATCTACTAATTAAAGTGGCATGGCAGTCTTTCTGGTTATTTCTCCCCACACATAAACATTTAAATTCAGTGCAGGTTGATAATAAAAACAATTCATAAGAAAGCACGCGCACACACACACACACATGCGCACCCGCGAGACAAATCTGATATAATGCACAATCAACAAGGACAGACTATAGACTAAGATTATATGTGTTAATCAACTTTTTTATTCTTCATTCTAAAGGGATCATGGGTCGTCCCTCCATCAATAAACAGCCTGTAATCCCTGTCATTTTGTCAGATTGCAGGCTGCTGAGTGTTTGTCTGGGAGGGATTATGGCAGGTAAACTGGGGATTTAGCATAATGTGGGCTATGCCTGTTTTGGCTTCTGAATGATACGAGGTCATGTAAACATTGCCATGGCAACCCAGTCCACTGTGGGAGGAGTTGATTAGGGAATTAGGAGTGAATGAGCTGTCTAATCCCTTTAATTTCTCTGTCTCTTTTTCTCCTTCATTCATTTTTATGATAGTTGATTTTTGCCATTCTTTATTCTGGGTATTTCTTCTTAACCCATCTATTACTTTACAATCTTCTTTTTTCTGTTTAACGTTAGGGACCCCAAGAAGAATACAAACACAAATACAACTAAACCTTATGAAAAAAAAAAAAGAATTTGGAATGCACACTTACAACCAAATGTGTGCAACAGGTACCATATATTAAAGGAGTGTTTATTCATAAAAGCAAAAAGATCTTGCTTTGTGATTCAAAATCCCAAATCTGTTTAACCTGTCTCTGTAGTTATCACGTGTCATAGACTGACCTGAAGAAAACGGCATCATGGTTTTCTTTTTTGAAAAATCTTAAGAAAAAAACAGCTTTTATCAAAAGCAAAAAAAAAAAACAAAAAAAAAAACCAAAACACTGACCTTTTTCCTGATGAAAGTGATGAGTAGAAATCTCTTTTATAGACATAAAAATGAATGAAAATGCAGCTTTTCAGGCCAGATCTGTTTAGCTTGCCTTCTGGATTTCCTCCCATTCTTAACACATAACTTATGTCAGGTATAAGTGTCTTTGGGTGAAAAAGCATCACCGCCCCTAAAAACCAGCTATTATCAGACTGTAATCACGTAGGAACTTGGTTAGGCTTTAAAGGTGTGGTTTCTTAGTCCGTATCATTACAAACCAGCTCTGTAGGAAACATCACCCAAATTTCTGCCGCCACCGGAAAAAACACAAGCATCGGTGGAAAATGTTGTTTAATTTTGGTCACTGCAAAATTATGTTGAAAAGTGTCACTGGAGCATTTTACTAGATGAGGAAACACACAGTGGATAACAACATAATCATTCTCTCAGAAGCACAAACACACACACAAACACACACTTGTCTTTCCTGTGGCCTGTTGTATGTGAATTGATGTCCCATATAAGACAAAATGGACTCCTCGGGGAAGAAACACCGTCACTTAATTCCTCCCTGTCTTCTCATGTGATGTGTGAGGGAAAGAAAGCTTGTGCATGTGTGTGTGTTAATGTTTGTGTGTGTTGGTACAGGAGAGTGTGCAGGTTGGACCAGATCTATCAGCTGGAAATCAGCTCAGCATTTCTGCTCTTCTGTCTTTTTTCCCCCCGTCTAATCCAGTCCATCTTCTATGCCTTTGTTTCCTCATCCGTTGTTTTTCATTACTTCCTATTTCTCACTTCATCATCTTGTCACTCTGTCTTGCTTTCAGTTATTCCTCATTGTTCTCTCTCTTTTTCAAATCACGCAACCCCTATTTCTCCTGTCACCAATTTTGCTTATTTATCTTCCATGAACCCAACACAATCTTACCTTTGTCCAGAATCCGGTTGCCATTTATCCTTCAGATATTGATAATTGTTTTATTGAACATTTTTCATGTTTCCTGTCTCTGTTCCTCAATTTATCTTCTAATATTTAACAGCATCATGTAGAGGTCTCTTTTTTCCCTTTCATCTTTGCCTTTTGCAAACTACAAGCAGTTCCATTCACTTCAGTTCAACTTGATTTATAAAATGCCTCTTACAGTCATAACTGTCTTTAGGTGCTTTACCTGACCCCAAAACAAGCAACAGTGGCAAGGATAGAACTCTCTTTTATGTATGAGGAAGAAACCTTGAGCAGGACCAGGCTCATTTGACCCCGCTGGTAAAGGACACAAACATCACACATCATCGTTCAATCCTGACACGTGGAGCTGCTTGTGCTCGTATCTCCTGTGACAAGAGGAACCCTACCTCTTATTTTCTGTGAATGGAGGACTGACTTCCATGTATAAACTGACCTATCACTGTTGTGCTACAGCTGCTAATACAGACCTCCACACCTCCAGGAGCTGTTTCTGGACTGAACATACTGTATATCTTAACACTGACATTTACGAACCGCATCCTCTAGTTTAATCCCTGTCGGAGAACTGCTCATCCCAGCAGGTTGCACAGCTACTGTTGGACATATATTCAAAGTGAAGTCAGAATTTGTGTTTTTGAATAATTTAAACTAACAAATTTAAATTTTGGGGGGATTTTATTGATTTTTATTTACTACTGATACTGGGGCTCGTCAAACATTACTCTTTGTTGTCAGTTTATAAAGGATTCATTGCAGTCATCCTTTTGTGCTTTTATTGTGCCCATGCCAAAATAGAGCTCTCTGTGAGAAAATAAATAAAATAAAAATAATGCAGAAAAAGCCTGTGGCAGTAGTAGTTTTTCAACACTGTTATGGATCCATTTTAGTTGCATGTATTAAGGTCAGTGTAAACATTTCATCTCTTCCCAAAAATAACATCTCCATTTAAGTCCTTCAGGCACTGAGAAGTGTGTGCTTTTGCAGATGATTAAGCAAACAAAGATAGAGAGGAGGCTTCCAATTCTGCAGATTTTCTGTTGGCAAATCAGAACTGGAAAATATTTGCTGTACTGTAGCACTCACCAACACTGAGCGACTTTAGGTGTCTTCTCTCTAAAGCAATTTATTTACAATCTGGATCATTTTTCTACGTTCATTGGCTTCATGATGCGTCTATAACAGCACAAATTAGAAACAGCTAGACTGAAACGCACGATACAGTATTTTCATCAAGTAACTGTAAGACTAATCATTCCTGACTTTGGTGGAAAGGGATTCAGGGTTATCTGTCAGTACGACCGACTGTTCACCATCTTCTGATCAAGGCCCCAAACTGTAAAACTCGACAATCGGGGTGCTACTAGGTACTGCCTCTGCTGCGGGACCTTCTCCATTTCTGTTATTTTGAGAAGGTAAAAAATAAAAATAAAAATACAATTATTTTTTAAATTTAAAGGTAAAGTGCCACCTGTAGATGTTTGCATGCCTGCTTTCCCGGAGTGTGTTCTTGAGCTGCTACCAGTTGTCGTCTTTTGTGTACTCTCGCAGTGCCATCAGTGTGATTTGGCTTATTTTCAGAACATTATTAACTTGAGCGATGTCAGCTGTGTCTGCATCAGCGGCTGGAAACGGTTCATTATACGTTTTTGAGGACACAGCACTATTTATTCTGCATGCATAAGTAAATAGTTCTAATAAACAGTTCTAATAAACCTAGAACTGTTAATTGGTATAGAGAGAAGCTGCCCCCTCAGTTCAGTGGTCAACACATTCATAGATTAGAAAACACAGCCACAACGTTGTTGTTGATCCACAAACTATACATTACCAGAAATTGAGTATTTGCTCTATCTTAAATAAAAGTATCTTATCTCATGGTACCTGTTTCTAGAAAGCTGATAAGAATTAGATTAATGAAGGCAAATTAAAAGGTGTGACTCATGCAATCGTTCACAGAGTTCATAAATAATGCAGCACAAGTGGAGCACTGATACTGGGATTAAGGCATGAAAAATATTAATAAGTGCATATGCCAATCATGATGATATTAAGAGGGGAAAATAAATAAAACAATCAAGAAACTGCAACAGAAACAAAAGCTGTCATATACAGCATAAAGGAAGTTTGCTTACAAACTGTATGCTGAACTCTAAAATACTTTGTAGTAATCTTTTGTAATTATTTTTTTGTACTGTGTAGTAAATATATTTCTTTTTATAACATTTTACTATAATCTTTGAAAAGCTGTAATCCTGTCAGCACAAGTGCACAAGGCAAGAGTCTTAAAATACATTCTATGTTCCAATATAAATTGTTGGGAGAATTTGCATATTGCTTAAATCCAGTTTATTCACTGTGAAATAGAGGGGCATGGGCTCAGCGAGTGTGACATGGTGTGACATCACTACAATTCTCTGTACCATTCATCTTCCAGTTCCATTACACAGATTTCACTGTAGCCATCAGAAAGAAAAACCTTCTTTTGAGGTCTCCACCGAGGCTGGTGGTCCTCCACCACCATCGCCTCTCAGAAACGGAGGAATTGGCCCTCACATAGCAGCTTCTCTCCATGTGTTAATCAAGATACTTCATCTGATACCGCTGACAGTAGGAGCTACTGAGACCTCCTCAAAATATTCTCTTGCTTTCCCTGCAGTAAACCTTCCATCATCTTTTACTGCAGATATAATAGAGACTGCCTGCTGTGGGCAGTAGCCATCAGTATCGACAACACTGTCAGCTGTTTGTCGTTGCCTCACTAGAAATTCTCAAACATCAGAGTGATTTTTGTATTTATGTTAGACGGCTTTTGGTCTAAAAGCTATATTTGAAAAGAAAAAAAGAAGACTGCAAACTGGAAATGGACAGCATCCGACTGTGTGCACATACTAGAACACATAGATTGTACCTGGTGTGCATGTTTTGGGTCTGCACTGTACATGGTAGTTTAATACGTGCCAGTGTGGCAGACTTGTGTATTTTCTTTTTCTATCGTGCATGAAAAGATTCATCAGAGCAACGTGTGATGCGTGTAAAAATGTAAACCTGATTTGAAACACACTTTATAGACTAAAGGGCGCGATCCCTCAGTCATTCCTAAATGAGCCACTCATCTTTCTTCATCCTCAGTCTTGCACCAGCATCTTCTCCAGCCCTAATGACATCATCCATAAATGTAGTTAGATGCTAAATGCATGTGTATTGGCTTTCCGTTGGTGTAGACTAATTTGTTAACACTGCGAGTCCCTGATAAACCCGCTAACTCTCCGGTTCATTATGATGACAAATAGCTGCGTGTTTGTGCTTGTGTAATCGAAGGCCCCCAGTTTGATGAGGTAAAGTCTTAAATACACAAATACAGATGGCACACATTTTACCAAATTTGTCACTGTGTATTTATTTTTGTGTATTTAACTCGAGTGACTGCAACACAGAGCCGCAATCTTAATTTGGATCTGTTTGTGCATTTTGTATTAATACGAAGTATTATTAATACTTGAAAAGCACCCGGAGAGCGCAGATGTCCCCCAGGCAGCTCATTACCACTACACATGTAACATTGCTCATATGTCGGCAGTAGTGATACAAGGTTACATAACCTTCATTAGTAGTATCGATCTATCCGTTGTGAAACATAGTACAGTACATAATTAAGTTCAGAGCGCTGAAAGTCCACTGTTACAGACAGGTTGTATCTCATTGCAGAAGCACAGAAACCTTTCGGTCACTGGAGATAAACTCGTTATTTGCAGTTTTCACCTCTAGAATTGGGCTGAGATGCAGTTGTTATTATACTATATATTGCTTGAATCTGTTTGTTTAGTTACCTTACTGTTATGAAAAGTCCAAATGGACCCTATTTTGGTTGTATTGGATTGGACGTACAGTGTGTGATACTTAACCTGTCCTCATGGTGACCTCTTCCTCTATTAGGACACACACATGGATGCTAAGATGGACTGTATCTCATGATTTATCGACGATGACAACATTCCTCCCAAAAGCTTCTCAGACGTCCCTTTGCGTCACTGCAAGGTTGTGTAATGTAGCATGAAGCATGTACAACTGTGGGCACAAACAGTGCGTGTCCATAACAGCATGCTTGTGTTACTCTGGTTCTTATTTTAGCCCATACACTGGTGTTTCAGTGCTTTTGTTTTAAGGGTAAATTTATTGTGAGCTAACCACTGACACTGACAAGTCACACTTTCCCATGCAACACCTCAAACAGATTCACTTTTGAATCCTGCAGCTTTTTCCTTCTATTTTTTTTTTCTTTTTTTCCACCAAACAGACTCATCACACATCTGCTGTTAGCTGCTCACTCCTCGCCCCCCCGGAAAGCGCTCTCGGCACAGGGAATTTCCCGCTGTCTCCTGTTAATGTGGAGACAGCGGGAAATGATATGGGAATTTGGACTAACTTGTGGAAAAGGAGAGACTGTAGCAGATTCATGCGTGTTTAGGGTATGCGGCTGATGTTGGCTGACAGCTCCTGGAGTCCTGGAAGAATATTAATATTTAGAGGTAGCAAAGTGTCTTTTTTCCAAATTGCAGGTTTATGGTAAATGGGGAATATTTCTCAAGAGGTGAACTTAATTGTCCAAAATTCCTGAAGTCACTCGGTGTTAAATGTATTATTAATGTAAGGATAATATATGGTGGCTGTGTAGAATGGTGAGTGCCACATTCTGTGGTTTTCATGGCCTAAAATGTCAGCCTTAACTAGAGAATATCGAACACATCAGCTAAAATAATTTCGAAATCTTGGTTTTAATTACTGTAATATTGTTGTTGATAAAGTGGGATACAGTCTTGGATCTAATTTCATGTGTCTTATTTACTCCACAATTACCTGGATGATGAACTGCCAGCTGTCACACAACCTTCCTATATGATGGATGGAGTTCTAGTTTTACCTGGAAATTTAGTTGCATTTTTATAGTTTTTACTCAGGAATATAAGCTAGCATGTCCCTTTTGATAGTCCGTGCCGCTGGAGGACAACAGACCACTTCAAAAGTTTATTTCAAATCTGGCCTTCATCCGTGCATGTGCTGCTTCAACCTGCAGTTGCAGCAGAATGATAACAGATACAGTTTTTTGCTTCAGACGTTCTGACATCAGTGAGTTTCCAGTCAGTTTAAATGTAATTATACTGATTATTATTACACTACACCAGAGCTCTCTGTCCTGACATTACTTATTAAGAACGTCAATGTTCCTCCTGTTATACAGATCACAGGGGGAAGTTTGACGTATGTTCTTATGATAATCACTAACACTAACTTGCTGGAGAACCATAAAAGTCAAGATTGAATCCAATCGAACATAATGGAATAAACTGGATAGATCTAATTCCCACAGCTCTTGCTCTCTCTCTTTCTATATATTACACCCCCCCTCCCCCCAACACACACACATATAAAATGGTTTCTTCCTTCCTTTTGTAATTTTGTCGTTCTTTAAACCCTTATCCTATTTTCCTTTCATTCTTTCCTTCCATCTTTATTACCACATGTGATTGAGGATCATATGAGCAAAGAAGCCCGCCTTCATTTGCTGGTTGTTACGTATTCTTTACAGTCGGTATTTGCCACTGTAGGTAGAAAAGAGCTTAATGTGAAATACTTTCTAATGATTTTAACAATGTCATATGAGCCTGCTCCTTTTGGGCTGCAGAAGGTGTGGCTGGGGTATACTTTTCAGTGCTGGTGTTATCATCGGTCCTCAGTGTTCTGATTTGAAGTGGCCAGCTCTGAGTGCAGGTATGAGTATGTCTGGCTAAGCATGAAACCCTACTGATCAGAATAAACCACAGAGCAATCAGTCGCTCAGGCCTGAGATCGTGTTGGGAGAATCTGGTTTAGGCGGATATGGTTTAGATACGCTATTCAAGGTATAGCACTACCTTCAGCCCAGTGGCAATTGGGATTGGCAACAGCAACCCCCCCCCCCACCAGCACCATGATTAGACAAAACTTAAGGGTAATAGAAGTTGTATGGATGGATGGACCAATCATATTATTCTGCAGCAGTAAACGCCTCTCTCAGGTGATAATTAGTGGTGTAATTTATTTACTTATAGGCCTCAAGACATTCTTTGTTTCTAACCAAAATATGAAATGCTCCTTTAACATATCATAAAGTGGAAGAAGAATAAAAAGTCAAACACTGTCTCATTATGGTGACCATGCTAGATGCTAGCGGACAATGCATCTGAGGCTAATCTAAGCATTTGTCATTCACTGCCGCAGCACCGCAGACTCATGGGATCACATTAGTAGTTTTTAGGGATCAAAAATTCATAAATGTAAAGCATGAAAGTGTTACCTGCTGATGCTAGGAAAAGATTACACATGCACTAACACACACAATATTTTATATTACACTGATATTATGACACATAACTTCGCTTAAAGACAAACTTTTGCAAAAGCTAAACTTTAGATTGAGTTTCAGACATGAAGCGGGGGACAAAGTGAAAGAGACAGAGACAAAAAGCGAAAGTGACAATAAGGGGTTAGAGACTGACATAGATACATCTTTAGCTTGGACAGCCTGCACTCAGTTTCACTTGTCTCCTCCATCCTGAATGTGTTTCCCTCTCATTTTCTCCCAAGTGCTGACAAGTGGAAACAAAGGGGAGACAGACAATGACAGCAACACAGCAGGGCCCTGGATACGAAACCATTCGCTGTCTACACGGGGATCTTTCCTTTGCAAGGGTGTCACTCTGTAACTTCAAACTTTTCCAGCTCTAAATGGTGTTGTGGATGCTACTTGAATTTACAGAACGTTTTGTGTTTGGATAGAAGTCAAGTTAAATATTTTCTTACCATTTCAACGCTCCTTGTTTGATGTAATGTTCCAGGCCTTGGTGCTGTTGGGGGTCTCAGGGCTTCACTGGTAACCCTGCAGGAATCCACTTAGAGTTCTCCACTTCTGTGTCACACTGTTCTATAATATGGACCCAAATGCAAGATAACGCTGTCATAATAGCAGCAGTACAGACTTTATCAAAGTTTTGTTGTTGACAAGGTAAAGTGAGCAATCTGAACAGTAGAGTGCGCTGTGGAGCGAAGATTTACCCAGAATGAGCTCAGGTAGAATGATCCAAGGTGCTTCCAAGCTTCCATTTATCTCTTAGTTAGGTTAAGAATTAAAGGCCTGAACATTTTCACTACGAGTTAAATGTCAAGATCTGAGCGTTCTATCCGAGCTTTTATATCGATGCTGATGAGTTCATGAAATGCAGGGAGGCAGGACTGTGTCCTCCTCACGCAGGCGACAATGTGAGAGTTAAGCAGAACTTTGTCATATATCATCAACAGCGTTTTTATTATTGTCTGTTAGAAAACGTTGGGTTTCAGCTGTGATTGACAATCAGAAATATCTAAGAAATAAATGCTAGCGTTTCCAAGAGGGTTGGGTTTATAAAAATGACTCTGAACTTCTCACCGAGATACCATTTACATTTTATTTTTTTTTTTACAGACCTTATAAATTACAGATGAAATGTCGTCCTGTCAGTCTGTGGGTCAGACAGATCTGTTCTGTGAGTGATAATTGGTCTTTTTTTTCTGGGCTAAAAAAAAAAAAAAAGATTTCATTTCATTTTTTTTTCAATACAAAATGAAGCAAAATGTGGAGTTTGCTTCAACAGATTTGAAAACAAACTGCACTTTCCAAACCTTGTTTTTCTCTCTGCTTGGCTCAGGTCATGAAGCCGGACTTTCCACCCAGACACACAGATCTAATAATAACGTCAGGCGTTGCCTCTTAAGAGCAGCAGTCTGGCGGGCCTTTTGTGATACTATGCTCTCCTTGAGGATGTCTAAATAACAAGTCAAAGCTCCTCAACAGTTTAAGCAAGGAAAAAAGGTGTGGGGAACTTTTGAGAATGATGGAATGATCTGGTTGGTAAAATGTTGGATGTTACATGGCTCAGTGGAACCAGTATGGACTGCAGAAGCAGCTCCTGCTACTGATGGATGGAGGACAGACAAGAGCTGCCTGGGCACAACTTCTGTCTCTGTGTGTCCGTTTATTCTGACACCTTTGTATAAAATGTTTCCCTTAGTTTACCTCCAAACCTGCGTAAATGGAGTCTCATCTGTGGGATTCAAAGGAAATGTTGAGACCATGATGGTTTTAACCAGGGCGTTAAAAAATGACGCAGACTTCCCATTCAAACTTTTCCATTAAGCAATTGCTGCAGTACTAAATACTTTGCTCTGATATTAGTAAACTAATACACACTCATAATACTGTTGTATTAAAAAAATTCCGCTACATCGTTTGACCTTTGCACTTTGGTATTTCTGTTTAAGTTTTCCTGCTCTGGTGCACCACGTTGAGTCAAACACTAATAAAGACATGCTGCACACAGACCATGAAAAATGTCTCCTCCTGTAATATTTTCAACATGCGTCAATTGAAGCAGACAGCGTTTTGCTGACTGTTCATGACCTTCGCATCACTGCACCAGTGGGTAAACAGCCAAGTCAGGTGGAAAAGGGTAAGAAGGGAGAGAGAAGGAAGGAGGAGAGGAAGTTTGGAGACGTTTGCCTGGAAGCTGCGGAAGATCCAGGACCAACAGTGATGCTGTGGATGAGACAGACGAGGTTGGTAAAAGGGCAGAAAGAGAAACCGACGAGAAACAGGAGAGTTTGATGCTAAAACTGTGTTTTTTTTTTTTTTTTGCATGTCTGAATTTTCAATGGCAGACTTTGAGCGAAAGGCTCAAGCATGTGGGAGGCAAGCATAGGATGGGATGGAAGGCAGACAGAAATAGAGAAATAGAGATGGGCGTGTGAGAAAGTGTGAGAAATATGGAAACTGGAGATGAAGGAGAAAGGTCGAGTCCAGCCATGTGGGGGTGGAAGGAGAGAAGAGGGGATACATAGGAGGGGATATAAGCGAAGAAATGCATTTAACATAGGAGAAAAGATTCTCGGCTGGGGGCAGGGGGGGAGGGGGTTTTGGACATCAGTTCGTCTCGGGGGGTATCTCATTTGTCTCATTGTGAAGAGTGAAAAAAGTGGGAATATCTGCACCTTCCTGTCCCATTAAATGCAGTCTCTCACCTCAGGACTGTAAGGAGAGCTGTGATGACTAATGGTTATAGGTTTTTGGGCCTAAATTCTCTCCATTCAATTTTCAAAGGGGGTGCATTTTTTTACGCAGCAATACTTCACAATGCCTCAGTGGGATGGTCAGGGTCAAAAACCGTGTTGCTCAAGGAGAGAGTGAATTTGATGTTTTGGTTTTATTACGATGACAACGACGAAACCCTTGTGTGGATAATTTTTATCTGCTTTTCTGCAAATACGTCATGCACGTCAGCTTGAAAGCTCGTTTAACTCAAGATTAGAATTGCGGATGCAGCTGCAGATCAGACTCTACAGTCTGGTCTTATCCATAGTCTGACTGGTGGCCCATCATAATCAGGAGTTACATTCTCTCTGGCACGCCAACATTACCACTGAGCCATCACTTGTCCTGGTGATCCACCCACAGGTTTGCTAATCCATCAGGGACACCGGGTTAGCTTCAGTCCTGGGGAGTAAGTCAAGATGTCAAACATACAGAACTCATTCACGTCTGCATCTGACCGTGATGGAAAAGATTCCATAAAACCGTTTCAAACACATATCTGATGCTATTTGCTAGTTGTGGCTCAATTTCATCAGATTTTAGCCAAAACACACAGATGAACAATATAAAGTGTAATAATAATGATAATAAAGGATTTAAGAAAACTGTGTTAAGGGTAACTGCGCCACTCCTTTCTGGATACATAATAATAATATGTTATTTCCTAACACTATCAAAGAGAAAATCGTCAATGAAACACCCGTGTCTATAAGAGGAAGAAGCATTCCTAATTAGTCCCCAGAGGGAAAATGATTGTTTTTACACTCTGTTGACAACACACATGTTAATATACATAAACATACAAAGAACACATGCAACCAATGAGGGAGGGGTGTCAGAGAGAGTGTGCCATCCTGGACAGGCACTCATAGCTTATAAGAATTCTGTGCTTTATGAGTTCACCTCTCAGCAGTAAACATCACAGCAGCTCTCCTGCAACCAGTAAAATTTTCTGGTCCACAACCAGGACTTAAACCAGTAACCTTCCAGATCTCTTCCAAACTAAAGAAAACCCTGAATCACCATAACTCAGATCTTTAGGGACTAAAAGTTATTTTTTAATGAGTCAAACCTCAGTAAATTTCAGTTTATTATGTTAAGGTGGAACCATGTTTGTAGATTTGACTTTGTCGTTGTCTCTACTCGTGTTAAATATTAAGTAGCAGTCTGGAGGCTAGCAGCTCGTTGCTGTGCCACGTTTCAGTCTTCTCTCTGTCACTGGGAACTTCTCAAATTCCTTTTGTGTAAATACTGGCATACACAGTGGGCCAGTGCTACTTTTTGCCTGTCACTTTCTTCCTCAGAGGCTCAATATAATAATTCACTTTGCTGGATTTTTTTATTTTTTTTTGTATTATTATTTTGAATGCCTCTCTTTCCCAGTTGGGAGGATTGAAGCCTCCCAGAACAAGTTGAGCAGGAATCGAGTGCAGCTCTGACATTGCGCCGCGCAGAAATTCAATAAAGTGACATTTTGCACTTTCAGCACAGGCAGTCAAGAGTGTATTTGCTGTCTGATATTAGGGTCCATTTTGACTTTATTAAATGTCCATGTGTCAGGGTCTGGAATTCTGTGCCAGTCCATCTCAGGGCACCTTCACAGCTGGGGGCAAGTTTTGAGTCCCCAAACAAGCGGATGTACAACCGGAGGCAGCAATAGACACCCTGTAAAATCAGGATCCAAACAATAATCAATAACGTGAATTCAGGAACACTTATTATGGGCTGTACAGTGAAGGTTCAGATTAACAGACAAATTATTTTTAATGAATACATATTTGAACCGTTTTAAAATTAATGACACGGGTATAATTTGGCCAATTTTTGCTTTGTCCTGGTTAAACTCATCCACACTAAAAATGTGACTGACTCCTGATTGCTATTGTTTAAAATTGCAACATCATGTAGGCGCCTAATCTACCGGACATATACTCACGGCAGCTTCCTACTTGCAGATCCTTTAGTCTGGTTTCAGCAAACGTCATTGATGCGGCTGCCAAAATGATTAAGACAGGTTATGAAGGTAAACAGAACCTTGCAGCCCACAGTCTGCTGACCTTTTCAGCATAATCACACACATGGAGAGATATTGTGAGTGTGGCAGGGCTCTGGAGTATTCCTCTGGGTCAGTGTGTGCTCTCACAGCTTCTTCTGCGAGGTGTTGTCGATGCTGCTGTGGTGGAAAATGTCAGACTTGACGGAGGCAAACATCTCTGAAAGGAGTTCAAATGTTTGGAGCTAAATGTCATGCTGCCGATTTAACCGACCTGCACTGATAGGATATGAAATAAAAAAAACCAAACTGCTGAGGGCCATTTAGAAGCTTTTCATAGTTATTACAAGGGGAACAAACACCAGCCACCTTCTGGCGTTGGGTTGTATTCCTAGAGTCGACTCACTGATCCACATCATCAAGGTGGTCAGCAACTGGAATGCCATTCAGGCCGGATAAGTGCAATCAAAGGACGGGATAATCCCAACGGGATGGGTCGAACTACCTGAGGGCAACAGATGATCAGGACAAATGGAAATCAAGAAGATACAGCATGATTATGTTATCAGGTATGATTTTTTTTTTATTATGTCGCTGCTCTAAAGCTCATACCAGTGGAAACGATGTTATACTAAAATCTCTCTTTGTGGTTTCAGTTCGACCAACACCGACAGACAGATGTCTCTCGAGCGCCGTGAGAACACTTCCTCACTGAATTTAGGTTTTCTCAACAACCTAGGGTAAGGTAGTAGTAATTAAATAAATAATAATAATTTAATAAAGACCGCTTATTGCATCCGTTTCCTCCTGCTGACTTCACTTGGGGTGCCAAGGGGCACACTGGTTTTCAAACAAAAACCACTGATGCTGACAAACCATTTTAAGCTACGGTAAACATTCATTATTCATTCGGCTGACAAGTGTCACTATTTCCACAATGAGCCATCACCCAGGCAACACTTGAAACCCAACTAATTCATCATTCCCAGCCTGCTTTTCTTTCTTTGCGTTTGCTCTTCTGGCTGGAAGTTAGCCGTCTCTGTCTTTGCTTAAGTGAGTTGATTTTTCAGTATTTCAGTGATCACTTGTTTCATCAGCCTTTATGAAATAATTTTGAAAAAAATGTAGAGCCTGCTGCACTAAGGTTTAGGAGGTTCAAATAAACACATTCAATAAATGTCTGACCTTTGTTTACAGTGTTAAAACATGTGCCATCAGAATGAAATCTGCTTTAAATTTATGTGACACAGATGTGATTCAGGCCATTCGAAGCTGTCATGGTCCACCTGCTTCCTATGTCCCTGGAACCAGTTCTCCCATTATCTCAGCAACCTCAGTGCCCTGGAGTGTTGCTATGACAACATTAATCAGACATGTACCATATGATTAGCACTGGAAAACTAATTAAAGCAGGAGTGTGAACACACTTGTGCTGAGGTCAATGCAAACGCACAGAGATGCTGAGCCGTACCAGAACCATCATCATCCAGAGCTGACTGAAATTGTAGGAGCCTTAGCTGTTATGACCAGATTCAGAGAGGAGCTCAAATTACCTTCATTTTCTGGAGGGGTTCGTATGTACGTTCAGTGAGTACTGAAATTTCAGAAGTAGACGTTACTGCGTACGGTGGTGAGGACCTCATCTCCCTTCATTGAGGACATGAAACACTGAGAGGAGTGCGTGCGTGCCTGCCTGCCTGCCTGCCTGCCTGCCTGCCGTGATTTGCCAGGCTCATGTGCTAGTGTGGCAGAGAGATCCAAGGTGCTGGATTAAGGCTCCAGTCTCTTCGGGGGTGTGGTTTTGAATCCCTCCACTGCCATGACACCCTTTTGAGGATGGCATTGCATCCATCTGTCTACCCATCCAGTAAAACAGTTTTTAATTTATAAAATGGTAACCATAATTCAAGCATTACCATTTGTGTAATCTAACTGTGAGTCTCTGCATCTTAAACTGTTTTATTTGTCCGGTTGTTGTAATCACTTTGCAGACTAATGGTTCCTGCGTGGTGTTTGTAGAGGATCAGTGATTTGGAGAAGCAGTGCTGCAATATTGTAGCACTTAGCAAGAGGAAAATAAATTATTTTTTTTGCCTGAGCTGACGCCGGAATGCACAATCCTCTTAATTCATCCTGTTTGTGTAAGCAGATATCGAAAGGCATTATCCCAGTGTTCCACCTGGAAAACACGGCCTTCTACAGCTCACGCTTTCCTTTCACAGGCGTTGCGGTTTACATTCTCTCGACAAACGTTTAAAGTGAAGTCCTAAAATCCTGCTGCCAGAGGAGCAGCATATTTATTTCCTCTCTGCTGGAAGTCTCTGGCGTTGATGAAATGATTCAACAGACAAATTAGGCAAAGACACGAACACTTGAGTGTGTTTGCTTTCCAGGAAAATTTCCTCTCTTTTGCTAGATGACCGTGACAATGTGGAGTGTTTTTTTTTCCTCAAAAATTCTTAAAACCTTTTTAACAAAGTATTCATGGAAATTAATGTGGGGCAGAAAACAGATGGTTGTACCAACCTTCCCACCAAGACACAGACAACCAGTAGGTGATGGATTTCAGGCTCTGCACCCCTGTGTGGAGCTTAGCTTCCAGCTGTTGCTGGGAAAAATAGTTTCACAATATTTTATATTTAGCCAATTGTGGTAAAACTCTTGTGCTTATAGGACAACAGAACAAAACTAGTGCTGCAGAAGTGCTGAACCGTTGTTTTCCCTCAAGATCTCCTACTGCAAAAGCACTTTCTTGGATACTTTTTAATGTAATTAAACACATTTCTTTTTCTGTTTTACACATAGGTAAATTGTCTCATTATTGCTGCTTTTTCAACATAATGTTTTCTAACTCACTTCCACCCCATTTTAATGTTGTGTCCCCATATAATCATTTTCTTTTGTCAGTGATCCTGGGTTGGCCTCTGTGGCTTCAATTTCCTCTCTGTGCATGCCTCAGGCTTTCTGCAGGAAGATTCCTGAACACAGCAATACAAAAAAAAAAACAAAAACTACTGAAATGCAAATCTCCCCAAATTCCTAAATTCCTTGAGAGAGGGCAGTGAGCTGCTCCCCTGCTTTCAGTTGTTGCAGAAGCTGTCAGAGGACCTGAATTTTTCTTGTTTAGACACATTTGCAGTTGCCACTGTTTCCTGAGCACTTTATTGAGACAATCACTGTATATCACCAACAGAGTAGAAGTAGAGGATAAAACTGGCATACATAATACCATACATATCTAGTCCTAATGAATGTACATCTTCATTGGGCATCTATGTGAAGCAGATGATATGGTTTTTTTGATTTCGTAAAAGTATGCAAGGAACGCTCTGTCAGTAGAAGGCCTTTATTGCTATGTTTTGGTCATATAAACTGTTAAAACTAAACGATTTGGCTACACGCCTTCACCAGGGAGTCAAACAGTTTTAAGAAAGGAAGAGACCTCATTATATAGTTCTCAAGCCATCAACAGGCAGTGTCCACTTGGCAGATGTTGGGTTCTGGATGTAGAACCCCACATCACCAAATCACCACCAGCTGTCCTCCTTTTTACTGCATGGGATGTCAGAAAGAACATGTCCATAGAGTAAAAAAACACCAACATAAAGGTAAAGGTGAAAGAACCAAATCAATGTCTTTTTTAGGTCTGGGTGCTCGGTAGTCTGCAGCTTGTGCATCCAGAAGGCTTACAAGACAAGTTGGTCCACCCCTATCTTAAACCAGATGGCCAACAAACTTTTTTCGATGTTGCATGACAAAAACAATTCATTGTCAACCATTTTATTAACTGTAAAACTACATTTGCCATGTATAGGCTAGCATGTCCTAAATGTAAAGTTCTAAATAAAAGGATTATATGACCAAGCTATAGAGATAAAGGCTTTCTAGCTGACAGAAAGTGCCTTGGATATTTTTCCAACTTATCATCATTGTCCCATTTGTTGATCTTAAAATACATATCGTCATCGTGTCCATCAAGTCTGTTTGTGGTCTTTGGGTGGTGTCAACGCTCACTTCTGTTTTGCCAGGCTTAGCTTTTGTGAGCTGCAAAAACTCGTGGGGGAAAATCAACAAACTGCCTGTGTGTTCTTTTCTGTGGCCTTGCTGCAATTCAACATCCCCTTGAGGATAAATGAAGTTCTCCATCTGCAGTAGGCACCGTCTGTAAATATGGGCCGTCTCACAGCCTTTCATCAAGAACAATACTGCCAGACAGTGCAATCCTTTCCACTTGTTTTGTTTTCACTTTTTAACCAAGAAAATACATTTAAGGTGGGAAAAATTAGGCTCTTCCTGTTTTGTTTTGCTGAAAAAAGCAGCTGTGTTATCGCTTCACCTGCAGTTGAGGTTTCCGCATTGGACTAGGTTGAAGATTCAGGATCTGTATGCTGGACAGGTCAGACTGGAGTGCTTGTCAGCGCTATTTCACGTCGTGTATCTGTGTCAGTGACAGTCTAATCACAATCTGTGCTACCCTACTCATTCCTCCTGGTTTGAGTTGATCAAAGGGTTAAAAAAAAAAAAGAATCTCCCGCTTTGACGGCGAACAAGACTGGGCTCTATATCAGCCGCTCAGATTAAATCAAGCCTTTGGCTCCCTGGGTCCATAACACATCAGCCTCTCTTTCAGGAAAAAGAGAAAGGAGAGAGAGAGCAGTGGTGCTGGTCGTTCAATCGCTTCTATTTCACGACTGCAGATTAAACTGCTGCACTTTGACCTTTATAACAGCCTTTATTGAGTTTAGCATAGCTCTCCAGGGACTGTTTGTTTCAATAGACCTTATTTTAACTACAGAAAACAATAGAATTGTGACCCAATCAAAAAAACTATTCAGCTGTTACAAGAAATATAGAAATACAGTATGTGGCCACATCTACAAACAGGATAACTGGAATAATAACCCTAACCCTAACCGCATGTTTTGACCTTGATAAATCTTTTAAAATTGAAATAATAGTAATAATGTTCTCTTAGGGCTGAAGACAACCCAGGCATTTATGGAAAGTATTCCCTGAAACAAAGAGAGAGGCTGTCAAAGAGGAGCACCAATAAAACATACGCATTAAAACTTTAAAAGTAGGTTTGCTGTTCTGAAAGCACAGCACAAAGCGTGAGTAACGGAGGCTGTGATGACTATTTGCAAAATAAAAATCTGTATATTCAGCCCTTAAATCCCAAAGTCTACTGAACACTGCAAATATGTGAATATGATATGAAATGATTTCATTAGGAAATGAGTTATACTGTGAGTGTGTATGTGTGTGTTGTGTACGTGTGTGTGTGTGTGTGTGTGTGTAATGGGGAAAAAGATAGATGGAGTGTGAAATCTAAGTGTGTGTTTGCAGAATTTCCAGTGTTGTGTGTCCCAAAGGTCAAGCTTGGGTTTAATGAAAAGTCAAACAACTGGATCAAACCATTTGCCCCATAAAGCCAGATCCTGCCAAAAGCTACCTTACTGCATGTGTGTGTGTGTGTGTGTTTGTGTGTGTGTGTGTGTGTGGTTGGTATTACTGGCAGAATCTAAAACTAGGAGAGCAGAAATAAATCAGCTGTTGTAAAAGTTGAAGAGATCCTTTTCGACAAGCTTTTGTGTGAAGTGTGACGCCACGTAAAGGGTTCAGCTTCTCCAGGTCTGAATGGCAGCAAGGTTGCCTTGTAGTGAAAGTGTTGCTAAGAGACTGCTCTTTTAAGGTTGTTGATCTCTTTGATTGGAAGGGAAAGCGCTTGGCGATAAACAGAAGCCCCAACTTCAACTCTACATGTAGCCATCCATCAGCGCCAAATTCAAGCCCTTTCCTGGAGCCGCTAAATATTCTTTTTAGTTGGAATTCAAGTCAAGCTTCTTTCAAATGTTCAACTCTAATAGAAGAGCATGGTAAAACCACCAACTAACTGAAAGAAAGACGAATCCATCTGCTTTAAACAACAAACCCACTCTGCGTTGCCACGAATACCATCTTTATTCAACTCTTCTCTCTGTCATCAACTTATCATTTGGATGCAATTATGCTTTATTTCTGTTTCTCAACACAAATTTTACAAAACATCACTGTTCCGCCTGTTGTCGATCACCAACGTGTCCCTGCACAAACATCAGTTTTCTACTGTGACCAGGGAGCTTCTCCAGCGCAAGTCCACGTTCACGCTCACGCTCACTGCCTACAGCAACCACAACACCAGTGCTTATGGGAGGCTTTACGATTTAGATTGACCATCTGTTTGTGGCCTTTCCCCAGCGAATCAGCGGACAAAATAGCTGCTTGTCTGTAATAAATCAGCATCTGAAAACATCAATGCATTAATTGCACTTGGCTTTAATGTTGCAGTTTGTAATATTCTGGCTCTTTTATGGATTAAACAAGTTCGCCAACAAATACATGTTAAATATGGTAAACCAAGATAATCCAGCTGCGTAGACTCTGGTTTTCTTCCCACAGTCCAAACCCATGAAGGTGATGTTGATTAAAGACTGATGTGTTATTTGTGGGAGGAGAAATGGGCTGAACACTCCTGATTCAGCCATCCTCGTCCCCCTCATACCAGCAGTTTATGTGCTATGATGAATGTACGTGCACGCATTATCTTTATCTGTACGCGGTGTCTGTTTCACAGCTTATACATCATTTTCTGTAACACGGCGCCAGTAGCATCTTTGTCATGACAACATGGCATCAGAGTGGGACAAGAGAAGAGAAGCAACAGATGTGAACTGATCCATTATAATGGTTAGCTTCAGGCTAAAAACCTGCTTTCATGTGCATGAGCACGCAGCTTCAACTTAGAACCGGACCTGATGCAAAATAAAATTCCTAATTCCTAATTAAATTTCAACAATGATTTCCAGCTGGGGAATGGTTTTGAATGTCACTGTGACACATATAATATATGAATTTACATTTACAGAAAGTGGCCCACCTGACTTCATGTCAGTATCTGTCTGTCCTGCTGAGTTCTTACCAGCAACGCTGGTAACAATATCCAACCAAAATATGTCTAAAAAAACGATGCAAAACATATCCATGAGATTGCTTTGAGAGGGTGGGGGGATCCTTTTTTACCTCTAGTGTAATCTGTACTCAGCATTTGATCAAATTAATTTTCTTAGAATTAGCACTTGTCGTCCTACAGGAGGGTGAAAAGAGCTGGAAATTAGAACGGAGAAAAGTTTTTGGCAGAATCCAGGTTGAGATGAAAACACCCACGCCCACCGCCATGGTCCCTGTCTCCCAACAAGGGTCCCTTGTTTGTGTTGTATACAGTGTCTGTCTCCCAGCATAGTTGCTAAATGTTACAGCCAAATAATATTTGGGAACAGACGGGGAATAGCTGACTATATTCCACAGAGAAATTAACAAATGGCAACTTTTATGGAAAATTTAGGTAATTAGAACATATCAGATATATATTTTCTTTTCTATTAAATTATATTGGTACTAATTGATTACAACAAATAATATCAAAAACTCAGAACAGTCAAAGTAAAAGCTGACATTTCCCCCACTTTTACATGTTATTAAACCCTGCTCCATTGATTAGAAAAAAGCAAAATAAATGTTTTCCATCTTACTCTCACGCACAAACGCAGAGAGAGGGCGAGAGAGAGAGAGCAAATTCTGCTAATTTGCTAGTTTGATTTAATTAAACTGCTAAACAGCTAAAGCTTAGAAACGGGGGTGACAGATGGAGTTTGCAACAAAAAGGAGAAATTGGAAGTAACTGAGCCTGAGCGCTGGAGGAGGAGTGTACCAAAGAGATGTAGCAATGTGTGTGTGATGGATGGAGGGATGATAGGTGTGATGAAAGAGGGAAGCAGGGAAGCAGATGGATCATTATGACAATACACTTTTGTGTGTGTGTGTGTGTGTGTGTGTGTGTGTGTGTGCGTACAGAGCCATACAGTAATGTGCAAAGCGTAGCAAGCACTCTGATTTATTTATTTTTTTAAAATTTCTTTCTGTTTTATTTAAGTGTATGGAAGCGTATTGCTGCCACTCTATATAAATAAAAATTGATCAGTAACATGTTATTGCATGTTACGTTTATTGTTAGAACAATATATTTTCACATTATAACGTGATAATTTTTATTGTAAGAACGTAAAACGTTTCGCGTTATAACGTGATAGTTTGTTATTTAAGCATTCAGCTCACTTGGATGCATCATCATGGTGATAACACTGATGTTGACAAATGTGCATAGGCTTGTTCCCGTATAGCTTAAACGGGCAACCTCTGTGGTAGCGACAAAACCGGAAGATCACATTCAACATTCTGGAGTTAATATCAACCAGACACAGATTCACCTATGATAAATAATATGGTTTGAATTTCTCTGAGCTTTGCTTTATGTTCTCCATACCTTCTGCCAAATTACCAAACCTTTGTCTCTTCACATTATAACCTTTGTAACGTTTATATCTAACACTAAAAACTACCTAAAAATAAAGGATTGGAAAGCTAAAACTTTGCTTTCCAGGATGCTCTGCTTCCTGAGCAGCAGCAGCAGGATGAACGTCTTCCCCTCCAGAGTACATTTGTTTGCTGCACTGCACTGCCTCTCAGCTCAGTCCTCACAGAAGTGATATGCCACCTTTTTTATTTTGGTAAATGTTGTGCCCCAAAGACTTCTCTATCAGGACTGACACCTGTCCAGACTACCAACCAGCTCAGCTGTGGATCTCCGCAGCCACTTGCTATGCAAGGCTCGCTTTACAGCATCTATTTGTCACACTCATCCCTCGACCCAAGCCTCTCTGACTCACTCAGTCGCTCTGTTGCAATTTTTAAACCCGCATTTTCTTCCGCTGCCCTTTTTGTCCCAGAGGAAGCTCACATTATACTCACAAACCCGCCTTTGCTGTCACTAAGAGATCTGAAGGTATGTATACCCGCAAGACGTGCTTATAGCTCTTCCCTCTGAGAAGCCATCAGGACATAAGTGCACTCCCATTCCTTCAGGCGCAGTGAAATGACATTCTCACCTCACACAGGACTCAGCCGGCTGTGTGAAAAATCGTTTCTTCCTGGAAACACTCCTTATCCCTCCCAGAGAAAAGCCTGCAGGTCTCTTGACCCTGATCATTCTCCTGTCATGTGCAAAAAATAACGTTCTTTTCCAACGGTTCCTTCTGGGTCTTAGTTTTTTGTGGTTGTTCAGCCAACTTCCATTCAATCACAGAGCAAAAAAAAAAGTTTTACCTTTTAAACTGCCCACGTCACAGATAAATGGATAGAAAGTTCGAACTATAATACGATTAAATTTAAATGTTTTTTACTACAGATAAATAAACATCTAAATAACAACATCTGATATAACTATAATATTGTGTAATTTTTTAATTCCCTGCTCTGTCTTTACATCAGTCCAGAATTCAGTGATTTATTTATTTTTTGCTTGCATGGAAATTAATGTCTTTGATTTTATAATTTGTAAATGTCTGAAGGCTGATGGGAGCTGTGCAACTGAGATGGATGAAAACAGAGAAAATCCCATTAAAAGCAACTTTCATCGAAACTGAATGGATCATTTAAACATAACTGAAATCATGATGATTTCTGTCCGCTAAATAGTGACATCTTTGGTTAGCAATCATGGTAAAACCCCCTAAGACACACACACACACACACACACACACACACACACACACACATACACACACACACACCACTTAATATGGATACATATATATATATATATATATATATATATATATATATATATAGATAGATAGATAGATAGATAGATAGATAGATAGATAGATAGGGAGAAATGGTGCAAGTAATGGTGGAATAACAGTTCTGCAGAGATTCAGATGTGAGACAGGGCGAGAGACATTGAAGTGTGATCAGGCTTGTGAAGTGATGTGATGCCTAAAGGGAGGCAGGAAAACAGGCACATGGCGTGAGGGAAAGAGGACAACCTTCCCCACTCAGTAGATAGGGGGCAGTGTGACTCTGAATCACATAGGAGGAGAGGGGGGAGTAAAAGGGAAAGGTGGGAGGCAGACAGAGGAATGGGTGGTGTGAGAGACGAGGGGCAGAAAGGAGCAGAGCACATACACTGGCGCGAGGGAATACAAAGTCCTGCTCATCATTCTCCATTTCCCTGCTGTGTTGGAATGCTGCTAGGTGCATGGCCTGCTGGGTTGTTTCCTTGCAAACATCTTAATGCGTCTGATTGTGCACGCCACTGTCATTCTGTGTGTGTACGTCTTTATGTCTTTGAAAGGTCCACACATTGGCAGTTTAGAAACAAAGTTTATTATGTGCCCTTGATGTGCCTGGCCCAATCCAGAGAGCTTTTAAAACAGCATTAAACTGCAGAACTGAGATCCTCTTAGAGGCTTTGGCGGCGTTTAGATCTCCCTGGGCAACGACCGGGCTAATCTTAAGCTTTTTCAAACACTTGTGTAAGGAAATCATTGCTTTACAAGTGGAGACGGGATTAACACCTGAATCTTGACGATGACAAAATGCTGCTTCTTTTACAATACTGGAATTTTTTTTTTTCCAATTTCAGGGTCCAATCATTCAGACTGAAAAAAAAAATGACTTTGGAGCCTAGGGAAAGGGAAAAGAAACACACACACACACACACACACACACACACACACACACACACACACACACACACAATATGCAGCCAACTCTCATAAATTGCCTTCTTTAGTTCATGCATAATTCTTTTTCATCAAAGGATCTGGCACTTCCATTTACCCACCACGCAAGTGAAGTACAGGTCAATTGCAGGATCTGCAGTCTCATTCAAGCCGATTATTAACTCCCCACGTATCATCTTATGGTAAGTCAAACTGCAAGTGGATTGATTTGGATATTAAACAGCTCCCTCTGGATTGGACTCGACAGGCTGCGCTTCTTCTTTGAAATGTTCTTCTGGTTGTCAACTACCAAGTGCTACATTGGATGTAATAGATTTCCTGAAAATAAAAAAACTTCATTAAAACAATCATTAAAAATACAAAAATCCTTACTCACCAACAAAGGGACATACATAATTAAACTAGAAGAAACGTGTCCGTCAAACTTTCTATGGTGCTGATCACCTTGCCAACGGTAAATAATTTGTAACAGCTGCTGTCCACATAACGGTGGTGCACTGACGAACAGTGGAGTACCATATTTTTGGAACTATAAGGCATACTTAAAATCCTTTAATTTTCTCAAAAATCGACAGTGCGCCTTATAATCCGGTGCACCTTATGTATTAATTCTGGTTGTGCTTACTGACCTTGAACCGATTTTATCAAAAATCTGTCAAAATGTTTTAGTACGACTTTGGTAAGCTACGAAGCCGCACTGCTTGATGGGTTGTCGGAGCATTACGGTTACTGTAGTCAGGAGCCTTGCGGAGTAATACGTACTGTGCTTCAACATAATATTATGGTGTGTGTATAAGGACCCCAAAATGGCACCTGTTAAGAGACATGCTTGCGAAGTGGATTTCAAACTCAAGGCTATCAGTCACACAGTAGAACATGGGAATAGATAGCAACTGCGAGAGAATTCAACATTAATGAATCAATGGTATGGAAGTGGAGGATGCAAGAAGATGACCTGCGCCAAGTAAAGAAGACCAAGGGAACAAAGCAAGATGGCCACAGTTAGAGGACAAAATTGAACAGTGGTTTGAACAGTTTGTTTTGCTTAATACGCCTTATGTATGAAAATATACCCGTTCATTAATATTGCGCCTTATAATCTGGTGCGCCTTATAGTCCGAAAAATACGTTATGTTAATATGCTGTGACTGCCGCTGTGTGTCTTCTGGCTCTTCCAATACTCCCTTGACGTAAATTCCATTACAGTCACAGCCTGTGAAGTGGTCCCTGTCCTCAAGTCTCTATCGGAGTCATTACAGACAACCCATCCTGTTGATTTAATCTAAAATAAAGAGCGTTCAGGGGCTCCTATTACTCAAGAGAGCAATGCACTCTCATTCTTCTCGGTCCCTTTCAAAAATTGATATTATTTTACTTCGTTAGCGAAAGAAATCTGTTGTATTACTGTTTATATAATTTTAAATTATATGATTACATTAGCACTGTTTGATCTATATATTTGATATATATTTATATTAAAGTGGTATTATTATTATTATTGTTTGTGACAGTTTTTTTTTTTTTTTGGATATTTACCTAAATTATCTGCTAGAGAGATGTTCAGTCCTAGATTTAATGGGGTAAATCAGAGATCAGCGATATCACATTTCCCCCTGCCAATTTCTACATGACAGCTGCTCATCTGTTACATAATCAGCATTTCAGTGTAAATTAAAAAGGTGTCTGAGTGTCAGACTGACAGAAGCCATGCTAGTATGTCAGCAAACGATTAAATATGTCCTCTTGTTAGATAAGAAAGCAGTCACACAGATAGTCAGAGCAAAGCAAATTAACCAGCACAACAAAAGCAATCCAGCACTGGAAAATGGGTAATATTTATGTGCGTAAACTAAAGCACCAGAATCTACTCCAGAATTGCTTGTCGTAATGCAGCAGTACGGTTTACATTTCCCTTGAAATGACTTCCAGTTTTTCTGCTGAGCAAATCAAGGCTTTGCTATGCCGACACAGTCGAGTACACACAGGCACAATATGCTGTTTGCTCAACTATAAACCACACCTGCACTTCACACCGTTGACATTTTCTGCTGTTTGCAACCATCTAGACTGTGCGTCCATGTTTGGCAGCTAGCATCCATGCTTATGAGTGCAATGTGCTTGTGTTGTAGCATAAGCCACTTGATTTTTGAAGTAGCTATCTGCAAACCCCCTCACTACCTTTTGTTTTTGCACCTTCCACTCCTGTGTTCTTCTTTAATCCCGTACCCTCCCATCCTCAGTTTCCGTCACCCTGCAGACCAAGGCCAGGAAACGCTACTTGTCTGAACGAACAATGATGAGAACAACTGATTCTGTTTCACATGACCGTGGGCACCATATGCCTGTGTGGACAGACACTGAAGAGCTGTTGACAAGTCTGCATGTCTGTGCCGCTTCACACACCCACATTATTTTGGCCCGGTGGTGTAGTGGTTAGCAGGTTAGCTCTGTCACCTCACAGCAGGAAAGCACGGAGTTAGAATCACCAGGGGCTTCTTTGTGAGGTGTTTGAATGTTCTTCCTGTGTCTGTGTGGTTTCTCTCTGGGTATTCTGGCTTATTCTCACAGTCCAAAGACAGGCATTTGTAGGAGAGGTAAACTGGCGACTCTAAACTAAGCTCAAGTGTGAATGGATGTTTGTCTCTCCCTCGCTCTCAGTCCTGCGATGAGCTGGCCACTTGTCCAGGGCGTACTCCGTCTCTCATCCGCAGGCTGCTGGGATAGGATTGATGGATGGGTTAATACCTTTAACCACCATGGAGAAAACATCACCTCCAATGTGAAAATGACAGTTTCCATGTGTATATTCAGCATTGTGGGAGTTAAAATGTCATCAAATGCACGGCTCCAATGCTGTTGGACACAATGACCACTTTGCCCTGAAGGCTCTTAATGGGGGCAAAGTACCCCATAAAACATTCTCCCTGGACTCCTCAGGGCCCTCAAATCTCTCCATCACAATAAAGTGCAGATTTCTGTGCTAATGTTGTGCCAAAGAGCTCATTGCTTTCTAACAAAACATAAAATCAATGTGGGTGTGAACAGCTTTAATATTTACAGGTGTGAGCATAGCGGTGGACACACATTGCAGGGCTGTCACACATGCTGTGCCAAGATCAGGCAGTAACAGTACAAACAGTAGTGTCTGTGTTTTTTTGAGACTCTGAGTGTGAGGTAAGAGAGAGAGAGGAAGAGAGAGAGAGCGAGGAAAGTGAGAATGTGTGTGTCTCGGTGTCCTTGATCAAATTCAAGAGAAATTAGAGTGATCTGTCCACAGATATAGGCTGTTCCAAAAAAATGGATGGTGAAATGAAAGGTCATTGCGTGTAATGAGAAGGTGTGTGTGTGTGTGTTTGTGTGTGTGTGTGTGTGTGTGTGTGTGTGTGTGTGTGGCAGTGTTCAGGTAAGATTTAAATACTTTTTTTATTAATAAATTGAGAGGAGACTGACTCAGCTGTATCTCCGTATGCCTCCAGTAACACAGGTTTTATGAGCCAGAGTCATTAGACATACAACCTGGACATCTTTCTTTCTTATAAAGATTGTCATAAAATTCTTTAAAATCTGTGTTTCACACTGGTATTTTGCATATTAAACACACTTAGCATCTGGTATTAAAACTACATCGGTTTGTTTATCTCTGTGCCAGCACAGATCGTTGCCTTAGATTAAATACAAATTAAATTCCCTGTTGTTGTAGCAATCACAATATAGTAAATGTATACATCAACCTGCGGGACAGAGAAATACACAAACATTTTATCTTGCTCCTAAAGATTATCAAGCTTAAAACATATATGAATCAAGTGAGGGCGAAATTTCTGTTGAAGATTAGGAGAGATGGAGATCAATTCTGAAGGTAATAAAAGAGAGGTAGAGATGGCGATCGAAGTAAGAAAGCAGTAAACAGACGACAGAAAGATGAAGAGTGAATCAGAAGACAAAGCGAAAGGGTGTCAAATGCTCAAAGTGGAGGCAGATGAGTATTTCCAGATGGGTGGGAGGTAGAAGGAGAAATAGCCAGATAAGGTAAAAAAGGAGCTGGAAGAATAAATGAAAGGAGTGAAAAAGTTATTGGATTAGAGGACAAAGTAGATGGACGATGGACAAATACAGGTAATAAAGCTGAGGGCGAGAAAAGAGAGGGACAAGGTAAGATGGGGGATGAAAAGGATGAGAGGAGGCAAATGGGGTCATTTCAGGAAAATGGTGGAGGAATGAGTGAATAGAGGAGTCGTCAAGTAAAAAGAAGAAAGAGAAATAGGCTCATTGGAGGTAAAAAAGAAAAGACGAAGGGAGGAAAAGAAACAGCAGTCCGGGGTGGTTGGAACGTGTGCAAAGGGAAACTTATCGAGGAAAGAAGGTAAAAGGAAGCAAAATAATGTCACGTCTCTTATCTGCAATATGGACGATAATCTACCCTCGAAACTGACAGATGGTTCCGAAGAAACAACTTCGAATGAGTAAACAAAAAAAAAGGGAAGAAAACAAGAGCTGCCAAATTTGAGCCCCACAGCAATATTTTTGTCTCGAGGCCCCAAACATGGGCACACAGCAACAGCACAGCCCCTTGTGTGCACCCCCATCTGCCAGGTGTGCAAAAGCTACAGAAACTAGAAAAGCAGTGATGTTGTTGGGAATAATGTCTGTAATCCAGATTAGGAATAAAGAACAGGCACATTTTCTACATACAGACAGGAATATTTGATTTTAGCTCTGCTTCTGTTGAGATGTATACTTTGCTAAGGAGACATGAGAGAATATATGAGATGTATGTATTCATATATTTGATTTTGCATAGATGCATTCTAGATGCAGATCACCTAAAAGATTCATCCCATCCTTTCAATCTGCCATCAGTGGCGGTGATTTATGAGTTGGCTGAGGGCATTTGAGGTAATAAAAACCTGACCAGAGGACGTTATTATGATCCTTCCAACTGGGGAACCTTCTATCTCATAATAAGTAAGTCTTTTGGTCATGTGTGAAATTCAGTAGTTTCATCTGAACTTCAGCCTCAGTTTCCTGTTATGAAATGACAGGAACGACACTTGATATCTGTCCTCTTTGCTGCTTTCAGAAAACAAGCGCATGAAAAGCACAAAAAAGGTCATTAAATGGTGTTCATTATGTGATTTTTTAGTTATAATAGTTCACATTACACTCTTATTCTGTATGGTTTATTCCGGTTCAGTGTTGTCAAATGAGAGTGTGATCACTCATTTCTATTTTGCCTTAATGGGTTTGGTGTGGATTTCACTGTGGCTATTTCTTTTCACTAAATACGACCACGGGTGCCTTTTGTTAAGGTATTTATCAGCACAGCAGGTAACAACCCAGCCAATACAAACCTCTCATACTCGTGGGTTTCTATCCGTATTTTTTTAACGCCCATATTTTGACTAAACAACAGATCTTAGCAGACAAAGGAGCAACTTTTGCTGCCATTATATTATAATTGATGGGAAAGAATATGTGTTGTATTCTCTGCACACACGTCTAACTTCACCTGCTGTTCACAAGCTGAAGGTCGGGAGTCAGCGGTGCTCTGGCACAGAGCTGAGAAGTGCCCCCTGAAAAGATATGAGTGACCACACAGATGGGGCGAGGTCGAGAGGATTGTGGGAAACAAAGTATAAATGATAAATACAAGGGAGAGATAAGTACATGATCTGTTTCCCCTTCTCAGCTTCAGTCTCTTCACAACCGTCCGTCTGAGTCATCCTCCCTCCCGACAGCCTCGGTATTAGACCTAAACCATTCACTGATCCCTCTCTAAACAAACACATGCTATTCAGACCGGCGATACGCCGCTGGGGCTCGGAGGCAGCCTGTATGTGTGTGTGTGTGTGTGTGTGTGTGTAAAACTGTGAAAGGGATAATTCCATTACAGGACAGCATGTGTCAGTATGTCTGACAGCATCAATTCAAAGAGCTTCCCGGCTTGTATTAACTCACCATTTGGTGAAGTCTGACACTAAAACGAACACTCTCACTAGCATACACAGCTGGTCTTACCTAAAGCCTCCTCCCTGGGTGAGACAGGCTCCTTTTCCATGGCTGCTACAAACACCATCGTCTCCACCATTTATTTGTTGTTTAGTTACTGCAGCTCATTAAGTTACCCCAGCAGTTGTGAACTATGACTGGTTGGTTCCGTATTAACAGTAAAAATGTTAATAGTCTCCCGCTGGGAAACACAATAACTCAAAGCCTGAAATCGGTTTCACAGCTCAACAACTATGAGATGACAGATACTCGAAGTTAGTACAAAGTGTGTGCCCGTGTATGTGTTTGTGTGTGTGTCAGTCAAATAAATGCTTAATTCAGCTAGGAGCCATCTCATGTTGTCATTTTTTTAGATTTAGGGATAGAATTGCAGGACAGATTTGAAGTAACATTTGTTTTGTTGCCTCTTCCTGTAAAATTCCATTTTCATTTCACTCTGAAATGGACTCGTCCAGTCAGAGCGCGCTGGTGCAGCGCTAATAGCAGACTGCAGGCTGACAGCTGCTCCTTCTCCTTTCTTTAGTTGGACATGCAGAATCTTCCGGCTACTCCAACAGTCACACAGGACAATACATTTTATTATTATAATGCAAATAAAGGCCTTTACTATCAGATTTCATCAGGTTGTAAATTACTTCATAAAAGCTACAGAAATCTATTTCAGTGACTTATCAGGCGCCCACAATTGGACGGGACTGATTTAACCTATTCAGCAGTGCGCTGCGGTCAGAAATCTTTTCTCTCGCCTCGGCATAATTTGCATTTGATTCAAACATTATCTCGTGTTAAATAACCCAGACTGTAATGAAATAAGAACTCCTGGTAGTTCAAATCATTCTCAGTCTTGGAGACTTTGATCCCAGCACATATCTTGCTCTATTTCGTCCACAAAAAAACCCCACATTTTCACTGAGCTGACATCAAATATCCGAGTCTGCATATTTCAACTCTGCTGTATATCAGTGAATTACGCCTCCTGTTTCCTTCATTTAAGCAGAAATGTACAAATCTGTCCCGTGTTTAAACATCAATTACAAGCACTTCTGTACTGTAAAACTGTCTTTATAGACAGGATGCAAATTTGAGTAATAATTAACATGTGGCTGTACATTAACTAGATTAGCTAGTTGTTATTATTATAATATATATATCTGCCATCATAGGAGCTGATCTAAAGAACTGAAGTAAGGCTGTTCAGATTAAAAATCTGAATCTGTTCTTTAAATTTGAATTTTAATTCAATTGCGTTAAATAAATGAAGAAGGGTTTTTCTGTCTGGGAGTGGTCCCTCCTGAACCATACAAGGAGCCTTTGTCAATTTTGAATTAAAAAAAAAAAAAAAAAAAAACAGAAGGAGAGCGAGAGAGAGTAAGAGAGACAGAGAGAAAGAAAGACCAGAACTAAAAGCTTGAAAACACACAGCGCTTATAAAAATGACTACTGCAGAAGAAAACCAGCTAACAACACCCTGCATACAGCTGAGAGTCATGCTAATGTAGTTGCTAGGTGAACATTAAGGGGGTAAAGGGGGTGTGCAGCAAATTAGATACACCATTTTCTCTGCACGTAAGCACAGTTTCTGGCAGTTCAATCGGTGAAGCTTCTGTTGTTGAACAGCCTCTTTTAAGTTTAAAAGCATCATGTCTGTCCCAGTGGTCTGTAAAAGGACATTTACAATGGTGTCTTTAGTGAGCTGCATGTCTTGCAGAATTATACTCATTAGTGGCTCTAAGACAAACAGACTAAACAAGCCAAATACAGATGTGGTGAGGAAGTCACAGGAAATCCCACCGGCTAATCTGATGTGTCTTTCAGCATCCCTCTGTGGCTTTCCTGCTGTTGCGTGAAGATAAACTGATTCATCAGATCCTTTTCATTTCAATTAATATCCTCAGGCCTCTCAGACATCCTGCATGAACCAGCTTGGATTTATTAAAAAAAAGGCCTGCTTTATAGTTAGAGTTCACAGCAGAAAGAGAAATATTTTCAATTTAACCTGCTCCCAGAGCTCAATAAACTAAAATGCCACCAAAAAGTCAGGTAAAAAGTGGACATTCACACCATTATGTGATGCTTGGGCAGCGTCTGATTGATGCCTGGAGTCCTCAGAGCAGTAAAGAGCCATGAATTCAATTTCAGGCTAAATTGAAATTGTTTTAAAAATAAGACTTGCTTGTTGTGCAGGCATAACTGCACAAACATAGATGGTTTGAAATCAACCTGCCACCCATGCACACACACACACCCACCCACACACACACACACACCCACACAAATGATAATTACATAGCAGCAGATGTCAGTCAGAATTGCTGATGCGTGCTTATACACCCAAACAAACATAAAGCAAAAAGCTGCCAAATTCTCCAGATCATCTGTTTGAGTTTAACCCGACTCAGTGGGCGCATCGGGGTCCCTCAGGCAGACTGTGTAATCTCCGTCATCTCTGACAGGATGTGATTGACCTGCAGGCAGGAAAGCGGCTGACCCCGTAAAAACGGGGTTTGGCCTCTGTCCTCAAACACCAATGTAAATGATTTCCAACATGGACAGATCCCAGTATGTAGCGCAGCAGCAGCAGGAGCAGCAGCCGTCACCTGTTGGTGCTGCGCTGCAGAAGAAAAGCAGCCATGGTTCAAAGATGGAGATAATATCATTTAATTAAATTGTAGAACTGATGTTACAGTGATTCAGAATAGGCGTGCCCTTGACATGTTGCATGAGGTTCTCATGACCTTGACATACATGTTTATGACTCTTTCTCTGCATCTTGTTGGAGTAGTTTAAATCACAGCAGCCACGGTGACAAAGGCAGGAATACAACCTGAATAGGACTTTAGTCTACGGTGGGCCATCACACACAAATCAGTCAGAAACAAACATGAAGGACAACCAGGTAGCCAAACCCAAGTCTGGAATGTTTACGGTGATTCTATAACGCGTAAGAAATGTGTCTATTTAGGATTATGTTGTTTTCTTGGAAGATTGCTCTGCTTTCTATTGCTGATTTTTCACTTCCTTCTTCTGTGTTGTCATTTTTTTTGCTGATGGCTAGCTGGGTAAAGGAGGTAGAGACAGAGCGAAGAGCAGATAGAAGAGAGGAGAAGAGAGGAGAAAAGAGGAGAGGAGAAGAGAGGAGAGGAGAGGGCATGAAGCCATAAACTAGCAAGGAGACAGAAGAGTTTGGCCTCTGAGTACCTTGTAGGTCAGGAGAAAGATTATTAATAAAAGCTATTCTTGATTTAATATTAAAAGATTAAAAGAAGCCACCACCACCAGCATCATCATCATCATCATCATCATCAACATCAACATAATCAATCTTAATGAGAGCTTGACTTGAAATGACAGAATCATTTGAAGTGCTACATGATGCAGTGAGGTTCAGCAGCGTCGGGAGCCGCTGGCTCACATCGAGATTTCACGCAAACTTCACTGCAATGAAAAGGCCAACAGGGTTTAATTGATGCCTGCGGCAATACATTTGTGTCAGTGTTGCAAGCAACCAGGTGACAGGCTTTCCCTCTGTTCTCTGCCCCCCCCCAAACACACACACACACACACACACACACACACACGCATACACACATAACACACACACACACGAATGTCTCTATCTGAGTAAACTTAGCTGTCAACAGTCTAGTCACTCATTTCCAATCAGACTACAGGCAACCTCTGCAATATTTACATTTTGTATGTGTGTGTGTGTGTGTGTGTGTGTGTGTGTCTGTGTGTGTGTGTGTGTGTGTGTCTGTGTCTGTGCAAATACACACAATTTTTTCATTCAAAATCAGTTATTTCTGCTTCAGAGCCTTCGTAGTTTTTCAACATGTTTAAAACCAGGAAGTACTTCAGGAAGTCCACCAACCATGACCAGATCATTTTACCTCTTCCTCACCAAACTGATCGCAGTGTTGGTGCAGTTTTCTACCATTTCTACCAAACACAAACTGCCAGCAAACACTTGCTGGTGGAGAAACAATGGAAGCACATGGATGAAGGGCCATGCTTCCTGTTGCCAGGACGGTTCTGGCAGGACCGTTTAGGCACAGTTCAGTAGATGCTGCTCCGGATTCACAATGTGGGAACAAGAAAGATTGCAAACAGGACAATGTGTGAAAATAGTGATACGCAGATCAACTACTGGTTCCAGTTCAGCTGTCATCTGTTCTACATCCCCTTCCTCCTTCCAGGAGGATCTTCCCAGTGGTTCCAGTGACTGAATGGATGCTTTAGGGTTTAAACATCACCATGTTTTACAGCAACTCTGGATGTTGCACAGTGGAAACACTGTGACGTTTGACTTGTTGGATTTTTCTTTTTTTTTTGCTATGATTGTCCCTTCTTCAACATTCTCATTCAACAGGATGTGAATTCAACCTACAGGTATTTAGATAATGAAAAGTGGCAGTTTTGTATTTGCGCATATTATTTAAAATACAGACAGACAAGTGCAAAAAAATTGTTACACTTAATTTCTGTTTGCCATCAAACAGAGGAAAAGACACAGGTCCGTCTTCACAGAAACCCAAAATAATGGGATTTTATTATTTTCTTTTTACTGATATTACAAAGACTTTACTCTTTATTGCCATGGCAACCAAGCTCTGGCTAAAATGGTAAATTCAGTGGCTGTAGCATCAATGTAACAGTACTGAGAACGCACCTGCATTCGGGATGTCAAGGTGTTATTGGAACCTTAAAGAGCTCCTGATGCTGTGTCTCCACTGTTTGAGTGTTTATTGCTCCTGATTAGCTGGAGGCACCCTGTAACCGTGTCCCTGTCACCAGCGGGTGTAGGGTGTGCGCAGACAGTTGGATTCAGATGGATAGAGGTCAAGATGAGTCAAGTGGCACCAAAGACTGAGCCCGCAACTCTGGCAGCAACAGGACATACAGGACAGTAAAACAAAAAGGTCTTTTTGTGTAAGGCAGCCTTGGACTCAGACTGGAGCAGCGCTTGAGCTGATGAGGTTTGAGCGTCACACCTGGGGGCTTTAGAGCAGGTACACCGCATGCTAGCATGCTGCGTTCTGCAAGCTCACAGCTCCTGAAGAGTGTTTATTAGCACAGAAAAATTAGAAATTAGATTCATTTACATGGATTAATCAATATTACATTTTTATGCGCTCTCCATATTACCTTGTGCATGTCTTTGTTAATAACAACGCCACCTGCATGGAGGAGGTTACATTAAAACTGCTAACAACATCTGTTACTCTGTGCACTGGTACCATACACCTTTTACTGACCAAGTCATCAGCACGTGTGTTACAGCTCCCTTTGTTTGGCTTTATGGGAATGATTTGTTCACGATCGGCTTCACACGAACATACAGATCAATAAACAATTACAGGTCTCTTTACGTGGCTTCAACTGCGCAGCTGTATGCAAACACATGTGCATAGAGAGAGAGAGAGAGACAGAGAAAGAGAGGGAGAGAAAGAGCATCACTGAATCACAGATAATCAGATTTATAGATCTATTACCATGTTTGTCGTCATCTCGTGACAACTTGTTCATGACAGTGTCTTCGTGTTTGCTGTCTTTTCATTTTAAGAATTTGTAAAGTAAAGATATATTTAATCTCTTCCATATATTCTTTATTAAGTTAATGACTGATGTCATTATATAATAGCTGAAAGAGACTTTTTAATGGTTTAATTTAAGAGATGTGACAAAGACTGTGAACTTTGACATGTTTTGAAGAAAAAAAGAGTTTCATGACAAGGGCCAGATCTTGCTTTTTTCCTCATGAGAAGGGATAAAGTCGAGCTTGCTCAAGTTCAGAGAGAAATCTGTAGACCCCCAAATTTGTGTCATCTGAATGGTGCGAGCAAAGGCGATACAGGCGACTGCGGATGATCAATCAAGCACTTTGTTAGAGAACGTATCGGGGCTGATGGTGAGAGCTGATAACGGCCCTGTGTGGCTCCTTTTTTGCCCTCAAAAAGGAGAAGCTCAACAATGGAAGTATCAGGCTCTGCTGCCCCTGTGAGCCTCTTTGCCATCACTTCTACAAAATTGTTAGCGGTTAGCAGTTAGTCCCATTAAAACCAGGCTGTTTTCTGTTACTTCCAATCTTACATCTTTTCCAACAAACTGTTGACTTTTTGTGCTGCAGCTCACACGAAATCACACAGAGCAAAATTCAAAATCAGACATCTTTTTATAAAAAGGCGATTTTCCATGTTTTTAACAGTGTGCAGTGAAGAGCCACTTTCTGTGTCACCGCTTTATGGTGACATTTTACTGAAACGTGCCAGAGCATTTGCATTGAGTTTTTTTTTTCACCAAAAAGAAGACAACAGCAACATAAACATACAGTCAAAAAAACAGACGTCTTTATCTTCTTTTTGTCGTTAAATTAAAAGTAAGGAAACTAAAACATCCGCCATCCAGATTCATTTTCACATTATTTCCAGTCATTCTACAACTGAAAGGGAAATGCATCAAAGGGAATGTGTGCACTGCTGCTCATTTAAATCCACCTTTCCTTTCCTTTTCCTTTGAAATCATCCTCCATTTGTGGCTTTTTGCCACCGAGAGGTTGTGAAAATCAATTTCCATAAGTGCATTATACTGCTCTATAATGGTGGTGAAGTTGTTACATTTGCATTAATGTGCCCTTTTCTTCTAAAGTATTTAAATTTCCATCCCTCCTTCTCCAGCATGTCCCTCTTTTCTACATGCACATGCACCTTAAATACACATATACTAATCAGCTCCTACTTTTCCTGGGAAGTGGACCATATTCATATAGCGCTCAGCACAGTCATCTTTGACCACAGTTATTTTACTTTAAAAGTCTGCATTCACGCTTCCACGCTCACTCAGAGCTGGTCATACCAGTGCAGGCTGATATGTGTGGCTATAATGGCGTGTTTCAACTGTGGTGACATATTTTGAGGGGAACCTGACAGAACACACAAGTGGGACCAGGTGGGACCAGGCACCGGTAACAACAGAGCCACCTGGCTGATGGAGGGTCAGCACTGAAACCACACACTTAATAGGATTAAGAGCTTAATGGTGGCAGGTGGTCAAGGGGCGCAGCGGCCGCGCCGGCATCAGTAAGGTTCGATCCCAGATGCCCTGATGCCACATGTGGAAGTGTCTTTGAACAAGATGCTGAACCAGAAAAGAGTTCCTGAAGCTGCATCTCTGCCAGGCGAATGGTTAGTGATACTGAGAATGCAGAAGAAAAACGGAGGTCAGTGAGGCCAGACGTCAGCAGGTCAGTAGAGAGATAGATAGATAGACAGATCGATAGATAGATAGATAGATAGATAGATAGAGTACAAGTCTGGGATGAGGGAGGAATGACTGAAGCAGTCCCACAGCTGCAGGAGAGGGAGATCGGTGGCGTCAACAGCACGATTTCTGACACCTAAAGTTATGATGGTTATAAATTTACCACAGTTCTTTCACCCTGACCACGGTCCTCCTCTAGACACATGCGCTAGGAAGTCATGAGGGATTTTGTTGGATTTGTCATGCCTAGCAAAAAAAAAGGATGAACGTGTGTCAATCTCGCCAAGCCTAAATGGACACCATGAAGGAATTTAAATTGAATGTGATCCTGGCTCCCTTGGTGGGATTAATGTGCCCATGATTGCATTCAGCACTGGATCCTTGTTGCATGACACGCCATCTCTCTCATTTTCCTAGTCTGGAGGACAGAAAAAAAAAGAAGCACCTTTTATGTGAAACAAATACTCAAACATTTAGAATGTTCTGATTCATTGATCTTACATGAAGAAGCTGTTCCCTGCACCATCCGGCTGACGTGATGCTTCATTTCAGCGAAACAAAACCAACCTGCTCACCGAATTCTACTAATTCTCACTAGTTTTTGTTATTATATGAATTTGGTATAATTAAACTAATCCCTTAATGCTGCAGTACACAAACACAACACAATTTCACGCATCCGAGATGGACTCCTTCCAGGTCAACACAATATAGCTAATCCTTTCTGGGTTATCTGTCCAGCGCAGGCACAGGAAAAAAGAGATTAGGTGCAATAGCTGTTATTAAGTTTGACCACCCGGGCATTAATAATAATAATAATAATAATAACAATAATAATAATAGTGGCTATCCTCCAGATGGGTGGACTCAGCTATCCTGTCCATGGGAATCCACCTAAAAGCATTTAGCTCGATTTAATTTAATTAATGTTTTAAACCCCCTGCTCACTCACTCTCTCCCTTGACCTCTGATCTTACTGACCTTGAGAACAACAGCAGTGCACAAAGTTTTATTATTTTGAATTTTCTTCATTCTTCATATATACAGAAGTTCTGCTCTTGCTTTTACTGCTGCGGCATCGCTGCAAATTTTCAAATATCAAGTACACACACACACACACACACACCCAAGCACACACATACACACATACATGGCTGAGGATTCTAAAAAATGGATGTGACAGTTGGATTTATTGCATCTTAATTATTCAAGAGTGTGAAAGCTACGCAGAATGAAGAAGGGAGGAGGAGAGGATGAAATATGAAGGAAGGACTGAGAGAGAGAAAAAGTACCATACTTTTTCACTTTTGTCAGCTGAAAACTGTTCTGTTATCAATCCTGGTGAAATTAATGTCTGGAGTAAAGAAGTAGATGAGTCTTTTAATGTTTATGCATGTTTTTTTCTCTTGTGCAAGGCCAGCTGACTCCATTAACACCTGACAAAAATAACAAACACATATCTTAATTTATTCTCCATATTAGACCTGTGATCGATGACTTTCCCTTTCGCACCTGATGTGTGCAAAAAAACCCAATCACAATTCTGTTTTAGTACCTGCAGAAGGTAAGAAGTTGCCATTTGCCTCACTTTTGCACACATCTAATACAAACTCGCAGAAAAGTATTTGTTAAAAAGGAAAAATAAATAGTTATTTACATTATTGTACAGGAGATGATTGGTGGACTGAAGAATCAGGTAGCAATTCTCAGCCATAGCATCAGCGTGACTGCTTCTTTGTGGATAGTTTACATTCACATCACATATCACAGTTCAGTTTCTTTAATTTCTAATGAACGAGGTGCCATCAGGGACTTCTAATTTCAATGGCGGTAAACAACCGGCATCAATTTCCATCTCACCCAATGTACTAGCAAAAAAAGCAAAGTCAGTTTACTGCAACCTCTCGGAGCATGCAATGGCTTCCAATTCTCCACTTGACGATAAGACAAAGTGATATGCAGTTCTGCTTTGCACAGCAAGGAGAGTTTGTGTGCATGTGATGAGGCAAGGCGAAGCACGAAACCAACATCAGCCTGGGTCCTGCGGGTAATCCAAAATAGATTATAATTCTGAATAAATCTCTTTAGACAATCACACTCTCTTCACGCTCATTGACGCCATCATCATAAATGATTCCAATCTTGTGTGTGTTTGTTTGATAAGAAGCACTGATTTTATTAGATTCCCGCCCCCAAAACAAATAAGGTCACGACAGAGAAAAACAAACAAACCTGTCGACAAATTCATATAATCAAATAAACTTGGTTGAATGGGATAAATTACATTTTTTTTTTTTTTTTTTTTTATTAAAGTCTTTTGAATTATGCAAATGAAAAAAAATTTGTAACTGTGTTTATAGTTTACATACTCAGTTTATATGTATTCTGATGGACATTTAGTTGCAGATTAAACAACTTTAGCCGCAGGCATCTGCAGCTAAATTGTAAATCATTAATGACTGTTTTGGGCGAGTAAATAAAATACCTAAAAAATGAAAATAAACTGCAACAAAGCCCCCTGGTGCAGAATAAATGGCAGCAAAACTGACAGTAAAGAAGGTGGAGGTGACAGGGAGGTGGACATGGGAACCAAAAGGCCTGCAGCCTAGGCTGGAGATGTGGACAGTGTAGCCCGGAGGTGTGGACAGCATATACGGAGGTGTGGGCAGCGTAGACCAGAGGTGTGGGCAGGGTTATGTTGTCAGAGTTCATGGCAAGGATCCAAGTGTGACACAATCGCTGCATAAGCCCTCTTTATTCTACTCACAGGTAATTACAGAGTTAAGCGATATCGTAGTCGGGGACCGAAGCAGGAGGCAAACGAGGCAGGTAAATCCCCCAAGCCGAGTTGGCAACAGGTAGCCAGTCTAATAGTTTGTGATCGGATACAGAAAGCAGGCATGTTATCCAGAAAAACAGGCTACAAAGGCAGGTCAGGAACACTTACTGTTCAAATACTTTACATTAGTTTATCAGTTAATGCTGCTCAGCTTTGATGTGGCCACGTTTTTCCATCCTTCCACTTGGCCCGACGTGCCCCTCAACAGCGGCAGCAGGTGGGCTTAATCACAGTTTGTTGATTTTCCAATAAACTACGAGTTTGTCGTCTCTCATTTTCCGCCTGGAAGTGGGCCAGAGAAAAAGGCACAGCGTTAGCGAGCAGCTGCCCACACAGTCTGTTCACAAAGCTAATTCACCAATCACTTGATTTAATGAGGATTTGAATGATTTTATTTTCTCTCACTGGAGCATTCTTTTTCTAGATCTTTATGATGAAGATGCACGAACAACTTCAGTTATATGAGCAACATGTTTGGACTACACAGCACTGTAATAACTATTGCTGTGGTTTATGGAAAACTGAAAAACAAGTTTTATCTAAAAGAATCAGTGCTGATACAGTTTACTGAAGTTTGTCAGCCCACATTCGGATAATTAACTGCATTTTTTTGGCTTCGATTTGCCGACTATATACAGTCGGTCCAGTCGGCCTGTTCATTCCAGGTAAACTCTAAGGTGACATATGAATGAAGAATAAAAAGATTCACCTGCAGTCTTTTCTTTTATGCAGAGGCCAGACTGGGTTCACACAAACCATTACTTACTAGATCTCTCAAATAAACTCTCACCATGAAAAGGCTGAGAAACTTCTTTATGATGACCTGAATGACCTCACATCAGTTAGGAACAATTTATGAAGGAATGAATCTTATATGGTTACCAAAGCGATGTGTCAGTCCAACCACTGGGTGACGTGACAGTCACTATTTCTGACCCTCTCTGGCAAAGTGGGAACTACCTCCACTATGAGTTCTTTCAGTGGAAAAAAGCCTATTTAACAACAAAACTGGTTCTTAAGTTAAATGTGGGTGTAAAAATGGGAATAAAATTAACAACCCAGCAGTTAAAATAAATTAATATTATATGTATATATATATATATATAAAATAATGAATAAAATTAACAACTCCCCCACCTGTACCTTAGTGTGGCGGTACTCTGACAACAGCAGTGCTCTGTCAGATGTCTTCCTTTGTTTCTGTCTTCATTTCATTTGAATAGAGATGAAGCAGGGACACAAATTCCAGGGTTTGGAATTTAAAAACGCTGAACAAATGTGAACTGGGAGGTTTGCGGTAGCACCGTGAGGGATCTTAAACTGAGCAGATGGGAGATGTCTCAGGATAGACTTTTACATCCATTTCATTTTAGGGGGAATGAATTCTGCTTCCAACACACGTTTTCTGCCGATGAAAAGCTGCTTTGTTTCTTTGTGTCAATTTGAAATCTGGCAAGCAAATATTATCAAACACATATTTTCAAAGGCTTCCCTTTATCCTTGATCAGATTATTGTTTTTTCTTTTTTATAAATCTCCCAATGGGCTGCCACTTAAAGGTGCGTGCGATTCCCTTAAAGGACACTCTGCAATTGAAAGCAGTTTGAAGTGTTTCCTCTTGGACTCGCGGACACGTTCAACTAAATGCTGACTCCTCAAAGCTGGTCAGCACAGTTAAGAATGTTTGATCTGATGCCACAGCGTCGCCACCAACATACCAGCAGGGAATTCCAAGAATTCCTCGCACACTCCAGACATTTGGAGTGTGTGAGGGTCCAACCCTGTTGCCATGTTCAAATTGTTTAATTGTTGTTCAAACAACAATTAAAATGACAAGATATTCTAAATGCATTACAGGCAAAGCTTCCTCACCGCTCACCGAGGACACTTGCTAGCAGTTAAATTAGTTTTAGTGTTTTAGAGTATCTGTCACGTGCACCCCCACCCCCAACCACTACCCCTGACTGCGTACCACCTCAAGTCCTAATTGAGCTCTTGTAGGATGTAGTGTATGGGCAAACAGATGAAATGTGCGGCCGACTGGCTCACATGAGCATTATGGGTAGTTTGTTATCTGGAAACAGTCGCTCCTGCAGGTGCTCACCGGGACTGTGGCACTGTTGGCTGTGATCCGTCTGGCTTTCAGGGGGTCTTTACTCGTACATTTTTGCAGCATTGTCTGCATTTTTTGGTAAGTCTTTGTGTGCGTAAATGCTGAGAACAACGAGTGAAAAGAGCAGAGTTGATGAGCTTAGGTCCGTACTGCAGAACGGATGCTGGGTGTGACGCTAAAGGAACATCTTCACCATCCCCACACAGCCGATCAAAACCTGGTGGTGGTGGTGCTGTGTGTGTGTGTATGTGGGGTGGGGGGGATGGGTGGTGATGATGTCTACACATTAAGTTGTGTTGACGTTTGAAAAAAAAAAACCTGCTGGGATGACATTTAGTAAGTCAAAACAGCTGCTGGGAAGACTTTGCATTTAGCTCTGTTTTGACATACAGTATGGACATCAATTTGAGGAGGGTGTTCAAAGAGCAGGCTTTCAGATGCGATTATGCAGTGAAACATAAACAGACATCGGGTTTGACAAACATGATTGCATGTTACGTGATTTCATGTAGGCACATCATTTGGATGGGCCACCCGGGGGAGATTTTTAATAAGGTTACATTCAGTCAACACAAACAAATTAATTCTGAAAAGCTGAACTACAGTGTTTGAATTTAGAAACTGTGCTGCTTTTTTTTTTACTAATATAATTCTATTTTTTTTAGGAAAAAAACTTATTTTTAATACTGAAGAAAAACACATTTACTGGTAAAGCTGGTTTGAAATGCTACATTTTTTGACCAAGTTAGACTTGTCTTCTTTTTTATGTATGTAACACTGGATTTAACTGGCGCTCTGGTCTCCAGCTCTATCGTCAGCAGTTTCATCTCTCAGCAGGAAGGTGAGGAGGCACCAAGCTGTGTCAGACCTTGATGGTGTCGCATGAAAATTACCTATTTGTGTCGAGACCAGGAGAGTGTTCAGACAGTTTACACCTACAGACTCTAGAATGCTATCCAGAATTATCCAGAATTATGAAAAATGTGTATTACAAATATACATAGATCACAAAGACAGTCTAAATATAACAGGTAAAAATGAACTAATGTTGTGCACATTTCTGTAAGTTCTCTGCAAAATTCATGCGCCGTCCGAGGCTCAATTCTGGTTGTTCCATGATTTATTTGACTACAGAGCACAAGCACTGGTTTCAGGAGGATGTGTGACAGTGTGTCTTCCTGCCATGGTGCTTCTGCATGTTCGTTTAAAGAAACACTTTCCCATCTGGAGGAAAGATTCTTGGTGAGAACCCAAGAACCCAGAGCTCCGGAGGCCCTGTGTGCAAACAGCTTCAGTTGTAGAAGCTCAACACAGGATACATTTTTCTGACAGTTTTTCAGGCAGCAGGCTTCAAGATTTATGAAAGATTTACGTATATGTTCCAAGAATGCAAAATAGAGCAATACGGTGGTAGTGGAAACAAAGGTTTTTCAATGACAACGTTTCCCTTTTCAGTTATGGGTCATCGCATCTAATTAATGGACTGTTAGATTAGCTCCACTCTAGGGTCCATTTTGTGAGTTTGCACCCTGTAAACATAGTCAATGCAAAACTGTGTTTGCTAGTTTCAATTATTAAGAAACACATGTTGGTAGCACTATAACTCAGTAGGTTAAGTATTATTATGCTGTCATATAGCAGCAGAAGCTATTACATTTGCTCCCGAACGCTCCACAGCAGCTCCTCAGGCTTAAAGGCCTTTGGTCAAAATGCTTTATTGCCATTTATAACAAATAAATTCACTCATCTGATGAAGCACACGCCTGAACAAAATCTATTTTTGAAGTTTAAGTAAAGCACAACTATGATAAATTTAAAAAATAAAAAAGAAGTGTACTTGTTTTGAATGCTCTCAAAGGTAAAAATGCATCAGTGCTATTTCTCCATCGGGAAGAACTCCCTTTAGTAAAGTAGAAAAGGTTAAAATATTATATTAAAAAGCCAGAAATATACTAATTTAATAAGTTACAAACATAAAAATAAAATAATAAAAAAAAACACTGTTCACCACATATCTTTAAATATATTTAGCGTGCACTTCAAAGCAATACTCTGATGTTGCAGTGCGGTGGAAGTCATTTAGCAAAATGTTTAACTTTCTCTGAAAAAACAATCCTCCTCTCTTGTATTTTTCTTTTTTTTGATCATTTTTAAATATACATTAATAAGAAAATTTTCATCCGGAGAGAAAGGAAAAGCAAAGTCAGCTACCAGAGCAGAGTTGCTAGTCTTGCGCTGAGAGTGTGTGATGCTGCACACGTGGGCGGCCATATTTTCTGTTGGCCAAGAGTGTGTCACATTCCATGAATGCCCGCTTCATTCACTCTAAATATTCTTCTCTTTCTTGCTGCACCTCCAGGTCGTTCACCAGAGCTCCTGTAAAATTTAACTGGAACTGATGGAGCAGATACAAGAAGCACCAGCCCCCTCCAACACACACACACACACGCACACCCACACACACGCACACCCACACACATCCAACCCCTCCTCATTTCCCAATCATACCTTTTCTCCTCACCACTCACTCTTCCTCTTTCTCTCTGATTCCTCGTGCTCACCATCGCCCTCCCTCTCTCCCCCTTCTTTGGTTCCCCACTGATTAATGCGTGACGTATAAATTCTCTGCCAGTCCTGCCTTAACTCTGTGATGAAACTAAAAGCGATAGGGAAGATCCGCATAGCGTGTGAGGGCTGCCTTTTTGTTGGCTGGCCCCATGATATATTCATCAGATTAGAAGCAGAAAGAGAGAGAGAGAAAAAGAGAGAGAGAAAGTCAAATTTACACAGTTTGAGTTGATTGTGTGTGTGTGTGTGTGTGTGTGTGTGTGTGTGTGTGTGTGTGTGTTGTAGCTGTTATTAATCACTTTTCTACTTTTTTCACCCTGCTCTGAAGAATGGCTCTGAACCAGATTCTCCTCCTTTCATCAGTAACAATAAAAATATTTTCATTTATCAGTGTTTTTATTTTGTTTGCTGCTCCAACACTCAAACACCCGCCCTGTTCCCTCAATTTGTTCTGTGGGTCCTGGTGGTTCGATAACTGTCACCGTTAAAGAAAGTGTGTAATCATACCACTTGTGGAAACCCAAAGATGATTTTAATTACGAGGTGGGTCCAGAAAAAAGGGGAAATCATTAGCTATCACCTGGAGTGGTCTGACCACCTGCCTGGTGCAGGGTGTCAGGACAGAGGTTGTCTGCACAGATGGCCAAACCCGTCAAGACTGTCTTTGTCGTCTCCCAGATAATAATTTCTATCGCTGTGCGCTTATGCACGACATGTTCCTGCGGTGCGCTGGCAGGTCTTTGTGATGTCCTCCCTCCTTCTGGACCTCTCTTCTCTTCCTGTGTCACTTTGCTAAAGTAGGACAAGGACACGTGGTGCTTATTAGTGACCTGACCTGGACCCCCCATTGCAGCATGCACACACACACACACACACACACACACACACACACACACACACACACACACACACACACACACACACACACATGCAGGCTCTTCCCTGAAGGTGACTGTGGGAGATGAGAAGAACTGTCTCTTTGCTGCATTTCTTTTCTCTTTAATCAGATACAAGTCCAGGCTGTCCAGATACCAGAAAAGCGAGGACCCAGAACACTTTCCTGCTTTAAATGTACGTTCCCTTTAAACTTGTTTTTAAGGTAGTGAATCGTTGCTGCAGGAGACGATGCAAGCTGGTGAGAGCAGATGCAGCCTTTCTTCATAACAAGCTGCAAGGAGACATGACAGGTTGTGCGTAAACCCTATTCTCGGATGTGGTGTGCTGCAGGGAACACCTAGACACCTGAAATGGGTGTTGGTTTCAAATCACATCTCAGACTTACTGATGCAAACCTCAAGTTGAAGATAAACATTAATTATTAAAAAAAAACAAACAAAAAAAAACTTTAATTGGCGGCATGGTGGAATCAGGAAGCTCATCAGGTTTGTAGCAACGTGTTACAGCACACGTAGCATGTTGTGGGCCATCTGTGGCACCTTGTGCACATGCTGCAGCGCTGCCATCCAGCAAACACAGGCCCCGCAGGCTTTTCTGTGAGAAATATCACACTACATTAGCATCGCAAAGCCAGAAGCAAATTCATTGATTATGATTATACTTGCATCACTTAATTATGACCAAGAATATTATAGTATAGTATATAGAGACATAGAATAGTCTCCAAGATGAAACAGAAAATAGGAAAGTCACGATGTCACTAGAACATCTAATACACTTGAATATTATATTTCTGTGTAGTAAAGGTCAATGTCTGGTCTGCTGTCATGCTCAGTGAAATATATGATAGTTAATTGGCATGAAATTAAATTCTCAACAGTAGCTTTATTTCAGCGTTTTTGTTTTTTTTTTTTCACTCCATGTATCATAGGAATAATCTTACATTATAAGATGATAAAAACACAGCAGCAAACCTATAACCGCTGTCAGGAATTCAGAGTGGCTCTAAATAACTCTTAGATGAACATCTTAATTAAGCACTGTCCAGCTGTACATCAGTCATCATGCACTGATGTACTTCAGTATCTCCACAGAAAAAACTGTCCTCCAATGTTAAAGCTACAGGGCACATTTGGAATATGGATATTAATAAAGTTTTGAACTAATGACCAGGTTAATAGTAATTTTTAAAGGTTTGGACACACCATAATTCAGACCTCTGTGTTTCTCAAACAGCAAATAGAAAATAGAATCAGTTGTGTTAATAAGGTCATTAGCGCGAGTAATTAACGGCACAAATTGCCATGTCTTCTGATGCGATGTCACCAGTTGTTACTTATGCATGAGCAGATTCAGTCACAATTTAAGAGTCAGGTTTGTTTGGAGCCTCCCTCCGAAGAAAATTCCCAGAAAAACAACACATAAATGGATTTTCTAAATCTGTCAGGCTTTCAGAACACTGCAGTCAGGCTCTAGATAAACAATTCCCTTTGTTTTTCTTTTTATTTATTTATTTATTTATTTTTTCTGCTGCTCACTTAACCATCATCTGTCTCAAAGTTTTGGTTCCCAGGAAAATCATCAAAAGCGAGAAAAGACACATGGTTGTTGTCCACACTTTCTCCCAAAATTGGCCCATTATGCCTTCCTGGCAAGTCCACGTGACAAAACCATATGGACACTATCACAACAGGCTTTTCTCAGCAGGCCTGCTTCTAAACACAGATTCAACTGGTGAACGATTAGACACCCGATCATGATAAATCACTGTTTGCACCTGCAATGCAATTGCACCTTGCATTCTCCAAAACAGTAAGCCTGAAGCTGTCACTGTGCCAGCCCAGTGCTGGGTGTCGTTATGACCATTTCCACTTTATCACCAAAAAATCACGAAAACACCAGCAGGCCCAGTTCACCTAGACACAGCTGCTTCTGGAACAGGACACAAGCTGGTCAGTTAATTCATCACAATATAGCAGTCACACAGCTCCAAAAAGTGTGGGGTACTGTATGCTTAAGAGTAACGGTCCAAAGGATACACACGCACACACACACACACACACACACACAGAGCGAGGAAATTGTAGGTTTAGTCACACGGTTTATATTCTGATCAAGCTGTGCTGTATCACCAGACAGAGTGAGAGAGGGGGCTCAGCCTTTATGGTGATGGATGCTAACCATTAGAAGAAAAGAAGATGCAGGGAAAGGGAATGCTGCAAATGGAGGAGCGGACTTCCCGTGAAAGGCACCTCAGACTGCATTTAAATGCTGATACTGTGTTTGGATAACAGCGATAATCAGCGAGACACTAGACAGAGTTCACAATGATCTAAAATCATATTGAAACGCTGCTGTAACAGCTCCCAGACAGTAATTATATAATCAGAGCCGCATAAAGATGGATGGGTGCTGTTTGCTAAACTTGTTGCCTCTTATCTTGGTACATTATGAAGCAATATGCATTTAAAGGCCGCTGCAGGATAATGAAGTATATTTACTGTATTAGTAAGGTCAGTATTTTAGCGCACGCTTGAACCCCATCTGCATCCAAATGAACATTAGCTGAAGTTCATTTCATGTTCACTGGTGTTGATTTTACATTTAGGATGCAGTCATGTGAGAAAGTCTCACAAACAAGTGAACTGTCTCACACTTAAACTGAAAAATGTATGAATAAGTAAACAAATATATGAATTGATTTCAACTGGATATATAATATCTGGTTAGCACATGCTGATCCATCAGTCTTTGTCCGTTTGAGTCGCTCATCCATCTCAGGAGCTTTGTTGAGGAGGCCAGAGCGTTCCATCCTTTGGGACTGCTGCATACAGCCATTAAATGGTTTAAGATCAATAACTGGACTATCATCATCTAATGTGTAGGTATAGAATGTTGGAGACTGCAGATCAATAATGACGGCACTGGTCCTTCCAGTCTACAAGTCACCAGAGCTCAACGCAAACCATCGGTGGGAAGACACATAACTAGTGGGAGGATAACATTTCAGCTTGTTTTCCGACGGTGGCGAACAAAACATCCATGGGACGGAAATCAAAGGTGATTGATCTGGAAGTGGTGGATGAAAAGGGAAGCTCCGGGCTGCTGATTCCCACTGCTCTATGTCCAGCTATCAATTCACAAACCATCTCCACATCGTCCTGCAGAAATAATATTGCAAATAAAAAGATGAAAGACAGGAGATGAATTAAAAGAGAATCTTTAATCCAAAAACATGTTCGTTTTTGCAGCTATTAAAGCCGCTCATGCCTGTGCGATGTCTCTATAACTCCAACTTTCACTGAAAATAACAAAAAGTTTATGCAACAAACCCACATAATCAAGTCAAAATCAGAGTCTCACTGACTCAAACTTGCTTTTCTGTTTCATAATAACAAATAAAAGCTTTCTATTTCAAATTGTTTCTCTGCATTAAATGGAATGTTTCAGAATGATACATTGTTTAAAATAATGTGAGTTTAGAGCCGCTCAAGGAGAGGACCAGTGTGTGGGCATTTACAACTGTAGCCTGTAGGAGATAAGGAATTTAACACACACATATGCTGGCTTTATTAACAGAAAATGAAGATATTATCAAGTCGCTTCCTTGAATCCTGCTTCACAAGTTGAAACATGTGGATTTAAGGTTGAGGTTAAAACTGGGTATATGTTAGGAACATCTCACCAGACAAAAGCTCGTCATTTCTTGCTTATGTTCCAGTCTTTCTTAGTGTCTCCCTTTGTTATTTTTCTTTGTCCTCTTCAGCCATTATCGAGACATAAAACCAAAAGACAGGCTACATGGCCGAGTCCAGCAAAGCAATTTGACCAAGTGCACCGGATGCTGCAGTACAGCAGGATGCGGCAGAAGGAGCTGCCCGAGTTCCGAGGCTTTTAATGAGCCAACTGGAAAAAAAACAAAAACAAAAAAAATCCTGCAAAACCAAGGTCAGAGCCAGACAATATAACTTCAGTGTAGGCTGCGGAGGAGACAAAAATGAATGGCTTTCACTGAGATGAAGGAGAGGAATCCTGAAAATGTTTGGAGTGCTTTGAATTGGCGTGCACCCTTAGTGTTGTGCGTTTTTAGCTACTGCACCAGGACGTAAGAAAGAGTAAAGTCAAGCAGCGCTTGCATCACATCCGGAGAATTCTTGAGCGTTCCAGTCATCCTCTCATCTCATCTGTGTCGTCACCTGATGTCAGTTTTGTGGCTGACCTTGGCGAAGTTCAACAATCCGTCAACAGCACGTTTAAACGCAAATATTCAACTTATCCATGTTCCTACAGTCCTGATGTGGCCCATTTAAGCAGTCAAACAGTCTTTCCTTCCAAATGTTTGCTAGCAGGTTGAATTGTAAATTGTAAATCTCATTTTATGGCACAGCACTAAGGATGAATCAAAGTGAAGCTGACTTTCTTCACAGCCCGAGGAAAGAAGCTGTTCCAGAGTCTGTCGAGACGTCACCGAACACGTCTAGCTACACAGCCGGGAGGCAACCTCGCTGCTACTGGATATACCTCGTTTTTTGGATAGGCTTACAAAGACGTAACAGTCAGAGACAAGATTGATCACTTTAACGACAGATCATTTGTAGGTACTGATGAAATATTCAAGTCCTTTCTCCGCATCTTCACACTTGAAATTTGCATTCATCAGCAGTGGGAATGAAGCCCCGCCAGATCAATACCGGTGCGTGTTGGAACCCGACTGAAACAGAATGCGCATCAGCTAACGAACAACGCTTTGGATCAAGTGTGTCAGATCATTAGAACATCTAAAGGATGCGGGCCTGGGAGTCGGCAGGAAGTGGCACGCCAGCTAACTATAGCTGCATTAACATCTACTCAGATGCTGTGCAAAGTTTGTCAGACAGTGCTGCAGGGAAGCCACTGGGTAATGGCCTTATGTAAAGATACAACGTACAGATCGGAACGCAGCAGGAAGCTAAGTGGATGCATCCCCATTTCTGCTGTCAATCCTTCTTTTTCAGTGTTGCCATAGCGACACATGTAGATGCGCTCAAACAGGCAGATTTTGTGTTCAAATGTAAAGCTGCTGTATTATATATGCATGCTTTATGCCTCTTTGGAGAACACATAGAACAAGGTGTCATAATTATGACTGCAGTGTGGATACAGGGAGGTATTCATGGCATCAAAACCTGTGTCCAACAACAAGCTGTCATTACAGGCGGGTTTGCGTCAATACACAGTATGCTAATGCTAGGAGCTTAGCATAATTGGCCATGCATTCGTGTGCCAGAGAGACCAAGCTACCCACGGGACCTCAGTTCCAGTTCAATGAGGGTCTCATAAGAACACAGGCCGCCGACATACTTCTGAGGAGTCACCTCCAAGGTCAAGTTCCTGCGCAACAGTTTTTCTTTTCATGGTGAGGCTCTTTTTTATTTTTTTTTTCCTCTTTCAAGATGGTGTAATACGGTGAAATACTGGCTTCTTACTTCATATGCTAGTTGCAAGGCACAACAAAATGCTTGAATGGAGGTGATGACAAATTGAATGGGAAGATGCCACAACCACACGAAGCCATCTGATTCATTTAGGCCTTAGCTGTCAATCATGACATCCAATAGTGTCAACATCAACATCATATAATGTGGAAATCCAACATATACGGCAAATCCATGGGTGCATCTGCATTAGTTCATCTATTATAGATCATAAAAGTTACCCAAACAAAGCTACAGCATCAAGCAGAAGTGATAACATATTATGAACACACGCAAATACAGAAATCAGAAAATTTTTTTTTCCAAGTTATCATTTAAAGCATCTTTTATTCTGAGGTCAGAGTGTTACTCGACATGAGCCTTTTATAGAACACGCATGCATGAGTGCAGCGATGGAGTAGTTCAGGCTTTGATAATTCCGTCAATCCCCAGAGCTGCAAGATACACCCAGGACACCCTGAAATATTTCTCATTAAAACCAACTGAATGGAGGCCGTCGATGCTTCGCCTCAGCCCTGTCGAAAAGCAGTGGGGAAAAGAAGGGGTCAGTGGTCTCTGAATCGCTCTACTGTAAAACATGACAGCTGTATGGACACCTTGTGGAAACCAGAAATCGATCCACTGTTGAGTAAAAAGAGGTCCATCTTCAACAGCAAAAAGGATCAAATTAAGGGGGAAAGGATGAGAAGCTAGAGAGAAAGAGAATTGTACAGTACTGTACACTTATACCAGAGAGCGATTTAAAGTAAAAATTCGAACAAGAGCACTGCCTCTGTCTACACAAGTCATTGTTCTCAGCATTAAACTATTGGAATAATCAGTTCACTTTATGACAAGTGCTATTCTGCCTTTGAGAAATAGAAATTCAGTGCTATCCTTTTTCATCTACACGCCATTAAAAATAACTGACGCTAACAGGCGCAAATCTTAACAAAGCAGCAGCCTGAATCCCCAAAGTCCGCTATTGGTTCTTGAGCATAAGGTGTTGGTGTTTTCCAACAGCTAGGTGTGAGCATGTGTTTGGTTGAAAATAACAGTTTTGTGCATAAAATTACCTGACGTTACTCTTTATGTGCTGCATCACGTTATGCTGTGATACTCCTCAACAAAGGCATCTGATGGTCCAACCAGTAGAACCCAAAATAGTCTGGAAAACATTGTTCGTTACTAACAGTTTGGCCTGAAGTAAGAAGATGTATCACAGAATTGACAAATTTATACTATATGCTATAAATAAGAGTCAAAATGCCCATGTGTACACTAAGGACATAACATGAAATACATATTATTCTGACGTATGTTTTTTTTTCACACATCCAAAAACAATCAAACACACAACACACGAAGGAAGAGTAGCCTGAAACAAAGGCTGGTGGTTCACCACCATTTCATGTCGCAAACCGCTTTTCCCTAGTCAGTGACACACCCACTGTAGCCTCCGTAGCGTTCTCTGGTCCCCTCCCGAATCTGGCCAGTGATGACATGTTTAGCCGCATGTCATCGCTCCGTCGCTGGTTGTCACGGTGGTGTCCAGAAAATAATGTGGCCTTCATAGATAATTGGGAGACATTTTGGGGAAAACCTGGCCTTATTAGCAGTGACCGCATTCATCCCACCTGGGGTGGTGCAGCTCTTATTTCTAGCAATATAGCAAAGTTTATTAGACCATCAACCCTCTGACAACCCAGGGTCAAGGCCAGGAGGCAGAGTCGCTGTCTTACACTCTTCTCTCCTGCTTCTGTAAGACTGCCTCCAATAAAAATAACAATGAGACTAAAAACGCTAACAATAACACTAAGTTTAATAATACAGTAGAAGTAGTGTCAGTACCTCGTCCTCCCACAGTTCATCTAGTAAATAAGTCAGGAGGTGTTAATAATAATAACCTTATAAAAATACACACCAGTAAATACTTAGAAACAACAACTAAAACAGTTAGATGTGGTTTGTTGAACATACGATCTCTTTGGTCTAAATCTCTGCTAGTTAATTATTTAATATCATCTGTCTGATATTTTCTTTCTCACAGAGACTTGGTTGCAGGATGAAGAATATGTTAGTTTAAATGAAGCAACTCCATCAAGTCATATTAACTATCATGTTCCTCGAAGTGCAGGCAGAGGAGGTGGAGTGGCAGCAATCTACCGCTCCAGCCTTCAAGTCAATCCCAAACCTACAGCTACCTGTAGCTCTTTTGAGAGTCTCACTCTCAGTCTTTCTCACCACAACTGGAAGTCAGAAAAGCCAGTTTTATTAGTTGTGGTGTTTCGGCCACCTGCAGCTGCTTACACACAGTTCCTAGCTGAGTTTTCAGATTTCTTATCTAGTTTAGTGGTGAGTACAGATAAAGTCATTATAGTGGGTGATTTTAGCATGTCTCAAAGACATAAAAGACTCAATGACCTCCAATTTCTTAGTTTTAAACAGACAAAACTGAAGTCATTGTTCTTGGAGCAAATATCTGAGGACTAGATTATCAGATAGCATTCTCTCTTTGGATGGCATTACTTTGTCTTCCAGTATGACTACAAGGAACCTGGGAGTTTTCTTCTTTCTCCTTCATATTAAACAGGTTTCTAGGACCGCCTTCTTTCACCTCCGTAATATTGCCAAGATCAGGAGCATCCTGTCACAGAGTGATGCTGAAAAACCCGTCCATGCTTTTGTTACCTCTAGACTGGGCTACTGCAACTCATTACTGTCAGGATGTCCAAATTATGCCATTAATAACCTACAGCTGATCCAGAACGCTGCAGCCAGAGTTCTGACAGGAATAAGCAAAGGGGAGCATATCTCTCCAGTTTTAGCTTCACTTCACTGGCTTCCAGTGAAATCTAGAATAGATTTCAAGATTCTCCTTTTAACATATAATGCTCTCAGTGGACTATCTCCATCATACCTGCAGGATCTCATAGTTCCGCATGTTCCTAAAAGAACACTCAGATCACAGAGTGCAGGTTTACTTGTAGTTCCTAGAATTCATCAAAGTAGACTGGGAGGACGAGCTTTTAGCTATCAGGCAGCTTTACTATGGAACCAGTTACCAACCTGGGTCCGAAAGGCAGACACCACATCTACCTTTAAGATCAAACTTAAAACATTTCTGTTCAGTAAAGCGTACAGTTAGCCTCAAAGTGTGTAGGGTTGATAGATCTAGTTACAGTCAGTTCTCGCAGTTACAGGTAGAATAGGCTCATCAAACTTATATTTTTCAATTTTTAGCACAGCTATGTTGCTATAGGCCTACGCTGCTGGGGACACAAACATGATCCAGTGAGCAGTTCCCCACTTCCTCAACACCAACCATTCCCTTACCTCCTCTCCTTTTCTTTTCTTCTCACCGGGATTATCAGTGTGTCCAGTCTTCCTTGCCATTCTGTGTCTCTCTCCCCCTCTTCTCTCTCTCTTTCTGCAGGTCTTCCATCTCCAAACCTTCATGCTGCACGACCTCGGCCTCTGACAAACCCAGTGTCCACTGTCAGCACCTGCCTATGCTATTCCCTTTTTTATTGAAACCTGCCTATACCGTTCCTCTTTTTATAACAATCTGCTATGTGGTATTATGTATATATGTATTATATATATTATGTGTGATATGTTTGTATTTCTATGATTGTATTTTGTTTGTATTTCTATGATTCTATGATTGTATCTGTTCTTATGATTGTAACTGTTCTCTGAACAATTTTTTTTTGTAAAAGGTGCTCTATAAATAAAACTGAATTGAACTCAACAACAGGGGAGCAAAGAGAAAGTGTAGGACACATAGGAAAACCAGATGAAAGAACTATGCTAATCCCTAATTATTTCACTTCGGTTGATGACATGAAAAATGATTGTGGCTGCTTTCTAAAGGGGACCAAATTAATCGCAACACCTTCAAGGTCTGCCTGCAGTCTGCCGAACCTCTGTCAGATATTCAGACACCAGCCCACTGAGAGAAGTAAAAGGTTTCTGTCCAAGTGAGGAATGAATGTTGTTGTGCTTTTAGAGACGCTACCGAGGAGTGAATACGCTCGAGGTGTGTTTGAGTGTGACTTTGATTAATTGGCCTTTAATTTAATCAGAATCAGAATCAGAAGGGTTTTATTGCCATTGTCAGTGAACAGAATTCACAGACTAGGAACTTGCTTCGGTGTAAGGTGCAACATAAAACACAGAATAGAATCTAAAATATACTCTCTCAAATATATTATAAATAATATTAGGACTAATGAACTGTCTAAACCAGAAGGTTTATCAGACAAAGACATTTTCAGCTTTTAAAATTACAGACAAAAATATGCAATGGACATTTGTCGACAAGTTAATTATAAAGTCATATAGCAGTCGTTAAAACCACTATTTATATGCGAGGCACCAAAAACAACAAGGGACAAAAGTAGACTCCACTTTTTAAGTGGAAACAGGATTCCTGCATGCATAAAAGGCAAAAATGGCAAACTAAAATCATAAGCATTCTCTACGGATACGAAGGAAGCAAAAATAGCAGGAGAGGCTCAGGAAAGGTGCCTGATTTTAATGCTAATCACGACTGAGCCGTCTGAAGTCAGAACCCAGCAATCAACAGGAATTTCCACACTGAGCTCTTCTGCACACATCATTTGCTTCCACAGACAGACAGACTGGAAGCTGAAAAGGCTGAACACCAGAAACTCCATCAGAAACAGTAAACTAATATTTGCTCTTGTGTCAGGTGTGTGTGTGTGTTGACGCGAACACAAATGCAAATACACACCCACTACTTGCAACTGGGTAAAATAATCTGTTGAATTTCTAATCTGCAAATGTGTAGTGAGCTTTGCAAATATGTGCAGGAATTGTATCACAAATCCATGTGTTTGCACAAATGTAAATGTGTTTATAAAAGTGAAGATCAACAAATCTGTGTGTTTGCATGTATGTCAGCACCTGGAAAGAGTATTTTGCAGTGAAAGCTAAAAACTGCCATCTTTCCTTGCAGTACTGGTTTCCAATGTTCTTCACTGGTCGCTGTCGAGTCCAGTTTATGAAGATGCGGCAACACTTGTCACCTGTCTGGAAACAGTCTGCACAGCCCAGGGGGAGGCGGGAGCTAAGCGGTGGTTCTTGCATCTCAAAGGGGAATTGACACAAAAACAATTTAAGAGGCTTTTCATAGATTTAGCATTCCAGGAAACATGCCAGTGTAATTGTGTTTTCACCAAAGCGTGCCCGAGACAAGTAAGCAGGGAGCGTGTTCTCTTGAAATTGAATTCTTCTTGTTGTCTTTAAGACATTTTCCTTGGAGCCAGATTGAAATGACGCTGATCTCCGTGACCCCCTATTTTTGAAATTCCACAGCGCGCCATAGTGTGGAGTGTCGCACGGCAGATCGGCTCCAGAGGTCTGGTCGGAGGCCACGTTTGACATCAGATTGAGCACATGTCCAGAGATTAACCGTAAGGATATTTATGAGGCTGCTGGATCAAGTCCTGTTCCGCATTTCCGCATGACACAGTCTGTGTGTATGTGTGTGTGTGTGTGTGTGTGTGTGTGTGTGCTGGTGCAAGCCTGTGTCTGCCTGTGTGTGTGTATTTGAGATTTAATTGTGCATTTGTGTGCAACAGTGAGGGATACATGAGGTTAATTCCGTGCAGCCGGATTGTGGGGTTGCCTGGGTTAGAAAATAAAGTAACTCTATTAACTTTAATTAACTTAAAGCCAGTCTTACTCTCTCTTAGTTCAACACAAAAACCCACAGAGGAAAGGAAAACCAAGGCGTCTTCTCTTTCAAGGCCGCATTTTAGCAAAGGAGCCGTTTTAAATCTGGCTACAGAGGGAGGATATGTTGTGTTGTTGTTTCAAGCTGTTGTCTAAGAATGGAGGACTGACTGGCCAAAGCAGGAGCACATGGTGCCCGCCTGGCAACTGCTGGCTTCCACGTGTTTTTTGTGCATCTCTTAAAGGGTCAGCTCCGTCTAAACCGTCCTGACGGGGTATTTTAGGACGCCAGGGAGTGGGGGATGAGCTTGGTTCCTCCCAGCAGGAGGTGAGGACCTGCTGCAGACTGTTCCACGGCTGAGTGGCATTTTCAAGGTAGTAAACAACTCTGGAGATGCACTGCTGCCCCAAGGGTCAGCAGAGCTTATCCCAGGAGGCAGCATCATAAAAAAAAAAGAAAAAACACCATCTGAATTCTGCAGTATCATATGCATTTGTTAATATGGCTACTAAAAATAATATTGTTTCAATAAAAATTATTCATGCATCTTTGAAATTATTCTAGCCATCTTTGGATGGCTAAATTATTTTTTAGCCATCCATCCATCCATCCATCCATCCATCCATCTCTTTGAAAGTGTTGCTGTCATTAACCATGCAGTAATCAATGTACGTGTCATGAATCAGTGGTCACATGACAATTAGGCTCAGTAATAATAATATCGTAATCGTAATAAATAGATCGTAATAAATAGAGCCAACACAACATTGTTCAGAATGCTGTGGATTAGCTCAAATTATGCGTCACTTGTGCATCACGTGGCAAGATGGTCACATGAATTCCTCTAGATGCAAGTGAGCATCTGATGAGAGTGAATTCTTAACCTTTCAAAGTAATGTTGCAAGATTCATTCTAATATCTCAATTAACGTGGCGATATGTGCAGCCGTCACAGTACATCCCCTCCTGGTCGTTCTGCAAATCACAATTGTCTGCAAACTGTTTAGTCAATTTAATATGTCATTTTAAAAGTTTTCAAATATTTTAAAAGTATCCATCAGTACGTAAGGTGGACACATATTGAGTCACAGATACACCATTATAGTCAGTCAATACGAGTACTCTGATCGTGGATGTTTCTGAGCGTATCTGATGCTTTTTCAGCAGTGTTGGTGCCTCCAACAGGTAGATGAGTAAGAGACGCTCCATGTCAACTAAACTGACTCGCTGAAGCTTGTTTACAGCAGGGTACACGTTGGACAAGTTGCCAGCTCATACAGAGACAAACCGTTCACAGTCTGCAGGCTCCCTGCGTGCTCGCCTCCCTTCCATCAAAATGCCAAGCAGAGGAGACAAACACTATGAACGTTTGACTTTCTGAAATGGTTGAGTTAATACCACTAAAATATTTAATACTGCCTGGGAAATGTCAAATGCAAGAAGGACATTTTTAAGACTGGGGGATGGCGTGGTCTGCGACCCTGTGACACGCTTTGTCATCCTATGAAACAAAACAGGCAAAGTTTTTGTGGCAGGCAGGATCTACAGGATCTACCCCCAGAGGCTCAGACGCACACACACACACACACACACACACACACACACACACACACACACACACACACACTGTCCATGCCTCATCAGTTCACAGAGGGCTGAGTATTGCACTCTGCTCAGTAATAAAGGATCGTTTACAACCATTTCCAATCTCTTTCTCTCTTTTTCTCTCTCTCTATAGACCATAGTGTCTCTTTACCTCCTCATCCTCGTCATTTTTTCTATCCCCATATCAGGCATTTACTTTTTTTTCCTCCAAACTCTGATATTGTCCTCATCTGTCTCTCCCCTATTCAATGTCCCTGATCCCCTGCTCTGTCACGCCTCTCTTTTTTGGCACAAATGCATTTATCTTAATGGGAGCACATATGGGACATCTGTTTACCCGTAGCCCGCAGCGGCGGGTTTAATGAAAGAAAAAAAATGCAGGGGAGGAAAATGTGCTTGGGCGTACATCTTGGAATTTACATATTTATTCAGCTCCGAGCGTAATCAACACACAGGTGCAGAAAAGACTTCTCTTTGACCTGCTTATTTATATGTCATATAATTTATATTTATATTTTGTACGAAATGTAACAATTCAGGTGCAGGCCTTTACTTATTTCTGCTAAAACAAGCCTTTTGGTGCTGTGTGCAGTGGCTTTGCTGCTTCCTGGATGCCTACGTTTTTTGGCCAATGTATGGTCTCATGTATGGTAACACGGTGCACTGCATCATAAGCAAAATTAACAGTGAAGCGGAGGAGAAGAATGAGGAGGAGGAGGAGAATTTATCCTGAAATGTATCCTTTATCCACCGATGACCTGTGTCAAGACAACCAGAAAATATGACCCTGCAAACACGCCGGAGTGAGGCCAGATGGAAACTCATCGTTCTGATGAATCTGTGTCTGCTCCATTGTATCTGACTGACAATGACGAAGGAGAGAAAACAGGCAGGAGGATGGGGGATACATAAGAAATGCAGCAAAGGTGTAGAAATAAATCAACCTCAGGGATTTTTATTCCTTTGTTTGCCCCTAGGTGTGTGTGAGTGTATGTTTGCCCCCTGTGATGGACTGTCTGTCAACCCGTCCAGCGTGTTCCTACATATTGCCCGACACCACCTGCGACCATGATTGGAGGAAAAGACGTTGTTAACAGAAGATGAATGAATGAAGAAGGTTTTCCCATCATTTATGCAAAGGTCACATGGCTTATCTGGCTGAGTCCAGGGTTGTGATAGGTTGAAAAGCTGCAATATTTTGCTGAGTGGGTGAATCTAGATCTTTCTAACCATTCACCTCTTCTTCCTCACCAGGACCAGAGAGATTGTTTGAGTCAGTCACCATGAAGCAGGGATACTCCAGAAGACACACACACACACACATACACACACAGATAGGGGCAATTGAGAGTCTGCATATATGTGGACTGTGGGAGAAAACTGAAGTCGCCGAAGACGTCAGGGAGAACATGGAAACCAGCCCAGCATCAACTTCCTGCATAGCCTGAAGGATGTATGTATAACCAATAAGAAAAACAAAAACTGCAACTTTTTGTCCTTTCTGGCAATAATTACTCATACTGGCCAAACGTAAATTGTTTTCTCTTCTGTCTTTGCTTTATTTTTATTATCAAAAGTACCGACCGCCGAGGCTAAATATATGTCAAAAGGGATGTTTTTTTTCCTCCGGTGCTTAGTCTGCAGGGGTTCAGGCTCTTGGTTCTGTGAAATGTCCTGATAAAAGCTATATAAATAAAACCAAAGTGAATTTAGTGAACCACAGTTTTTATTATTCTCTCATTTATATTAATTTTATGAATTCATATGTACACAAGAATGTTTCTCCCTCACCACCATGAGGTTGTGCTTGTTCTGTCCCAGGGTTCATGGTCAGAATCTTGATGGTTGGTGATACATTTTTAAGGACCTGATTTTTTTTTTTTGTTACTGAAGTGAGATTTTGTGCCTGAAACCACCCTTGATTTAAAGTGATTCTATCTATCTATCTATCTATCTATCTATCTATCTATCTATCTATCTATCTATCTATCTATCTATCTATCTCAAATGTGTTCACAAATTTGGGGAACAAGAGATGGCGGCCAGTCTATTTAACTTTAATCTGACTGATGGATGGCAGATTTTCAATATGGACCGGCAGAAAAAGACCAGAGATGGCACTGACAATTTGGCCAAAAAGGAACGAAGCGAGAGAGGGAAGAGGAAGTGCGAAGGATGAGAGTCTTCAGCGGTGACCTCGTCTGGTGGATTACTGATGACAAACTTAATGGAGCCTAATTTCCCTAGCGTTGTTCACCTCACTGCGTATGTCTGCCTTTGTTCTCCCTCTCGTCTGCCTTTTATATCCCTCTTTCTCCAGCACCCACACTAATTATATATGCTTGAAGGACACTGATCTTTCTGCCCAGTCTCTGTATTAACATTAATAAAACAGGGCTCTTTAGAAGCTACCCCAGCTCCTTCTTCTTCTTCTTCCCCACCTGAGCAGCTAGTAATGCCGGCATTATGCCTAAATAATCCGGCTGGACTGGAACAATCCACAGCATCTTATTTGCCTCCTGATGGATGTGGCGTTTTATGAAGGAAGGAAGGAAGGAAGGAAGGTTTCTAAATTCATCCGAAGGTATGCAAATGACCACGCGTGAGAGGAAGGACAAGCATAGCGGGGAGGTGCACACCCAGGTTTGGGCGATAACCTGCCTCGTTTGTGCCACCTGAGCATTTAACTGATAAGGCTGCAATCCAACGAGAGCTGGAATATTTTGAGAAAAAAAAAGTTCAGGAACTTTAATCTGTTCTTCAGTCCAAATCTTTTACAATTCTTTCCTCCCTGAATTTCCCAGACTTTATTCACTCGATCCCTCAAAAGCCTGAATTTCAGTTTGGTAATAATATCATTCTGCTCTTCGCCGTCAGGTGAGACAAATCATTGTTCCTGGCACAACCTAGAAAAAAATAAATGTGGAAAATAAATACAGATAATTCCACATCAGTTCTTCCTTTATTTTAGTGAGTGCATGTGTTCGACTTGATGCTGCAAACGCAATGTCGCTTCAGCGGGTTCGCAGGTGTTCAGTGAGGGAAAATGGCCAAGGAGTGTGTGTGTGTGTGTGTGTGTGTGTGTGTGCTCAGGGATTTGCATGGAACTCACATGCAGTAAAGTTCCTGCACATGAACATGGGTGAATACTTACACCCCTCTTTACATCAGCTCTCAGCCCCACTGGGTTCTTTAGGGTCACTGAGAGATGCAGATGGAGACATCATGAAGCCATCTTTGCAGATTAGAGATTATGGCAAAGGACAACGTCCTGCTCTCCAGAGGATTGACTTTGCCAAATTGCACATGATGATTCATGAACACACTCCCATAGCGCTGACTCCGGCAAAAGAAAAAAAAAAAAAAAAAAAAAAAAGATTGCTTTGGACCTGACTTACGGCATACTGGAAAAAAGCTTTTTGCCTGTCAGGCAATGTTGCCTTAAGACCCCCGCAAAGGTCAGCGCTCATGGCTATTGAATCGGCCTCTCTGTCTGTACAAACAACTATTTTGTTAGTATCTTTTGTCCCTCTCTGTTTAGTCTGACTTCCCTCTGTGCATCACAAACAGTTTCTATACAGCGACCGGGAACAGAGATCCTCTAATCTTCTTTTCACAACGCGCTTATCGTGCTTAAATATCACACCACAGCCTCATCGGCTGCATCTTGGCAACCACATGTGTTAAAAATGGTAAGAAATGCTGACAGCGGGGACAGCCATTTCATATGGAAACACACCTAAACAACAACAAGCCAACAGGTCACATACTGTATAAGAGATTACCACAGCATGTGCCACAACCTGCTGGAGACCAGTATTCTCTGTGTCATGCTGCTTAAAAATAAAAGGCAGCATCACCTGGGCATTCAGAGGGACATTTAAAAAGATCTCTAATAGACCAGCGATCCCAAGCTAAGCTCCGCCCACCTGTTTAAACGCCAGTGGGGTCCTCCAAACCAACAACAAAGCTCCTCTCAAACGATCAAAGCAGCAATGTTACAGTCCACACATCTTCTAGGAGGGTTCAGGGTGTACGGTGGCTCCGGTTACCACCTGGTTATTGACAATGATTTAGAAGTGCTTCCTCCATGATGGAGTCAGTGACGCACTGGCAAACACCCTGCAAGGACAAGCTGGAGTTGGAGAAAGCGTAAAGGGGTGGAACAGGCTCAGATTCTGAAAGAATTGGCCGATGCTGATAACAGCGCTCGTGTTCAACGTGCATGGCAAGTAATCAGCTGACACGCTCTTGGCTTCTCTCCAGAGCAGCAGCGGCTGCGACAGGTGACCTCATTTGGACACTCTGACCGGACCCGCAGTCGGTAATATTACAGGCAGAGGAGTTGAGGAGGCCCGATTGTCAGGAAAGGAAGAAAAGCTGAAGGAAAAGTCAGGCTTGGAAGGAAACACAGATCAGACAACAAAGACCGCTGAGGCCAAATATATGTCAAAGGGATGTTTTTCTCCTCCGGTGCTTGGTCTGCAGGGGTTCAGGCTCTTGGTTCTGTGAAGTGTCCTGATAAAAGCTATATAAATAAAACCAAAGTGAATTTAGTGAACTACAGTTTTTTAATTCTCTCATTTATATGAATTTTATGAATTCATATGTACACAAGAATGTTTCTCCCTCACCACCATAAGGTTCTGCTTGTTCCGTCCCAGGGATCATGGTCAGAATCTTGATGGTTGGTGATACATTTTTAACGACCTGATTTTTTTTTTTTGTTATTGAAATGAGGTTGATTTGAAGTGATTCTATCTATCTATCTATCTATCTATCTATCTATCTATCTATCTATCTATCTATCTATCTATCTATCTATCTATCTCAATTGATATCTATATCAAATGCGTTCACAAAGCATCAGGGAAGGAAACACAGACGCTTCTGTGAAACAAGAGCACTGCTCAACAGAGCAAAACTAACAGGGATCACACTGACACATACCACAGGCTCACTCTCCCTCTCACGCACACACACACACACACACACACACACAAACCCTAACTTCAGTGTCTCTCTGAACCAGAGGAGAGCTCCAGGAGCTGATAAAATCACACACCTCACTGGGATCAGTGATTGTTCTGTGTTCTGAGCATTACTGGATCAGCTGCGGTTGTCCAACATGCTGCTGGTGGCCACTGGTGTCAGCCCAACGTTACCAGTAAAAGTGCTGTAATGTGCCATTGCTTCAGCCTGGGAGAACATTATCAAGCAAATATCACCAAAAAAGGTGTTCAGACTGTTGTTGCATACCAGTGCTGTTTTGGTGGCAGCTATTTTTACATGTTCAAAGAAGGTTTATTTTTTCAACTTTACCATTAAAAAGGCAGGAAAGAGGCTGACTGCTGTGTTTGGGGAGAAATAAAACCACTTCCTTTGTTGCTGTGTCTGCTGTGAACTATGGAAACTCTTGTACCAGACCAGAATAACAAGCAATAAACAGACTTTTAAATACTGAACAAGTCTTTCTTGAGGATATGTTTTTTTAAATTAAATTCTTTACTCAAGACTTCAATTACCTAATATTACTGCTACTTTAAATCAGCGAATGTTAATGTTGCAGCATCTCAGTGGTGTTTTTATCTTTCTTTACACCACTGCTTCCGGGCTGACTTTTAATGGAAGGAAAATCTAACAAACAAAATTAAAAAACTAAAAGAAGAATCCCATCACTTGATTTTTTTTTTTTTTTTTTTGAAATGCAGCCATGATGCTGAGGCTCAAATGGGCTTGTTTAAGTCCCAATGACATGCTATTGTCGCTTCTTGCCCAGATCATATCAGCTCAGAGCCCTCTTTTCTTTTCTGAGAACATAGGTGAAACACTGCTGCGACGGTAGGAGAGGACTGATTGTAGCTTGCAGGGAGTAATTTGCTTGACGCTTCAAGGTGAGGTCGAAACCGTGCCAGTTTGTGTGAGTGGAGAAACGCCACCACCAGTCAGTTTAAAAAGGCCCTGAAAAGGCTGCTGCTGAAAGTCACTTGTTAACAAATAATGTGGAGCTGGAGAGCTGTTAGTGCTTTTCAGTCCTGCACTGAAATGCTGGAATAGTGCCTCCAGTAGACAGAACTCAGTGGGGTTCCATAGATGGAGAGTTCCTTGAACTGTGTTCATGTAAGATAAGATAAGATAAGATAAGATAAGATAAGATAAGATAAGATCTTTATTGATGCCACACTGGGGAAATTTAACTGTTACAGTAGCATAACAACAGAAACATTAAATAATAAAGAAATAAACACAAAAACCTGTATAAATAATAATAAACAAACAAAAAAAAGAGCATTTACATACACAGCCTTACCCATTTAGATGTACAGTGTGAGGTGAATTGACCGTATAAAGTAAGTGAGTGAAGTAAAAAAAAGACTATAAAGTGCATAGATAGGACATCAATAAACATCAGTCCACCTATGATATGGGAGTGTTTGTTACAGATTTATAGTGCAGCACTGAATAGTCTAACGGTGTTTGGGATGAAGGACCTACAGAAGCGCTCCTTCTTACACCTCGGGTGTCTGAGTCTTTCACCGAAGGAGCTGCTTAAGGCCCGCACAGTCTGATGCAGAGGATGGGAGGTGTTGTCCATGATAGTGGACAGTTTGGCCAGGGCCCTCCTCTCTCCTATCACCTCAATGGAGTCCAGGGGGCAGCCACAGACTGAGCTAGCTCTTTTAATCAGTCTGTTGAGCCTCTTCTTGTCCTCTCAGAGCACCCCCCTCCCCAGCAGACCACTACACAGGAGACGACAGACACTGCCTCATAAGTCCTCAGTAGTGGCCTGCCCACACTAAAGGATGCCAGTCTTCTCAGCATGTAGAGGCGACTCTGACCCCTCTCGTCAGCAAGTCAGTGTTGTCAGTCCTGTCCAGTTTGTTGTTTAAGTGAACACCCATGTACTTGTATGTCCTCACTCTCTTGATGTCAAGTCCCTGGATGTTCGGTGCACGTGCCATAACATGTGCACCGCCATAACATATGTACATGCCATAACAATTCTGGGAGCAAAAAAGAACAGCATGTGAAGATTTAACTAAAACACCAAGTCTTTGCTAATCAGTAATCTTCAGCTCACAGCCCAGAGTTCCTTCAGAGGTTTAGGTTCCTGGTGCAAAATTCCTGCGGTGGAAAAGCAGCTTATCTTAATTGGTCTGCTCGCTATCCTCTCTCTCTCTCTCTCTCTCTCTCTCTCTGTTGGTTACAACTCCAGAGGCAGTTCTAGCAAGTGGATAGCGGGTCACCGCTGGGAAGTAAATGAAAAAACATTTACAGGCTGAATTGTCAGCATCTGTGGCGCTGTGCTGTGGAAACGTAACGAGACACACGTAGAAAAGCCTCGCTAACGCTTAGATCTGTGACTCACAAAGGCAAGACTTTCCCCATGAAATGTGATGTCTTTGAGACTCTATGATTTACTCAGTGTACAGTAATTACCCCTAATGTTTGCCAATGTATCCAGTAACTGTGAGGAACCGGCCAAGCCGATAGGTAATCGGACCGGGTTAACAAGCTGTGTTGGTGTTACATCTTTCCAGGTGCGCGGGCGACAGGTGCGGCCGACAAGACACACCTGCGATTCATCAGCACGGCAACTATATCAGGAGTGCTCACGGACGCGCCGGCGTCGAGACGTTGTCGAAACCGGAGGCAACAAGGGTGAGAGAACAAACGACGAGAAGACGGGCCACAGTCCACCGACGTGGGAACGAGGAACTGTGGAATAATGGACGCCGACGGATGGTCGAGCTGAGCCCAGCACGTTGCTGCGGTATATTTGTGTTAAACTGTTTATCCTCCGGTGGAGCGTCTTTCGTTTGTTCACCATTTTTGGATCAATTAAAATTAGCAGCAAAACCGCCAAGTGTCTGCAATTGGGTCCGATCTACGCGTCAGGGGCGCGATACGTAACAGTAACGCCTGGAACACTACACACTGTTAGCGCACATGCAACTTCGACCAGCTCACAGGCTTTGCTACATCATGTGCCAATAGTAAATGTTTCCATGGTAACAGATTGCAGGTACTGAAGTTCTCTTTCCCGTGGTCATGTATGCCTCTTGAAAAAAAAATCACATTATTCTGTTACTGACATCATACTTTGAGAGTGGTTAAACCCTCTTACAGAGAAAGTGAAGAGGATATTTCCTTTGTGATGTACGAGATCAAAAGCAATTACCGTGATCGGTGAGATTAGTCAAGTCATTTCCCAGTAACGCTTTAATAACACTCAGCTCCATGACAAACATGTAAAGCAGCCTTTGTTTAATAAAGCAATGGAAACATTGCTGCAGTGTATAAAACCACTAAGCATGGGTGATGTCTGCCTGAGCTCAGAATATAAGGTCTTAGCACCTTCGTGCCCAGAAATCCTGGTGGAAAAACAAATCTAGTTCAGAAAGCATGTAGACAATCTGCCCCACACTTGTCAGACCTGACAGCCGCGCTGCATATCTGCAACTATGACAATTTGCACAGTTTGAACTTTGATTGAGCGATGCGTAAAAATGCCCACCGGGTCCTCCCGTGATGACATTTGCTCTGGCATGTTTCAATTGTCACATTTCCCGGCTTGAGAGAATCTGTTTTCGTGCGGCATCCCCTGCGCCTCAAATGAGAAGAACCGTAATGTGCATAATAAATCAGCTTTTCGCTCACGCAGAAGCGCCCCTTTAAGAATTCCGAGGCGGGAGAATTAAAGTACGATTAGAGTTTATGTGCAGACCCTGCTGAAGCATGAAGATATTATGTTAATGTACTCTGTAGAAAGTGGGGTTTTCATAATCTCTCTCATTTATTTGTAATTACGCTGCATTGTGTGTCCTGGTCTATAAATCTTAGCTTATTAGAGATTGTCTTCTTGCCTTCCTTTCATTTTCTTTTTGCTCCAGTTGTATAATCATTTTTATTTCTATCGCCACCAACCTGTTTAATTAAATATGCAATAAACAGTTTTAACCGAGTAGTGAATGATACCCGGACTGGCCATCCAACTTGACAGCGAAGGTTGTAATGAACATATAGACCACTATGGGCTGCAAAGAACAGCTTGTTCACTAATTAAGTCAGAATCTGACTGTTTTTTTGTTTTTTTTTAATTTTGTATCAAGGCAGGCGCAGACCACCATAACCCTCATTTGTTTTGCACGGTTCTGTTTTCCACGAACTACCACAGCAACATTCTGTACGTGGATCTGTTTTTCTTCATCACACTTTTCGAGATTCTCACACGTCTATTTCAACCATCTGTGTCTGGGTGACTCAGTCTACTGTGCAAACCTATTAGGTGATAATAATTCCTCATCCCTCTCCTCATTTGAGTCCCTTCCATCAATGATCCAATAATTATCCTCCTCAAATTACATCATCCACTCCTTGGTAGACCAACCTGCAAGATCATTTTCATCAGGTAAATACTTTAAATCAGGCCTTTAAATCCTTGCCATGGTTGAAAATGTTGAAACGTTTACATTTTCATGACGGCCAAGATCATTTTCATCACAGAGAAGTCCTTAAAATTAGCATTTTATGGTTTTTAATGTATTATTTTAATATAGTTCATACAGCAAGAACATTGAACATGTTACGATATTACATAACTTAATGCGCATGCTAAATGTCACATAATCTACTCACGAGTGTTTATGTTACGATCATCCTGTTAGCTCACGGGGTGCATCAGTGCAATTGCTGGTGACGATCTCCTTAGCCAAGACAGTTTTAAAGCCAGCTCGGCGGGTTAATTAAAGTGTTGATTAAAAGGAGCGTTATTCAATTATCATTATTATTATTCAAACCGGTAGAGGCGCAAACAATCCACATGGCACAGTATGAAGCTTATCGCGTTGGCAAAACAGAAAGTTGGAAATGAAAGACATTAAGACAGACTCTTCTATTAATGAGCACTCGGAGAAAACTGGAATTACACAATTCTCAAAGCAACCCATCTATCTATCTATCTATCTATCTATCTATCTATCTATCTATCTATCTATCTATCTATCTATTTTGTAAAAGTCCGTACAGACTTTTTTCTTAAATTAGGATGGTCCTCATTTCATATGAACAGTGAAGGATACTGAAATAAAAGAAGCTGACGTTTCAGAGGCTGCAATATTGATCACACCTTTGATTTATTGTCATTGTTTTTAGCATTGAGCAGCAACAAGGACGCCTAATTCTTGATGTCTAATGAATATAACTGGCTACAAATGTCAAAAGTTACTTTATTGATGCCCTCAGGTTAACTGTGTTTCCAGTGAATCAGCTATGATGTTCACATTTCTGACATTTACGAACAGCACAGGACACGTAACAGGAGACAGGTATAAAGTGACAACAGTGCTCAGGTGTAAAAGGCTAGAACGAAATATATAAAACCAGGAGAAAATATGGGATGTAAAATGAAGCAGCCGCGTTTCAAAGAGGCTCCAGTTTATATTGGCTACATAAAACTACATCAGGCTGCGGATGAAAATAAGATCAGAGCCCAAAACTGCTCTTATCCAGCAGCCCTGGGTGGAAACACTGTTTTATTGGTACAAGCGAATCCATATCCAATATCCATCTAATGCAAACAAGTGTTATTTTTCCACAGACTTTCAGCTTACACACTCAGCACTGGCTCCTTTATGCTCTCAGAACAAATGTGTCCTCACAAAAAAGAAGCAAATGTATGGAAGTAAATCTGTGCCACCTTGCGCTGAATTTGAATTTCTGAATTTTTTGCATCAAAATCAAACCTTGAATTTTAAATACTTTGAATTTCTAGCATGTATTTTTATTTCTGACACTTATTTTTGTACAGAATTTAAAAAATTCAGTGCAAAAAAAGTTCAGTGTGAAAAAATTCAGTGTGAAAAAGACCATCTCACCATCTGGGTGACCAGGGAAAAGCAGTCGAGTCCTGGCTCAGTCATCCATCGTCCAGCCAATCAAATGATGCTACATTGGTCAAGTGACACAAACCCCAGAAAACTGAATATAAGAAGAAGATGAAGAAGAAGATGAAGAAGTAGAATAAGAAGATTGAATCTAATGATTTGGCTAGTAGCAACAGTGGTGCAATGGTGCCTTGGTGAGTGTCTTTACTTTATCTGCTGTGTGTTTGTGAAATTTAGCATTACGTATTAACTGACGCACCCGCTTATGAATGTTGGCATTCGTGCTAATTGCGTTAGTAACTAGATTACGGTGCACAAACGCGCTCACTTGAGTGAACCCAAAGCATATCTACTAGAAGTTAGTCTTACACTATATTGCCAAAAGTATTCGCTCACTTGCCTTGACTTGCATATGAACTGAAGTGACATCCCATTTCTAATCCATAGGGTTCAATATGACGTCAGTCCACCCTTTGAAGCTATAACAGCTTCAACTCTTCTGGGAAGGATGTCCACAAGGTTTAGGAGTGTGTTTATGGGAATTTTTGACCATTCTTCCAGAAGCACATTTGTGAGGTTACACACTGATGTTGGACGAGAAGGCCTGGCTCTCAGTCTCTGCTCTAATTCATCCCAAAGGTGTTCTATCGGGTTGAGGTCAGCACTCTGTGCAGGTCAGTCATGTTCATCCACACAGAGTGTTAGGGTCCGGCTTGCTGGCCCTTTATGGTGTGTATGGGTTGTCCTGTGTTCTCCCTGCAGAGGGCACGGGTTCCCGGGATCCAGCAGTGGCTGCACACCTGTTGCTGATCAGCTCATCAGTGGCTGATTTAGGGAGGCTGCCAGCTGGTCCCCTTTGCTGGATTGTTTGTTCTTCCTTCTCTTGCAGAGTGGTACTAGACTGTCTCAGACTGAAGCTTTCCTGTGTTTTTTTTTGGATTGTGACTCATGAGAGATTTTGCCCCAGTTCACCACGTTCCTTGAGAAGAGTCTGGGTTTGGGTCTTTGGACACCCTGCAGTGGAGCCTCCCTGTGAAGAGTTTGGACTTTGAGTTTTGCATGGGCATTTGTTTTTCTTCCACTGGAGCGCTTTCTGTTTCCCCGTGTACACCCAATAAAGGGTTGTTTTTCTTTTGAGAGCCTGCCTCGTATGTGCGTTTGGGTCCTGTACACAACACTCGTAACAACCAGACTCTGTCATCCATGTCCTTATGGACCTTGCTTTGTGCACTGGTGCAGTCATGTTGGAAGAGAAAGGGGCCAGCTCCAAACTGTTCCTACGAAGTTGGGAGCATGGAATTGTCCAAAATGTCTTGGTTCCTTTCACTGGAACTAAGGGGCCAAGCCCAGCTCCTGAAAAACAACCCCACACCATAATCCCCCCTAAACCAAGTTTTACACTTGGCACAATGCAGTCCGACAAGTATTGTTCTCCTGGCAACCGCCAAACCCAGACTCGTCCAGCAGATTGCCAGATGGAGAAGCGCGATTCACCACTCCAGAGAACGTGTCTCCACTGCTCTAGAGTCCAGTGGTGGCGTGCTTTACACCACTGCAACCAACGCTTTGCATTGCACTTGGTGATGTATGGCTTGGATGCAGCTACTCGGCAATGGAAACCCATTTCATGAAGCTCTCTGAGCATTGTTCTTGAGCTAATCTGAAGGCCACATGAAGTGTGGAGGTCTGTAGCGATTGACTGCAGAAAGTTGGTGACCTCTCTGAGGTGCATAGTGCACCTCAGCACCCGCTGACCCCGCTCCGTCAGTTTATGTGGCCTACCACTTCATGGCTGAGTTGCTGTTATTCCCAAACACTTCCACGTTCTTATAATACAGTTGACTGTGGAATATTTAGGAGCGAGAAAATCTCACGACTGTATTTGTTGCACAGGTGGCATCCTATCACTGTTCTATGCTGGAATTCACTGAGCTGAATTGAGCTGAGAGTGACCCATTCTTTCACAAATGTTTGTGAAAACAGTCTGCCTGTCTAGGTGCTTGATTTTATACACCTGTGGCCGTGGAAGTCATTGGAACACCTGATTTTGATTATTTGGATGGGTGAGCGAATACTTTTGGTAATATAGTGTAGCACCTTTTGAGTACCTGCTAGCAGCAACAAACTTACAGAGGAGCCATATGAGATAGATAGATACTTTATTAATCTCCAAAAGAAATTCACAGTTATTTAAGATAAAGTGACGTGTAGTCATCAACGTAATGTTAATGTTGTTGATAATATCCATATTATTTTTTCTGTGCTGTGATGGCAGGACAGTCACGTAGATGACATTGTGGGGTCAGCCCGCCACTTAATACAGCTTCTCAACCTTGATTTGTGCCTGGAAGACAAGACACAAATCAAGACATGAGGCTTAGTATTAAACTTTGATTCATCTACTTATGGTTTATTTTACATTGTACATGTCTTTATGGTATGTTCATGGATTATAATCTTGCAGAGAACAGAACATCACTTCAGATGGAAATGACCAATCGAAAGTGAAACGAAGTATATCTTCAACGAAGCCTCATTAAATATACAGATATTTACACACTGAAAAAAACAGCCTTTTACTTTTGCAATAAGCCGATATTGCTGACTTTTAAGTGTATGTTAGTAAATGATCTGATGTTTTGTGTCTATTTAGTAAATGTGTATTTGTTTGTACACACATTTGTATTTTACACATCTAATTATAAAGAATTACACCGTAGATAAAGTTTTAATTATTTCCTCATTTCATATAGGTTCTTTACAGGTATATTTACCAGGGGCAGAGGGAAGAGGCACTATTTGTTGCCAAAACAATAAGAAAAAAATCCCAAAAGAGCAGGAACAAATGATCCATCTGCAGGCATGACTGGGCCGTAGGACTGCTCATCTAGATGAGAGCACAAGACGTGAAGGGGTAATAATGACCACTATAATGCATATTATAGTCTATTTCTTTCTGACAGTGTTGTCTGATTTAAAGGATAATTTTTGTCACTATTTTTTTGGAGAGGATTAGATTTGTATTCACTTTCTGTATGTGGATTGAAAAGGATTTTTTTTTCATTAAGAATAACTCAACATTGTCCTTGTTGAGTGATATTTTTATGGATTATTGTCTTGAAGCTTGAAGGGGGATCCATATTGTCAGAAAAGGACAAAAAAGTGTCCAGAAACTAGCATATGCATGGGACCTTCCTTTTCTTACTGAATACAAGAGGTGGCTTTATTAAAAACTTCTGATCCATATCGTAAGTAAAATGAGAAATGTCTGTCCAAAGGTAAGTCCCAATTCACAATTGAAGAGTGATATTTTGACAATAAATGCACATTTACAGGTAACAGGACGTGTCATGAGGCAAATCAAACAACTGAGACGAGGGCTTTAGGAAACCTCAATGTGGACACTAGTCAACCAAAGACCTGACACAGTAGCTTTGCTCTTTCCACAAGAGACAGTAGGAAATATCAGTCCTGAGGTGAATTTGAATTACTCTGATCTTGAAGTGTTGCATCTGTAGTAAATATTGTGGTTCAGACTTGGACAGCATTTATTACAGTCTGTAATAGAATCTAAAAGTACCAGACTTTCTCATTCAATTTTCTTAATGCAGGTGCTTCTTCAGTGCACAACATGGCCTCGCCAGGAAGACAGCAACAACGACGACCGTTCTGTTGAAACCAAATGCCGCGTGTCAAGCAATGTACAGCAGTTCATAGCTAATGGTAGATTTACTTGTCTCAAGGGTTTGACTAACTTTCTATTAAATTGTTAATGACATAATGGGCTATTTATCCTGATGATCAGAATCAGAATCAGAAGCCTTTATTGTCATCGTACAACAATACAATGAAATTATAGCAGCCTAGAAGTGGTGTTACTCCAAATTCAAATAAATAAAAAAGTCTGTGGACCTGACGACCCCAGAGGTTTTCCTTCGATCATTAAAGAGATCCTTTTCCTCACATATAATAAATAAAACAAGGGCAGCTCTTCTCTCGGGGCTCCTTTACCCCAGACAAGCCGATGTTATGAAAGCGGAGCGTAAATTGGTCAGTTGTCTGCGGCCCATCAATGAACCGCAGTTCCTCCACTTCACTTCCTGTCCACCGGGAGCAGATGACGAGAGCCGAGCTAACGGGCCTGAAATGTCACTTTCATTAAACTGATCCGCGGTCAATAACCAGGCTTTGAAGAAGTCCCACGGAGGCTAATCATGCCGCGCAGTCGATGGTGTGCAGAAGCAGCGCAGGCGCTGCTGCCACATTATAACAACAAAAAAAAAACAAAAAAAAAAAACAAAAACACGTTCTTGGTGGTTATCGAAATGCAAATGGTATGCACGAGTGGGAAGGTCACAGTTAGGCGTCACTGATACATGTGCTGAATTTGCAAGTTTCATCAAGATGAGTCCGTTGCATTTTTACCTGTGATCACTTTTTAAAGGAATTGCTCATTGAGAATGTATCAAATTTATCTCCATTTTCAGGAGTGTGGTGACATTTTTCAAACATAGGTTTTCCTTTTTGAATACTGCTTAAAGTTTTAAGCCATTTTCTTTTTTTTAAGTTTCGTTTCTACTCTGGAGGTTTGTTTTTGCTGTGTGTGTTGTTGCACTGCTCTCTACAATAACCAGAGGCTGACAGGTCGAGTCATCACATGATCCTATTAGGCTGCTGCTGCTGCTTCTCAGCTGACACAGCAGCTGTCGCGGCTGCAGGTTTGCAGATTTTGCTGTCGGTTCATACTCAGAATCAAAGAAGCGCACCGGAGAACAAGACCAGACACCCTCCTGTTAGGGAACACTGTGGGATATTACCGATAGGTAAGTTTGAGGCTGTGTGCACCACCAACGCCATCACTTGTCTTAATTGCTGGTAGAAAACTGGACTTTTTATTGAGTTTTTACTCCAAAGGATACCTCAGTGGTGACAACTCCACTGCATGTTGTAACCCTGAGATCCATCCCCATTACTTTAAATTTAAATATCCTCTAATGAAGCAGGAGAAGTTTAAATGGGTTTTGTCTTGGCCGATGAAGACCACCCTGGCCTCTGCGAGAACCCGTACAAGTCTGATCGGAGCTACACTATATAGACAAACCTCATCCGCTGAACTGGGAACAGAATTAAACTGAATTATGTAAATCAAGGTGGAATAATAAATTTAAAATGGTCTTTTATCAATGTGAAGGGTATGAATGCTACCAAAAAAAAAAAAAAAAGATTTTATATTATCTTTGGTTGTGGATGCCAGTGATTTACAAATACATTAGCATTTTCCCATTCAACCATCAATTTTTAGCTTAGTTATGTTTTCCTTAAACTCAAGTCAAGCTTCCGAGTGCACGTTTCACGTATATGACTTTTGCCTCGGTGTTTATGTCATACAAGTCACCGATACCAAACCTCAGACCTGCTAAGCACACATGATAGAATGCAGCTGTGGTGCCTAGCTGCACATTCTCAGGATGATCTCAGGACGCTCTGAGAAAAGATCAGGTTCTTAAAAAGGCCCTGCGAGGAAAAAAAGGTTTTCTAAAGGGCTTAAGGAGTTGGCACTTCAATCCTTTATTAACTCCACCATGGCCTGACATTAGAGCCCAGATTAAGGTTAGCTATCAACAGACTTGCATTTGAAGTTGGTAGCAATGACACACAGACTGATAAATAAATGTATCTTAAAGTAATTTCTCACAACTAACACCATCTTTTCAATTTTTTTCCCTGTCTCTTTCGGTAGAAAAAAAAAAGCCTGCTGTGTTTCTCATAATTACACTTGGTTTAGCGATATCCAAAAGTAGAAATTCACTCTTTTTGCTGAATGTTTGAAAAACTGGTTTGCTAACCAAAAAAAAAAACTCACATTCCTTTTTTTCCTATTTAATAGACATCAACCTTGAATGACATAACTTTTTATTTAATTTTTTTCATTTATAACTAGAAGATCATTTATTTTAGAGTGTAAATGTTGAATATGAGTGTTATAATGATGTTTTTTGGCCTTTCCAAATTTCAGCAAGCCTGTGACCCAAAGGTGTCTTTGCAAAAAACATACTAAAATCAAATTCCAACTTAAGAAAAAGCCCATTTGCAGCCTGCTCCAGAGTAAAATCACACATCATGGCATTATCCTATTGGAGAAGCAGCCTTTATCCAATAGAACCAGCACCCCTCCCTCAATGCAACCATGCCTCTACTAAACAAATGTTCAAAAGGTCATTTAGTGGATTAACAAGGCAGAATGTGGCAGCTAGTGCAAAACCGCAACTATGCTAATGCTCCTTCTCCAACCCAACCACACAACAAAGAGTATTTAGCACTTGTGAAGAGGCTGAGTTCTTTCCATCACTCTGAACATGTTTTCTGGACAGCCTTAAAAGACATTTGTGGTTGTGGAAGACAGCAGCTACGCAATGAAATGACTGATGATTTTAAATGCTTCACGTTAGCCTGAACTTCACAAATAGAACAATTATTCCATAATTAAGATTAATGCTGCTCTTAAAATAAAGCCATATCTAAAATTGGATAATATTAATTTCCTGCCATGCTTAGATTTTTCCTGTGTGTGTGTGTGAGAGAGAGAAAGAGAAAGAGAGAGAATGACAGCCTCAAACCGACAGTGAGTCACTCATTTGTAAATGTCAGTGGGTTTGCTGAGGTTAATTCATTGTCACAATTTATTTAATTTATTTATGAATAAGAAATAAAGCTAGCCAGGCTGATGCACACAGAGCAGCGTTTAGTTAACATTCAATCATCCTTTTAGCAGTGGTGGGCTGTCAGGGCCAGCAAGACCTTCTCTGCTGGCCCAAACATATTCAGAAACTTTATTTTTTATTTATTTTTTGGAAATACGTAAATAAAATTATTCTTCATAGTCATTCTGTTCATGTTGTATTATATCCACTTGGTGGTGCTTTTTCCAGTGTATATTATGGTAGAGGTTTTATCCAATCATATTTCAGCTAGCTTGCGTTGTCAGGTTCTATGAAATCTGCCTAAGGCCTTCAGAATAAACAGAGCAGGCTTTTGAGCGCTGTAAGTGAACGGACACAGTCAGTTGCGATAGCCAATCAGATCTCGAGACTGTGACACCAAGGCAAGCTGGAAGGTCTTACGCTGAACTGGACAGGACTGGACTGTACGTGTCCTGTGATTGGATAAGCACTCTCGTGAGAGCCAGCACTTGGAACTGACTCTGAGCTAATCTCGGATATCCAGCTACCGACAGCTATTGCTGTATTATTTTTAACCCAAGATGGCTGAAGGAGGAGAAGCGATATATTTGGTTGCGGATATACTAGCCACGCCATTTTCAAGACGGACCTTTCATGAAAAGCTGGATCTTGTGAGATCAGCCAACCGCTACGCTAGCTAGCTACCTAGCTTTGTTTTCAAATAAGCAGACGCTGTGGAGGAGATCCATGTTGGTGAGTGCAAGTATTTAATTTTTATTTTTAATATGTATTTTGTCATTTTATTTTGTTAGTATTAAATCAGTGGTAATTAAATAAGTGGACAAAATACTAAAAAATTTAATCTTCCGATCATCTGCAATTTATAATGTAAATAACGTTACGTGGCGCATTGTCAAAGCTGTGACTGAAGTCACTTAAGTCACGAGATGTTTGATTGTTTTGCTGCTGCATATACTCAAAAACAAATGCAAATAATCAGCTTACCTTTAATTTTCAATGAATAGTTGTCTCGTTATCGTCTCGTTGGTGTCTGATGTAAACGGTGACAATGCGCAGTTTGTCTGTCAAACTTGTTAAGCTCACATAATTTTGTTGACTAATCTTTTAAAATCGTGTTTCATCTTTGAGTTTTGACAGTATCTGTGATCTTAGTTTCCCTGCTCTTAATTGTGAATTTGTGAGTTAAATACACCGAAAAAGTGTTGGACTGGCCTATATTACAGTAATGTAATGTGTAAGTGTGATTCTGTATGGATTCTCCCGTGGTATCACATTGATGGTATTATGAGGTGCATGAAGTATGACATCATTGAAGGCCTAGGCATGAAATGCATGGTCTGCCACTGCCTCTTAGTTATGCTAGTTTAGGCTCGGACAACTAGGGCACACCTCCGGCCCCACTAAGCTACTCACTAGTCCCATGTTCTGAACTCTCTAAAGGTTACCTGAAAAGTTTAATTGTGTCATCCTCAACTCAAAAGTCCACATGGATGATCTAAGATAGTTTTGGTTCTCTGTTTATGCTCAGACTGAGGATTCGGGCCCTGCAACTGGCTGCTCGTCTGAGGACTGCCGGCACTTATCTCGTATTTCTATTAATGAAGTCCTCCCAGTGCATTTTCCAGCTGGATGAACACAGTATGTTCGGCATCAGTGAGCGCAATCCCATTCAGATCTCACAGACTGGTTAAAATGTCTTTCTGGCAAAAAAAGAAAAGAAGAAAAAGTTGCAGATTCAATGTGTGAAAGAGCCACACCGTCTCATAAGTGTCCTGTACAACATAGCCGGTCAGGATCAGGCTTACACCAGAGCTATAGATGAAAAGAAAGAAATAAATGAATAAAAAGGAAAACCAGCTGCATCTGCTATAACATCTGCTCGGCGTCTTGCTGGCTTGTTGGCATATTTAGCTGCAGCCTCCGGCGATGCATTTAGAAGCTGGAATATCTGCCACATCAGCCCAGATCTGGAACTCCATCTGGTGTCAACTACGCAACCATACTCTGAACGCAGATGTTTGGGCACCATCTCCTCATGTTCATGCATTACGGAAACTGGGAGTATTTGGTTATTTTTCCACCGAAGAAACTAGTTTAAATTGAAAGTATCTCACCTGTTTTCCAACAGGTGTTGATTTCCAGCAAAGTTTGTACCGGTCTGACTGGTGTAATACGGTAACCATTGTTTTCCCTATACAATAGCTAAAGATTATTATTTTATTTCCTCTTAAAGGTCAATTCCTTTTTTATTAGGCTGTCCGTCAGTTTAGTCATTTTGATGGAAAGCCCATGCCTGGTTACCTCATATTAGGCATTAAATGAAAAGAAAAAATGGCAGGTTGGTGATCTTTTCCATACTTTTGTAGAGGGACCCAGAGAGGGAGAACTACATGCATGCATGTGTGCCTCCCACATATTTCACAAGTGCTTATATGAACGGGCGCATTAAAATGGTAATCCTTCAGTTTTATTGCGTGCGGCTTCTTTATTACCCACCTCTGTTGCGTCTTCCCGTCGCCTCTCTCCACTTTATTCCCCTTCCCTGTCCTCTTTTATTGCCCGCTCATTCTCCCTCATTTAGTTCTGATTAAAATGTGCTCGCCAGACGTCCTGCTCTTCTCCTTCCTATCTGCTGTGTCTCTGTCCTCTCCTCTACCCCCAGTTGTTCACCCTGACTCACAGTTGTTATTGTTTTTGCCTCCAGGTCCACCAGAAAAAAAAAAAAAAATCACCTATGTGAAGAGCTGAAAACGCTCAGTGAGCCCTCATGAATGCCTTAACTGAGATAAACGACGGAATTACTTGTTTTTACGTGAATAACCCTTGCACAGAATTGAGGTGGCCGTAATTGAAATGCTTTTACAATTCCTTACGTAGGCGCAGAGGAGTTTATCCTTTGATTTCATTGTCTTTGTTTATTTAAATGAGGCTTAAAACACTCCAGAATGACAAAATTTTAACAATGGAGCAATTTAAAGACAAGATGTGTAGGCGGAGGAAAAGGTTCTCTTTGGTTGTTTTAAATTAAGAGGCCAAAATACATCCTCTTCTCATCATGAGAAACATATCCATCTATAAGAAAAACATCCCTTTAAGCCTATCATGCAGGTTAGACTCAGGGGTCATGGCCTTTACGGTCTGTCACCCTCGGTTTAGTGATTACTCCTTTAATGAGGCGGGACACAGTGTTCATTTATTCACGCCTAAATCATTTAAAATGCTATGACTGTATATATATGTATATGTATATATGTTAGGAACCAACCATGCAAATGCGAAAAGATGTTTCGAGCCGGTAACACATGGTAACTTCGGGAGGCCCAAAAGCATTCAGTCGTATTGCACAGGCTGACCTGTTGTCAGACACCCAAAGGAAAGCCTACAGCCTAAAAAGGTACGGTTGTTGAATAAAGAGCAAGAAAACAACCTTTAATGTGGTGTGTGGGGGGAACTCCTGCATAGCAACGACCAGCTTTTTAAGACCAACGCCAATAAGATTTGTCTCTGCCAAGGTTTTCTGTCTGTCTCATTCTGCTTTGCTATTTATGATGCTGCACATGTGTGTGTGTGTGTGCAATTGTTGCTCCAGGTGTGTCTGTATCTACACACGTATCCTGTTTACAACACCAATAATGATATCAGGTGCAACATTAGGCTAGCAGCTAGCTAACAAGCCCTACAATTGTTTCATATCTTTGCATTACTCTGTTGCCGTCACGTCTACTTCTTGCTCATTGGCTAATGGAGTTTTGCTTCCCATTACTTTTGTTCTGTTCTCAGTTTTACAGCTGCAAAGCCCCGCTGACCCTCATAATGATATCATCCCAAAATTTCTTAGCCGGCCGTGAAGAGCTTTTGATTTTATTTGTCTCGTGGCACTGTTGCTGTCCCGTGGAGCTCCTTCCTGTCACTGCCATCCATTTAACCTGGCCTTCCCTTTGAGCAGGGTTTGTTCCCCAGCCAACCCTTTGTCTCATTGTTTTCACATTTTCTCTCCTTTTGTTGCAAAGTGTGGTCATGGTTTTTATGTCCAGCATTCAAGCTAGGTGAGTCAGCAATATTCTCTTTAAGACCCTGTCCCCGGAACACTTATTCTCTGAGGATACTCCCAGAGGGAGCCTACACAAAAGCTCAACTTGAGAAATTCCCAACGTGTTAATATATATATATATATATATATTTATTTTTTTTTTTAACCAGTTCTGTTCTGCAAAGCAGACCTGAAGGAGGATGTTCTGATATTTAATTTCAGGGTGGTGAAAGGAACCTCTGCCAGTTCAACAGGACTGCCACGGCTGCGTGCGCTCGGATTTGTCCGAAGACGAGGACGAGGCTTCTGGGTGGAAGGAAGAATTTGAAGTAGATTCAGGGGCTATTTGAAAGTGAGACAGAGAAGGGAAAAGAGATGGTGTTTGATCTGCACAATGGCCCAGTGGACTGTGACCACTTCCTGTTGGTCCTTGAAAAGGCCTCAGATTTGCACAGACATAACTAATGGGCTTATTTCACTGGTTGTACTGCTGGAACAGTCAACCCCAGATCCTGGAACGGCCTAATAAGAAGAAAAACAAGAAGATACATCGAAAGAGGTGAGGAACTGTTCTTCTGTCAGGACCACTGAACGGGGTTAACGTCCTAAAACAGGGTTAACGTTCTAACCCTTGTTCCAAATTCTTATGTTATTTAATAGCCTAGGAACATGATTGCTGTGGCATTCAGACATTTTCTGCCTCATTATAATGAAAAAAAAAACAACCCTGAGATAGTAAAAAGGCTAATTGACTCTTTAAAAAGTGGCCATCCTCCGGTTCTGAAGTCAGAACTAATACGGAGGTGTGTAAGTGCAGCATTATCTGTAATTATGAAGAGACAATGGCTTGTGAAAGGAAATCCTCTCGTATTTTAGCTCCTAAGAAAATGACCTGCTCCTCTGTGGATACACTACCTCGTCATTTTCTGGGGGGAGTTAATCGCCACAGGTGGTTTTTAAGGCATTGATGAAGCCTCTTTTCCATATTTTTGTAGAATAGAATAGAATAGAATAGAATAGAATAGAATAGAATAGAATAGATGTTTATTGCACTGTCCCAGCAGCAGCACACCGAGTAGAAATAATAAGAAAAAAATAAGAAAAAGTAAATAATATACAAGACTATGAGAAAATATACAAAATAAAAAAAATAAAATAAAAATAAAATAAATACAGTATATGGCTAACCATAAAACCTAGTATTTACAGTACGGTGCTGTACATAAATGGCATGATCATTTCTCATGAGTGAGTTATTGCACATGATGAAGACAGATATTGCACTTGTACTTCCGGATCCAAAGTGTTTAGAAATACTCATTTGCTTTCACGGCTTAAAGTGATTTTGGTTTTCTTTTTCAAAGAGAATATAACGAATATCCTGAGAGACACATTCCTGAGCCTTTCCACTTTTGAGCAGCACCACTTAAGTAAGAAGAATGTGCAAACTTTTTCAGTCGAGATCCATTATTCCTGTGAATCTACATCTGCTTCAAACGCGTCTGACGGAGTTGGACCGTGAGGGACAGAGTGGGAGCATGAAAAGTCTCCCCAAATATTACGTACAGCAAGGAGAACCCCCTGCATCTGAATACAGCTGCTTTTCTTCTAAAATTCCGTAACCATGAGTAATGTAAGACTGAATCCAACTATGGATATCGTCCACAAACAGCATTTTCAGATTTAGCTCCCCTGCTGTGGACGCCAGGGAGGTAAGAAGAGAAAAAGGGCACAGGGCAAAGCGAGGATAAAGGCTTAACAGGAAGGAAGCGGATTAACTCCAGACTAAGGCTGTATCTGTGAGCAAGGCTGGCTGAGGGGAGACAGACCAGGAACCAGGCGAGAGCAGCAAGGGAAGGAGAGAATATTGCAACGCGGAGAGTGACGGCTTATACTAAAGAGAGAGAGAAGGAGATTGAGATAAAAAAATAGGGAGCCTTAAAAAGCAAACCAAAAGCTATGGTTGCAGAGTCCGTGAAACAATGGGCCAGCAGGAGCAAGGTGTGAAGAAGAGAGAGAGCACACCTGTAGCCTGTGGTAGAGTGGGAAATGAGAGTTGGTTTCACGTTGCTCCACCGCGCTGCAGCAAAATGAGTGAGCGAAGGGAGGATAAGCGCTGCCTAAGTCTGTCCGGTTGTGATGTTTCAAAGAGTTAACTGGAAAACTGTGTCTGAATGATTCAAGATGAATGTGTCATTGATGTTTCCAGTCATTGCTATGACAAGAACATATAAAGTCCATGATGCTGCAGATGACATCAATATGGAGAAGGCCTGGTCGGCAGGGACAGGTATACAGTCAGCCTGAAGGCCTCTCCTCTTGAAGCTACAGGAGCAGAAATTTGAGAATCCTGTTCTGTCTTCAACTTTCTTCCCGTCTGTTCTCTGACTGGAGGGACATAGTCCCATCATATAAGCCCTAACACCCTGTAACTACTAAAACAGAATGTCTTCGTGTTGCTTTGCTCACATTTCCACTTCTGTGTTCTGGACTCCTGGTCTGCATCGCTGTTACCCTGTTAAAGTCCAGGCATTGATAAGATTTGTAGAAAAGGTGCAGCATGGGGTCTGTTCTATTGATCAAGATGTTAACGGCACAACATTGATTAATGGATCGGAAGATCTCTTGCTAAGTGTCCATCGTTCACAGTGACAACAGAGATGTATTGATTGCCAAGGCAACCTGTGCGTTACTGAACATATACTTGGATAAAATTGGATTAGCTAGCAGCGCAGGGGTGATGTTTTTCAGAACAACTCATGCCAAATTCTTGCCTTGAATATGTCAATTTTAAACTTCAATAATAATTCAGTCTTATACATGTTTTAGTTGTTCACCTAAAGAGTTGCTCTGTCCTTAGAAAATACAAAATACAAAAAACAAGTCGGTGCTCATACATGCTGATGATATTTTGATATACATTAAAATGGAAGTCAAATTAGTTTCAGTGTTTCAGTGGAAACCAACGACTCTAGAGACATCAGAGCTGAAGTGCCGAGGAACCCGTTCACAGAACAGCAATGAAGCCGCTGTTTTCAGGAACAGTCAGTGCATCCATCTGAAGGCAGCTGGTGTTGTTGGCATGATGCTGCTCTCTGGAAAACAGCTCTGTGGTGTCAGTCCAGATTGACCTCAGCCCAGCAGGCTGTTACTACCCACAATGGACCCAGACTGTTACAAGTGCTCTGACGCAGGGCCGAAACAACCGTATCTCCACGCGGCTTATTGCCAGAAAAGCTGATGGTGCTGTTATCTTTTTCAAGTAGATAGTTGAAACATGCACTTTGTTTTTGGATACTAGCAAGTAAATAGCTTTTCCGTGTTTGTGCCAGGCTACATGCGCTCTCCCCGGACGGTACAGTGGCTTCAGGTTAGCCGTGTCACCTCATTTTCTCTGCAAAGGACACCTATGAATTTAAAAATTAGTTAGCTTTTCAATATAAAGTACAGCTCATTTGCATGAAAGCGAAGCAAACACCATGGCGACGGTTCTCATCTCCACTGGCTGAAAGGACCAATCACCATGAGATGGATTTTAGGGTGTTTGAGATGTCCAGACAGTCTGGAAGATGTAGATTTGTCTGAATTTTTTAGGTCTAATAGCCTGAATTTACATTTATTTTAGGCAGCCAACATTTTGAGCACAGGGTTGTGAGATTTTCATTAAAAACCAAACAAATACTGACTTTTTTTTTTTAAACAAGAGTCGTGTCATTACTTTAGCAAAGCGAAGGTCTAATCATGCGTCACCAGCCAGCAGGGGTGGGTGGTGTGTCTCAATAGTGTTTAACGGAACCTGCAACAGTTCACAAATTATTCTTCTTATTCATTTTTTCTTAAGAGGACATTTGCTAGTTTCCATTGTTATTAACCTCCCTGACGTTTGCACATGCTTTGTTGATATGTTTTCAGGCTCTTGAGACATTCAACAATAGCATGTGTGTGTGTGTTTTATGCAGACATGAGAAAGAAAAAAATCTTTTGAAGTCAGCTGCTCAACGGAAATTGGGCAAGTCACGGACATTTCACTCTGGAGGTGGCAAACTTTGAGGCTAATCAGCACACACACACACACACACACACACACACACACACGCACATGCGCGCACATACAAAGACCACAGGCTGTTTTGCAGCCAGCTGTAATCAGTCAGTTGTGGCAGCCTGCGATGGTAAATTGATTGTCTCTCTTTCCTTCTTTTCCTCCACTGTCTCTGCCCTTCTTCGTTTCCCCTCTGACTGGTGGACTTGCTCGTTTTCGCTGTCTTTTCTTTTGTCTTTCCTGCCACGGCTTTACTTTGGAAGTCCAGTTTGTGCCGTCGCTCACACATGCTCTCGGCTCTTTTTCTGCTGTTTGTGGAGAACTTACTGAGATGATCTCTGGCCTTTTGATCGTATTGAAACTGATGAGATGACGAACTTACTCCTGGTTCACTTCATTTGTTTTTCTTTACAGGAAAAATAAGTAAACGGATACAAAACATAAACAACCTCAACTAACTGACCTTCAATCATGAGATACTAAACGCCATCTAAACAATTAACTGTCATTAAAGAAAGTCGCTACTTTGATATAGTTTTTTCACTCCCTCGAGTCGCCATTTATACTAAAACAGGCTTTCAGTTATTTATTGTGCTGTAAGAAAAGAACCCCCCCCATGATGAACCTCTTCATGTGTAATCACATTTATACTACTGACAGTAATATAAAGGAATTACACACCCACACAAATCTGCATGGAAACTTTTTTTCTTCCTTGAAAGATGATCCAGTTACATTTTTTTAATGTATTATTATTGTATTCTGTTGTATAAACAGGAAAAGCCACGGAAATGGGATGATAATTTCTAACATACTGCATTCAGAGCATTAAAAATGGTCTCAAAGGAAAGAAAGCAAGGTGTTTGTTTACCAGAATAAAAAAAAAAAAAAAAAAAAAAAAAAAAACAATAAAACTAACGATTCCAGCTCAGGCTCTTTTATGTAGAGTTTGCATTTTCTCCCAGATCCTTTCCTCCAGACATTCCATTTCCCTGTGACCCTGATTACTAATACAAAACTGTTTGCAGAAGGTGAAAAGATGGGTGGGTAAATATATTAGTATAAACAATACTTGAATCTCCTCTACTTATCTAATCTTGTGTGTGCTCAATCCTCAAGTTAAACAATATAACAAAATTTATAGTTTGTGAAAACAAACAAACAAACAAAAAAAAAAACAACAACAACCCAAATCCTCTGAGTTAGTCAACCATAACATTCACATTTTACAGTGTTTTGAGCACAGATTTCCCTCAAGCCTCATTTAGTTTGTATCTTTATTGGAAATTCTACCTTACGAGAACTCCCTTTAAATAACAGCACGCCGCTGACTGATGCCTTCTTTCTTGCCGCGTCTGAACCATTGTAGTTGGAGCCATGCCTCACCAACACGCCTGTCATGCACAGCCAACATCACTCAGTAGCACAACATGCCGCCGAGTGAAACATACACGCACAGTTATGAGCATGTACTCAAACGTGTGCTCTGTTTTTGGGGAGGTATGGTTCCACACTGAGCGGGGACACGCAGTCCCGTATGGAGTGATGCACATCATGCACACATGGGAGTTGTGTAGTCATGTTGCTGTATCCATTATCCAGCTGGGAGAAGAAACATCCTGCTGGCTGAATTTGTATTAGGACTGTTCATGCAGTTTTGTGTGATTTGGAACCAGTTTCAAACCACTCTAAACTGTGCTATATATGGTAAATGAGCCAGAATGTGAACATTAATGTCAATAATGTTTTTTGATTTTTCAGTTCAAATGATGTGGACATTGTAATTACATTCATAATCTGTGTCGCAACATTTTCAGGGTCTTTGCCGTGATGCTTCCCTGCTCCAGAAGCACACCTGATGAGGTAAATATACGCAACTACTTTTATTTTGGTGGTATCCTTCAAGATTTCCTGTACAACAGCAAACTGCCTTGACTGTTATGCTTTAAAATTACACTTACTTTCAGCTCACTGTTGCTGGTTAATGACTTTTTATCTCATATTTCAATAATATAACGGACCATTCACTGCTAACCCGATGCTAAAAGCTATATACTTTTTTTTTTATATATATACTGTTGATTAGTAATATGTGACAATTGAGGACAATTGTGATAATTACAAAATCACCAGAATAAATGTATTTTATGTTGTACTGATTGTGCTAAAATCACAACCAAAGGGATAAACACGATGTGTCAATGTCCCACGTCAAATATTAGCTCGCTGCCATCAGAAAGCGTGTTTATATTAACAAACACAGATTAAAGCAAAACGTACAAGATAAATATGGGTTCTACACTAAAGAGTGTCTTTGTTAACTGGCGGGTTTGTCCTTAATGCTGTGTTTGACAATAATGTTTGACAAGTGTTGGAATAAAATTGCGGTGCGTGACATCTCGGCGGTGATGTGGGTGTGTTTTTGGCTGGCTCTTTTATTCAAAACTGCGTATTTGTATGCTACTTTGGTGACAAAGCCCAGGAGTCATGAGGAGTTTGACTCAAACCCATCAGGCTGAGACAGGCTGAAAATGAGTGGGTACAAATCTCTGCTGGGGTGACCGTGGGGGTTCAGCGGCTGTCATGTGGGCTGAATATGAATGTGGTTGAGAAAACCTTTGTCGCATGACAGCCTGACATAATTTGTGACTTTCTTTCCCTCACCATCATCACGGTTACGAGGAATTGGAATAAAAAGCTGTCACATACCATGCGATTTTTGGAGTGTGCATGAAAGGGCATTAGTAAAAGAATATAGAATGTACGGTTGATGGGTAAAGCCTCGTAGACAGGCTGTGGCGGAAACATTGTGCTACCTTTAATGGTGACTCTAAACGGTGGTCCTGTTTCACGCAGCGCGAGACGTTCACTGACCGATGGCGTCTTGTTCTGGTTAATTATATGTTTTTACACATATATATGTATAGATTTATGCCTAGATACGCGTATGGATATTTGAAATAAAACCTTTTCTTCTGTACCGATCTCATGCCTGCCAGGAGCTTGGGAGATATTCCACCTCTGAACCATCAGGATATTGAATTCTGCCACAAAATGATTGCCTCAAGACACACTAGAGAAGTCTCCAACAGTGCCCGATCACACCAAACACATCCTCCGGCTCTACTGTGCCCTGAAATAGATGAGGACACCTTAAGGTATCAAGAGGAGTCAGAGATTGAGGACTGTATCTCCACACGACCAAGGCTGAATACAGTGGGTACGGAAAGTATTCAGACCCCCTTAAATTTTTCACTATTATATTGCAGCCTTTTGCTAAAATCATGGCTGGGCCATTCAAGAACAGTCACAGAGTTGTGAAGCTACTCCTTTGTTATTTTAGCTATGTGCGTAGAGTCATTGTCTTGTTGGAAGGTGAACCTTCGGCCCAGTCTGAGGTCCTGAGCACTCTGGAGAAGGTTTTCGTCCAGGATATCCCTGTACTTGGCCTCATTCATCTTTCCCTTGATTGCAACCAGTCGTCCTGTCCCTGCAGCTGAAAAACACCCCCACAGCATGATGCTGCCACCACCATGCTTCACTGTCGGGACTGTATTGGACAGGTGATGAGCAGTGCCTGGTTTTCTCCACACATAACGCTTAGAATTAAGGCCAAAAAGGTTCTATCTTGGTCTCAGACTAGAGAATCTTATTTCTCACCATCTTGTGTCAGGGTTTGGTGTGAGACCCAGGAGCGACACGAAAATGGAATTAAATCCATTTTTAATTCCAAAGCAGGCAGACAGAGGACCAGGTAATCTCATACAGAAAGCAGAACTCTCCATCTGAAACACACAGGCAAATGAGCAACGATTTGAAAAGGAGTATTTCAGAGTCTGCAGCTTATATAGCGGCACTGATTGCAGACAAGCAGCCGGTGCTGCTCATCAGAAATGCGGTGCAGGTGTGACTGATCAGGAACGCAGGGCAGGTGTGACAGAAAGGGGAGGACAAGAGCTGGAGCAGAGCAGAGCAGCAGCTGTGACATCTTGGAGTCCTTCAGGTGTTTTTTTAGCAAACTCCATGCGGGGTTTTCATGCACTGAGGGGAGGCTTCCGTCAGGCCACTCTGCCATAAAGCCCCGACTGGTGGAGGGCTGCATTGTTGGTTGACTTTCTACAACTTTCTCCCATCTTTACCTCTCTCACCAAGGCTCTTCTCCCCTGATAGCTCAGTTTGGCCGGACGGCCAGCTCTAGGAAAGGTTCTGGTCGTCCCACACGTCTTCCATTTAAGGATTATGGAGGCCACTGTGCTCTTAGGAACCTTAGGTGCAGCAGAAACCTTGGCCAGATCTGTGCCTTCCCACAATTCTGTCTCTGAGCTTTTCAGGCAGTTCCTCTGACCTCATGATTCTCATTTGCTCTGACATGCGCTGTAAGGTCTTATATAGACAGGTGTTTGGCTTGCCTAATCAAGTCCAATCAGTATAATGAAACACAGCTGGTCTCAAATGAAGTTGTAGAACCATCTCAAGGATGATCGGAAGAAATGGACAGCACCTGAGTTAAATATATGAGTGTCACAGCAAAGGGTCTGAATACTTATCATGTGATATTTCAGTTTTTCTTTTTTAATAAATCTGCAAAAATGTCAACAATTCTGTGTTTTTCTATCAATATGGGGTGCTGTGTGTACAATAATGAGGAAAAAAAAATCTACTTAAATGATATTAGCAAATGGCTGCAATATAACAAAGAGTGAAAAAATTAAGGGGGTCTGAATACTTTCCGTACCCTGCAAAGCCCTGTATTTCGAATCCCGGCTTCCTCTGACAGTTTACAACTCAGTGAGTAAGTGCTGCCACCATCTATGTGTCACTCATGCCTTAAGACGCACACCGACTCTGCTCCTCAGGTCAATCACACATTTTCACCGCAGAATTGTTTTGTCCGAGATGTTGCTGTGTGTGGGGAATATCGGTGGCACAGGAGCCCACATCCTGCCCGCTTTTTAAACAGTGATTAAATCGGGCCCCTGTAGTGCTGCATTTTTCAAGTCAAGAATGTCTTGATGCTTCTTTCACGGTCACCACGCTGAGATGAATTTCACAATCAAAGGGTTTAGCACAAAACATTGAGGTGCTGTGAACCTTTCCTCCGTCCATCCATCTATTTCCATGTGTTTGGACCCAGACAGAGCTGGAATCAAATCCACAACCAAAGCTTTTCTACTTCTGCTGTGTAGTCTAAAACAATGCTGCCTTCTCTCTTTGCACTAATGAGTGGCATTCGCATATCTGTGGCCCGAGACAGAGTATCTGTCTGTGTTGTGAAGATCTTCTTTTCCTTTTAGCTTTTCACTTCAGGGGTCGTCACAGCGAATCAGTTGCCTCCATCTAACCCTGTCTTCTGCATCCTCTTCTCTCGCACCAACTACCTTCACGTCCTCTTTCACTACATCCATAAACTTCCTCTTTGGTCTTCCTCTAGGCCTCCTGCCTGGAAGTTCAAAACTCAGCATCCTTCTACCAATATATTCACTATCTCTCCTCTGAACATGTCCGAACCATCTTAGTCTGGCCTCTCTGACTTTATCTTCAAAACCTCTAACATGTACTATCCCTCTGATGTCCTTATTTATGATCCTGTTCATCCTGGTCACTCCCAAAGAGAACCTCAGCATCTTCATCTCTGCTCCACTAGCTCTGCCTCCTGTCTTTTCCTCAGTGGCACTGTCTCTAGACCAAATAACATCGCTGGTCTCACCACAGTTTTGTACACCTTTCCTTTCATTCTAGCTGAAACTCTTCTATCACACATCACACCTGACACTTTTCTCCAGCCTGCCTGCACATGCTTCTTCACCTCTTTTCCACACTCTCCATTGCTCTGGACTGTTGACCCTAAGTACTTAAAATCCTCCACCTTCTTTATCTCTTCTCCCTGTAGCCTCACTTTTCCACTTGGGTCCCTCTCATTCACACACATGTACTCCGTCTTGCTGCGGCTGACCTTCATTCCTCTCCTTTCCAGGGCAAACCTCCACCCCTCAAGCTTCTCCTCCACCTGTCCCCTGCTCTCACTACATATCACAATGTCATCTGCAAACATCATAGTCCATGGAGATTCCTGTCTAACCTCGTCTGTCAGCCTGTCCATCACCATTGCGAACAAGAAAGGGCTCAGAGCTGATCCCTGATGCGGTCCCATCTCCACTCGGAATTCCTCTGTCACACCTACACCTCACTACTGTCTTACAGTCCTCGTACATGTCCTGCACCGCTCTAACATACTTCTCTGCCACTCCAGACTTCCTCATACGATACCACAGTTTCTCTCTGGGCACCCTGTCATAAGCTTTCTCCAGATCTACAAAGACACAATGCAGCTCCCTCTGACCTTCTCTAACAACATCCTCAAAGCAAATACTGCATCTGTAGTACTCTTTTTTGGCATGAAACTATACTGCTGCTCACAAATGCTCACATGTGCCCTTAGTCTAGCTTTGGCTACGCTTTCCCATAATGTCACTGTATGGCTCATCAGCTTTATTCCTCCTTTACTCCGCACATCTCCCTTGTTCTTAAAAATGGGCACCAGCACACTTATCCTCCATTCCTCAGGCATTTTCTCACTATCTAAGATCCTGTTAAACAACCCAGTCAGAAACTCTACTGCCACCTCTCCTAGACACTTCTATACCTCCACAGGTATATCATCAGGACCGAGTGCCTTTCCACTCTTCATCCTCTTCAATGCTCTCCTCACTTCTTCCTTACTAATCTTTGCTACTTCCTGATCCCCAGCAGTCACCTCTTCTACTCTTCGTTCTCTCTCATTTTCCTCATTCATCAACTCTTCAAAGTACTCTTTCCATCTTCCCATGACACTACTGGCACCTGTCAATACATTTCCATCCCTATCCTTAATCACCCTAACCTGCTGCATGTCCTTCCCATCTCTGTCTCTCTGCCTTGCCAACCTGTATAGATCGGTCCCTCCCTCCTTCCTGTCCAACCTAGCATACAAGTCATGGTAAGCCCCTTGTTTGGCCTTTGCCACCTCTACTTACACCTTATGCTGCATCTCCCTGTACTCCAGTCTCCTCTCTTCAGTCCTCTCTTCTTAGCTAAGCTCTTACTTTGTATACACTCCTGCACCTCCTCATTCCACCACCAAGTCTCCTTATCTACTTTTCTTCCAGATGACACACCAAGTACTCTTCTACCTGTCTCCCTGATCACATTAGCTGTAGTTGTCCAGTCATCTGGAAGCACCTCCTGACCACCCACAGCCTGTCTCAACTCCTTCCTAAAAGTCATGCAACACTCTTCCTTTTTCAGCTTCCACCATTTCGTCCTCTGCTCTGCCTTTGCCCTCTTCCTCTTCCTCACCACCAGAGTCATCCTACACACCACCATCCTATGCTGACTGGCTACACTCTCACCTACCACTACTTTGCAGTCACTGATCTTCTTCAGATTACACCGTCTACACAAGATGTAGTCTACCTGTGTGCTCTTACCTCCACTCTATGTTCCTGCTTCTTCTGGAAGAAAGTATTCACTTCAGCCATTTCCATCCTTTTTGCAAAGTCGACCACCATCTGTCCTGCGTTCCTCTCTTGGATACCAAACCTGCCCATCACCTCCTCATCATCTCTGTTTCCTGCACCAACATGTCCATTGAAGTCTGCACAAATGACAACTCTCCCACTTCTAGGGATGCTCTGCATCACTTCATCAAGGCCCAACCAGAATTTCTCCTTCTCCTCCAGCTCACATCCTGTCTGTGAAGCATACCCACTAACAACATTGAACATCACACCTTCGATTTCTAGCTTCAGGCTCATCACTCTATCTGGCACTCTTTTTTACCTCCAGGACAGTCCTAGCAAACTCCTCCTTCAAAATAACTCCTACTCCATTTCTCTTTCTATCTACACCATGATAGAACAACTTGAACCCTGCTCCTAAACTTCTAGCCTTGCTACCTTTACACCTGGTCTCCTGGACACACAATATGTCTACCTTCCTCCTCTGCATCATGTCAACTAACTCTCTACCTTTTCCTGTCATAGTTCCAACATTCAAAGTCCCTACTCTCAGTCCTAGACTCTTGGCGTTCCTCTTCTCTCTCTTCCTACGGACACACCTTCCTCCTCTCCTTCTTCGACCAACAGTAGTCCGATTTCCATCGGCACCCTGTAGGTGAACAGCACCGATGACGATCGTTGTTAACCCATGCTTCGACCAATCCGGTATGGAAGTCGTATATTCAATTTGCATGTTTGATTTGGCAAAAGTTTTATGTCGGATGCCCTTTCTGACACAACCCTCTGTATTTATCCGGGCTTGGGACCGGCACAATAAGACACTGGCTTGTGCCCCCTTGCGGCTACATTTGTGTTGTGAAGATGGCTGACATTAAAAAAAAAAAATTCTATTTCTTCGCATAATCCCCCCCTACCCCCCCAACCCCCGAATTCATGTTTCCAAAATTAGCAGAGATTAAGTGGCAGGAAAGATGCAATGGCTGTGATATCGCTTGCTTAAATGTTAGGGACCATGTGGGAATCATGACTTCATCCCCAAGCGATAAAATCTGGGCATTAATTTGAACTGGGTTTCTGTTCATATCAACATCAAATGTAGCTTGTATTTAAAAGTTCAAAAGCGCCATGGGAGATGAAAATCACTGTGGCTTTCTTAGCTCCTGTGTTTGCTAATACCAACATGCTTCTTGGGTATCTTTAAACGAGATTTTTTTTTTTTTTTTTTTTTTTTGAATGAACTGGTAATGCATGAGGCTGTAAAAGCAGGAAGACACACACTCCAACAGCCAGATCAGTGGAATGAATCTGGGTTACAGTGTGCAGGCTGTTTGGGTGTATCCGCAGGATGCGCCTTTTAAAGTGCTCCTTTCCCGACAGCGGCATCAGTTCACCATTGATTCAAATATTCAGTTCCTGGACTGATTTCCCTCCCTATTTGTCTCAGTGCAGTCTATCACAAGCTCTCTCTGTGTGCTCAGGACGCGCTTTCCTCGCTTTCTTGTGATTGACACTCCTGATGACGTTTGTCTCTCCTTTCCCTGACCTTCAACTCTCAGCAAACATGCACAGCGGGCACACACAGCAAGACTGCTAATGGATCCCTCTGTAGGGTTCGTCAGTGGGGAAAAACAATGTCCTTTTACTCCAAAAAGGAAGTCGGAACCTGCGGTTTGCTTGCCATTAAAGCAGACGCACCGGCTTGCTCTGCAGCGAGGAAGTGCCGTATACTGTATACTGGTCCCATTCATGAGACGTAGCAATCATCATAGCTTTTCTTGCTTTGAATGCAACAATGCAACTTTGATAAAAGAGAGGCTTTTGAGACGTTTTTGCTGCAGCAGCAGCAACTCTCCGGGAATTGGCCATTAAATTGGCACTAAATTCCCGAGAACTATTCAGTTCAATTTAAGCCTTTCACCTGCATTCGTTATTTGCAGGTACAGCCTCGCATCAACCTACATTCTTCATTTGGAGAGGATATCTTTTCTCTCAATTGTGCCACTCTTTTTTCTAAACATCTTTTCTTCTCCCAAATTCCGTCTGCATTCCTTCATTTCAAAATGCCACTTTTTGTTTCGCCAAGACAGACAAGAGCCAAAATGTTCCTGCAGCGACAAAAAGCACACTTACAGGCAATGCATACATCAGTGATTCTTGCCAAAGCCCCAACAATAAATCATTTTCTGCTTTCCCTCTTCTCTAAGACTCACCAATGCCGTCTTTTGATTCCACAATCCTTCTCTCTGCTTTATCCCACCCTTTTTCCCATCCCACTTTCTGTCCACATCTCTCTTGCCGTTTCCTCTTTTTAATGACATTATTATCCTCACTTAGCCATCTGAGTCTCTCCGCCTAAAACCCTGCTTCCCTCCAGCTGCTTAAAAGACAGGAAGGCAGAGAGAATTAAGAACCGGGGAAAGCACTGACAAGATTTCTGCTCCGAGGTCTTCTTTTAAAATCAGCTTCAGTCCCTGAAATTCTCTTGTCCACTTCAATGGTGGTTGAAACACAGAAGAAGAGACACTGCATGTGCCAGGATGCATTTATATTATGTTATTTGTGTTGCCTTCAAACCTGTGTTATAAATGTTGTGACTGACCTAACCTGAAGATGGAGCTATCTGGTTCCCCAGATGATCCTTTATTATTTTGAATATTTTTTGTATCAGTTCCCAGATTTATGGTGGTGTGGTTCAAGCCACTTCTACAAAAATGTGGAGAGTTTCTGTGCCTTATTGTGAATATTGCTCTTTCACAGGGGTAAAGTGAGACGTCCGTCATTTCCTCTCTCAACTCCAAAGGAAATGGAAGCGGGCAGAAGCAGAGAAAGATGAGAGAAGACACAGATGAAGACTGAACGGAGACTCAGAAAGCTGTAATTCACTAAGTCCTACTCTTCCAAAGCACTTAAAAACTCATCTATAAGGACAAAAAAAAAAAAAAACATGAAGGGAAAAGAGAAATGAAAGACAGCAAACACAAAATCCAACTTCCAAAATAAACGCCAGAGTTTGTAGCAGTGAAAGTCTCATCAAGCCACAGAATCAAGACTGGAAACAGGATCGAATTATAGATGAAGAATAAAATGAGCTGCAGGCTTTTTGAAAATCATCTTTTTGACTCAAGAACACATAAACCAAAGCCGCTTCCGCTTCCACTTAACCTAAGCAGACTGTTCTGTTAAATGACAAGAAATAGTATACCCAGATCTGCAAAATCAAGAGAATGAATGGAGGCGTTTTTAATGCTGTAAAACTCAGAATTCATTTAATAAACATTTCTCTGACGACAGAACAGGATGAAACGTGTTGTGTCGCATTTGGAAATCAACCGAATCAAACCTCCGTTTTCCCGTTTGCTGTTGACCAGCATGTGTCAACCGAACAGTGAACGCTGCTTTCTTTAGACCTGCAAAAGCGCATCTGGAAACATTAAAAAAAAAAAACAAAAAAAAAAGAATAACTACATTTTTAGCTGGGTACTGTTTTCTCTCTCGTGGCATCAAAACAGCCCTAATGCTCCTAATGGTCACACCTTTGAGGCATCGGCTGATCCGTACAGGTTCAGGTTAACCCCTTGATGTCTGAATTTATGTACAATTATATTTAAAAAATAAAAAAATATATTGCGTTTTTACTTTCAAAAGGAGGTTCAATTAAGTGGAAATTGTTAACTTGACATAACTTGTTGTCATGGTTTGTTGTTTATGACGTACGCCAAACTGCTGATGTTCTGACTTGTCTGCCTGATCGTCTGGTAAAGCTTTTTTTACAAACCGCTCTGTTTGTGCGTTGGAATCCTCACCAGTTCGTGTCATCCTTCCTTTCCTTCAGCTGTCACGGTTGATAAATATAGTACTTGTCAACTGTAATTATGAAACTATTAAAAAAAGGGCTGTGGATGTGAGTATTTATGCACCTACTGAGTGTGTACTGATCACCATGGGATTCCTGATAAGCATGTTCAGACCTTCGTCCTGCACCGCTGATCGGTGGCAGCAAGTGGGAATATATGCCGATTTGGTCAGGTAAATACACGACTGTGTCTCTGATACAAGGAGGATTGCAGATGGTTTTCAGCAAGTCTGCTTCAAACACTGAAACACTGGGGACAACAGACAACAGAGGAGACACGGAGGAAGTCGTCAGATATTCACAGGCGCATGTGATGTAGCCGCTTCAGGAGCCGCCTGCGCTCGGCCTTCAGTACGTAGAACTCCCAAAGACAAAAGCCGAAGATGACTGTGCTCATAATTCAGCTGGCAGACAACACCTTGGGCTTGAATGAGGCATATCTGGAGACCTGCGAGTGTGTTTAACCGAAAAAAAAAAGGAACACTTTTAAGACTGATGTTGTAGTGAGCATGGTTTTCATGGCCGTCTCTTAGACTCAGACTACAGAGAGTCAAGCATTGCCTGATTCACACACCTCAACAGCGTTCCTGACGGTCCTGAGCCCTTTGCTGACTCTATAATGAACATGAATGCCCTGCCCATTTGAGCCAAAGGGAGTTTTTCCTTATCACTGCTGCCTGCTCAAGGGTAGGACAACCTTGATTAGCTATAGAAATGAATGGAATGAACAGCATGTATAGAAAGTTCCTGGTGTTTTCTGTTCTTATTGCACTGAGCTGCAGGAGAATGAGGTTGCTCTTCCTCCCTCCAGCCACTTGTTCAGTCTCTGCGGCGTCGGTACGTTTGCCTGAAGTACAAAAACCTGTTTGGCACAAATCAGAACTTTTTTTTTTCTTCACCCTTGAGATTTTGATGACCTCCTGATAGAGGAATGCTGATTATGATGACAGAACACTAAGAAACTTAAGTTTAATGATGAATCATCTATAAATAAGATCAGAGTGCGTGTGTGCGTGTATGCGTGTGTGCTGAGTTATGAATTAGTTGGTTCTGGCTCTAAAAATTACACCGTGTAAGAGACTTGGGTGCAAGAACTGAGTAAAAATATGTACTTTTTTCATTTGTTTAAATAAACAATAAGGTGGAGGCAATTAAAGTTTTTGTCTTGAACGCAGCCCCACTGGGAGGGTGAGAGGATTTAAAGAGATTAAAATTCTCCTCTCCGAGGGCATGAATGTCTGAATCAAGCTCCATCAGGTATATTTCCACCTGCCCTTTTATCATCAGAAACATGACAGTTTAATAATAATTGACATTATTCAAAATATAAAAAGATAATTATCATTTGCCTTCTGTTCTGGCCAGACTAGTTAAAATTTGATAATTCACACCAATACGACACCACTGGTTACGATTCTCATCATCCATGTTCAGGGTCAAAGATGTTTTCATCACAATAATCCCGATCTTTATCTTTTATTTTCTTCGCATAATTTATATTATTATAATATTATATTTTCAACCATATTAATTTGTGAATTTGTTGTGGAGATTAATAGTTTCTTTCTATCTATCTATCTATCTATCTATCTATCTATCTATCTATCTATCTGAATACTTACAGGACGCTTTCAAATTGGCAACTTTTCCAGTTTTGCATGTGTTACAAATGAGTAGCTCTGAATTAAAAAGAGAAAATGTAATAAATGACATACGCTTACAGTAATGTTTTCTGTCAGCCTCAACATCACGGCGACCTTTGCAACATCAGAGGCTGTTATCTGCGGTTTGATGCTGCACAACTGATCCAGTGCTCTGACCCCCACAAAGCATTTCGGTGCCTCTCAAATGATGTATAAACATAAAAAGCTCTTTCTGTCCAAAAAACATGACTCTACTCAGGAGTTGGCAGTGGCTGTGAGGACCGTGTCTCCACGACAACCCCATCAGCCACAGGGTCCATTCCTCCAAACCATGAAGTTACTCCTACACGCTGAGATGAACTGCTTCCCTGCTCTGGCTCTTCCGTCTCCTGCTGAGTTTAGTTCCATCCCAAATGAACCCTTCCTGGATCTCAATATTTCAAATTTTTGTACCAGGTTATAAATAAGAGCCTATAATGTCCTCTGGCAGGCTGCAGCTCTCTCTGCAGTGGCTTCATCATCGCATGCACTCTAATTTTGGTGTGGATTTGAGTATGTGTCTGTCCTTGTGACAGTGTGACACAGTTCCCAAGAATTGGTTGCAAGAGCCACTGAGGCTACGGATGGCAAATCTGGTTAGGCCACAGTACAGAACAGATGAGTTCTGATGAGTTCCCGATGACTGACTCAAGCTCATTTTCTTTGTTCTGCTTTGACGAGCAAACGCGCTGGAGATTTTAGCCAGGCATCTGGATCTCCAAAGTTAAGACATGTTGACTTTTAAAGTTGCCTATATCTTTTCTTTTGAAATGACCCTTCCTGTCATCTTTGAATCTTCTTCCAAACAGGAGGCATGAGGATAAGAGTGGAGGAGATCTGTGGCCACAAAGTGTGGATTCGTTTTTTTTTTTTTTTTTGTTTTGTTTTGTTTTGATGCCGTTGCCACAAAGCAGAGTGAACAGAATAAAACTGACGTGTTGGGCAAAGCAGGTGTGTGATGTTTGGTTGGTCACAATCTAATCTTTTTTAAATATCTAAACTTCACATTGTCTGAAGAATGGATTCCTTCACTGATGTTGTGTTTGTCCACATAAATCCGTGGCCTCCCTCCTCTCTTAGTGGTGCCCTTCATCATTCTGGGCTCAGCACTCGTAGCTTTTAAATTCTGTCCGAACATACTGCAGATCAAAAGTGAAAAAATGGAAATAAAGGAATAAATACATGATTATTTTTTAACCTTTTTACATTTTTTTTAAGCTTTTTTATTTTAAATCTTATAACCTAACACATGTAGAAATTCCTTTTAAATGTAGTGGTGTTGACTAGCATTGGCAATCGATCGTTCATTTCATTAATTATCCTGCATTATTATGCGACTTCAGGCCATAGCGATATTATCAGTTTTAAATTTAAAAGCACAGTGCTACCCCACTGTCTTGGACATTGTTCTCACGCTCCTACAATGGTAATCACACTGACACTGCTTTTCCATGATATCAGCTAGCTTCCCAATAATACCCCGGAGTCAAATGGATTCTGGCTGGAGCTCATCCAACCAAGACTAAGATACAGAGAATTGGATCTGACCGCATTGTGGTGCAGATATTCATGAGCATTTTAGTCCATATTATGCAGTGTGAATTTATAGGATTACAGTGGGGCGTGGGGGTTCCCAAATAACACTTGATGATAGAAGGAAATATCTTTTTCTACATTTTTACATTTCATTTCATGTCAAAACTCTATTTGTGCTCAGCTTAGTACAATTAAATCTTGAAACGTCAAGCTCATATCTCAGTCACAATTTTGCTGAACATTAATGGAGTGGAGGAGGTTTTTGACATACATTTATTCCTCTCTGATGTCTCCAAGCCTCTCACTGGTTCTTCTTTTGTGTGTGTCAGTATTTCTAGTATTTCTAGTTGACGCTTTTTGGGCTTTCTTCTATTTTGGAATTGTCCTTTTTGCAGTAAAACTGGATTAGACCTACTATACCCGACAGTCCTTTTCCAGCAGTGGAAACTAACTGAATGTAGCGTCTGATTGATAGCGTGAATATGGTAAAGCAGGTTTCTGGGCTGTGTTCATAAATGATGATGATGTCCGTTGACTTGTCTTAACCCTAAAACCCTTTCTGTTTCATTGTCCTCCTACATCCTTATCTGTTCCCTCACCAACCCAGCTAGCTGTAAAACAAGCAGATTAAGACGTCAGCAGGGCTGATTGAAGCTTACATAGCTGGCGTCTTGCTGCCTGTTTGAATTTGCTTGAGAATGTCACCTATTAGCGCTTTCAGAGTTCTGATGTCGGCGTGTGATTCAGCTCCCAAATCTGCGTCAAACACTCCTGAAACAATGTGTGATATGCTGACATTCTGAAGGTGTGCACGTGTAGTAGTTCAGGGACACGTTCTACAAGGACTATCTACACATTTTCTCTTGTTATTTTTATTAAATTATAATAACAATTTGTTTTATTCTGTCTGGTCAAAGACGATTAGTGTTGTGTATGAAAAGGAATAAAAAGAGGAAAACAAAACAGTCCCTAAACAAAATGATTGCAAAACAGTTGACGGTCTGGTTTTGGCTCTGTAAACACTCCCCAGCATCTTCCCAGTAAAGCAGAATCACTTATCTCTGGGAGGCTGGAGGTTTGTTGGAGAAATTCACTGAGCTCCATGAGCGCTAAACAAACAGCCGCAGTCATATTTTGGGCCTTGTTGCTCAACAACACAAGAGTGTTCCAAACATGACTGACTCCCTCTGCTTCATTTCCTCCCTCCTTTATCCCTTACTTATAGACCAGACTATAGAAGATATTGCCTGCATGTCCTGCTTTGACTGTAGATTCCATCTATATTCAGCCTTTTGGCGGACGGGATTCCTTTGGGAGCACCATGATATTTCCTCTTCATTTTATTTCGTTTCTCTCTGAAAGTCACGCAGGCTTACACCATAATAGACACGCCGCCTATAGAAAAACATATGCAAGCAGACAGTTTCTGCAGAGAATCCATTCAATTCAATTCAATTTTATTTAGATAGCACCTTTTCCATTAAAAATTGTCTCTAGGTGCTCTACAGAGGCAGAAACCCAGAGCCTGAACCCCCAGGTAAGCACAGTGGCAAGGAAAAACTCCCTTTTAACAGGAAGAAACCTTGAACAGAACCAGGCTTACAAGGAGGAACCATCCTGCTGAAAATCGGCTGGGTAAAGGAGGAAAAGAAGAGGGAGACAGGACAGAGAGAATAAAGAGGGAGAAAGAGAGAAACAGATACAATCATAGAATCATAGAAATACAAACAAAATACAATCATATAAATACAAACATATCAGACATAATATATAAATAATACATATATATATAATACACCATAGCAGGTTGTTGTCCATGCAGGGGTTTAAGCCAGAAATAAATAATAATAATAATAAAGAAAATAATCTATTTGTATAAATGTGAAATGGAAAATAACAGACTGGTCGGTGTGACACATTAATGTGACAACCAGGCATGGAATCAAATAACACTTTCAAGGTCAAATGGAGTCAGTGTGCCGCTCAGGAGCGTTGTATTAATGACTGCGATAATCAAGTGTTAGGTCTGAGCTTACTGACTGATAAAGAGTGAAACAGCAAAAATCTCTTATGAATTTTAAAAAAAAAAAAACATTGTAAATGTTTCTAACACACTGACTGCAATGTTAAGACAGTCTTTTGGATTCATTAATTATGATTAGTCTTCATTTATTACAGTGAAATTCGTCAGGTTTTAGCTCAAACTGCTCACATTTTCCTCTGCTTTCCTCATCAATATTTTATTCACAGTAAAGAATGTTTAAGTTCAAACATTCGATCACTTGAAGTTCTAGTGTTTTCCATTAAATGTTGGTTACAAAACATCATATTGTCTTTTACAGCTCTTCAGCCTCTTCCGTAAATTGTTGTAAATGTTGTGTTTCGTGTCTGTTTCTGGCTGGATGGAGCGAATGTGGAGATTTCATGGTGCCTGGGGGATTTGGGCAGCCAGTGCAGTTGTAGCCTTTCACTCATGATAAAGCTGTTTCAGCAACAATTGCGTTAGATGTGCAAATTGCAAAAAATAAAAAAGGGGGGGCGGGGTGGGGGGGCGGTGATGGTAGCTTTGTGTACCTGCTGAAATGCGAAGCCCATTCTCACCTCAAGCAGCCAAATCATTTGTGCTGGTTAGATGAAAGCACACGTTTGCATCCCTTTTTGATGCTATTTGGGTTCACGGGTATTGCAATGCTAACCCTGACCTTAAACTTTCAGGAACAGGACCCATCTCCCAACAGGTTGTGGTCCTGCTTATGGTTTCTTCCTGTTGTGAATGAGTTTAGCAACCCAGAGAAGCCTGAAAGCAAACAAAACCATGCAGCTCACCAACTTTCAAAGCGTTGTCTTTCTATAATGAAAGACATAAACATAATTTGATGTTTCTATGAAAGAAGAAGAACCATCGGAATCGTGGACTATTGAATTAGCGGCAAATAGGCAGGTCTTCCAGCTTGCTGACGTCGTCTTTTGCTATAAATAAGTTAGATTAGCATAAGCTGCGATGCGACATTAACACTTAAAAGTGCTGACCAAGCAAGACGCCACAATAGTCTCATCCTGACAGTTGTGAAATTTGCTGTGGTTTGCGTAATGGGTTGCTATCGTGAAACCTGCGTTCATGTAAAGTCAGGATCCTGAAAAAGGACGTAAAGGCACTGAGCTTTGGGTGACTTTAGGTGTGTTGAAAGCAACTGTGTGACTTGTGGATCAGAAACCATTAACATCCCTCACGAGGTCAAAGTTCAGTGTCCTCAAGATGTGAACAAATGTATGTTCATTTCAAAGTTTGATACTCAGAGCTGGATGGCAGTCTGGCCATACTTTTAAAACTACAATGGCCTGCTAGAAATATGAACGCTGGTCTGCAAGTCGCGTGCACGCACCGCACTTTTCATTAGGATCTATCAAGAGGAAGTGAACAATGGAGAAGAGAACGTGCTGAGAGGCAGGAGGGAAAGAAACAATGCCTCCGCCATTATCAACAGCCCTGCTGGAGAATGCCAATCATTAATTAGCGCTCTCACGCCGAGCTGCAACTGTTTTTGACCGCCGCAAACCTCCTAACAACGTTAACCAAACAACTTTTGGAAAATGGAAGGTACAAAATGTCACAGAAATGCATCAGGCCTAATGTATACCTTTTTTAAATTCCTATTCTCAGAAGCAGTAGTGTAAGCTCCTTGTCTGTTTTCTAATTTTCTTTGCATTCGCACCCTGACAGCACATGTAGGCAATCATAAAGACGGGAGTCTCGCTGATAATAATAGACAGACAATGCTATAAAAATTCATGACTGATATTACATCAGTTTCCCCCTGACAGTCACTCATCTGGGTTTCATATACAAACACACAAACACGCGCACACACGCACACACACACGCCTCTCACACACATTTAATGGCAGATTCCCTTATGATATGTGTCCAGAGACTGTTCAGTGCTTTCTGGGCTGTCTAATTCAGCATGTGTGTATGTATACACACACACACACGCTAAATTATGCATACACCGTTGCTAATGCATGTGTAGACAAAGACTTGAGTGGCTGAAAGCAGTCCACAAACAGCTGAACAATATTTAACAGTATGCTCAAGCAAAATGGCCTCAAAGAAACAGTGTGACCTGAACCTGCACATTAATGTTGCACTTTGACATTTGCCAGGAGACCTCATGGCCTTCAGCTTCTCTGTTTAAAAGCGCAGCAATTAATATTCTGTGCCCGCCATTCATTTAAAGCTCCTTTGTGTAGCAATCCGTTGTTAGAGAGGCACATTCAGATGCCAAAAACCCTTTTTCTCCTTTTTCTACTCATTATCTTGCAGGAGAGAGGCAAATTTTAGGCACTAAAGTGAAAGTTGCCAGCATGTTAAATGTCCATGAACAGAACATGCTTTTTGTAAGCTCCACAGCGTTAGCATGCTAATCGCTGCATTGTGGTTGATTTAGGAATAACACATTTTCATAAACACTGATGCAAGCCCTTTATGAGTGCTACATTGTTTCTATATTTTTTATAACAACCTTCTTGACTGGAAATACATTTGTAAATAGACTGTGAAACTCCTAAAACATGAGGGTGGTTATTTAAGTGTATGCAATATTTATTCTTACCAGTAGATGTCGCCAAAATCACATACTGTTGAAGCAAGTTCAGAGTTGTTAAGTAATTGTTTTTTTTTAACTCATATTACTGTTGTTTCCAACTGTGGAAGTAGTCAGGGTATGGCGCAGTTTAGCTGTCAATTAGCTGACAGTGTTTTATGAAATCAATCTGCCCTTCGCAGAGATGTGGTATTGGGGCTCTCCTTCCATCTTGGCTCCTCTTTATTAAATTCACGAAACCTCAGGTTACACAACGCGCAACCCAACGTTCATCCTAATTCTCTCTTTGCGAGCAATGTATTTCAATTAGGACCAATAAATTAGCATTATGACAGCAATTACGAACAGTAATCCTTAATCCTCTTTATTAATTTGTTTCTCCGGTGTCGCAGTAAAGGTGAAAAACCCTGGGCTCAGTATACTACAAATATTGGGTGATATAGCAATTATCCCCTGTTTTGTTGATATTCAGAGTCGCAAATATCATTATTTTCCAGCTGTTTTCAGCAAAATGGCCACAGGGCCATTCTCCTCTCTGGCGGCCTGATAAAGACGTGTGGTTGGGATTTGGCTAGACAACACGTACTTGTGTGAAAGGCACCAGTTTTGTGTGATTTTTGCCATCCGGATGGTTCCCAGGCTTTATTTTCATAAAATGGTGGAGCGTTCAGATTTTTGATGCATGGAGGTTATTTCACGATGTCCTAGCTGGCATAGCCTGTAATTGTAGGGATGTATCGGGCTGCAGCTGTTATCCACTCACAGAGATCCAACTGTTGTTCAAGAACAAAGATTGAAACATCAAGTAATTGACTGGCTGTATTTATTTGATTGATTCTTCGCAAAGGTCTAAATAACTTAATCTACTCAGAACAGCAGTTTGAATTTAGTTACTTAATTTCCATCTCCACCGTCTCCAGGATGTTAAACATCAGAACAGCCCAAACGTGGCAGAAAATGATATTGGCAAAGACGTCTTCATGAACTGGAAGCATTCTTGCGTATGCTAGTTTACCTTCAGAAGCATTATCACATAACTGCTTACCCCAGATCTGGATTTTCGAGAAGTTTGAAGAATCACCTGATCCCCTCCCTCCCCAGCGCTGTTGCCTCAGTGAGAAAATATTTGCTCTCAGTCAAAAGCTCAACATTTGCATGTCCAGATTGGGGAGTAGAACAGCTTGCACCACCTCCTGAAATATAAAACCTTTCAGGTTTATTAGGTATCCACAGAAAGATGGGGTTGCATATCAGTCATTTCCACAAATGCATGAGCTCTTGAAAAACAGCTCACAGAGTCTCATTTTGTCAAATATCACCTTCCTTTTAATACAAAGATGCTCACACTTGCACAGAAATGACTCTGTAGTACCTGAGATAACGAATGCATCGCAGTCGATTTGACTGCAGCATTCCTGCTATATATTACAATCTGATCCCCCTTTTACAGCATGTATATTTGGTTTTAAGCTTGGATCACAGTATTGGAAGGGCGCCTCACTTTCTTTCTGCTAAGAGTCTTAACACCTGCCAGAAAAGCCAGTTTGTTCTGTGAATTACAGATCCTCTGGATTAGCTGATGCACAGCCTGCAGCAGGGACTTTAGTGAAGATATTAATGCACTCCAAAAGCGGAGATAACGTTAAAAAAAAGTTTATCTTCAAGGACAGGCTGTAGCTTGTATTAAAGCATTGATATCTTTAGTAGCTACACGAGATCCATCCAAAATCAGGCAAACCATCAACTACCAGCAGATCGACGGTTGATCGTCGATCTTGTCTTGGTGGACTTGCTGGAGCAAATATGAAACTGGTTTTGATTTTTCTTTCTAACTTTTGGCACCGAATCCACCAATTGCATCTTTGGCAACAGCCTGGCATTCTTACCTGGCGCTTCAGCTTTACCACCCGTATTCTAATATTGTACTAATTGCACAATAATGCAGTTTTTGGCTGGTTTCATGTGTGACGTACGCATGGAAATCCACAAACAGCTGGGAGAAAATGCAGCCCTTCAGAGTTCTTGGCTGTTTTCCTGCCTGATGTTTAAATGTGCAGCCTGTGCTCTGAAAACGATCCCAGGAAAACACCCTTGAAAACAGGCACGCATGCAGGTGGATGTGTGTTACACGTATGTGTCGCACAAATGGAAATGCGGCCGAGCCTCTCAGGTTGAACAAAACAAAAATAGTGGCTTTAGAAGCCACATCATTAATCCTGCAACTATTATGTGTGTCATACAACAGCCAACACATACAGACACACACGCACACACACACACATTTCAGGCTTGGATAATTTCACAGAGCCTCAGGCTAGAAAAGCGATACTGTCCACAAGGTTGTTACCACTCTGTGCATGTTTGGGTGTGGGTGTGTGTGTTGAAGATGTGTGTTGCCTCGTGTCCCTCTCTGCGGCATGCAGCATCGTTAATGCAGTGGTATTGCAACGGTTGTGCCCCTCTGATTTGTGGTGATGTGAGACATTTTGGAAATTGTTTGCGTAAGTAAAGGATCAAAGCCACCTCCGCGCTGTTCGCTCATGTGTCCGTGTGCTGCGGCTACATGTGCACACATGTGTGGCACCTCTAACTGGGACAGCAACCTCAATCTGTTTGAAGACTGATGACCAGTACTGAACACAAAAACACTTGGCACCACCACATCGATCAGGGTGTGTGTGTGTGTCTGTGTGTGTGTGAGAGAGAGGGAGAAGCTTTACATGGTCTTCAGGGAAAATACTGTATGAGTAATAATTAGGCTTTTGGGACAGTGTTACATCAAATTATCAGCAGCAGGAAGGATTCTCGCTGTGTTTACACATGGTGTGGTAACTTTCGTGGTGTCCTTGCAAAAATCTATACCACTACAGAGTAATCGCGCCTCGGTAGGATTGATTCAAACTCCTTCAGATTAAGTTTACATCTTCCGCAGTTCTGCCGATTGGTAGATGGTAAAGAGATGGCGAGGTGGTGAAATACAAGTGGAGAAAGTTCATGTTAGAATCTTGAGAAATTCGCTGTCAAGAGAAAATATAACTCACGTGACTATACCAGTCGTCTAATCTCCAGTTTAGCCAATTTAGGTGAATACAGCGTAAGCAAGATCCATCTTTGTTACTCATACATGTAGTGCACACAGGAAATGGCAAATGGCTAATATTGTGTTGGTTTCACTTTTACTGCCAAACAGCCCTGACCAATTGAAACATGACTCCCTCAACCCCTGAAGGGGTACTGTGGTGTCTGGCACCAAGATGCTAGCAGCAGATCCTTTAAATCCTGTCAGCTGTGAGCTGGAGCTTCTGTGGAATCAGATCTGTTGGTCCAGAAGATGTCACAAATGCTTGTTTAGATTGAGATCTATGGAATCTGGAGGCCAAGTCAACACCTAAAATTTGTTGATGTGCTCCTCAAACCATTCCTGAACTGGTTGTGTCTCAGAGCAGGGGGCCTTATTCTGCTGAAACTTGCCACAGCCAGCAGGGGGCGTTATTTCCTTCAGAGAGTGTGCGTCAGGGATTTCTGCCCTACCAAGTAGACAACTGCCCAGATCCCTGATGAAAGCTGTTGTCTGCCAGGTAGGACCAAAATCCCTGGACCCTGGACCCCTCGTTGGACTGTAAAACCTCACTAAAGTTGCAGAGTGGGAGACCCAGTCTTTCAGCCATCACCTTTGGGTATCCTGCATCTAACACATCAAATGTGAGGACAAAGTTCATCTGTTGCCTTCCTGGATTACTTTGAGTCATCAGATGTCACGTTTGAAACTTGCACATCACTTGCCATAACTCTAGGTGCCCATGAAAGATTTGAAAATTAAATATCCACTTTGATTCCGGGATGAATCGACTAAAATTACGTGAAAGTAAAACTGAAAAAATCCTATATTCCGCTATGTTTAATAAGTGACGACAGCCAGGGCGAAGTGGGTGCGCAGTTTGAAACTGGTTTCCGACATTTAAGTCGTTCAAATATTAATGTCCCTTAATTAGGAAGTGGGTATAAACATGCAACAGTGCTAGAACATTTAGTTCTTCATTAGGCAGCAGTGAGTTGGTCCTATAATGATGAGGGAGGATAAAAAGCCTTTACGGACAGACCAGTGCTAGATTTGTTCAACGCCACCTCACCGGGAGCAAACTTCGACTGCATTTGTCAGCATTTTGTGAACACAGAATAAACAGGCTCTACGAGGTAAACCGTACGGTGCTGCAGACATTCAGACGGAAACACTTATGTGTTTCTGTTCGAGCAAACAATACCGCAGGAAACGGATCGCAACGCAATGCCGACATGTTTATTTGCATTACTTTGCATATCATTTACAAGCATTATAAAATACCCACACGCCATCTGCACGGGCACATCCCACCCAGGGCCTTTCACACACAGCGCACCACCCCCACCTGCACGGCCTCCACAGGTCAGCGTCATCGTGCAGGATCAGGGCTCCACATATTTTATGTTTGCATTGTCAGTGATGGGAGAGCTCCTGACGACACGGTCATGGATTTGATCGGTAAAGGATGGTGTAATATTCAGCATCCCTCACTTTCTCCTGTGTTTTTTTCGAGCTGCGCATCAGTGTCAGTCTTTCTTTACAGGGTTCAGAGGACTCCTCTGTTCACACCTTTCATTTTGCAGACACTGAAATAGAAAACATCCCTCTGAAAAATGCATATTTACCCTTCTTGGTTGACAGAAGTTTAAGTCTCTAGTTTACTCACATGGTCGTAACCAGCTGATGAGTGTCACCTTTAATCTGTTTTGTCATGGCAGCCGGTAATGCGGCCTAAATTAATGACACTTCTCGCCCACAGTCTTGTACTTCTATCTTTGTGAAGACTTTCATAGATGTAGGGTATGAAAGTATGTATGTATGTATTACCGAGCCCCTTAACCTAACCATCCCAACTAACCTTTTAAGACTAATCTAAACCCAACTAACTCCAAACTTTTAAAACAAGTCTGAAGCCTCAAAGAAAAGATTCCACAATGCTATCTGTTAGCATAAAGGCAACTTGTAAATGAATCTAGTGGATTCATGCATCACAGAACTAAAGTGATGATGTGGTAATCTTGTGTACAGTTTCTGTGCGTAAACTCACACTGGGATCAACTAATACTTAATCTAGAGTTAGAAGTGTTATTTTTAGTCACTTATTTCTAATCAAGGTGAGGGGGGCTGCTTGAAAATATTCTAGGCCATCACAGAACACACACACAAGCACACACACACACACAAACACGCACACGCCCCCATGTTCGTGTAGTGGGCAGAACCTGGTGGCCGAGCGTTTCCTCTGGAGGCTGTCTGGGCTCAGCCTTACAGGTAGGAAAGCTCAAGTAAAGCTGCTGCTCCTCCTGTTGTGGAGAGGAGCCAGTTTGGGGCCGTTTGGGCATCTGGTAAGGACACAACCCTGGGGAGGTTGGAGGGACAACATGCCTCTGCTGGTCTGGGAACACCTTAGGATTCCCCCGGCGGGAAAAGGTTTAAGGGGCAGTGAAAGGATACTGGGGTACCACCTACACAATCTCACCCTAATGCCTATTCCACCTTGATTGAGGGGCGAGAGCTCAGTCGGTGCTGCAGCTGCAGTTTACATGCGTGCCGCACCGCGTTTCCACGGACAGAAATCTCTCCAAACACCACATGCATCACACGTCCGCGACGACGTAATTAAACCATTCATCTCTGCAAAAGTGACCAGAGGGCAGGCCATGCTAATGAAGTCGCTACATTTCCATTTCAGACATTTGTCTGCTGCCAAGATTATGACCGTTAGTGAGAGGTGTAAATAAAAACGACTGATCAAAAATGAATCACCACATCACACTGCCAAAACTTCTCCTTCTGAGGAGGACATCTTCCGAGCCAGCGCGTCAGCCCATCCTCCATCTTTAAGCCGCGAAGGTAAAATCATGTTTTCAGTCTTCCAGCCGGAGTGACGGCGTGTTTATCTTGCCGTCACTCGGGCTTGCTCTAAGTAATTTCAAGGTTTAGATTTTTTGTTCAAATTTTTTTTTACCTGTCATATTTCGTTTCATTACAAGAACGTCTCAGATGATTTGCTTACTTTCAGCCATAAAATTAAAAAAAGGGGCAAACTTTGTATTAAAAATACACGTCAAACAGCCAGTAAAGATAAACAGGGTAGAAATTACCCGCAGCTTCATTTATTAAAAGTGTGCATTTGATAAATATAAATTTTAGCGTGGTTGACAAGCAAAAATAGCAGAACTTTTGGTGTGACTCTGCAGAATTTCAAACACACCTGTAGTGTCGATCAGTCCAGAAGAATTTGAGCAAATCAAAAATATATCGACTAAATCATTAACATTAATTCTTTCAGGAGGCTAAATACTTGTGCCACATTTCTTTAATTAATCTAAATACTTTAGGGAATCCTGCTATTGATATGGCCTTTAATACATACCAAAATTCAAAGGTTGACAGGCATCTTCAGACATGGAAATGAAGCACATGTGGTGATATATATACTTTACTGTCACTCATTCTGCTTAATTTATCACTGTGGAAATTCTTTAAAGTGCTATACGCTTGTATAGGTGATCTGGTTTCCTCCCACTCCAAAAACATGCATTATTTTCAACAGCGACTTAAATTTGCTCTGATTGGAGTATGAGAAATGTTAAAAAACATTATCTGCATCTCCATCACATGACCTTCCGCTCTGCCAGTCTCTTGTCTTTAATCTTTCCCTTTTCGCCAGCTCTTTTTGCCGTTACACCTCCCACCCTCAGCTCGGCTCCATCCTTCACCTTCTTTAGTCTTCTGATTGAAAATGCCAATTGCCCTTTGGCCTTATGTTGATTTTATTGGCCAATGGCCTGCTGCTAATCCAGTGGCTAACGAGATCGCCACCAATTGTGCTAAATGCACCTGACAACAAAGAAAGTGGTTTTCCGTCCCTCGCGGCCCCCCACCCTCTCGACCTCGTATTGTGGTGATAATGAAACAACGGCCACGTGGTCCTGTACAGTATCTGGGTGTGTGTCTGCATGCCTGTAATCGTGCTCTCTGCCTCCCTGCATGTTCAGCATTAGTGACTGTCAGGTGCCTGAAGGGGGGTCCCACAGCTCCCACCCAGCCCACACCAGCTGCTGCCTCTGCGTAGTTTGTCCACCGTTCATTGCATCTGTCTGGTATGTTTGTGTGTTCCACGTGTGTGCGTGGGAGAGCATCAAGCCCAAACCTGAAAGCTGCGTGACCCAGAGTTTATTGTATGTAATCATTTGTACTGAGTTTAGTGTTTATTCAAAAGCGTGACACCAGGGTCTGATCTGTTTTGAATCCATTGCCTTTCGCAGGGCAAAAAGGCGCAAACCTATCTTTGTGAGGCTGTTTAGCGAAGGGGTAAAGGTCGTAGTCATGGTCAAGAGGAGGGCTGGTGCATTAGCTGATGCAAGGTGGTGCAGAGGTCAGCCCAACTGGTTCTCCTGCGCTGCACATGTGCTTCTCAGCCCGTTTCATAACATCGCGTTATGGAACACAGACATTAAAAGCCTTTATGGCTGGAAATTTATGATGCACATTCTGGGCTGACTGTCGTGACCTTGAGAGAGTCTTCAGATGCACACGCATCAGTCAAAGCTGCTTGTTTCACCGCCTGTCATTTAGCTACAAATGCTTCATTTAAAATGACTTTCTACCCGTCTACACATGTGTCCTGACTTATTCAGTGGCCGCAACTACAGCTTGTACAAGTAACCAGTCAGACGTGCGTGCACCACAGTTATCGCAGGTCAGACTTCTGCTGTTAACAGGGGTGTGTCCAACGGAGCTAAAAAAAAAAAAATTCCAGGAAAAAAAAAAAAAAAAAAAATTAGTTTGTGTTAATGGTTCATCAAAGTTTTGGACGCTGGGTCACCACCGTCCAACCTCATGGTCAGCGTCCAAGAGATTTGTGGAATCAGGGAGGGAGTCAGGCAGGCAATAACGGTTTATCAGAAGGACTGTGCGACGTGGTATTTGCAGTCATCGGGGTGGAACAGAGCTGCACGTGAAGGGACTGCGAGCTGTGTCGATATTCTGCTGAGCCTTTCCAGCTCTGTACATGCCAGAGCTCATAAATGCACCCCGTCTATCAAACCTTCTCTCTGTTCAGTTGCCATGGTAACAGCTATCTCTCCCTTTATTTTGTTCTTTCCTGCTCACGTTGCTCCCTGTGACTGCTCCACCAACCAAAAATGCATACATTCCAGTTTATTTATGGGTTATAAAATTTGCATTAATGTGTTATTTAACAACAGTCAGGGAAAAAAGTAATCTGCATTTAAGTGAATGTTGGAATGATGAAAAATTCTGTCATGCGACTAAACCACTGCTGAGGTCAATTTCTCGTAAACTCAATCGAATATGATTGTGTCTTCTACTGACACTTTAAAAAAAAAATAAACATAGAGACCCTCCTCTAATGAAACAGCCAGTTCTAACCAGAAAACGAAGACGATGGGGGCAACAATAACGTGCAGCGTTGACAAAGGGAAAAGGGTTTGTACTGTAGCAGAAAACTGTCATTAATAAATGAAACACAAAAACGTGCTTCTTCTGGTGCTGGCGCTGTGTGGTTTATATTCAAAGGCTGCACCTTGTAACTGCGAGTCAGTCCTTCAGGGTTTTTGCCGACTTTATTTGCGTTTATTTGCATTTGTGGTGGCCTAAAATGCTTTGTGAAAAGCGCTGATTATTAAAGCGTATTTTTATAATAACTTAGTAGGAGCAAGTGAGCTTACAAAAAAATAATTCCACGCAAAGGCCAGGATTTCGACAATGCAAATTTCTGCTTCTTCTTTATTTGCGTAGCATTAATGTTTACAGCACGCGGAAAACTGGCAGCATTTGAATGTTTGTAGGAATAACAAAGACTTCTCAAAAACTGGCAAAGAGTAAATCTAAAAATGGATTTTAAAAAAAAGATTTTTCAGAAGAAAAGACTAATACAAAGTATAAAATAAATACAAAAGCATCGATTAAGTGCTTACATTTAAACGCTGACTAGCACAAGCTTTAGCCGTAGCATTGAGCTACGCTGTGGTGAAAGCTTGTATTTAAAGCTGCAGCACTGACAGAGGTGACACTCTTTCAGATTTTAATCAGACTGTGTTGACTCCATAGATCAAACCTGTATAACTTTTCCAGTCATGTAATCTGATTCCTCAATATTCCTCTCTTCATTTTTGGATTAAATCCTCAGATTGATTTCGAACTGAAGGTAGGATGGTCATAGAAGACAAATGGCCTTTTTTTCTTTTTTCTTTTTTCTTATTTCTCTGCTACAGAGACATGGCAGCTTTGTCATGATGGCTTGCACTTGTTCAGCGCGCTGCTGCGTGAGCGCAGTCATTTTTTAGGATAAATATTTTCCCCAGAGAGACTTTGATGGAGGCAGAACACAGAAACAAAACAGGACAAAGAGCTGATCACAGCAACATCAGAATCCTCATTGTTATTTAAATAACACAGGATGGTATTAGTTCAAATCCCCAAAATAAAGAGAACAATAACTGGGAGGCCTGGGATCAGCTGAAGAGAACCACATTTTTTATATAGAGCATTTGTGTGTGTGTGTGAGTGTGTACTGGTGACCCATGCTGAAATAGACAGCAGGCTCCAGATAGACTTTTTCCTGTATAGAGTTTTAAAGCTCCACTAAAAAATACTCACATCCCATCGCGCACGCAGCAGAGCAGGAAGGTGCAACGTAGCTGGAATTTGTGTAAGATGAGGAGTCCAAACAGAAACACACACACACACACACACACACACACACAGAATGGAAGAACTGTTTAATATTGGATTTAAAAACAACATGACCAGTCAAGAGGCAGCTGTACAGAAATAGTTTCCTTTCTTTTCAAACTTTGCCCATGTGGTCCAAACCACGTTACCCAATGAGCAGAGCTAAAAATACAGCAGGTTTTCCTTCCAGGTGGCATTCTCCTGTGCGCTGGTGTGAAACGGTGCATATCGCCATACCTGCTCCCTGCTGCTCAAACCCAGCAGCTTGTTAACCAATGGTTCACACATTTCTGTAGACCTTTATTATAAAAAGAAAAAAATAAATAAATAAAAAAAGGAGCATTTGTAACATAGAAGCACTCGACGCGTCTGACTAAAATGGGACACGCATTAGCATAAATCTGCCTTGCGCGCCTCGCTTCTGCCTACTACTCTGTCATCACACACACTCACACCCCTTCCTCTGGGTTAGAAACATCAAGATCTCTGAGGTTCATGTTTGTGTACCACAACGTGTGCATTTTCACTACACTGTCAGTCAGGAGGGAACATGCCACAAGCCACATACACGGATTTGCTTTCTGAATACGTGATGCAGAAAGGTATCACTGCTTGTGCTGTGACAGCTGTCGTTTCTCATCCTGCAATGCCTTACTTTCTAATTACTCCCATTCTTCCTTCATCTTATAGCCCATTTCTGCCACTTTTCACAGTCACTGAGTCATCGGGAACACATCACACACACTCACGCTGCCATTGCCTGAGAAAACTTCAACCCCAGATGCGGCGAGTGTCGGCAGTTACAGGTTAGCTCTGAAGCGGCCCAATGGAAGCAAAAGCAGCATTGGCGCTAATTAACCGACTCTTCTCACCATTTGTGATGTTTGTTCCAATCATTTCCAAATGGCTGCTGAGTCACAAAGCAAAGTATGGAAGTGTCCTTGTATTCATTCAGCCCTATTGGGTTGAATAAAGTTGATAAATCTATTTCTCAGTCCACCGTCCTCCTGTTTATGTGAACACTGATGAAGAGTTCGGCGCGGAGCAGACAGTCGCACAGATTAAATTCGGGCTTTCAGAAGTGCTGACATCTGCGTTCATCTGCTGTGCCTTCCGCTTCAGGATTGTGTTCTCAAGTTAAATGTAAGTAAAAAGTTGAATGCAAAGAATCTGAAGGTTTACCCACAAAAAATGACCATTTTGCTGCCAACTTGCTACCTACTGAGCAGTAAGAGGCGTGAATTAGCTTTAGCCATCCTGACCACTTACACCATATGGAGACTATTAGGACCAGTCAACCAACAGGGATTGTAATGGCACTGTATTCAGATACATCTGCTTTCACATGGAGTTGGTTCCCTTTGGCAGCTTTGAGATCTTCTTTCACCTGCAGCCCATCGAATCATGCATTTGTAGTTGTGGATTTGTCTTTCCTAAGATGTTAGGACAAAGTTAGAAGCATGAAAAGACCGCCTGAATAACAGCCCCATCATCCCATCATCCCTCCTCCTTTAAACATTACAGCCGGGCAGGCAACATACTTCCCGCCAAACAGAAAAGCGTGACTCATTGCTCCATAGAACACCTTTCTACGGCTCCGCGGCTCCATGGTCCAGTGTCGCTATCCTTCACACCACTCTGACACTTGGCCCTGGCAACACCACACTGGGATGGATGCAGTTGCTGGGCCATGGAAACCCCATACTTCAGAACGACCCAGTTCATATCTGCAAACGGAGCCTTCCTGGCTAGGTGCTTGATAATGATACACTTGTGGTAACGGGTCTGATTGAAACCCTTGCGATCTAGAACTGACAACTGCTTTTCTGTCCATATAATGTATATTTGTGCATTGGCTGAAGTTTATTTCTACAGATTTATGGCCAAGTGTCATACATTTTTTTTTTGGCAGGGGTTCTGACCATTTTGGAGTTCCGTTGCTTGCTCAAGGGCAATGTCCAACTTCCAGCTAATCAGAGAAGCCCAAGCTCCCCTACTCTGCAAAAAGTTCATGGTCAGTCCCAAACAATGAAACCACAAACCTCCAGTCTAACACTTCAGAGCTATTTCAGCACTCAATAACTCCAATAACTTAATAACTTCAAAAGGGCTTGCTTCTTTGCGGTGGAAAAAGTTTGCAATTTGACCGCGGCGATTATCACGGGTAGCAAGTTGAGCTGCGAACCAATCAGCTCTCCTGGTAGCAGACACGTGCTGCATTTCTATAGTGTAGCTTCTTTGGGTGATACAGGTAGTTAGCCTTAATTCAGCTTGTTAGAAGTTTTCACTTTCAGCACTGTTTTAATTTAAGGTTATCTGAGGTTAGATGTCATTCCTTTGCACTGGATGTTAATCATTTTTAACATTTGTGTCTCTAAATATGGTAAAAGAAGTGGAAGAAGTCTGAAGTAGATGAAGGAAGAGTTTTCACAGCTTTTGATCAAAAATATTAAAAAGTTCATGTGAGTGTTTTCATTAGCTAGCTAGTTAGAAGATAGATAGATAGATAGATAGATAGATAGATAGATAGATAGATAGATAGATAGATAGATAGATAGCACTATTCTACAGTGTAGCCAAATATTCCCTTGATTAAAGATGTCGACTAATAACTCTGTTATTAGTTGATGATGGCATGTAATCCCCTTAATCTGATTAACCTACCATCTGCTGATCTCTATTTACATCCATGCATCTTTTCCTCTGCCCGTTAATTTAATTTCAACTGTTGTGTCAGTTGGCAGAATCCCCAACATGCGCTTTAATCCACCCATTGTCTTCCCTTCTACTGCGATTCAGCCTTTCATCCACGCATCCCTCTTTTCCTTTATGCGAGCTTCTCTTTGCTTTTCTTCGTTGTTGTGCAGAAGTTCTGGAGACATCTTGCATGAATGGAACACTGCAATGTATGTTTTCTCAAAAGAGAACGAGAGGTGGGGGGGCATACATGTATTAATACATGCATTACATATACATTTAGATCACAAATGTACCTTTTGACAAAACACGATAAAACATTACAAAGCAAAGCAACTTTAGCCACCAAAGTTAGTGCCGGACCCAGATGGCTTAGCTGCTAACAGCAGCAGGCTTGCTGTCCGTGTCAGGGGACGATTTTAATACTTTATCCCCTTCTTTTAAAGCAAGATTGTTCTGACCATGTTTATCTGTGCTTTCATATTTGCAGTCCTACTTGAGCACCAGTTCGACCAATCAATCGCCTGAAAGTCCCTCAGTCCAGGTTAAAATAAAATACATCAGCCACTCACGTCTCCCAGCAACCAAGAAGAAAGCTAAAGAATTTGTGCTATAATGGATGTCACGGATGCTTAGAATATAAGATGATCTAACAATGACGCCCTTTGCAGTCTCTTTTTCGTACTAATAAGCAAACAAGCTCTTCTTTCCTATTTGTGAGGGTTACCCTGGTTGTGCATTGATGCATTTTCAGCACACACACACACACACACACACACACACACACACACAGAAAGTGAGTTTTGTAATTCAGCAATTGGCTCTTGTCAGATGTCTTTAGCTCAGCTGTGAGACAAAAACGAAGATGTCATATATACTAAACTCTTTAATTTGAAATACACAAACCCCTGAAGCCTCCAAACTCTTGCGAGCCAACAATGATGATCACAAGAGCAGAGAGGTTAATCAGAGAATAACGTCTCCTTGTTGTCTTCCACATCAGTTCACCTGGTTGGCCACGCTGGTCTGGCAACCTCTTCATCAGTGTGCGCACGTGTGTCACTTTCAGACAGGAACGATCTGCTTTTGAAACATTAATAGGCATCCCAGTTGCGAGTGGTCTTTCTTTGTCTGTTTTTATATCCAGACGTTCCAGGACGAGCAACGAGGTCCGCTCCCACGCCTCATGTTCAATTCAGAGACTCGAGAAAAAAAAAACATAAGAAAGTGGGGTATTTATATAAGAGTCAACAAGCATTTAAGAGTCACATTGGGCTCCTGTTGGTACTGGGATGCAGCAGTTTGGCATTTGGCATTGCCTCCGGATTCAACCGGAGACTCTCCCTGCTGTCCATGTCCCTAAAACACCCTCTTTATTTGCCACCATTTACTGCATGCTTCACTTCCTGCCACAGCACTGTTACCCAGCCTGGTCACCAATAGCGCCGTTGCACCAATGTTGAATACTGTTTTGAAGGAATTTGCTGCACGGCTTAAACACACACGTTCCTGCACACCAGCAGATGCTTGCAGGCCACGCTTGCTGCTGCTGCTGCTCTGAGATATGGAAATTACAGGTGGTTTGAATCAGCACTTCCTTGACAATTGGGCTGTCGAGTTTTGTTTTTTCTGCGGAGTAAGAACTACGTGGAAAACCATGGAATTAACGGCACATGAACGCTTAAACAAGCATTTGTGCAGTGCTCGAAAAGTAAAGATGTCATGCTATCTGACAAATATGTGGCATTAAAAAAACGGCTCAACATGGTAGTTTCTCCAAACCTCTACTCCTAAACATGCAAATGAAAGGAAACAAAATTAATTTGAAACTTTTTGTTTGGGAAACTTCTCTTCGATGAGCACATTGGCAGCTGGTGGACTAACCAAACATTTCAGATGTAGACAAGTGTGTTATTTTCTTTCCTTTGTGCTGACGGTTCCACTCATCTGAACCCATGAACCTCTCTAAAAGCGTCAGATCTGCTCTTGTGCCTGCACAACTCAGGGCATCATAGCATCATAGCATATCTTGTGTAGCACAGCAGAGAAAACCAAACAATAAATTTTGTGTAATCCCAGAGCATTATTGTGTACAGCATGTGTTTTGTTTAAATCTCTTGTTTCAATCAGTTTTTTTTTTATCCTGGATTAAAAGTCCATAATTCCATATTTACATTCATTTTATAGTTTTTTTTTTTTTTTTTTTTTTAATTTGTTTCTGAGAGCCGCTGATCGGTGTACTGAAATGTTCAGCACCGTCGTCTGTACAAAAGCCAGCTTTTATTCAGGGTTGTAGGATGTAAATCCATGGTTGGTGGTTACGTGAAGGTGACTGGGTTGTTCCCGGGTTGGGTCCCCATTGTGTACGGGATGCTGAGAAATCTGTGATTTAGTGTTAGAATCTCAACCAGATGGAATCATTGTCATCTCCCCAGAACTCTGGCTCCAGGATCGCTCTATAATCTACACCTATTGTAAATTTACCAGTGTTTGGAGAAACTCTCCTGTTGTTCAGTTAAGCTCATCTGAAAGAAGCTGTTTTGTGCGGCGGGTGTAAAATAACATGTTCCACTGTGATCACTGGCTTTCAGTTCACTCCTCTGCCTCATATCGATCCAGCGCACACAGAATAATGACTTTGATTCTACTGACAAGACACAGCCTGGCTTGTTATAGTGGTTTCTCTCTGAGAAGGAGTCACCGGTTACGGGAAGCAATGGCTGGGCATTGGGTGGTGATTTGGGTTTCATTCATGGGCAATCCCAGATAAACAGGCTTGTAGCTAAAGGGGTGAGCAGATTCATGGACCCGTGGATGTGGATAAGCAGATATTTCTGCAGATATAATCATAAACGAAAGAAGTGTCGCAATAGGTAATACATTTAACTAAAAGCTGCTATTTAAGTGTTCTGAATAGCCACATAACATGACCAAACGGCATTTCAGTCAAATATTTAGACACAAAAGCAAGTAAAAAAGAAAACCTTGGTATGGTGAGATGACATGCAAAGACTGATCTACAATGGATAAGTGAGCATCTGTCGCATCACAATGAAAGCAAACAAACTTTTATTCATTCATATTAATTTATCAAATATATTAGGTAGCTTTAAAACAAAAGTGTACGTAAGCCTGAACAATAAGCCTGAACTTATAGATGTTGACGAGAATTCAAGGTGTTCGGCATTCATGCACTGTTCCATGGAAAAGTACAAAAACAATATTGTAGCAGTCAGCTGTGATGGTTAGGGTTAGGGGGTTAGGGGGTTAGGGTTAGGGTCTGTGGAATGTTTTATGTCCACTAAAGTTCTCACAGTGATAGCAGTACAAGACTGCATGTGTGAATCGGATCATTGTTTCTAAAAAGCCACTGCTCTGTGCAGAAACGCTTCACATCAGTTGGCCTGAGTGCACAATTGTCCACAGGGTGCAACAATGAGACAATGATTGTCTGTTTCTCCTCTCAAGGGCGCTTCTGCTTATTTTACTGCACTTCTTTTCGCTGACTCAGTCGCAGAGCGCAGCCTCTCACGAGCCAGCCTTTGCACTTCCTTTATGTGTTCTGACTGTTTCGTTGCTCTGACATGCTGAGCCCGGTCACCCGTCTAACGATCCTCCGCTGCTGACCTTTTATTTCTTTCACAACAACACAGTCCTTGGCTTTGGTTTCCTGTGCTGCCTCGGCTGGCCTCTATGTTTACTTATTTATCGTGTTTTGCTTCCTCCCCACCATTCTTCATTAACAGCCTTTTTTTTAAATTCTATCACTGAACAGTTAACAGATTTTAAAGACCAAGCCTCTTCTCTTTGTGATGTTACTCATGGTTTCTCTGAAACAAACATGGTGTAGCATTTATGAACTATAGAGCATCTGCGCCAAGTTTTATGTACATTGATACTTTCTGGGAGACCACCGATGCACTCTGAAGGGACGAGTGAATGCATGCGTGGTTCTCTGAACTGAGCTTGAGCTGATTTGACCCCATGTGCACACCCCATGTGCATGGTGCACACTCACCTGGAGGTGCGTGGACGTACTTCTCAACAAGTTATCGGGCCTAATCCTCTTCCTCATTTGAACAGCACTATAATCGGATTGTCTTATTTATTTTAACTGAATTAGCTATTTCAAGAGGAACACTGATGGCTGGTTTTCAGCAGAAACCAGTGGGAAGTAAAGATTAGCTTGAACGGGTGGTAAGCTCCTGGTAGCTTAAACAATGCCAGTGCTCTTCCAGGCGGTTGCAGCAGATGGCCATCTACACTGGTTTGGAGTCTGGTTGTGCTTGAGGTTTCTGCCTGTTAAAGGGAAGTTTTTCCTCGCCACTGTCGCTAAGGGCTTACTCAGTGTGGAATTTTGCCCTGGGACCTGTTTCTCTTTTTCTTTTTTTTTCTTTTTTTTTTAATGTGTAATGTGTCTTGAGATAACATTGTTATGAATTGGCACTTTACATAAAATTGAATTGAATTGAATTGAATTGCTTAATGGAATTACTTTAAGGAAAATGTACCTCCTGGACAACGCGAGGTACCGCCAGACACGAGTGAGAGGGGTGTCAGTGTGGCCCTGACAACATGCCTCCATGGGTGGAACAGGATGAAGACTCAGCATCTTGTATCATGTGTCATTAGCCAGTTGCTGCAATACGCTGCTGAAAATGTTGTTTTCCTCTAAACTTTGCTTTTTTCACCCCTCTCTCCATCTTCTCATCCTGCTCTAGTCAAACCTATCATCACTTCACCCCACAGCCCCCCCCCCCGTGCTTTTCCTCTCCACATAAATCTGCCTGATCTCTCTCTCATTCCCATCACCTCCTGACTGCACTTTCTTCTTTTCCGAGGGCTTGTGGTCTTGCTTAATAATTGATCCTGGCTGTCACAGTCTGCTGACAAAGACAACAGCAGGGCCATTAAAAGTTCTTCGCCTGTTCTTTCTTCCTGTTTTTTTTTTCCTGACTTCATTCAGGTCCCCCCCCTCAGCCAGTACTCCATCTCCATGCCGCCTATCCTTCTGTTCATGCAAGGTAAACTCTCTTTCTTCTTTCGTGTTTGCCCCTTTTATCTGTCCTTCACAGGGCCTCCTTATTGCTGTTACATCCTTTGTTGCTCTCCCTCTAAATTTTACCTGACACGTCGCTGCATCACAAGCACAAACAAAGAGTCATGACACCATCAGTGAAAATGCTCTGGGCCAACAGCTACAGGTGGAAAAAAAACAAATTGGACTCACTGCATTTTGATGTAAATAATGCATTTGATGTAAATAATGCATCAAAATTAATGTTAATGTCTGTAACCAAATTAACAATATCCAAACACTTACAATGTAAATCCATTGTAGTTTCCTAAAAGGAAAAGTCATTACACGTTATGCAAGGTTAGCATGCTTCAGGTGGAAAACCTTGCGTTTGCTGACATGATTTTCATTCTTGGGAAATGCTCGAAGCTTAAATTCTCCCCCGAAGCAAAGCACATGGTCTAAATACAGACAGAGGCATCAATTTTTGCAGCCAAAATCACATTTCCTGACATGCACATTGTTATAATTTGGTTTACTGGAGCTACATGGTCCTCTCTGCCTGTCAGCGCCAGTGATGAGTATTTCCCCTTGAATTTTAAGCCTCCTCCACCACCCTGGCATCTGCCAGCAGAATCCCGGTGTTGTTTTTCTCATCATTTCCTCATCCTCCCCTCGGGAGCTCACACACAGCAGCACGTGTGGCCTTTTATCACACGGCTTTGGACTACGTTTTGGGAGGTTAACTTGGACTATCGCAGTTCAGCATCTCTTAAATTAGTTTTTGTCTGTTGGTTTCTCTCAGAACAATCAAGCAAATTAGTTAATTCTCATTCTCATCTTGGTTCTAAGACGATTATGTCAATTAGCCCATTCTTGTCTGATGTAGAGATGTCAGCTGCTTCTGGACTGGCAAAAAAGAGTTTTTTTTATTAGCAATAGAACTATTCACAGCGAACTGTACCCTGACTCCCTTAAAAAAATACAGGTAAGCAGGTAGTGTGAGCTAACAGACACTCAGTCAGGACTCAGTGCGAGCAGCCTCCGCTGAGACAGTCCCAGCGCTGTAGCTGAACCAGCAGCCTCTTCCTGCAGAGCGTGTAGGAGTGTCACTTCATTGACTCAGCCTCCTTTTTGCGTGTGCGTGTTGATGTATGATAGGGACTCCTCCAGAGCTTGTTAAATGTTGAGTGCAGTTGAGATCCCTGTAAGCTCCTTGTCAACTTCTGCCCCAAAAATATCCTTGTATGGGATAAGATATCATGACCTCGCACTGTAGCATCATTAAGAGGGGGGAGTCACACTACTTAACATTTTCATTCCAATAAAAATTATCCTATGTGTCCAACCACATTGTTTTAAGGACAATTAACTTTTTAAAACCAATTTATGTGGCATCAAAGAATTGAAATATTAGTCACAAATATCCTACTAGACATCTGACCCAAGACTGCAACGGTTGTGGATCCGCACCCCTGGGTACCGTCTGGAACTGTTCCCCCACATTCAGCCCTTAGAAAAGCCTATCGCTATCCCTGTTTCCCTCCCTCCTTTTCCCTCCACTGCTCCGTTATGTTTCTTCCTGAGCCTGCTCTGTTTCCCTCCCTGTTATTCTTCACATGTCAGAGTCCCATCTTAACAGTGTCAACACACATGTTGTTCAGGTTCAGGCTGAGCACACACACACGGATGTCACAGGCAGAGCCTGTATGCTGGATTAAACGTGCCCACATCTGTCTCCCCTCCACTCACAGTTCACGGAGAGGCGTAACAACACTAATCTGTCACACTCCGCGTCCCACATTCATTACCGGCACTCTAATCCAGCACACCTCCGATGTGATCAGCCTCCAATTAGAAATCCATCAAGCCCGAGGTGCGTTTAATTGCCTTGTCGGAGCTGCACTTCCCAAGCCGTCACCTCTCTCCCCCTCCCATTTTTTTTGGGTCTCACCTCGCTCTGAAGTGCTCTTCTCTCATGGAGCAGCACATAATTCTACACTGACGGCGCCATGCTGGCGTTTCTCCATGTAATGTTTGTACCGACAATTTTAATAAGAAATTTATAGAAAATATAAATGTATTTCCTTTGCCTTGTTAGGTTTATGCAACAGCTTTACACAGGAGGGAAGAAGGAAGGAAAAGATGGAGGCACAGGTGAGTCAGAACAGGTAGAAGCCTGATACACTGAAACCAAAAAGCAAAAAGTTTGCATGTTTGATTCCAATTAATGTTTTCCTATGTACAGTTGGCATGTTTCCTAGGCCTGTCTGATGTCTGTCCGCATCTCACATCCTCCCAGAGCCCAGAAACATGCATGCGTGTCCTGTGATAGACTAGCGACCAGGTCAGCGTAACCCAACTGCTCCAGCACCCACAACTCAACACTATAAGAGTAGAGTTATGGCTCATAAGAGCAGATGCAGGCTGGTTAAACCTCTTGCTGGGGATATAATACTTACTGGTCACATACTGGTCAATCCTGTAAAGACTTCTGTACAACACAATAAGCTCATTAGCCGCTAAACCTTTGTAATCTGGGCACATAGACGCTTTTTCCCCCGGTACACCAGAGATGAAGACAGCACAGATTGTTTTATTTTTTGGACTCCATCAAAAAATACAATCAAAACCACCCCTGCACTTAAACAGTTGTTTATTCCAACGCACATTGTCATTAAAATGTGTTTTATCGAACGCTTTCACAAGTTGAGATCTTATTAGCCAAGTTGAGATCTTATTAGCCCTTCAAGGGCTTGTGTTTTGCTGGTGTTATGATTACAGCACCCGCTCACCATATGCAGCTTTTACTGGACGTTAGCTGCAGGTTTTCTCCAGTGAATGGGTGAATAACATAAGTGCTTATTTCAGGAAACAGGAAGAGACAGTGAGATCAAGATTTCTCTGCCGTAGTTTACTTGAGAATTGACTGCAACCATTGCACAGAAGTGGACACTAAAGAAAAGAACAGCTGACCCTTTCTTGCCGGTCTCTTAGACTCTTAGACATTTTTTATTGCACTGGATTTTGTGCTAGCGTTCATATATAACAGGAGGATTTAATGAGCAGACTGGTGGCAAGAACCAAGAAAAACAAGAGAGACAACAAAGAGAATCTGTGAGAGAGGAAGGTGAGCGAAAGGTGAATGAGAGCTATTTCAAGGGATAAAAGTAGGAATGTGCAGCAGTTGTTGTGGGAACAGGTGCCGGGGAATGAAATTTCCACCTATGCGTCACGTACGAGCAGATCTGTGAGACTGATTCCGCGTTTCTGGAGCCTGACATCCCACTGGTTCTCTGTGGGATGCCGGCCGCTATTCTTAGGCAGCGCAGGAAGCAGCTGAGCTACGGGCATGTGATGCTGTGGAGAAGAAATGTAAATGGATGCAAAGGGAAGTCCAGTTCTTCTCAGTAATTACAGTCCAACAGCTGCTGGACAACATCAGTTATTTGGGATGTGTGCAGAATCTGAAGTGGGCTCAGATTCCCAAAAGAAGCAAACTGACCTGAATCACCTCCCAAATTGAATATCCATTTGTTAAATAAAGATCCAAATCTGGTGTTTTCTTCTTGCATATATTTGCTAGCAGCGACGAAACAGACACAATCACATGAAAATGCCCGTAAACAAAGAGTTGAGTTTTTTTCTGCCTGCTCATTTGCATGCTGATCAGGTCCATGCTAAAATTACAGGTGTGGGGCTGTTGAGTCAAGAGGGCTCCGTGACTGAAATACTTTTAAGCTGCTGTAAAAATAACAGACGCTACAGGTGCAGCCAGAAACACTGGAAGTTCCTGTTCTTACCAGAGACTGTTGACATCTGTCCAACGTGTGACCTTCTAATGTAGATGACTGTCCTCTGGAGGAATATAGAGGGTTGGAACAAATGAATAATTTGGTACATGTGTATATATCAGTGTTTATTACCTTTCACTCATATTTGACCAATAAAAGGTGAAGTCACAGCCAGATGCTCCAGTTTGATTTTGTTGATTAAGTTGCACTATTGTGACCAGATTTCACATCCACTGCAGATCTCACACAGTCGACATGTTCAAGTTGTGGAAAAAGAGAAAAGAGGCTTGAAGCCGCAGACGCTTGTATCCTTCTCCTTACACTTCTGCCTTCAGAAACTTTCGCTTGTGTTCTCTGTGGTTTTCTTCTGTGTTCTGTGATCTGAAATAAAAGAGGTTGGTTGCCTAAAAGATCTTGTGCCTACTCCTCTGGGGGAAGGACTTATGTATTACACTCTCAAGAGACATGAGGGAACCAGGCGCATGTCCACACACATGTGGCGGCCATGCTTCACTTCATTTACTGAAGCAGCTCAGCGCAGAAATGATTCAGTAGATCCATTAAGACGACTCTAACCATTTAAGGTTCTTTATAGCAACATAACATTAAAAAGGAATGAGCCAATAAAGGAACATCTTAAAAGAATTCATTTGAGTTTTCTTTTATTGTGCTCTGAATGTTTCAGCATGGTAACAGTTGATGTTTACCTGCTGGATGGGAGCTGAACATATGCACAACAAAAGCCAAACTGTGTTAAATTAAAAGAAGGAAAATTTGGAAGACGCTGTCACGTTCTCCTAACATCCTGTTCGCATCAGACAAGAGTTGAAATATACAAGATCAATCTGCCTTGCCGTTCCGAGTGGTGTTATTGTTGGTGCAGCGGGTTACTTTTATCAGACTATGCACAAACAACTGCGTGTCAGTCAGTCTGATAAGCTGGCAGCTCTTTTCATGACTCATGTTTTACAAAGAATGTTAGTTTTCATACTCTTCCAGGGGTCCAGGTGGTGGAGTTTGACACCAGAGTACCTTTGTTCTGATGGGGTCTGTTATTTAACGCCGTAATGGCTGATTTTTCCACTTTGTACTTTTTTAACTGGAATTAGTTCATTGTCTATCTTGTCTGCAACCAATGACAGATATGGTCTGACAGCAGAACATCGAAGACACTGAGGATGTGACAAATTTTGCCGAGTTGCCAGAGTGTGCTAACAATGCTGAACACAGGATGCTAACAGACGGAGAGGCTTTAAAATTGGATGTCATTCTCTGTACCTGCCTGCGCTGTCTCACGGAGGAAGGCAAGGTATTTGTAAACTGGAGTACTGCGTAAATACACTGGAGCGATTCAGTAAGAGATGTTTAAAGCACGCGGAGAGCCTCAAGAAGTCTGATCTTACAAGCCTTTCACTGCTTTAACATAACATAAATGATCACGTTTCCACAAATATTTTTACACACTTCCTGGATATTTTACCTTGCCTGACCAAGGTGGTTGTTGTCTCCCTGTGCCGCTTAACTGTTTTTGTGTCGAGCGAAGCGGAACAGAAGCTAATTGACTTGTTGTGCCGGGCTCTTGGGATGAGCTTTATGTAAAGCCCCTCCCCAAGTGGCTGCATTGGCGGACACACACTCTGATGACGCAGTCTTCTATAAAGGTCCTTTACTTTTACTTCAGTTTGGAGAGTGTTAGACTGAAGATCTAAAGGTCCCTGGTACGATCCTGGGTTTCGGCAGCATGATGGAGGATGCTTTTGTCTGCAGATGACTGATTTTTTGACATGCCGGAGCACTTCAGCTTGCCCTCGAGCAATCCGTCCAATCCAATAATACCTGTCGAGGACAGCTTACTCTGCCCCCGGTTGCACAAAATTTCCACCAAAAAAGTATTTTCATTTGCCTTGTTAAGCTTACGTGGCTGGAGCCAATTCCAGATGCCTTCGGGCGAGAACCGCATGCCCAGATAAGTTGCATATGGACAAAGACCTAGGGTCAATTTAAGCTTTCCATTTCACCTGTCTCCCAAATGCATGTCTTTGGGGTGTGGGAGGAAGCTGGAATACACAGAGAGAACAGAGACATGGGTGAATGAGGGTGACACGTGGAACCTGTGCTGTGAGGGGACAGTGCTGGATTGGAATTTGGACAGCAGAGGTTATATAACCCGCTGAACTAGCTCAGTTGGGAGAGCGTTAGACTGACGATCTAAAGGTCCATGGTTCGATCCTGGGTTTCAGCAGCTATTTTTGTTGCCCATCACAGTGTTTCTTATGGTTTTGAAAGCACACAGGCTCACCGCACACAGTTCTGCATGTGCTCAAAATAATGAAACAGGCTCCTCAAAAAAATTGTGATCTCTGTGCGGTGGTTATGCACATACAGTAACTGTGTATTTGGATTGGGGAGTTTTAGATGAAGATGGGAAAACAAGATATTTCTCTCCCCAGACGCTCATTTACACACAGCTTAGCAGCGGCTGAAATGTTATGATACAGGCATTCATTTCTGAGTATGATGTAAACAAACCTGTGGGCAAAACAAGCTTGGAGGAGGGGCTCCATGTAAGATATTCAATATTCCATATGTACCTCAGGTGCTTCACAGCCCTTACCTCTTTTAAATTTGGAGCCTTAAAACCTCTCTGCAGTATGCAGACCAGCTTGGTTAAGAGAGAATCAGACTCTTTAACGCAGCATCCTAACTATACACAATCTACCTCAAGTGCAATATCTGCCTAATATGGTCATAATTCATGTACAGCACAGAAATAAATATGTGTATATATATATATATATATATATATATATAGGGTTTGCCAAAGTCTAAAGTCTTTTTATAGTATTTATTTCTTGATGTATGTCCCCATTGTGGGACAATAAAAACATTCTATTCTATTCTATTCTATTCTATTCTATTCTATTCTATTCTATCCTGTTCTGTTCTAAATTAGCTCCAACAAGCCAAACCATGATGTTATTACTTCAAGATAACATAAGCCTGTCTTTATTTGGTTATTGCCATGTTAGTTCCATTTTACTTCTACAATGACATTTCTTCTAATAACAAGTAGTTATGAATGATTGAATCTTCTTCTAGTGCAGTAATGGCATTAGCAGCTTTATCAGTAAGCCAGCAGTAGCTGAGTCAAACTTTCGGGTGCTTATGGAGTATCTTGTATATTTGATATTTGACCTGCGCTTGTTTTATGAAAGTCGATGTGCGAATCCCGCATCCGCCACCCTTGTCCGAATGCTCGGTGCTCTGCTACAATTCCCGTTTTACTCTCTCATCCTTTTGCCCCATTAGGCTGGTTATTCATCATATTCCATTTTTTTTTTTTTTGTCTTTCTGCTTGGAAAAAAGAAGCCTTCAATGTTGTGCAGGCATGAATAATCTGCTGCAGTTATCGCTCTCTCTTTTCTGTGCTTGCATGCCCAAAATATCTGCACAGAAGTGCACCAAACATGTAAATATCTGCACCAAAATGCACCTTGGAGCTAATACAAGCATCCAGAGACGGTGGAGCTGTGTGAAACAGGCTTAAAAGAGCTTGGTTTTAAATTGACTCCCTCGTGAGGCAGATGATTGGTTCAATGCTGAGGTGAGACAAATAGGAAGACAGATAGGAAACTGAGGAGAGAAAGGAGAAAGGGTCGGACATTTCGGAAGGTGATAAGAGTAAATCTGGCTCATCCTCGTTCCTGGCCCTTTCCACATAACGGAGTCCATTATGACTCATTAACTTGAGCTTGGCACACCGATGCTAATTGCAGCTCAGAATTAATTAACTTTTAGCTGGCGCATATTTCTGCTTCTGCTTTACTTCATCAAATCACGTCACATCATACCCTGAATTAGGCCAAACTGAATTCTTTACTTCGAAATAGAGTTTGAGTTTGTCAACTTCTTCCTCTGCAGTTACAGTTCAGGGTAAAAGAAGTTCTTATAGCTGCAAAAGGGGAGCAGATGCATGCAGTCCAGCAGAAACGCAGTGTCATCACAGTCCCCTTGGTGTAATTTGGTGGTGTGACAGAAAAAAAAAAAACACTAGCATTAAAAGCATTAAGATATATGCAAGACAGCTGTAAGACCTTGTGTCTTGACAGTATGTGGTTTTGTTAATTGGAAATTTATCCCAGTAGGTTCAGAGGGGAAGGAATTCACAACAACAGGGAGCTCCACACGAAAACCGGTGTGCAGCCAATAATTTAAAACAAAAACAGAGAGATGTCGCTAACAGACAATCTACAAACACCTATCGCAGAGAGATCCTGCAAAAAGATCAGCTTATATCCAGGAAAAGAACAGGAGATGAAAATGAGGTGATATTGACCAGGGAATGGCAGCAGGAACAAAGCCTTCTCTCCTCACCACAGACACCACAGGCACAGACACCCTCCGCCTGAGGGTAAAGGATCAAACGCTGCATAAAGAGGCTGATCTAGACACCACAGGACAGCAGCTGCCTCTCTGACCACCTGCCTGTTACTCGGGTCAATAAACTCAACTTGACTCCTCCTTAGCGCTTGGTCCAGGATACAAACTTTTCAGCTTTTTGTACTTCACAATAATACACAACAAAGCTTCAACAAAACAGTCTTCTCTTCTTTGGTGATATCTGGTTCCAGATATTTGTAGATGTTCATTAAATTAATAGTGGGAGACCATGTTCACTGACCCCGTGAAGGGCCAGACCAGTTCAAGAGGATTCTACTGAAAACCAAACCTAAGCAAGGGCTCCACCCTCCACCAACAGCAATGGGCAGAATTTCTGTGTTAAAGAGACTGGCACAGTTGAGCAGATGAAGAATAAAGAAGATGGCATTTGAAGGGCGACAGTTAAAGACAATTTGAGGGCATCCTGCTGTTACTGACCACCCTGCTCAGTTGCTCGGCAGATATAATGACCGCAGAGGTTTCAGACGGGCCACTCTTATTTATCATCAGTAATGCTACAAATGAACTTTCAACAAACTGCTGGCAAACACTGGCACACAGAGCTGGACAACTCTTGTTCTTCAATGCACACTGTTTCACTACAATCATTAAATCTCTACCACTCGCTAGCAAAAAATTTCAGGCTTTATCCCTTTTTTAAGGGTGTTTATAGAGCAAATCGACCACATATCTGACTTTCTGCTGCACAGTGAAACAACGGCCGGCAGTTCTTACAATCATCATTATTCTGGTGTCGTGCATTTATTTATTTTTTAATAAGTCCACTCTCTCCAGCTCAGGTGACACCTCCTCACCCAAAATATGATTTCAGAACCTAAATATGATTTTCAGGATACAAACAGGTTACAGGGTTGTATTTCTGCTCCAAAGAGACTTTTTTTCATGTCAGCAAAAAGCGCAACAGCCTCTCAACTGCTTTTCTTTAACTGGCTAAAGTGGGGGTACTTTTGCACTCTGCTGGTCTGTCAAAGCTATTACATAAGTGATCATCAGTGGGGGAGGCTGAGCCTGTTCGTCATACCTAAAAGCATTTGGAACCATTTCAAATCTAAAAAAAAAAAAAAAAAAAAAAAAGACGGCCCACGTAAAAGTTCTTAATCTGCCGCTCTATTTTTGTCAGGTTGAATGCTGATCAGTTCCATCACATGGTCCTGCTGCGCTCCACAGACTTAGCACATTAGCACGTGCAAGAAAGAAAGTCTGGACCGCTTTCAACAACCATAATGATAAGGCAAACGCTACGCTGTGTGGCGCGTACAGTTCCTGTGTTTGCATCATGCCATCACAGCCAGCTCTTGCTGTGCAACAAAACAGGTATTTATTGTGGCACAGCGGTGTCATGTGTTGCAAACATCTGCAACTGCGTAAAGGCTCTAATTCAGAGTACAGCTGCAGTTAAACATCTGCAGGGGCGAATAATTGAATGAGAGTTGATCAGGAACTGTAAGAAAGCGGGAGATTTCAAAGGTACCGGAGTAGAGTTTGTGATCCTAAAATCTAAAATAAACGTTATCACCATGGCTGCGGTATAGAGTCACTGATTCTCTCCTTATCAGAACAAGTTCAATGGTTTTGGGATCAAATTTCACCATGAAAAATCAACAGAAAAGGTCAGAAACTGTGGCGATTTAGGGTTGGAATGCAGACCGACAGAATCCAGTTAGGGAAGTTTATTAAACCAAACCTCCTGAGGAGAAATCCACTTACATCGGCACTTAAAGGTCAACAACAACACTTTTCTTCAAGGGTACCACAGTTGGGAACAAGACAACAAGTGCAGAGACCCACAAGAGACACAGGCGCAACAGGAAAATGGCACAGCTGGGACACAGGAGGAAGTAATGGGACGGCAAACCTTCATCAAAATAATCTATAAAACAGAGACAAATTCTGGAAATTCTAAATGTCACACTGGATAAAAGAGGGAAAAGCATCATAAAGAACACAACACCAGAGAGAACGTCCAGAACATCTTAGTCTGAGGAGAACTGAAAATAAAAAAAATAAAAAAATGCCTTTTGCCTTAAATTCCTGAATATGTCAAACGGATCTTCCAAAGCACCAAACCAGCGCTGAGAACAGAGAATGAGTGATAATCACAGCTGCATCACAATGTGTTTCTGCAATAAGGCAACAACAAATCCAGGTTGTCAGCGTGCGACTCGTTCTCTGACACTGAGTTCTTTCCTCTGCAAACTCCAGAGTTGAAAATAACCCAGCAGAGCCAGGGACGTGCCAGATCATTCCTTTTTGTTAAAATACTAATTAGTATCATGTGAAATTACACAACGGAGATGAGAGTACAAAGATTTTTCCAAGTCAAACCGTTCTGTTGGAACTAAGTACGAGCGTGTGCAGTAGTGGGACTTTAATTTGCTTTCTGCAACGCTTAAAACTGTTTTAAAGCAAATATCGCCTGAGGAAATTGCTCCACAATGTGTTAAGTGTGAGTTCTGAGTAAACTGAGCTGGATCTCCCTCCTGGGAAGGAGGCCTCACTTGTATGACCACTAATTCCATCACATAGGCAGCACATCCCTGCGGGTTTTTGGAACTGTCTCATCTCTTTCAATTATCTCGTAGATAATTGCATAAGGAAATAAGAATTAAATGATTTCTGCAGAAAAGGCTCTTTTATTCTTAATTATGAGGCTGTCGGAGTTTATACCATAAGTTAAAGTGACATGTAGATGGTTCGACCTGACTATTTACATTAGCAGCGCTCCCCAATGGTCAACGGTGCAGCCACAGCTCCTACCCAAAGTCGGCGAGTTGGGTCTCACCACTCCACACTTTAAGGCCAAATTTAGAATAAACGGACAAATGTAACATCTTCAGCCATGAAGCTGATCATCGTCTACGTCTCAGCTGCTGTCCGGAGGGTTAAATTTACCTTTACTTTCACATTTGCATAGAACCAAAGTCAGTGTTGTGATACTGTCCCCACAAATTCCATCCATCCATCCATCCATCTTCTGTACCTGCTATATCCACACTTGGGTCGCAGGGGTCTGCTGGAGCCTATCACAGCTGTCAAGGGTATTATTGTACATATTTAATCATTCCTTCCTTAAGTATAGCTTCTCTTAACACAATACCACACTGAGAAAAACAACCTATAGGATCTACCCAATAAATTTCATGTAACAATTTGCAGTCAGCTCATTTAGGTAGATTTTATCCAATAATTTGGATAAACATTACCCTAATTTAAAAGCTATGAAATAGTAAAAGAAATTGGATAAAGTTTACCTCAGATTTCCGATTACATTCTAAAACCAACTAAAAAAAATACTATTACTTAATATTGTTTGCTCAAAATTCATCAATATGGCTAATTAATCTGTACTTACCCAGGGAAGGTAAATTACCCAAAAACATACTTTCTGACAAAAGGTGATTATGTCAATGATTTTAATCACCAAATGTTCAAAAGAAACCTCTTGGGTTTTTCCAAATTTCAACTTTAATTGTGCTTTCTGGAATTGGATCCCAAAACATTTCTCCATGTGAACAAGTTACTTTTGTCAGAGACAAGAGAAGAAAAAAAGGAGAAGATGCCAACAGTTTCAAAAGTGCAACAGTATCACAAAACACTTCCAAAAAATCAAATTTGTTCTGTAATTTCATTACAGCTTTAAAAACAAATAAAGCAGAAGGCGAACCATGTCTTTCTGTCTGAGGTATAAGATCGCTCAAATAATAAACTTCCAAAAATTTAATTAAATTACACAACTCCACATCAACTAAAAATACAAATGAGGAGATGAGACAGAGATTGCCAGTGGTCACTCAGATCACTGAGAGATGCACTCTTTTGATCAGTGGAATACTTCAAAAGTGTTTTTGAGTGTCTTGGGAAACTCAAAGTTGAAGGCGTAGATCAATCCCATCAGAATGCATGCCTTGGTTTGGTTTCCACACCCAGTCAGCATTTGGTTACCCTCAATCACAATATACACTTCTGCTGAATCTTTTTCAGAGCCTGACATCATGGATCACAATCACCTTTATGGTTTGGTCAGAATGGTCCTCACATTCGTCCCCTGTGTTAAAAAGAAACATAAAAAAAAGTATATATTTTTAATTTAGGTCTATTATACTGTATAAACACAGAGTTCCAATGCATTTCAGATTATCTTGTCAATCAGTTGGTTCAATAATTCAATAAAAGAAGAAGACATTAAAAGACAGCATTCCGTAATTGGTGCATCTACATTTCCATGATGTAACAGAGCTGAGAGGAGAAGAATAAAGGACAAAGGGGAGGAGAGCAGACAGAAGATAGAGACAGAGGAGACTGGAGGAGAAATAGGACAGAGCAGCATAGCGTCAATCATCAGCCATTTAACAACATACCTGGCAGTCATGGAAGAGCTCTTCTTGGCTTTCCCCAAGGTACTCAATGAGGCAACAAACAACTGCATCCTTTTTTCCTCAATGCTCTGTAACTGTGAGGAGAAAATCTGCTGTTTCAATAGGTCCAATCATTTTGACGTGGTGAAGTTACATACTTTGTATAGCCAGCTCATTTTCATTCTTGGATACCTGAAAGCTGTGCTCAATGCTTGCTACAAGACGATGGACAGGATACACAAGGGGACCTCAGGCAGTCCTCAAACGTGCAGCATCAGATGGGTGAATCTTAGCTCAGAGAAAAGATGAGAGGACCTGAGAAGAGAGGGAGACAATAGTGAACGTCCAGAATTAATCAACCCGCAAATACAATAATTAAAATGCCATTTTGGCATGATATTTAATATATTGGCGCTCACTGGTTAAGCCCATGGCTGAATAAAGTAACGTTAGCAAGAAATGCCTTCAACACAACTGTGGAGGCTCAGCACAACAAAACCAAGCAAATGTGCAGGCTGATGAATCTTGTAAAGTGCACATCGCGAACATATTTCAAGACATGTATTGCTAACTTGCTACTTGAACGGTCTTTCGAGTTATAGCTGTAGCCCGGCTTATTGCGCATTTGAGGCTTGTCGCCAATTCAAACGTTCGTTTCGAGCATGCTACTGTGGCGAAGCACACCGACTACAACTCCTGTAAAATTCGTAAACTGCCGTTTTTATTTGTGCATAATATGAAGCATTACATAAAACAGGGATTACCTTTAGGCCAGTATTCCGCCTGCTGGAAGTAGCCGGCCGCCTTCAGAATTCAAATCCCGCCCTCAGAGACGTCAGCTGTCTGACGACGCATGTGCAAGGTTCTGCGTAGGACCGATGGGTTTTGGGTATATTTTATCTAATTATTCCATCTAATAAATGTTTCTGTTTTCAAATGGTTAATGTAGGTATAGTTTTCCCCCTTTTTCATAATTTCTTTGCTGACTAGAAAAATCAAGTTAATCTTAGGTTATTTTCACAGACTGTATTTACCACTCTCCAAAATCATTTATTACAGTGCACCTATAACCGAAATGGCATTCAGTAATAGTAGCTATAGTGATAGCTACTACAATAATAGACATTAGCCTTTAGATGTTGCCAGCTGAAGTCAGGAGCATTTTGAAATTACAGTGGTGCTGTATGCAAACATAAGTGTGGCAGAAAAATGCAGACAAGGACAGCATTGTGTGAAGCGTTGCCAGCGGCAACAGATACAGGAACCACTTCTACCTCCACATCAGCACAATAAGGGACATGCAGTTGAGGATTCCTCAACTGGTCAGCGTGCAGGAGTGTCTTAATGGGATTGTCGGTGACATTTAATCACAGCCATGCTTTTGTACCTGAGTGGGAAAATGCATCACTCTTCTCATGCACAATCATTCTTTTCAGCTCAGCATCCTTGGCTGGCACGAGACAGCAAAGATTCGGACAAACACTGAATCAAAATCAGAATCGTTCCATCATAAAGCGAGTAAGAAAAATATCATCTGTATGTCAGAATCAGACAGTCACATGCAAAGACGCCTTTCTTTCCAAATGGCTGAGCATGAGTTAGAATCCTACCAGTAATATGGAACAGCGTGGGTACACAAAAAAGATATGATTGACCAGCAAAAACCATCGCTGCTACCGTGCTCAGACTGGGCATTGTTGACACAATACGATGTCCTAGAAAGTATATGAACATTAGGTCTCGTTATTACTGATGCCGTTGGTGTGCTTTGATCTGTGCAACTGGAGATGACAGGAAAATGTGTCATCTGTGTTGTACTGAAGAAACTGAAAGTGAAAATCCATCTATGTGCAAACAGGTAAAATAATAAAGACCTTCAAGTCGCCGGGTTACGTCACGCCAGTCTGAGTCACACTGTTCCTGTGAGGACGTCTGATATTTGACATTTCAAAACAGCACAACAAAAACAATTGGAGCCACTCTGGCCTTTTGTGAGTCACAAATCCAGTGACTGTCCGGGGGACACAGGGTTCTTCTGACACTGGCGTTGCTCCTTTGGGCTGATTTACGTTATTCGTTTGAGTGATGTTAAAATCATCCAACCCGGACGTGCCCAGTCCTTTTAGCCGGATCTGGATGCCGCTGCGTGTGCCGTTTAACACCACCCTATCAATCCAAATTGCTGTCACGTCATTAAATCTCTTAGGCCTTGATGGGAGCTGACAGCTGCCTGTGAGGAGTCCTGGTTTCTGGATGAGGCGACGGCCCTACATGCCCACAGCGGCTGTGCGGTGAGCTGGCGAATTGTCCTTGCAGATCCAGGCAGATGATAAAACCTATATGGATTCAGGAAGCAGCGCAACCTATAATCTTCTTATAAAAGTCTTTCTAAATTAACAGACCCCCCCTCGGGGATTTTTATAATCCGGCTCATGCCTGATAAAAGTTTGCAAAGCCCAGTTCTTATACAACTGATACACCATAAATACAGGGAGCCTGCTCTCTCCACAGAGCACCCTTGACGTGTTTTATAGATATTATCTGATGTAAAACAACAAACCAGGAACCTCCTCAACATTCTCTTGACACCTAACGTGACCTTAGAAAGCTCCGCAAGGGTTTAAAAATGGAAGCCAAAGAGAAGCATCACAAATGCATTTGTCAGCATCTCCGCCTGGTTTTTCTTCCATACATCCATGAAATCTGCTTAATGAAAAATGAAACCATCGTGTCCCTGTCCGCTCTTGCCCAAAAACAACAAACATCTCACCCAAGTGTGGCAGCCTGACTGAAACTGGGCTTCAGTCAGCGGACAGAAAAGGACAACGGGGACTCTGTAATGGCTGCATCTCGGATTCTGACAGCCTCTCCACTGCTCATGCTGAGGGAACTAGAAATGCAGCTCAGGCTGCTTTCCCTCCCTTTCCTCAGTGCTTTTACACACAAATTTCTGGAAATTGCCCCTCCTGGAAAGCCACCTCTCAAGACACAGCAGAAAGGGGAGAAAATGGAACATAAGTTGGGGAAAGACATTAGCAGGGGCTTTATGCTATCTCTCTTATCCTGTTATGACTCTCCGTCATTTCTCTTATGAATATAGACGGGCCTTATATATTGGGCAGATTATGTTCATCCACTGTGGTGATAACAGCCACAGAGCAAAAAAGATGAGATAGGAAAAAGTTTTAGCTGAGTCAACAATCAAACATTTCAGTTCTGGAGCAGCTTTTTTCATTCACTGAATGCTGGATTTTCACTGCTAAATCATCTCATTGTTCTGATTCATTTGCATTTCCTGGCTTAGGCTCATGGCCCTAATAAAAGGTGAGCGTGAGCTTCAGAATAGGCGCCCTTTGGCTGCAGAGATCTCTCTGTGAACCCGGCGTAGGGCCAAGTGACGCCCTCCTGCCCTTTTTGTTTTTATTGCAGGGCAGGGGGGCTTCCAGGCACTTATCAGCAACTCAGAACGCATTTATCCTTAGGAGCATGGACTGAACGCTGAGTCGTGGCTGCCACTCTGACAAGAGCATTTAGAAGATAAATGGTATATAGCTCAAAATGTCAAAATGCCCCTGCAGGCCATCTGATGGAACCACGTCCACTAGATTACACACAGAAGACAAGTAAAAAGAAAACATGGCTGCAGACCATGATTCATGCCCATCACAACAGTTCCAGCTTTACTATGTTTGAGTGTTGTCCTTTACTTTCAAGCGGCCCGTTTTGAAGCTCTTTAAGCGAAACTAATGTCATTTGGATGATAAGAGTTGTAAGATAACAAAAACAAATTCATTACCTGACTCCGCAAAGAGTCCCATGGACGTGCCATGACTGGGGGGGGGGGCCTGAGAATAGGCTTGGTGCAAATGTCAGATGAAAAATAAAGTGAGTCAAATTCTTGCATGGATAAATAATGTCACATTATTCTGTTACACCGCTGTTTAGTACTGTCCATTCTCACTTCTGGGAAAATGAAATGCAGTGTTGAGTTTTTCTTTGTTTTAATGAGAGAACTAGACCACCTATATTTCAAAAGCTGTTTTGTTTTACCGAATTTTGTCAGTCCTGTAAGTGGCTCTGCTTTACAGGGAAGGAAACTACATTTTGGCCAGCACAAGATCGAATTTAAGCCGGAAGAAGCGATCCCGTTTACCAGATCTCTCTCCGGTATCGGGAGAACGTTCATCCATCTTTGAAATAGCTGCTTTGCACTAATTAGTTTCACTGTAGGTGCTTGAATGTATCCTGGTGGTCATCGGAGGGGAGGCAGGAATACACCCTGGACAGATTGCCAGCTCATCTCACACACACCATTCACTCACACACTCACACCTGTGGGGATAATTAGAGTCTCCAGCCAGCCTAATGTGTATGGTAATGGGCTG